>CAJVRI010000066.1:2400000-3149512 GCA_911649635.1 Poeciliopsis gracilis
GTGAATTGAGTTGAAACTTTTTGTCAGCAGTTTACAACTTGCTAAATGTAATTATTTGCTTTAAAAATCTCAAACAGAAAGAAAACATAATTGATACAGAGCAAAATAAGTTGTAGCACAAGCCTGTAGCTTGTAACTTGACCAAACAGTGTTGGAGCCTCAAAAGAAGCAGACACTAGACTAAACAATGATGTTGCCAAAAGGACTCTGCGTCAGGAGGTGTTTTCCCACCAGGTGTTCTCATATGGTGCATTCAAGTACAACTTGAAAAAATAAATATGTATGTATGTATGTAAAATGAATGATACCAAAATAGTTGTTTTAATTGGCATTATCTGATAAAAGCGTCAACTTTAGATTTACGCAGCTGCTCATCATGACAACAGGAAGAGTATGGGGACAAGCACCAGATAAAAATATATAATTTATACAGTAAATGGGAAGTTGCTATTTCCTACCTGCTGCTGAGAAGAGTGTGACTATTTTGTGTGAGACAGTGTGAGACTCTGCCATCATCAAAATGCAGAAAATGGTTTTCTGGGAAGGTGGGAAGGTGGGGTGCGATTTTTGCAAGAACAATCAGTTTGGATAGTATGTAAAACTTCCCACTTACCCCAAAGCAGGGTTTATTTATTCAGAGCAAATAGTGGCCAGTAACACAAAGACATGCTTTTGTTCTTGTGTCTTAGGTAACTTTACAGGTTACCATGTATGCTGAAGAACAGTTCTGTGGAAGAAATGCATTCACATGGATATTTGCTTTAAATTAGTTAGGAAATACCAAACCTAACCCTGCATGTATTCATACTCTGTTAAAGTTTGTCGTTCTTGTTAAGCAAATTTTGAAAGAATATTTCTGACTACAAAATACAACTGTTAACATCTGTAGCATTGATAAGATTCAGCTTTAAACTACTTTAAAGTTTAAAAAATAATTCAGCTTAAATTTAATTTAAAATCTGTTGAAAAGAAATAAGAAGGGTGAATTCTTAACTAATCAGGGAGCTGAATTCGAACTTTCGAGAAAGAATGAGGAGAGTTTGTGTATTTTTCATCAATAAGGCACATCACAGTTCAACGTAAGTAGGCATAATGAAAGATTATGATTGCACTATGTTTCAAATTTATATATTTGAATAAAAGAAGCAGTTGCTGTCAGAAGGATCGTTGTCAGCTGACGAAGCAAATCCACCAACTGCTGAGGAGGACAAAGGGGGAGAAAACTACAAACTGCTGTAAAAGTGGGGGGAATGCGACATAATTACTGTAACACAGGAAAAGTTTCAAAATAAAAGACTTGACATGAACAAAATATTTCACTGTGGTCATTGAGTTACCGCTCAGTGCACCAGATTAGGGTTTTTTTTTTGTTTCAGTTCTCTCTGTTCTGTGTCTGAGCTCAGCTAAGATGATTGTTCAACACATGCAGGTTGGTTGTTCTGTGGCACGGTAGTAGAAGCTGCCATTCTCTTGCCAAGAGTCACAAAGTTTATTTTACATAATTTCCCAGTTTAAATCCCTCCTGAACTAAATCAAATACACAAAAAAAACTTAAAAACAAAATAAAAATTTGCAGGGACTTTACTGCAAAATTTAATTGAAATCACAAAGATATAAGGAGCTAAATGAAAATGGAGCGCTTTAATACAGGCAGGCAGAGACGGTCCTAGCCTGTTTGGCGCCTGGGGCAAAAATCTTATACGTCAATCTGAACTGAGTTTGTGCTTTTTATTTTAGTTATGTTTTTTTTTTGGATTCTTTTCTCTCTATGTGTTACATAAACACAGACTGAAGACATCTTAGACTCATTGCTTAAAGCCTTGTGAATTGACTTGATCTGAGACTCGAGTTTTGTTTTTTATCATCAGCAGTGAAAGCAAGCCAGTATTTTAGCCATAGACCATACTCGTTCTGACAGTCGATGTGCTGTACTAGGCTTAAATAGGCTGCAAGTGTCTCATTGCAATCTGTAAATCATAATTTAGACTTTGGGGCATCACAATTACAGTTACTGCTAAGAAATATCAAAACAAAAGTACTTCCTGTCCAGTTTATTGAGATTATTTTGTATTATTTACACAGCAATATAAATAATGGTAATGTGATCAAGATATTTCACACACAAATATGATTGTTTTTGTTTCACCAGGTCATGGACACTCTGTCAAAGCTCTCCCACACAGCAGTAGCACAGCAAGGAGGATTCAAGTAAGTCTTCAAACATATATACATATATTTCTTATATACATTTCAAATACTTTTTGCTTGCACCTCTGTTTCATTTCCATCCAGCACCTCTGCCTCCACCTTCCCTCTTTACCGCCATTGCTGCCAACACTACAGCCGCAAGTCACCCACCAATTTCCAGTTAACTGCATCACAAGGAATATAAAAAATATATATTTCTTGGTAAATAATTTGATTATCCAACAGTAAAAAACCCCCCAAAACAAAACAAAAAAAAGCCCCACAATGCCACAAGAGAAAACCAGACGTTAATAAAACTTGTATTATTTTGGTTTTCGAATTTAGGTTCAGCTATTTCATCTCTTGTTCAGGTTTTGAGAAATCTCATCTAACACATAACTACATGTAGAGATGAAAATTCACTTTTTTTTCTTTCTCCTTCATTCACTAAAGTCTCCCTGCTTTCCCTTCTTTTCCAGGCCGTTTCCACTGGAGGAGAGCCTGAAAGACGAGGACATTTACAACAACCTGGAGGATCTGATTGAGTACGTATGAGGGTTGTCTCTGTGGGCCTTTTTGGGGGTGTTGATGGAGTGTGATTATTTTATTCACAAGAAGATTTAGCTTCTTGCATTCGGGCTCTCCGGGGGGTCTGCAGACACCCACATGTTTGGTAAAAGGCTTTGCTTTGTTTCCCTCTTACTGTCAGAGAAAACAAATGAGTAATTTGGCATATTTTTGCTGAGTCTAGCTGTACCACCCCCATTCAGATTCTCAATGGGAGCTGTGTGATTGATAGAAAAGAATACAATTTTGAGAACACATGGGGCAACTGCAATATTTGTATTTGTTTTTTGCCACATCAATGTTACAGTGCAGTTTATTGGAATCATGAACAGTCCTGCTGAGGAATTTCATTCTTTTTTATCTGCATGTGGGCATGACGAGAAAGAAAATGATAAACAGCTTTATGAAAAGAAACCTTTGTTGCATCTTTACTGTAGCTGCAAAACCCTTTTACAATTTACACAAATTTTGGTTTGTGCAACAAGGTACCCGACTTGTGACAGATGGTTTGCATGGTTTTGATTCGTTGATGTTTGCGCGTATGTGTGTGTGCGTGTGATAGTGAGAATGTTCCAGAGGACGAAGATGACTTGTATGCAGCTGTATACGGGCTGGAAGAAGAGTATGCGGGCGGCGAGATCTACGAAGACCTCATGAGGACTGAACGGCATGCACCACTGGTACCACAATGAGTCAGACTCACACAAACACACACATGCACTAAACATTACTGGCATTATGAAACTGCAACTTCTAACCAGGTGTATCGCTATCTGGTGCACATCAACATTACAGCATTTTCTTGTAATGAAAGTGTTTAAAGGGCTTATTTGTTTTTCTTTCCAATCCTTTTTGAAGGTGTGAAAAGAGTGGGGAACTCCATGCTTTTTTTAAATTAAATATTTCCTCTAACATTGACAGAGTATGAAATGTATTTTAATGGAAACTTTGTAAAATACTGCCATATTCAGCATGGTTGGCATGGTTTAGATGTTAAGTTTACAAACAAACCATGTAATTTAAAGTTAACAAAACATATCTACTACAGTGGAGGACAAAAAGCAAAGATGATCAACCCTTAAGAAATGTTTTTAATATGAAGTTCCACCCAAATTCCGGGTAGATCCAAATGTCTTACTTCTCTACTTGCTCTGTTTTTGGGATAGATTTGAACTGCTTTGTCTGATTTATGCCCTGACAGATGCAGACCTACTCCAGAAAACTAACATGGTTTCTGAAAAATCTCTTGCAGTGAAAATGCATTTATTGTCATTAGACATTTTCCATACCATTTCTGAATAGTTCAAACTTTCTGTTGGTCTGTTTCACACCTAATCCTCACAAAATATGTTGTGATTGTGTGGTTGTAACGTGTCAAAAATGTTAAAATGAACAAAAATGGCTTATCTAAAGGTTGTGTGATGAACATTGATGGAATTGTTTAGTCACTTGCCAACATTTTGGATTGCCTTTCCTTCAGATACCCTAAAGAAAACAATGTCTCCCCATCAGATGGTGACATTCAAACAGCATTTCCTCTTGTGTATCTTCCTAGAAACAGGCAGAGGTTGATGTGCGTAGCTGCTGCCTTTCAGAGATTAAGCAGACGGAGGAGCGATACACAGAAACACTGGAGTCCATTGAAAAGGTGCTAAACCAGTTTTATGTGAAATGTCTAGACTACATTCATCACAACTTGGATCACTTATTTTTGTACCACATTGACTCAACTAGCTTTAACTTGCTGTTTGTCAGAAGTAGAAGTTATTAGAATCACAATGTCAGACTCGTAAATCTTAATCTGATTGCATGACGATCATTCTGCATGGAGACTTTTCTAGATGTTTGGGGCTATTGGGGGAAATTCACAGTTAGCAGTTCTGCATTTCACCTTCCCTTCTTACACTAGTATCATTCATCAAATGACACATCTCTGTGGTTTCAGTATGCATGTGTGATTATTTCAAATATTATAAAAAAAAAAGTGTTAAGAAGGAGTTTCAAAGTATTTTTCTGATGTTCTTGTTTCATTTCTTTCTAGTATTTCCTAAATCCATTGAAGAAATTCTTCTCTGCAGCTGAGATTGACAAAGTTTTTGTCAATATTCCTGTAAGTCAAATAGCATTTTTCATCTCTTAACAGCAAAATATGCCAGTAAGACCATCTGTTCCAATTCTCATGGCTTTCTACTACAATACAGGATTTGGTTAAAGTTCACAAGAGCCTAATGGGAGATCTGCAAGACTCCATCCTGAACAAAAATGCCCTCAATCTCTACAAAATCTTCATCAACCATAAGGACAGGTACTAAACAAGTCCAACACAAGATATAAAGTTGCTTTGTTTTAACTATTGGTTCAAATGTGGGTGTCAAATTAATGTCATTGTTAAAGACTTGGATATTTTTTTTTCATTATTATTCACTTTGTTGATGAATTTCCTAGGCAAAGTGCAAATCTTTTTCCTTTATCAGTAAATTTATTTAGGACCATTCTAAATAAATGACTGAAGTGTTTGCAATAAAAGCGTCTTTTTATAGAAAGTGTTTGCTCATAGCACACACATTTATAAATACCACAAGTATTTTGTGCTATGGTTGTAGTGATGATAAAATCTGAAATGTGTGACATTCGTTGTTTTTAAATTTCCCAATCACTTCCATAGAGCTACAACATTTTAGGGGAATGTTTCTATTATCTCATCTTATCTAGAGACATGAAATTGTAGCCAGTTCTTAAAAATGCTCCAGTTCATCCAGATTAGATGGAGAGAAGCTGTAACAAGTGAAACAGTCTCACAACCAGATTTGGGTTTTGCACTTTGACTTGGCCATATGAAAGCTGGGATACAGTTTAATGACCTCAGCTTGTTTTAAACTTCTTCTTTTCGGACCTTTTCTCCCTGACCCGTCTGGTTCCTTTGTCTTCATGACGCTGATTGTTGCTCTTATGTTCTCTAATGAGCCTCCAGGGCCTTCACATAACAGCTTCATTTATACAGAGGTTGAATCACACACAGATGGGCCTCTGTTTTCTAATTAGAAACCCTTTGAAGGAAATTGGTTGCCTTAGATTTTATATAGCGGTGAAACGAGTACCAGTGGCTAAAGCTAACTGAACACAGCAATTTTCAAAGTTTTATTTGCAAATATTGTTAAAATCAGGTGTCACTGTCCTTCTACTTCACAATCATTATCTCTGTTGTTTTGTTCTATCACATAAAATTCCATTAAAATACATTGAAGTTTATGTTTGTAAGGTGAAAAAATGTGAAAATGCTCAAGGGGCATGGATATTTTTGCAAAATACTGTATGCTTTTATGGTTGTCTGGAAGTTTTGGATGCCTTGCAGTATGTTCTAATTTAGTAAACCATCCTTTCATTCGCCCTGACAGACTTCTCATTTATGGGATATACTGCAGTCGGGTGGAGATTGCCATTGCTGTTTTAGACCTCATCTGCAAAGAGAAAGAAGATGTTCGCTTGAAGCTAGAGGTAAAACTTTTGAAAGCCACTCTTGTCTAAAATTCCTCATGCCTACATACTGCACAAGTTATATTTATTAACCTGTACTGACCCCTAGTGTGTATTTTTTGCATTACATATTCCACGGCTTTACTCTTCTGGAAGAAATGAAAATAATAAACCAATGAAATTGAAAAAAAATATTTAAACTAGTAAAAAAACACTTATGTTTGAAAAAATTATAAGCTTATTCCAGACCAAAAATATTAAAATCTTTTAACACAAACACATACATGTCACTGTGCAAAGTGACGTGCACAGATCTTAATATGCCTGTTGTGTATTTTGTAGGAATGTTCCAAAAGGGCCAACAATGGGAAGTTCACACTGAGGGACCTGCTGGTTGTTCCCATGCAAAGAGTCCTAAAGTACCATCTGTTGTTACAGGTAAACTCGGTTAAATTACCAAATTGAAAATAAGCATTTTATAAAAACTGGCATTTTATATTTAGAAGAGCTTGTTTTATGTTGAGTCCATTCATGTTACTGTTTATGTTTCATAAATACTCAAATCATTTAGAATATGGAGAAGTTTTGTCGTCTTTCTTTTCATTAAAAATCTGCAAGTAAACACTAGGGGGCGACATCCGCCACATGTTTGTTCAATAATTTTTTTTAAAAACTCAATGAAAAACACTATATTGGATGAATAAACACACTTTGCTTTACTCGTGGAATCTGAGCTGGCATACCAAAATTAAGAAAAAAAAAAATTAACTAAGTCATAGTCTAAGTATTTTAAGGAGAAAATCTCATTTTATGTGACCCAATTATACATTTAAAAATACATTTAATTTTTTGGTTATTGTTAGAGGAATAATGATTATTTCCAGCCATAAAAACAGAGATTAGTTTTGCACATCCTCTGTCAGATGCTTTTATTCTCTCGGATGAAAGTGGACTTCCCGCCTTTCAGACTTGCACCGGTTCCTCTGCCTACTGATAAACTGTATGACATCGTCTCCTCTGGTTTATATGAATCTGAGGTCAGATTACAGCTGGCAGGGCAGAAAAGGCCAATGCCTACAGAGTGGTTTTAAATCGTTGTGGAGGGTAAAGGCCTCTGTGGTAAATGGTGTTGAATCAGGGAGTTCTTAGCCATGTTCCCTGAGGAGAAACGGTGATGGAGGGGGAAAAAGGAGAAGAGGGGCAAGAGGAAAAAGTGACTCAGATGTGGTTGTTTATCTTTTCATTGCTAATAATGTTCTGAGAAATGTTATTGCGGCTTAAATTATTCCACACCCTTTTTTTATATACTCAGTGCATAATGGTGTGAAAATGATTCAATTATCATAATTATTTTTTGTTATAGGAATACACACTCACGCACGCACGCACACACACACACACACACACGCACACACACACATACAGTTAAAACAATGTTGGCAGCTTGTGTGGTGAACAGGCAGCATCTGCCACTTTAGAAATTAAAACTTGGCTTCAAAACAAAGCGATGTTGGGATGTGCTGTAAGGTTTCCAGTGGAAGTGAGCATCTTCCATCACACTTGGTTTGCACAGCACCGACTACAGTAATGTGTTAAAAAATTGAAAAGTTAGATATTCCTGTGGTTGTTACTTAGGTATATTTTATCTAGCACAATCTGGAGATTAAATATGTTGAGCTAAAATACAAAAGAATTGTGAAAACAACAACAGCAAAACTCACTTTGCAAAAATGTTAAAATGTCAAACTGTTTAATGGTTCACAAATCACAGTGTATCAGTATAAATTTAATAGTCCCATTACATATTCAATTAAACTCTTTTTATGACAGATAAAAGAGGGCATCTACATATGTTGATAGAAAAACCCTGACTTTCTCAAAAGATTACATTAAAAATCAACAACCGCTAGTTACTAAAAGTAAAAGCTGAATTTATTATTAATGAAACTTTTTGCACTCACATATGTGTAACTATACTGTAGAGATGTACTGATGCTTAATAGTGTTCTTTAAAAAAAGCATACATCCGAGGCTAAGAAATATTTGATTGTTTCTGATGATCTCAAAATATAAAGTAATTAATCAACTGATTTCCTGGGCTGAAATAAATAGAATAACCTAAAAACAAGGAGAATCTTGTCCACTTTAAATCCTGTCTGAGGAACAAGTGCAGCTAACTTACCTCGTCAGCTGCTCCAACATCAGAGTAAATAAATGAAAACCACTCCTCGTCTTTGTCAAGTCAATATTTCAGGTTCTGATTTTGAATGTACTTGTCCATGTAATTGTGTCTGTGTGAGAGAGTTCAGCTAGCAGACAGAGTATGTAATCGTTTTTCTGTTCTTTTTCTCTGTCAGGAACTCGTCAAGCACACTCATGATGCTGCTGATAAAAGCAACCTGAAGATTGCTCTTGATGCCATGAAGGCAAGTGGTTGTTTTATAATCACATATATATAGCAGGTAATTTTATGTTACAGCTGCTTATTTGGTTTAAAAAAAGGTTAAATAATCTTTACATTTAGCGTACAAAGAGAACTTTATTTGCTCCACACTAATCCTGAGATTATTTCGAGTTGCTTCGGCAGGTAATCTGTAAACCTACAAATAGGACACCTTTAATCATAAAAAAAAAAAGATTATTTTGATTTTCAACTAATGAAAAGCAGAGTATGACACAAAATGAACCATTTTAATACAGAAATGTCAGCTCCTGAAGGGTGTGTCCATGCAATGATTGCAGTTTTGTTGACACTTGTCACTTGTCACTTGCATGCATTAATATCCAGGAGGATGTTCTTTTTGTGTGTTTCATATTTAGGACCTGGCTCAGTATGTCAATGAAGTGAAGAGAGATAACGAGACTCTGAGGGAGATCGAGCAGTACCAGAGATCTATCGAAAACCTGGTAAATCAGATAACTCTCTTTCTGGAACTATAACCAGCTGTGTAGGATGTGTTAGGAGATTTTTTGATGTTAAGCCAAAGGAAGTAAATGATGCAAAGTGTATTTTGAGATTTTAGCTGTTTTTTTTTTCTTTTTTGCTTTACCCTTTCTAATATTTGACAAATATCAGTAGCTAAAAAAAATATATTTTCTCATTACTATAAACCTTTTTCAAAATGGTCAACTGTCTAAAAGTTGATGATTTGATGATTTCAGTGAAACCATTTTGGAAATGCAGGTCTACATATTCTTATGCAGAAAGTAGAACAAAAATATTGTATTAGTTTTTATTCTTCTTCTGTATGAGTTAAGCTTGATATTAGCAGATTAAGCTTTTTTCCTTTAATTAGTGTCCTGAATTTTTTTTATTCAAGTAATTTTTAAAATCTCTGATCAGTATCGTATCGTCAGTAATAAAAGCAGTTCCTTTTAAACAACTCAAAATCTTCTATGTTATAATTGGTATTTGGTTTGCGTTTAACTTTGAATGACATTTTTCTGAAAATCATGCAATGGTAAGTAAAAAAAAACAAGTATTTGATCCTCATTACACAGAAAATAACCTATTTATGTGGAGGTCCTGAGTCAGGAATCGAAAAGTATTTAAAATTGGACGATCAGATGCAGACAAACTCGCTCAGTGATGCAGTAATACATAGCTCATGCATAAAAGGGCATAGAATAATCTGTAGACTACAAAATCTCCAGACTGTTCATTGCTTTACATACAATACACCAAAAAATACCTGGGATCACCTGTTTAGTTCTAGTATGCAAGATCTCGAGCACGTTTTCAGCAATAAGGCATTTCAAACCATGTAACATTACATAGTAATCAATTATGAAACAAGCAATAAACATTTCAAAATCATCAAGCGGATATTCATTCACTATATTGATCAGTGCCATAGTTATTAATAATCAAAGCCAGCTCTGAACAGGTGGGTTTCTGTTTTCTAGTGATTAAAATACAGGACACACAAAGCAATGCACTACAGGTTGTTTGAGTTGAGTTACAACAATATCCTCATTTATATGTCAAAGCATATTTTGAAAATACATCAGCGCTTAGCTCCTGTTTATTTTGCCTGCAGAATCAGCCACTTGTCACTTTTGGTCGACCAAAAGGCGACGGAGAGGTGCGCTTGGTCTCCAATGTTGACAAGAGGAAACAGGACAGGTTGGTATGCTTCAGGATCATTGCCCTTAAGAGAAAAATAAATCTTAGGCAGTTACATGTTGAAAACTGGATGAATTAAATTAGTCCAAGGATCAAGCTTATTTTGAGTAAACTGTCAAGAAAATCTTAATGGTACAGAATAAAGAGAAATAAGTAAAATAATATGCTCTTGTTTTATAGGCACATATTTTTATTCGATCTGGCAGCCATTGTTTGCAAGAGAAGGGGAGACAACTATGAGATGAAGGAAATACTGGATCTTAACGTCTTCAAAGTTACGAACAATCCCACATCTGACAGAGAAGACAAAAAGGTCAGTTTAACCTCCGGATAGTCTCGCGTTTCAAAACTGTGAATATATATAAAACTGTGCAAACATGTAGGGGGTGAAAAATGAACAAATACTTTGCTGCACATTGAAAGAAAAAAAAAAAACATTACTTACCCTAGACTTTCTCTGTTGGGTAAAGTCTTCATTTAGGAGCAGTTTGCATAGTTCCATGCAAAAGTACTGAAGCCCACCAAAATTTCCCTAATTTTGTCATGTCACAGCCATAAACCTCTATTTATTTTATTAGGATTTTCTGTAACAACTGTGGGTAACTCAAATGATGAAGGGGGCACATTTTTTATGTTGACATGTTTATTAAACCAACTTCCATAGAAATAACTAAACATATTTCATGTTCAAATGCATGTATAGCAGTTAGACTCTTGTTTAATGGTATGAGTGCAACATTTGTGGAGTAAACAAAGATTAACCACTCAGTGATATTTCTCTTTTTTCAGTACAAATGACTCTGATGCGTAAAACATACAAACCTCCATGGATAACAGAAAGCTGCAGACAAACAGTAATTGAAGGAACTAATTGTGTGCATTTTTACACAACATTTTTGCAGATTTTAACATTTTCTCTGTGTGTCCACTCTGCCTCACCACTATAGGTTGTAGGCCTACTAGTTCTACAATAATGAGAAATGTGACTTTGCCTGCTGGTTTACAATTTACAGGATGTCAGAGTCAATCTCTGTGCATCCAATTTGCATCAGATGAATAGTTGTGAGTCTGTTTCTCTCTTTAGACTTGATGTATTTCATTGTTGGAAAAACTGCTCTCATAAATGTACGCCCTCATAAGCATAGTATTTGTTGAGAATGCAGTCTCTGCTTCCATGTTCCCGTTTTCCACATCAGACTTAAACTCTGTTCTCATTGTGCCTCGTGTGAAAAAAACGGATCTGACTGCAGGTTGCACAGTCCCAGCTGCCACTCCGAAGATTGCTCAGTGGCAACAATGGATATCGGGTCCACAGTGAATTTCATCCGTCGCTGCAATGCATAAAAAATGCTTGAACTGCTCCTGCAATTTCTTGATATCAGTCTTGTATTTGTGGAGTAACTCATCTTACTGAAAGATATGTTTTTGCAAGAGGGGAAGTGTCTTAAAATCACCAAATATATGCTGAAAAGCGGTTACATGTGCATACAGGTCACACACTGCAACCTTGCATTCAGGTTATTCAAAATGCCAAATAATGTCAGTAAGGAAAGCCAGGCCACTGTGTTTGGAAGGTTTTTTTTTATAGTACAATGACACCCAGAATGCTGTCCTCCAAAAACGCTGGAACTTCAGACTGCAGTGCAAAACTCCCGACTCCTCCAACAGACCTCTGTGTGCATTTGTACATTCTCATACATAGCGCCCACTTCAACCAAAAATGTCGTAGCTCTGTGACTGAATGATTTGTTGCTTGGTTTTTTCATTTGTCCAATCCATAACTTTCACTGAAGTTCAGTGTCTTGGCACAGAGACAAATAAAATATGCATTTAAATTAATCTATATTTGTCCTGAATCTCACTTAAAGCCCAGTTTTATGGACTGCACTTCTAACAGCTTCCCTATTGACCAATTTTCCCAACTGAGTGGTGGATCTCTGCAGGTCTTCCAGATTTACCATGTGCCTCTTGGCTGCTTTTCTTATTGATGCTCTCCTTACACGGCTTGTTAGTTTATATCAGTGATCTCAAACTGCATACCTTGAGGGTCCTGCAACTTATAGATGTGTTCTTTGTTCCTATGCACTTGAATTACATACTGAAGCTTAGTAAAGCTCTGTAAAGCCTTGTTAATGAGCTGGTATTGGTGCCAGGTGTGCAGAAGAAAAGAGACACCGGTCCTTGAGGAGCACAGCTTGAGACTTCCTTTTTACATGTACAACAGCAAACTTGTTGTGTCATATCATTTCCATTTTAAAACGATGCCTTGAACAAAAATCTATGAGATTAAAAATTGTTTTATATCCCCACCCCACTTTATAATTCTGCACATTTTTATCTTTGACGTGTCTGTCTTCTCAAACACTTTAGATATGAATGAGAAATTGAAGGACTATAGAGCAATAAAGGGGACTGAATTATTTGAATATTACTTGAATAATATGCTTTTTATTAGTTCCCTTCCGCTTCAGAGTTACGCAATGTTCTGTGTTGTTCTGTAAATAAAATCTCAACAACATAGACAAAAGTTTGACACGATGTGACAAAATGTGAGATAGCTGAAAGAATTGCAATGATCTGGTTTGTGTTTTTTTTTCTTTTTTTAACCAAAATTTTGGCAGGCAGCATTGTTGTGTCAGAGACTTGCTGATGTTGTGTTGATGGATTCCCACAGATGGTGTCTTCTCACTCTGGTGCTGATTGCTAACATGAAAGCGACAGCTCGCCAAAATATGAGGTGGTTTTCATAAAAGGGAGCCTATTATCATAATCATTTACTCTATTAAGCCATTGTGAGATGTGTGTTGGGGTTGTGTTTGTGCAGCACAGTGACTGGTATTTAACATCTCATTGCCTAAACGTGCTTTTTTTTTGTCGTCTAAATTGTCGTCTTTTTTTTTTTCGCCAATACTTTTAAATTAAATATGAATTTAGTTTTTAGACCCTTTTCAACCTTGAGCTGTGTATGTTAAACCTTTCCTGTTAGTTGCACAAAGCAACACAACAACACCTCTGGAGATGTTTGGGTTTAATTTTAACCTGTGCCTGGAACCACCACACACTGCAGGACCGAGATGCTAATATCAGGTGATGAATGTGTGTACTCTTCCAAGGCTGCTTAACTCTATACATCATTTTCTGCTAAATAAAACTTCAACCTTTGAATGCGGTGCTACTGAACAGCACCCACACAGTCATCAATGATTTAAGACCCAGCAGAGCTCTAAAAGACTTAGGGCTCTGCAGGTCAGCCTAATCACTGTCGGGGAAACTCAACTACTTTTCTCATTACTGTATATGACACAACCGGCGGAAGCAGATTGTTGGCAAGAGCTAGGACCGTAATTTAAAAATGGATAAATCTAACGTGCTACTTTGAAGCTACGTAGTGGTCAACAGGTTAAAGAAATCATTTCTTAACTGAAAAGTAAGAAATGTTTTAGTCTCCCTTATGCTTTCTCAGTAGCTGTGTAACCCCTGCTAGATGGGGTCCAAATCATTGGCAGGGATTAAGTTTTTAGAGGTAATACTTATGAATTTATAAATTTAAAAGGAAGTTGGTTCCTCTAAAGGTCTATTTTTACAGCCTGAACCCTTCAGTGCTCTTCAGGCTGAACTCTGGTTAAACTCATATTTCAGTTGCAGCTCTCATGATGTTGAAAGAATTCAGCTGCCAACATATTTTCCTTTATCTGTGCAGCTGGTGACCTCACTGGCACTAAAACCAGAGAGGATTGCTGACAGCATTATGTCAGAAAGCTGCCACTTATTCACCTGCCATACTTACCTTGTTGTTATTAGAACAGGATAACTGGCAAGGTTACAACTTGGCTTCGAGTGATTCACATTTAATTTTTTTAGATAAATATATTTTTTTATTAAGTGACTCAAATCTAGAGCAGTGTTCATAATCAGTGTTGTTATTCATCTCTAGAACCATGAGAAATGTCTGGCACTATATTTTATTTAGGGGTAACAGAGTACAGACTATAATTGTACAACAGAATTTTTACATCTTTATTTGTAAAATTATTTAAAAACCTTTTCCTTCCACGCAACTCGATTATGTGTGATATTGTGCTGGGCTTACATGAAATAAAATTGTAGTTTATGGCTGTGATGTCAGAAATTGTAAAAAGATTTTACTTAACATTTATGAACACTATATGTATCTTTATGTACTTTGCCGTATTTATTTTATTTTGAAAAAAAACAACATCCCTTTTATATTTGAACATTTAAAGGCCCTTCTCTTTCCCTGTCTTTTTTCTCTGCCCATTGTAATAATGCAAAGAAAGGCCACATAAATCCATTTGTATGGTTACTAAGAGACATCTGTCAGGATGTGCATTGGAGGGACAGTTGACACCTTTTTTGCTTTTTCCATAACTACACAAGAAATAATTGCATAGAAGAAATATTGAATACCTCTTATAGGATGTGTCACAAATTCCTCCTTTTTTATGGCTTTTGAAAAACCAGCTGAAACACTACATCAACCGTTCCTGAAAATAAGACCTAACCCAATTTTTGAAGTTCAAAATTAGGTCATTGTAATTATACTGATGCATACATATGTGGTGTCTGAAAATTTTATTTCTATTTTGTCTTCTCGATATCTGCAGTGGTGCTACGGCTTCTTCGTGACTCACCAGCAGGGACATATGGGCTTTGAGCTTTTCTTTAAGACCAAAGAGCTGAAGAAGAAGTGGTTGGATCAGTTTGAAATGGCAATGTAAGTACACAAAAGGCAAAAACACCTCAGTTGTGAATGGTAACGGTTTGCTTGACACAGGTCAGTGTATGCATGTCTATACATAGAGCTTATTTACTTTTGTTTGCAACTGTGTTGTTTCAATGTGGAGAGAGCTGTTGACTTTTTCATGTGTGCTGTTTGATCAGGTCTTAGTTTGTAATCAAGCACACACGGCTGACAAAAGTACAAAAATGCACATATACACACACTTACGCAGCTATGTGTTGATATAAAGTGAGCTGCAGAGCTACAGTAAACTCACTCTGCTGTGATGATTCTGCTGTTCAGTGTTTTGTGGAGATAAACTGTTGTATTTGTGTTGTTCTGTAACATTTGGAGGAGTTTATCGGTTGATATCCTCTTTGTCTTCTTTTGTTGATTGGAAAATGCTATTTCGGTTTGAGATTGCCTTGTCGGACTGGAACATCATGTTTTGACACTCTCCCTTCATAAACACTTGAAGCTTTGACCTTGCTGAATACATTAGAGCTTTGAAATTGCCATGATGTTCTGAAATGTTTTGCGGTAATGTAAATTGCACCCTCCCTGGATCACAAAACCCAAGATACTTGCCCAAAACATAATGTGCATTTCACAAACATTACAAAAAATGATTTTTTTTTTCTCTCTCAAGGCTCCAAACTGTTTTTTCTACTGGGTTTTAGTCAGAAATAAGCTATGCGTGCTTCTGTGCATTGGGTAATGACACCAGAAGGTCCAATTCTGGAAGTGAAAATTGTGCCATCTGAAGAAGATGTGAGCTCATGATGGAAGACTCACTTAGGGGAGCACTCAGCTGGTCTCTGGATTGTGCCGAAGCGCTGAAAACATATTTGTTTATTTTTGTCATGCATGTTGCTCCTTCTATACTTGAGCTCGTATAGAACTGCAATTATCTGCACTCAATTACGCTCTTTATTGCACTAAGGACAACATTTGCCTCAGCAAATCTGTTTTATTAACTTTACAAAGACATTCACTCACACTGAAACAATATGTGCTTATTTCTTTCGATAGAGATGCAACCAGTTATTATTCTTTTGGCCAAAGCCAATTTTCAATGACTATGTTACATGCAAAATAACAAAACAAATTAATGTAACAAATACTGAGTATAACAAGAAAACAATCCCAATAAAAAGACCATGATCATAGATTGTGCCAAAATATTGCAACTGGATTTCAGCCTAAACTTTGACTAGACCACTCAGAAACCATAATTTTGTTACTTTGAATCAAAACGTGTACACTTTTTGAAGTTCAGGTGTGTGGTCTGCCAACAATGTATCTTCCCAAAAATCTTAAGAGTCATCAGTATGTTCTTTTGAAAGATGTGAGGCAGGTCTTTGTGTTCTCCTTGAGCATCTCGTTGTCTGATTGTACCATTGAATACATTCTTGCTGTCTGTCTTTTATTGCCGAATCCAATGAAGCATGAACTGAAACATTTCCATTTTACAAAAGGCTAAGTTGGTTTGTACATCGGTTTCCTCTTAATAAATGAGGTTATCAGTTGAAAACTGGTGTGGTGCTAACATTTTTGATGATCTGAAACATTTAAGTTTGACAGAAAAACATAAACTCCGTAAGGGGCAGAACTGTAAAAATGAGATAAACACCAGCCTTCACAAACCTCAGGCAATAACAGAGTGGTCTCTGAGTTAATTAGTTTCTTAGGAAAACAGACAACACAAAGACCAAAACTTCTCTTGTTCCAGGGGGACATAAAACATCTTCTTACCCACTCAAGACTGCAAATAAATTGAAAATAAATTGCTTGCTTTTAGAGTATGATTTTGAAGCAAACCTGGAACTATTTCCATCTCACTATTCAGATATTAGATGGGTGAAGTGAGAGGTTTTGTTTTTTTTATTTGGTTCATTTGGTTCTTGCTATTGACTGGATAGCAGCAGCAGGTCCCGAGTTTGTTCCTAACAGTGGGAGAAGTAGAAGTGAGTACAGATTGTTTGTTAGGTTGTTTTTGAAGTGAAGTTTCTGAAGTTATTGACATTTTTTTTTATTCTCTGAGCATCTTCAGACACTAGGTTTTAAAATGTCAGCTGATGAAGTTGCAATCTTAGATATCAGTAGTGAAATTAAATATAAAAGACTAGCAAGTGTCAGATTTATCTCCCACTAGACAAGAACGTCATCAAATTCTTCAAATAAACTCTAGTATTCCTCAAGTTTTATCCCCAAATACTGTAAATTATTTACACAAAGTAATTTCATATTTGTCAATTTAGCTGATTTTTTCATCTACGATACATGCTGATACATAATTAATGACACAATTTTTTTGTTTTATTTTGGCTTTTAGCTCAAATATCCGACCAGAAAAGGCTAACCACAACTCCCACCAGTTCAAGATGCACACATTTGAAAGAATCACTTCCTGTAGTTACTGTCACCTTTTGCTCAGGTAAGATTTAGAAAACATTACGACTAAGACTAATCTGAAAGTAATTGTGCACTCCTGATGAAGAAACCTCCTGATAGATTGTCTTTAGGATGTGGAGAAGCTTCAAGTTCTCTGCTGGAAAACCATGGTTTAATTCTGTTAAACCTAATGGCATTTTAAAAATCAGTCTTTTAACTTGTTGAAGTCCAAATGAAGTTTATACTGTCATGTTAGCTGTCTCTGTTCCCTGTGTCATTTCATTTATCTTGACAATGGGACAGAAGCCAGAAATCTCTAAATGTCACTTGTTTTGTTTTTTTCATTTTTTTTAACTGTCTGCAGGGGCATCTTTAACCAGGGCTATCGATGTCTAAAATGTGAACTGGGGGCTCATAAAGAGTGTCTGGGTCGACTGGGTCCCTGTGGGAAAACAGGTAAGACTTAACACTAAATTAGCCTATTATTTGTTTAATTACCACTCAGACTTTAGATTTCAGCAAATTGAGCAAGTACCTAGTTTCTTTTAGCCATTTTGTGATTTCTGAATGTTTGCACATATCTGTCATTATATGGCGATATAATCTATAGAGGAGAGTTATGATTTTTAGAGTGAAATGTTTTGAAAACTTTATTGCAATTCCATGCATTTTTTTCTGAGTTGCAGAAGGCAGAAATGCAAATGTTTTAATCTCACCATTTTCAAATTAATATATGTAAATGTAACATTAACCTTGAACCTTCCTTTCTCTCCTAACGTCGTATTTTCCCTCACATTCTGTATAAGAAATGTGCCAAATAAAACACATTTTCTCCCTGTTTTAGCAGCTTAAGACTAACAAAATAAGTATTTTGCTGAATTTTAATGCTGTGCCTGGAACAGCCTCCTGTATATGTCTCCAGACTGGTGCTTTTAGGTACATTACCCTCACCCAGTCCACACACAGCTAAAGCCAGCTCAGGAGTTTGACAAGCTTCCTCTTTCACAACCACTGCGGTTTTTATGCATTCAGAAGCATGATAAGGGCCACCAGAGGTTGACAGTTGAGGTTGGATGTCAAGAAGCCACCATAGTCTAATATTGTATTCCTCTCACTGTGTCTGTTTCCCACCTGCCTCCAGAACCTGTCAAGCCGAGGCCCAAGGTAAGACCTGATCTGTTTCTCTTCTTCGACTTAAGACATCTTAGCTAACGTAACGATTCAGGCATGAAGCAGCAGCTGGACTCTTAGTTTGTCTGTTTGGAAAGATAATGAAGGCTTTTGTAAATAACGTCAACAAAGCTGCAGGTGACCTTGTTATTTCAGTTTTAACTTCACTCCTTTTGTGTGTTGAAGTTGATAGGCGATGTGTTTTTTTTTAAATAATAACTGTCTCATTTCATGTTTAAATTTAGGGATTTTTTTTTTCCTTTAGAAGCTTCTAGTTTTTGTTTTTCCAGATTCTGTAAATAAAGTGCTGCTAAAATGAAATACTGTTATTAAAAATGATTTTTTTCTCATAAACTAAATAGGCATTGTGAATTCTGAAAACAAAATGCAACCGTTATTTGTGTTCATCATATAATGAATGGTCTGTTTGTCCATGTATCCGTTCTCATGTCAATCTGATCCTGTACAGGCACAACGAATATTTTACCTCTTGCTATTTTGTTCTCTTTCTTTCTCTATTTTTTCCCTCCTTTCACAATTTACAGGAGAACACAGCACCGCCAGGCCCAGGTCAGCATGATTTGACCACTTGAGCAAGTTTGTTAACCTGCAGACGTCTTCACAGACTTTTTTTTTATTTCATCTCGGCCTTATAGCAGAGAGTTAAGAAAGATTGAAACAACTGACACAGTTTCAGTCACAGAACTCGTGCATTCATGAAATATATTCAGAATGCTATTTCCTCATAAATCAGGCCTGGAATCAGCTCTCTTCTGGAGCAGAATATCCAATTGACTTAGACATTTAACAAATTTTAATGACCAGATAAAAGTATGAGCAAGGGATCGTTAACCAGAGCTAGAAAGAAAGCCTCTTTCCTTCTGCTTGCCATGGTGCCTAAACCCTTGATCGCATTGAGATGAATTGGAGTGGGTGGAATGATTATGAGAAGCACGCAGGAGAAATACTGGAAAAGAAATGCAGAATCGCTCCCCGAGCAATCCGCGGTGCCTCAGCCTCGGCTGCTGAGCCAAGCGAGCCTTTGTGATAAATCAATTTCCATAAGGGGGTTTATGAGGAAGACAGCCGTGCTTATTGTTCTTATTAAAAACATGAATGCGAGCTATTCCATTCATCTGAGGTCACAGTCAGCTAATAGTTTCCTCAGGCTGGTTTGCAGGGGAGCGGGAGCTGGAAGGGCGATCAGTCTGAGGCTGGCTGGATGTGTGAGTCAGCGGAGAGTAAGTGGCTGTGTCTTTTAAGTTGGCAGGGGTGTTTAGTCTTTGCCTCAGCCCCATGCTTGTGGCTGTGTTGGCTCTGCCGTGCAGAGGAAAGATTGGTGCGCCACATTTCAGGATTCAAAGAGATGGATTTCCTGTGATGGTAAATTGGTGTTTTTAGGGTGGAACCTTTTAAGTGCTTTAGATCTTAGAAAAACCTGCGAAAGAGTTGAGAATGAAACCAATCAGTTAAAAGCAATGGAATAATTTGTGCTGGAGAAAGAATAGAAAGGATTTACTAAATGATAATCTCTATAGCTTTTGATATGTTATCTTTGTTCTGCTGAGTATCGATAGGCACAGTCAGTTAAATTTTGTCTACCATCAACACATTTTTTGTTTTAAAGAAATCGAGTTTTGTATCAAAGTGTTGAAGAATTTGAGGGATGTCCTGACTAGGATTTTAGTTTTGGTCCAGATACAGATCCAAGTCATTTAAAAATAGCCATTTGCAGATCAGTGTCAGTCTGCTGTTTCATCAAAACCCACATTTAAAGTCCAGTAAAACAAGACACTGCATTTAATCAGTATAACTGCTGAAACAGGTGGTTATAAGTGATTTATACGGGCTTCCAAATGTTCACAGATTTTGCTATTCGAGCGCGTGTTTGCTCCCTAAACCCCTCAGATACTGGGGATATTGACAAAGAGGACAAAATACTGGCAGGTTGCCGTTTCTCCCCATGGCCTGATTAGTTGCAAATCATTAGAGACCAAAAAATCACTTTAGTAAAACCTGCTGAGCAACACGAAGTCGACTGAGAAATTTAAATAAACAAACACATCACAAACTGATCTAAAAATCGTACAAATGTTTTAGGATTTTTAAATTTTCAGGACTTCTGAATTGTGAGAATTTCTTTTTATTATGTTTTTCCATTTTTTTTTTTTATCTTAGTAGTTCTCTTTATAATCTGTACCAATTTACTCACATTATTTAACTGGATTTTTTCTGATTATGTACAGAAAAGTAGCCTTTATTACACATTGCAGTATTCCTCTACTTTGCTTTCACAACACTCTGAACTAAAAGCAGAGAAAGTGGAATTTGACTGTTTGTGTTCCCTGTCTGCCAGGTTTACCGAGGATGATTGTAATCAGAGACTACAGCGGCATCCCCAGTCCCATGTGTGGGCCCCCACTAAGCATTCAGGCAGGGGATGTAATTGAGTTGATGTTTGCTGACCTGCACAGCTCCTGGTGGCAGGTGTGTGTCACAGTCAACTCATTCCTGTTTTATGTCCACATCTGTGACTATGAGAAAATAATATGTTCAGACTCATTTGAGCGGTAAGACACAATATGAAATATCTTTCCACTAACACTGGTTTAAATATGTTTTGCATTGTAACTCCATCGTTCCACTTTGTGACAAGCAAAGTCGGAAGACTACTAGCAAGAGATCAGCGTACCAACAGCAATGGTTTATCTTTCTGGCAGCTTTCTTCCTGATGAATTGCTGATTCAGTGGTGGTTGTTCATCAGACTCTCTGTGCTGCCTTATGAGGTCAGCTACCATCAGAACCATCGCATGAACTCCACTGGACTCCTGCCACCTTACAGATGGGATATCTGTCCTTTCTGTCTCTGCTTAGATTGAATCAGAGCCATCAGATGATGTAACCAATTAGGGATTTCAGTTGATTAATTAGGTGACACAAAGAAACGATGAAACTACAGACCCTTTTGCCCCCCCCGGATGTTTTACTGCTTATTTGCCACTTTGTGTTCCGGCAAATTGTGCAAACCTCTCACGACGTCAGCCAGCAGTTCAGGCTCTTTGACCTTTTCTATTTTTGAAAAGATAGTGTTATCTGTGGTCTGTTGGCAGCCTACCTCACTGCTTCCAGCTCTGTTTTATGGTGACATCAAAGCCTCATTCTCCTTCTGGTGCTGCTCCAATCAGAGCAACCTTTGCCAGCAGCCCGGCTGGGAGTGGGCAGTTAGCCCGATTTCTGATGCCCTATGATTCTCTCTGTTGTGTCACTGCACAAGTTGGAGGACGAGGACATGAGTGCCAGGAGACTTGTAAGCTGGCTGAGTAGCAACCAGAATGTCATGCCCTAGAACTGATGGCACTGCATTGTTTGCTACCATAGCAACGGTGCATGCTGTAAGAGCATAATCGGAGCAATAAGGTGGTGAAACACATTTCTGCATATATGCCTGCTGCATAATGATACCGAGAGCTGCATAGCTAAAGGTTAGCAGTGGTAGATGTGTGTTTTTCTAGAATGGTTCCCAGAGAGATTTATTACCACATAAAATAATGTTTCATTTTTCTAAATAAATGTTTACGAATTAAATTTAGCCTTGCCACAAATTTTCAATCAGACTTGGGTCTGGACTTGAGCTGGGTGTAAACCATTTGTGATATATTGCTGTTGAGAAGGAGACAAGAGGTACACAGGTGAAAATAAACAGTCATTAAAATCAAGAAAATTGTAGCTGTAAAGACAAAGACACATAAACTGGAAACTAGTAACATTTTCTTCATATTTTCTCTTTGAAAATCAAAGGTGATTGCTTAGCCTTTGGCATGTTTGTGCAAAGTTGTGTCATCGCCCTAACCAAAAGATCATGGATAGAAATAATGAAACTATATAAAGGCCTTCTTGTTTTAAAAGAAGGATGATTATAAGGGGCTACTTTTAACTTCGGAGATAATAAATAATTTTTCCAGCCATGAGTGAGTTCATGATGACTCGCTGTATGACACAGTGCTGCAGTATTTACCAGGACCGCATGTTTAACAGCTGAAGGCTTGCACATAACTAATAACTCCACAAGATTGTAATCAGCAAATTCAAACAGTCTGCGGCTGAGAATGTTTAATGTGAAATTACACATAGATTTACATAGAGTAATAAATAAAGTTAGTTTTGTTCTCCATTTAGTTCATTATGAAGTTTTGTTGTGATTTTGAAACACAATTCAAGCTGGGAAATCCAGCGTTCCAGTTCCTGCTAAGTGTTTTTTACACCAGGACCTTTCAGTCGGAGATCAGTGACATATGAAGTTCAGCATAGCCCATAGTGAAGTGCCACTTCAGGAATACCAAGGGGAAGATGGGTTCAGCTAAAGAAATTCTGTTACACTGTGTTGTTAAAAGTTTATCAAATTTAACACACATGCACAATTTTGAAGGGAGAAGAGTTTGGATTCAGCACTGCTAAAACGTGTCTGTTCAATATTGCATTTGAAAAACTTTCAATTGTAACCAAAGGTCAGAGATTATTTGACACAACAACAGCTTTTCAAGATTTGCCTTTGTCCCCCATCTATTCATGAATGCTAAAACTTTTGTGGGGAAGGAAAGATAAGATAAGATAATTTTATTTGTCTCCCATAGGAGAAACTTGTCTTGGGAGCAGGGGCAAAACTAAAATACAATAAAAGCTCATCGAAAAGGACAGTAACCATAAATAAATACATAAAAACAAAGGTATGGAAATAGTGATAATTTCCAGCTGATGGAATATTTCAGTCCAGTATGGTAACACTGGGATAGGCAAACATACATGTGCACAGGCTTTCATAAAATGAATTCATATAATTTAAAGATTGTTTGCTTTTACAAATTCAAACTGCTTTGTAGCTACTATCAGTGGGAATGAACTCAAAAAATGTTCTAAGATTAATAAAACAAAAGATTTTCTAAACAGTTTCACACAAACAAGTTTAAAGGGTCTTATAGTTGCACACAATACGATTTGGGGAAAAAACACTGAATCTGAACAGAACCTTGTTTGTTTACAATGAAAACTCCACAGGGTGCCTTTAATCTTCAGCGTCCCCGGTGGCGCCAGAGGATGGAATTACAGAACACTGAGAATTCATATCCCCTGTTACCCAGAAGGCAATTATCCCCCATCCCCCTGGCAGAACAATACAATCAATCACTGTAATTTCATTTGATCCTCTGGCTGCTGCCTGTTTATGCCAACAGAGTAATAAGTTTAATCTGTATCATACGCTTATCGAAAGCATAACAAATAGAGAAGGGCTTTCTTAAAAACCTTTGATGAAATGTTATTACACAGAATGAATCATAGAGATGGGTAAAGATTCGCTATCCAATTTAGTTACTGCCAGGGCTTGGATGGCTCCAAAAAGCATTTCATACCCTAATAAAGAGGAGTGAGGAGGAAAGCATAAACAGGGCAGGAAGCCGAATGAGAAGCTTAACGTGTCCCCACCATTTCTTGTCTTCTCATGTTCGCTCAATGGACTTCGAATTGACCCCGAATTTGAACTTGTAAGCCCGTTTTATTAGGTTAATGCTGACAGATGTTCTCATTGTTTTCGAAAACAAGAGATACATGTTAGTGGATTAAAGCTGTATTAAAAGCTAAACCTAAACTTAAAGAGGATATTTAAGTTTAGGTTTAGCTTACTCCTGTTAAAATGCTGGGTTTGTTTGATATATATAAAAAAAAAATGACGAGGAGAATTTATCTTAGAACTTTTGTTTCACATTTTATAGTGACCTATAACCTTTAACCTGAAAAACAAACTAAAATCTTTAAAAATTTAGCTAAAATAGGTGGTGGCATAAGTTTGCTCACCCTGTTGAATCAGCACAGATCCTAATTTAGCTATGTTTTATTTTAACCACTTTGTAAAATTACTTAAAACTACTCACACCTATCCCCTGTTCACCATGTACCAGTGTGCTGCAGCTCTGCTAATGTCACAAAAACAACTTAACAATACAGGAAAACTGATGATATCTCAAGTTCTCGGCAGGCTCAACTCCAGAATATGGAGTTCTGCTTTTCTTAGAACTCCATATTGCAGCTTTAACTCATTTTTCGCAAGATGCCAAATGTCTTTGGAAGATGGCTGCCTTGCCATTATAGGTCATAAACCCAGACTTACGATGATGACAACAGGAGTTTGAATGTGGTGGTTAATTCTGAATACAGCAACATCCTCAGTTATGCAAGGGTGTGTAAATATTTCGTCTTGTTTTTCTGTTGAGTTACACATTTTTGAAGGTGGAAAAGGCACTTTAACGGGTCTACTTTTTATATGTGTTGTGTCTGAATTAGAAATAGAAAGGTTCATTTCAGCAGTAGGTTTTATTTGATGCAGATGAAAGTTTCTGTTGTTTTAAAGAATTATAGATGAGCACATATAACTTGCAATTGCTTTGGGCAGGTTTCCTGAAAAGCAGTTGCGTGTCTTTGGGATGAGCCTGCGCTCACACTATTTAGGTATTAAAAGACTAGAATGCGATCCATTATTTAGTGTTAAAACGAGGCTCTTGTTTTGATGCGGTACAAATCTAACTGCCGGCAGACTTAAAGTGGAACCATAATTAACTCAGGCTGCAAATTAGATGCACTGCTTGTTGTGTGCTAATTGCTGAGGATTTACTGAACCGAGTGGGGGGAGGAGGGTCGAAAAGGGGAGGAAAAAAAGAGGGAGAAAGTTCATCTTAACCCAGACAAATATAATGCGATTAACAAACTGCTGCCATTGCAGGGCAAAATTCTGGCGACAAGCAAGACTGGCTTCTTTCCAAGTGATGCTGTGAGGCCTTCCCCTCGTGTAAGTGTTTGTATTTTTCCAAATCAATAACAAAATCTAGTGTGATTACAATGTATTCAGTAGATAATGGCTGCTATCGATGTCTGAGCAATGAGATGTAGGACTTAGAATTGCCTTTCTTCACTGAAGAAGACTTATTTTAGCCATCAGATGTGGCTTGAATATCACATTACCTCTAATGACCTCCACCCTTTGTATCGATCGTATTAAAACACAAAATAACCACAATTCCTCTCTCCGCCAGGTTCCAAAACCTGTCGATTATTCTTCCCAGCTTTGGTAAGAAAAAAGAGATCGTGTATGATAACCATAATTCATTTCTGCACTATGTTATTGATTGCTAGTCACTGTTTTCATTGTTATGTCATGAATGGGCCGCGGTGTAAGTGCAGTAGTTGTTCATTGATTGTTCAGGTTTGCAGGGCTAATGGAGAGATACCAGGCTGAGGTGGAGCTCATCGACAGAGGGAACAGCACTTATCTGGTTCGACACCGGAGCAAAGACTGCAACGAATATGCCATCAGCATAAAGTGAGTCACAAGATGGCATTCTAAGTCTTCCATACTTCATTCAAAATGAATATCAGAACAGCAGAAGAGGATCGTCCTATGAAGTTCATCTCCACAAATCCTAACTATTGGATTGAATTAAATTAGATTGGAAACTTTATTAATCACTAGAACTCTGGAGAGACCGTGGAGCATTCTTCACATCTTGTGCAGAGACATAAAAAGTTGACTGTTTATCTGGGTTGTTGGTGTTACTAGTTAAATTGAGGGTGAAACAGAGTTAGTACACGACACAATACACATTTCTGCGCAAATTACCATCCCAAAATCCCCAAATTTCATCTGTTTCCCTGTGACATTTATCAGTGTTTGCCTGGACGTCATTAAAAAATGGATTCCAATGCAAAAAAAATAACTATCATCATGAAACATGCAACTGTTTAAAAATTCTTAAAACCAAAAGTCTTAGCAAAGATACAATCCTTACATAAACTAAAAGTAAACCACATTTTTCTCTTTCTGAAGTGCCTTTCATTGAATAAATATGAATGTTAATGCTTACAGGTTACTGATTCATTTGAATGTAAGATGCGCTCCAAAACCAAAAATTAGAAGGGGGTCTTATTATCCTGCCATTCTGGGTCAGTCTACCCTTTTGGATTTGGAAGCAGCAACAGTGGATAAATGAAAAAAGCTTACAAAGCCCAATTTGTTATCGTCTCATATGGAAGCTATTTCAGAGCAGCAGGTCTTACGACTGCTCTACCTACAAAATAAGGTCCAAGAAGGAAGATCCAGTGAACCACTGCAGGATCCCTGCTGTTGCCCATTGTTCATTGATGTGTCGGAAGCAAAGGTGGTGAGATCCCGCAGATCCTATTGTACAGTCATTAAATTGCTGTGGACCTTTACGCCGACCTTAATAGAAAGATCACACGATGTGCTGCTGCTTGCTTTTCGGGCTGTAGACCAGTAAGGACACCCATGCTGAGCTTTTTCCCTTGCTGAAAGTGTCTTTGATGGACAGGCGAGTGTCAGAACTGGATGAAGCGATGGAACATCAGTGATCTGACCTGATGAATCGTCTTTTACATTGTGAGGAAAGCAGGAGAAAGGATGTAAAAGGAATGGACAGCAGGAAGATGGCAAACTGACAGAGGCACAACGTTAGGCTGAATGATGATCACCTAGAACTATCTCACATCCTGCAGGATGTAGAGATAGGATGACATCTACATTCATGTGGATGCCGTCAAAATATCTACTTGTATATTTTGACATATTGTTCTTATATTGCTGCACTCTCAGCAGTATTTTTTTTCCTGATAGTATTATTATACTGTGGCAACACTTTCCTTCAACAGAGACAGAGAGACTGACTTGAGTTGATGGGAAGGTGGATGAAAATCAGAGCAATCTTTAAAGAAAATCATCAAATCATAAAATGTTTCTATTTTTCTGGTCACTATGTTGTGACAGTATAACATGAGACAAAATATCTAACTCCTTTGCTTCCTCCCTGTGGTTGTTTCTGATTTGTCATGGTACATTTCTGCAGATAGCAGTAAGACCTCTGGGAGAAGACAAAGGAGCTTGATTTTTTTCTCACTGATTATCTGTCTCTTGTTTTACTGCCTCAACAGTGACATTTCTAACAAATGTGCAAAATATATATTTTTATGAAATTTATCTACTACAGCTCTAAAGCACACTCATAATAAAATCTGATGGCATTTTCTTTGATCTGTAGATGCACAAAGGTTTCACATTCTGCAGAAATATTTTCAGCTGCAGTTAGAGTGAGCAATGGCTCTAGAAAGAATTGAATCCCATGCATGCCATATGTATTAAATTGTAATGTTGAAGAGTTTAAAAAGAAGTTGCCTTCCAGTTCCCAATTATTGCCTTGGTCTATCATATACAATCACAAAAAAATGGAGTAAGATGTGCATTTGTAATGTGGCTTCTTTGTTCCAGTTTCCATGTAAACATATAAGACTCTGGGTTAGTGTAAACATTGTCAAAGTTGGCTTAGTTCATGCATATCGGGCAAATGTAGCTGAGAGAAAAAGTGGAAATGGATTGGACGCATTATCCGGCTATGCGTCTCAGACACAAGGAACGTTTGATAGCTTTTGATGGCACCACTTGATGCACTTTTGTTACAACTCTTAGAAATGCATTTCAAAAGAGGGTTAACAATACCTTTGAATTGTAGATACCACATACAATCCCACAAAGCCCCAATAAAAGGCTGCCTTATCTAGAAGCAAAGTGGCTTCTTGTCTCTCTTTTGAAAAGCAACTTTGTCTCTTTAACTAGTGAACATCTTTCAAGCCACATCAAAGCGTGCACAGTCTTTTAAAAGAAATAAAGGCCCACCGAGTCCTCCTGACCTGGCATGACAATTGTGGGAGATTATAACGATGGAGAGAGCACTCTGAAATAGTGTTTGGATGTTAAGACTATTTAGCCAGTGACACACCATTCCAGCCCATTTATTTTTGGTCAGCTCATGCAGTTACTCATTCCTTGCTTTGATCTAGTGGGCCAGTTTCTGAACAGTCCAATCCTAATTGCCCGTCTCAGTGCTTAAGATCATTATCAGGATGGCTGTTTGAGATAATGGAGCTTTACGCAGCAAGCTCTTACCGATCAACTAGAGCTGTTTAATGTCAAACTACACCACAAGTGGTTGGCCTATGAGCATATCTCTGTGTTAAATGCAATATTTCTGTAGTTTCCAGCAATTATAAGAGAGACTCCCTTCAGAAAACATACCTTATATGTCTCTATTCTTTATACTACAACACATACTGTATAAATAATATATTACCCCTCACATATTTATAATGTATCAAGGAAAACACCAGGCATGATGGAACTCTTTTAATGTTTTGCCCTAGATCTTACATGTCTGTCTGTTTCTCTTTGTTTCCCACTTTTGGGTTTAGGCTGTCACCCTTTCCTTAAGTGAACACAGTTTGACTCTGTGTGCCAGTATACTTAAAGTCTTGCACGTATGTTTTTCAGATGGCTTTTGTTATGATTTACAATATCTGCACATAACTCTGTAAATAAGAAGTCCTTTAACATATTTAACTATGAACATTATTTACTATGTTTGTTCTAAGTAAAACATTAAACTAGTAGAGGATATAATTGGGACATTATTGTAGTTTTAATCCTGGACTTTTTTTTTAAAGTCTTAATGTTAAGATTTTGCTAAAAAAAAAAAAAAAAAATTTATATATTAGGTGAAATTATATTTCCACAGGACTTTTCAAAATAATAAAACAAGACATACATAAAGGCCTGCCTGAATAAAAACATCTTCAGTTGTTTCTTAGTGTGTGCAGTCTGTGAACACACACCTGGAAATACAGCACCAAATGAGATAAAAGAACATTATCGTTCACTATATAGGAAGCAATTCGCTGTTGCAACTCCATTGTGTTGGTTCTTGCATTGTTCTCATATAATAAAACATGATTATGATCAAAATTATTTAAGATCAACTATTTAATTTAGCCTGAATGTAGGAAACATTATTCTAAATCTTAGGAAACCACTTTTACTTCTTAGACAAGAAAGGGAAAAAGTGAGAGTTTGATTATCATGAACTTAATCTAATAAGAGAAACAGAAGACACACACCAGTATGCATCTTCCCACGGCTGTAAAGCACATGATCCTACTGCTTAACGCTCCATTTCAGCTCCTGGCTGATGGATTGTTTACAAGGCTGTGACTAAGTAATTGCATTAATTTGTTTTGTTTTTTTGTAGTGACAAATGTATTATAATAAAAACATATTCTGTACTACGGTGATGAGTGCCAAATACATAAACATTATTAATTGAATTGTAAGAAATCCAGCGAGGAAAAAATGTATTCGCAGAATATGTTCTTTGGGTAATTGGTTTATGACATAGAATTTTGTTAATACCTCCTAAATGGCATAAAATCTTATGAATGAAGTACCAGTTTCTAAATGATACATTAAGAATGTAGCTTTAAATACATAATTACTGGGTAAAATTGATGAGGCCTACGACATATTTATCCAAAGAAAAAAAAACTTTTTTCTATTCAGTTTGTTATGCAAACATACTTTCTTGCATGACAACCAACTAATCTCTCAGACCGCCACTCTTTATGGTTCACCTTAGAGACCAAATAGAGGTAAAAGCATGTATAGTTGATTATCCGTCTATGTCCTTTTCACCCTCCACAGGTTCAACGATAAAGTCAAGCACATTAAGATTCTGACCAAGGATGGATGCTTTTACATCGCCGAGAGTCGCCTGTTCAAGACTGTGCTGGTAATAGTTTTGACTTTGAATGGATTTTGTTTAATTTGGTCCCACGCAACTCCATAGCATTAATGGGCCGGGTTGTTTTGAGCAGCTAAAATATGTAATTAGCAAATATTTGCAGCATCTGCCAGTAATAAGATTTTACATAAAAAATATAAATATATCATCAAGATATTTTCAAAATCAAAGGTGCAGCAGTGTATTTCTTACTACCTAAACCTTGTTGCGAATATAACCCAGACTTTTTCCCCCCTGTGTCGTTGAGGTATTTTCTTGTGCTTATCTCACACAGGACTTGGTGGAGTACTATAAACAACATTCACTGAAAGAGGGATTCAGCAGCCTTGACACCACTCTGCAGGTTCCTTACCGAGAACTGTCCAATGGAAACATGCCTAAGGCCATTACCAAGGTTGGCAACGGTGAGTCTGCTTCACAAACATCCAGGTTTCTTCCCTGACACTTTCTGCTTGATAGGTGGAAACACGTCATGCTCAAATCATATCTTGAGCCGGTTATATCTGAAAGACATTCTAAGCAAAGCTTTTGTTTTGACCTGCTTCCAAGACCAGCATTTGTGGCTTTTGCTATAAAAAAAGAGATCAGATAAAAAGGAAAAAGGTGATTTTTGTTCTTTTTTTTTTTTTCTTGGAAGGCTGCTTACCTGCCAAATGTGTGTAACAGACACAGCCTGTGCTTTAGCCTTTCTACGTTATCACATAGAATAGATAGAAGAAATTGTTTTATGAAACAGTTAGTCCACACCTCAACCACAATCTCAACTTTTTTTTCAATCTTTCATTCTTGGGAAGATGAGATAATATCTTTCGCAATGTGTAAAACACAAAAACTTATAAAGTAGTTGTTTTTTTAGCAAGATAAGATGAAATTGGATCCAGAGTATTTAAATCTTACAATGATGACTTCCCTTTGATAGATTTCAAATGTATCCTCTTGGGTAACCTTTCTTATTTTAATTAATTATCTCCCCATTTATAAAGTCGTTGATTTCATTTCACCTGTCATGTCAATGTTCCCTTAAGCAAGGCATTTAACCCCAAGTTGCCTGCTGAGCCGCATTTTGCTGAGTGAATGTTGTGAGTCTGGTTGAGTGAATGTTATTCTAAGTTGAAGCGCTTTGAGTGTTCAATATGAGTAGAAAAATGCTATACCAGATCAGGCAAATTATAAAACATTCAGCAGATGAAATGCACTGGGAACACTGCGCATTCTTTGGCAAATCAAAGAATGAAAAAAAAATATATATTAAATTTGTTCTTACTTTGGAAAAAGTGAAGAAAAGTGAGTTCTGGGATGTTCAAAAAATTGTAGTGTATGCATTTTTCAGAAAGAGTCAAACATTTACTGTATAAATGAAAAAATAGCTTCCTAAGTACTATTTGTACTCCATACAATTGTTGCTTGGAGTTGATCAATTTCTGAAAACTATGAGCAAATATAGATTTCTGCATCCATAACTCTAGATTTCTTGTTTTTGTCTAAGAAACAGCATTTTTGGTTTTGTATTCAGATTTGGGGATTACACTCCATAACTTGTTTTTGGTCTGAAATAATGAGTCTACACACTTACTGGTGTGTTGGGTTCATTGCCTTGTAACAAAACATCATTTCAACATAAGGCAACATGACCTCTTCAAGTTTATGATGCATTCAAACTGACCCATCATCTTTGGTATGTGATAAATTGCCCTGAAACCCGAGTGCAAAAAACATCCCTTGTCACAAGTGATGGGTTGGGAAGGACACAATTACAGACAAGGAGGGGAGAAAAAAATGAAAGTTTTAATAATTGAGAGAGAACTTAAAGAAATCCAAGGGACAAAGTCTAAAAAAAAAGTCCAAAAGGAAACTTGAAGCAAAGATATCCAAGAACTGAGAAGAGAAACCTGGAGCACAGAGGGTTGACAATCGAGCAACAAGAGTGAGAGCAGCTAAAAGAGAAAAACAGATAACAGAGGGGATAGGAATGCTGTGAATGGCAGAACACAAAATAAACACACAGAGACTTGAAACTGGAAAACAATACGAAAACAGAACAGAACTTCACAAAAAGACCTCAAACCCAATAGGAGAAAGGAAAACTCAAACAGCAGGGAAAGTAAAGAGAACAGAAAACAGAAAGATCCAGAATAAATCAGGAAACTACAAATCAGGAACCCAGGACTACATCTCTAGATACATGAAATTTAAGCATATAAAATAATGAATAGAAAGTTTGACATATCATGATGCCTCAGCCACCGTGCTTCATACAGTATTCTGGATTAAATTTAGTATTTTTGTGCCATTTGGCAGACAGCGTGTCTATAAAATGTTGCACTGTTTCTCTTTAGCCCAGTTAATGTGTTCTATGAGGATTTGTAACCCATTCAGAATGTCATTTTAAAAACCCATAGTAGGGTTTCCTGCCAATATTCTACATTTATATATATGCATCTATTTGCTACCTTACTCACTGGCATTGTTTCAGTTGGAACTGTACCAAACCCCTTGACCATGTACGTTTATCTCCGCTAGCTCCCACGACTCCTTACTCCATATCTAATCCTCCCTACTAACTGTCTCTTTGAGTAGACTTTATTTTAGCAACCATTTCAGTGAAAACTGATTCTAAACCATTCCTAAGAACAAAATTGGTCTTGATGAATATTTTTTTCAAGTTTCTGGAGATTCTCAAAGTTTCTCTTTCAAGTTGGGCCTCAGGATTATTTTGTTTGTTTCCTAAAATTTATGAAGTTCATCTGTGACCTATGAATTATTGAGGCAGAAGAGTTTGTAAAACCACAAATTATTGATACGTTCTAAAAAGGAAAAAACAGAACATAGTGTCTTAGCTTCAAAGAGCTAGTACCTCTACAATCTCTCACTTCATCAAAACCTAATCCAACACTTATACATTATAATTTCTGCCAAAAAAGTGATCGATCTGGTCACGATCTGGTCACAAAGGGATATTGTTTCAATATCCCTTTGTTTCTGCAGCCATTTTCTTCATTAATAAAAGGGAATGACTTTAAAGATGCATATAGGAGTAAAGTAATATAGAAAATAAGGCACTGAGCTAAAAACAATGGAGGGATTGGGAAGCTTACTGACGGATAAATAAAAGGAGCCTGAGTAGCTCACCAGTCTTGGCAGGGAGGTCCCAGTTAGGGCTAAGCGCCTTAGGCAACCACCAAGAGCCTGCTACTCCAAAACGTCACACTCCGAACTCTGCTTAGCTGCGAGATGGCTTCACAATCTTACTGACAGTACATGACATTTCACTTGGGCTGGCTCCAGCAACAGGGAAAAAAAACAGTGTGACAGCCGCCTGCTGACATACACCTGGGGGAATACCCTGGGTCCAACGGAGGGACCGCAACGCCTTCCACAAAACTGGGAAAAGTTTGCAAATGTGATCTAATTTAGATGAGCGGGAGGCAGCTGGAGGTAAACTGTCTTAACTTGAAGAGAGATGCATGTGTAAACAACCAGGAGCCAAGGCGAGCAGATGAGCGCTGAAACAAAGTCGGAGTTGGGCCTTTGTGTCTTTTTGGATGTAAAATTCTGCTGCATCCTTGTCCCTTTGCTTCTTTTGGCAAAGTCGGTCTCAGAGCGCATGGAGCTTCAAAGCGTCTCTGTAAGAGGTGCTTTTGTGTTCTGCTGCCACTCACGGCACTACCTTCTCTCATGAAACCTTGACAGAGCCACGGCTGCCTCTGTGCTTTGCGGGGTGGATTATTATTGCCTTAAGTCGTCCACCCCCGTCGACGCAGTAGTGTGGGCACTGTATTCTCTGGCAGGTAAACAGCCTCTGTGGAGCGATAGATGTCATGCAAAAGCAAAATGATAATAAAAAAGGGTTGAATCTCAAAACAAGGTGCTGCATAGCAATGAATAGAGAAAAATGTGTGACTGAGCAAACACACACAAAGATTCAGAACTACAAAAACACTATAAGATATTAATAAAAGTCGTTGGGAATTCCCCTTCAAAAGGTTTTAATTGTGACTGACTTTTTGCTCATCATCGTCTGTTTGTGTTAATGCCGGGACCAGAAAATGATTTGCTGTGTAACGATAATTAAATATCTGCCTGGAAACGATATGTCTTTGTAGACATGTCCTAGTCAAACCACCAATCTTGACCACATTCATTTGGTTCTGCTCATCCAGATTGAATCCCTAATAATTTAATATTCCTGTAACAGTTATCCATGAATCTTTCGATATGTTTTATTTTTGTTACACTGATGTAGCCCTGTCAAATTATTGCTCTCCCTGCTGCCACTTACTGTTATGTCTCTGCTTAATACCGATACTAAAATGAATGAAATGTGCCTCATAAAGTGACAGTTTTGTCTGATGGCTTCACTGTTTTGCCCATTTCTCACACAACACTTCAGCAGTATTTTCTTTTTCCTTGTATTTTTGACTTTGACAACTTTTCTGCTTTCTCCTCTCCTCTCCGCCGTCTCACACACTCTTTCTGTCAAACTTCTGTTTACTTTGCTTATGTTTTCTCTCTTTGCTCCCACTACGGACTGAACCTCCCGCTCCCCTTACCCACCTCCCACTTCCCCCACTTCCTCCTCCATCTTTTGCTATGTTTCTCTGTAGTTCCTCCTGGCGGCTGCAGCTTTGTTCCTCCCTCCTTCTCGCCTTTCTGGTCAGGTACAGGTGCAGCTTTTCTGCTTGTCTTTGTCTCTTTTGAGCTCATATTTTGGTGATGTTGTTGCCCATATTTCAGAGTTTATGAAGCGTAACTGTCTCCATTTATGACATTTTAAGTAAGATATAAATACATCTGAATGAAGTAGAACAGTTTATTTCTGCCAAAAAGTGTCTTTATTTATTTTATTTATAGTTAAAATATATAAAAAAAAAGATTAATCAGACACAGTGTGATAAATTTGAAACTTAATCAGAATTTTTTAAATTGACAATAACTGACAGTAAGCCACTGACAGTTCACAGCATGCTGCATGCAAACATATGAATGGAAAGAACTGTGGCAGAAAGAGGTGCACAAGCAATAACCTTAAAAGGCCTGTAAAACAAACCCAATTTAATAATTTACTGAAGATTCACAAAGTATGAACTGCGGTTTGAGTTGGTACTTCTAGAGCCACCACACACAGGTATCCAGGAAATGGCCTGCAAGTGTTACATTCCTGCCATTAAGCCACTCTTGAACCAAAAGTGACAATTTTATGCCTCTGCACTGTTTCTCTGCAGTCTTCAGATGCTGTCTCTGGTTCAGGGATGGCTTAACATAAGGAGTGGCAGAGTTGCAGGCCAAAGTCTAGATACATGTGAGTGGTGGCTATAGTTATTCCTGATGGTTGTGCATTTTTTTTTCTATCACACTTTGTCCTTCCACTCAACTTTCCATTGACATGCTTGGATTCAACATGAAGGAAAAAGGAAGTTTTCAAGCAAGGATCTTATGCAGCTTGTCCTCCTTGTGAAAGGCAGTGACTGTCTGCTGAATAGCTGCTTATGTAGGTCATATAACATTTCTGTCTTAAAAAATTGTTTTTGGTCTTATAATGTATTACATTTTCTGAGAAATGTAGTTTTGGGCTTTTAGACATAAATGCTTAAAATATCTCACTTTGGATGTAACGCAATTTGTGATGTATTTTCATTTTTTAGTTGAATCAATGAAATAAGTTCACTATTTAGCACTGTGTTATTGATAGTAGTATAGATACGTCACTGTGTTTTTCATCAGTGTTACTACTGCATCATCAGTACAATAAAGACAAATCAGAACATAAATTAGCTGCTGTTCTGTCTCCAGTTTGTTTTAGAGCGACTTAAAAGTGGCAAAAAGGAATGAAATTACATGCGTGCATTTTTACTGGTCATCAATCCAAATTATGTTGAAAATGAAAATTGGTTGAATTTTACTGAAATGTCAAGTTCGGTGGAAAGAGTCCAGAAATAGTGAAGAACTGCAATTTGCTGCTCTGAAGTAAATGCACGGCAATACCAAACATATTATCATGTAAATTGTATTTGTTACATGGTGAGTACAAATCCTGTTTAGGTGCATATTTATTTGATGGTAGGAGCACCTGTCGTCTTACATTGTGCCTCTGTGTGCCCTTGGGAGTAGATACGCTCCTTTCGTCCAGCGTATCTTCACAGCTGTCATCTGTATTTTCTCTGATAAGGCAGACAAACCTTTCCATACCCGTGTTCACATGTGACACAAGGCCTGACCTGCACGTGTAAGGAAGAACGTTGTTTATCCTGATAAGGGAGGATGCATTACGTGAACTGACTTCAGGATTAACTTTGAATAAGTTCGCCACAAAGCCATATTAACCATGACCTCTGAACTTTACAACACCGGGTCCCAACGAGCTGGACTGGTGAAGATGTCTCCAGGCATACCAGCCAACCTGAAGTTCTCTTCTAGTTTTTATTTACTTCAGATTTCAGCATGACTTGAGTCTTATTTGGATTCCAAACATCTGAACTATTTTGGGATTACTTTGAAAGTGAAAAGTGAATTTTTTCCGGTGAATCGCAGTAAAATAACAGGATCTTTCCATGTCTCAGTTATTTCTCCCAGGATAGTCGGTTTTGCAGTGGCACGTTACGACTTCTGCTCCAGAGACACGCGGGAGCTCTCTCTGCAGCAGGGAGACATCATCAGGATCTACACCAAGATGACCAATGGCTGGTGGAGGGGAGAGGTCGATGGCCAGGTCAGTTGCCGCTGCTTTTGATTAAACGGTTTTGAATTTAGGCTATTTCATATTACTTTCTTTATCTTTTGCTAGAGAAGGGAAAGATTCAAAAACATATTTTGTCTTTTTTTTGTTTGTTTGTTTTCTTCATCTCTTATGTCATCTTACAAGTGAAATGTAACGGGATGATTCTTGAGTGAGAAAACGACGAAAGCATTTTCTTCAATATAGCCAGAGCAGGAAGCTTAGCTAATTTATATGTCTGATTTCATCACTATTACTAGCAACATTGGAAGTATTAGTATGCTCTCTGGTTGTACTGAAAATGTTCCTTTCTTCACAAGAAAATGTTTGTAAAAGAGTAAAACAATCCATTTTCTCACTAATAGCCTAAGGGCACAGTGCTGCCTCACTCTACATCACAGACGTTCTTCTGAATCCTACAGGTTTTGGAAAGGAGTTTTCTACACAAATGAAATGATAAAATCATAGCAAGCTACTGCTCAACTTAAAGTCTAAAAATGCATACCAGATCATTTCGTAATGATTACCAGCTATGCATGGGTATTATTTTAAAAGAGAAATTTACACCCCTGTTTCAAACTAAGACGAAAAACACACGCTGTGCTCTAAGATGGTGATACCATCAGGATTAACCACATTGCTCTAAAAACGATTTGCCTCTCACAGATTTCTTCTGTTTTGTACACAAAAAAACAGCTTGAAATTATAAGTTCATTTATTAAGAGGAAAAGATGATCAAAATCAACCTGGCCCAATGTGGAAAAGTAATTGCCCCTTAATCCTAATACAAAGTTGCACCACCCTTGGTGTCAACAATTGCCATTGAGCGTCAAATTAGTTTTTTTTATATTTCTGTGGAGGAATTTGGGCATGCTTATCTTTCTAGAGCTGCTTTAATTTAGCCATAATGAAGGATTTGGAGAATGAACAGCCATGTTTTCTGCAATATTAATGTGGAGAGGGGCTTAATATCCATTCATTTCAAAAACTATAGTCATAAAAAATATGCAAAATGTTGATGACTAAAAACAGTCATGACTGATGTCTAAAAATCCACACTGTTGATATTTAGACAATCCAGGTAGTTGGTTGGTTTCCTCATTTCCTATATTACTCGTTATCACATTCATTGCTCCTAATGTCTGTTGTGAATGATCTGATAATGTCTGAACAGTGGTAAAATCCCTCAGAAGTGGATAGGGACTCTTGTATCTGCATTAGTGGATCATTAGTGGTCTCCCCTCTAGGAGCAGATGTGTCTGGACAGCTCCCAGTTTAAGAAAATCTCCCAAAATGCATTGTGAACAGCAAAATCAGAGCCCAGAAAAGGAGATGCTGAGGGGGGATTCTGATCGGATGCCCCCACCACCTCGATTGAGTCCTTCTGATTTGGACAAGCAGTGTCTCTATTTTGTGAAAGGACTGTGTGTGTAAGTTCTTAATAATGGCAGTTCAAGTGAGCAGTAATATCACACTGTATGTTTATCGCCTGGCTCTGCGATGTGTTAATTTGCACAAAATTGAGAAAATGTGAACTGATTGCTCAGAGCGAATTTTAATACCAGCTGTGAATGATCATTGTGAAGCCTGTCTACTTACATTACTGCCTAAGTAGGATTCCTGTCAGGTCTGATTTTGTTATTCCAAAAATAATAACTGTGTTTTTCTGTGACCTGAGATTTATCATATAAAAAGATCAAATTGTCAAGGTTCTTTTTGATTTGTGTAACTTTTAACTGGTGCCTGATTCTTTTCTGTTCTGCTGTTTCTCAGGTGGGCTGGTTTCCCTCAACTTATGTGGATGAAGAAGACTAAACTGTATTCGATGATAAGTGAAAGTTGGCGACGTGCAATGATGGCCACTCTATGTACCTTTGCTAAGATCTTTCCCGGATAAAACCAGTACATGAAATGAAGCGGTGCTGCCCTTTCAGAGCTTCTCCTGGTCGCTGGTAGATTCTCACGTGGGAAGGAGGAGAAAGTTAGCAAAATGGAGATTCCGGAGATGTCATGCAGTGTTGTGGTTCTGTCTGCTTTCTCTGTTCCCTCTCACCTTCTCTTATTATTGATCACTGCTTTGGCTGTGGTAATACCTGCTTTTGCTGTCATCATGTTTCGACACCTGGAAGGTTCAGTCGTCTAGGCGAAGTGCAGATCCTGCTGACAGTGCACCGCCCAGGTACTCCCCCCAGGCACGAACTCAGCTGCTGAGGAGCTTTGACCGTGGCAGGAACACAGGACTCCTCACTGCTTCTCTTTTTGTTTGTGTTCAGCTTTTTTTTTTTTTACATTTTTTTTATTTCCCTTCTCTAACCTTCAAAAAACCTGAACAGATTTGAACTTTCATTTGTTACTCTCCCAGACTCTTGAACATTATTCTTCTTTGAAAAGAATTATGAAATATTTCAGTATTATCGCTTGCTAGACTCTGTTTGACATGAAGAGGAAGGACGCCTGTTTGGAAAAAAAACTCTTAAAAAATATGGGACCAAAATTTCAGTTTAAATGGTTTACACCTACAAAGCTTCTGTTTAAATCTGTGCAGCTCTACATGTCACACATTCACACACCAGCAATGCGCATGGTCCCCATTTTCAGGAACAGAATTTCAAATCCACTCCAAGGACAATTGCACCCGTTGAAGGAATAGTGAACGATTGCACTCACACCTTACGCTCACAATCCACGTAACGTCTGACATGTGACAGGACGGTGCTTTAAAAAAATACTTTTTAATATGCATTTATTAATGAAAACGTCTGTCCACAAACACAATCAAAGACAAAACAATGCAGAATAAGTGGGTGATGTAATTAATGGTACAATCTCATATCTCACTGTGGAAACCTGAGAGTCCTTTGCATTCCAAAGATTTTAGTGTTTACCTCAACTCTTCTTACTTTGAAAATGAGTGATTCAAGGATGATGTAACAGCTGTTCACTGTGGAGCAAAGTAGCACAAGGGCGTCAAAGTGATGAATTTTCCTTCAAACGCCAACGACCCGCTAACCATGTGTGTGACATCAATATTTAATAAAAGCTTTCAATTCAAATTGTACTTTTGAAATTTTGATTGGCAATTCTTTTCTCCTTTTAAGACAAATGTGATATTGCATTAACAATGCCACTGCAGTTGCATCACAAATCCCAGCTGGGTTGGAGACGGTTGTGGAGGAGCGGCAGAGAACTGGCGGTTCTCAAATACGGCTAAACAAGCAGAAGAGACAGACACCTGAAAGCAATTATGCTGCATGGAGGATGGTGCTGCAAAGTCTTGTTTACTTTCTAATTTCCAGCGTCTCATTCTTCTAGCAAAATGCTACTTCAAAATCTAGGAATAGCTGCATTATAGTAAATTAGGACATCATGTGTCAGTAATTTTAAAAATGACACTTATTTATTAAACTGATTCATTACTCACAAAAATATTTATTTCATGCTGTTTTCAGTTCACAGCTGGATATTGTTGTGCAATCTTTGGATCCAAACATACAATCAATGAAGCAGAAGTGACATATTTACAGCCAACTTGAACTTTTTCTAATTTTGCCACAAACAGCTGCAAAATTCAATCTATTTATTGTGATTTTATGCAATAAAACAAAACAAATATCATAAAATTAAACATTGGAAACAAAATGATGCATTGGTTTCATGTTAAAATATCAAAACACTACATTTTTGTAATATTTTAGAGTGTTGTTTTACATATGAAGGGTCATGAAGGCTAAGGAAAAAGCAGAAATATCAGGGATAAAAATATAAGAAATTTCACTTGCAGTTTGTTTATAAGACGATAATCGAAGGTTTGAACATCTCAAAGAACTCTTCAGTCCATCTTTTGAAAACAGAAACAGTAAAACAGGATCACAGAAACACAAAGAAATATTAGCTTTATTGCAGATATTGCAGTACAGCTTACTATAAGAAATAAGGATACATTGTGTTGGCAACTTTCTGTTCATACATTTTATCATGTATTGATTTTTTTCCAGATTTTATTTTTTTTTATGAAGTAGTAAGAAACTCTGAAAACAATTTTCTCATAGCAGTATATTTCATTGGATCACATTTTAAAGACTTTTATATACTCTTTAACACCTTTTTTGCCTTGTACTTTTCAGGCATTGAAGCTTCCCAGTATTGGTGTTCTTGTAATATTAACTGTTCCTCTGCTGCTCCGCTACCTTCCTAATGATCAGACTCTGCAGAGAAGGGCTCTGTTGTGCTATAACAGTGAAACTTGCCATCACAAAGAGGCAGTGCAGCTAGTTTAATACGATTTCTCTCCTAAATCTTCCTGCTCCGGTCTTAGGCAAAGAAGATAAAAGACTGCAACAGAGACGTTCGAAAGCAGTCAGAGAGGTGCAGCTGTATAAGTATGCAGGAACATTGTTCACAAGGATGGACGTTTGTGCAAAGGTATGCATGTGAGGGAGCCAAAGGCCAAGGAGTGAAAGGTGGACTTGCTCTCTCTTCATCTGTGTAAATGATCTTCTTAGCATCGCTCTCTGCCAGCCATACGCCCTGGATCTTGGTACGAAAGTTAAACAGGGATTTAGTGAAAACTGGAGCTGCCCTTACAGTAAATACTCTCAATCCCTCCCCAAAGAGCTTGGCTCTGCAAAAGACTTTATTTTTTTTAGATTTATATTCAACTACTGAGTTGTGACCACCAGACACTCTGCAATGTTTTTCCAAAAAGTGGAACTGGATTAGTTTGGCGTGAATTACATTGTTTCAACTTTGACATTGTTTGAGTAAGAAAACATCCAGGCTATAGTGTTAATGATGTTGTATGCAGAGCATTTAGTTTATATTTCGGTGTAGGTACTACAATGGTATTCATGAAAAACTACTTTTCAACTGCTACATGGCGATTGCGAAACTTGAACCTCTCAACTTCCAGTTTTTTACCTGAAAAACGTAGAATTCAATGCATTCACTGTACATAAATTTAATGCATTGTCCTGTTAAGTGTGTCCCTGTCGCTTTTTATAGCACACTTTTTCCTTTCACATAACTCTTCATTAATATGCTTGAGCACACTTGATCAACAGGCAGCTTCAGAAATAAATCCTCGAAACACATAATTCTGTGACTCCTCAAAATAATATATTAACTTTTCATTAATAACTTTATTGAGATGTGCCTACGCGCAGATGTTACCGTCGAACTACAGATTTAAGGTCACTGAGTCTCCAGATCACAGGAGTTAGGATGGGAAGGTAGAAACAGTCCTTTTGCATTCTTGTCGGCATGATGTTGCTGAATCTTCATTAAGACTCTAACAGCGCTGCCCAGCAATTAAGACCTCCCAGATCAAAGCAGCCTAAATGAGCTAATCCTCAGAGAACTGCTGATCTATCCCCCTCTATCTCCTTATTTCCCCTTCTATCTCTTGCTCACCCCAGTTACTTCCTCTTGACTCATGGCAGCGCGCTGACTGGGCTTTGATGCTTGCCAGCAGTTGGTCCTCTAAATGCAAAATGTTGGATAAACACAAATTAATGGGTTTCACTTCATATCCTTAATCACAACTTGCCCGAGCTGGGGAGCATATTTTCAAAGGTCTTAATATGTAATCGGAGATCAAGCATCTGGAGGCACTTAAATGCGAGGCCCACATACGGAGAAGCTCGATGAAGTACACAAACCGATGACGGTTGCATCAGCAGCCTGGCATTTAGGACACTGCATTAAAGCTCATGGTGAATCAAGCCTCTTGTGAGTTTGCTGAGGTGGAACTGGCAATGGCGTCAAAGCGAGTCACAGCTCTGAGGTCAGTAGTTGTTCAAAGGAGCGTGACGCTGTTTCGCAGGTCTGTCATTATCATAGGGAAGCAGAGCATCTGCCTGTGGTTCCTGGGGACAGGTTTAACAAGGTGGCGCTGCTTGTCCTCTTTGGCAGGAGGCTGTCTGTCTCCCGACCCGCCTGCTTGCCCTCTCTTTCCAACCAGCTCTGCCAACAGGAATGTTCAGGTTTGCTGTGGTCACTTTCCTTCAGGGAGCCTTTGGCTTCATTGCAGCCTTTTATGGTAGACATCTTTTGTGCACACTGTAACAAGATTCTCTTTGTTTTTTTGTGTGTGTGTGTGTGTGTGTCTGTTTTCTGGCTTTAAACTGTTTCTGCCCAGTGTTGCTAATCTCTTAACAATACAAATTTTATTATTAACATTAGTTGTGCTTCATCTTTTACTTGTTTCATGCCAGTTCTTGAGACATCAAACACCAAAGGAAAGAGTCTCTCTTCTAACATCCAAGTAGAGCAGAAACCAGATGATTTTATAAATATATATACATGCAAACGCACATCTTACATTAAATCAGACCTTCACTGTTTTGGATCGGTTGGAATCACCAAACCTATTCCATTCTGGGAAAAATAACCTCCTCCAAGAACCATATTAAGGCTGGACCTTCTGATTGTGTGTTATTGTTTGAACAGATCAAAATGCCGTCTTTAAAATTAGAACCAAGACTGAAGAAGTCTTTTTAAACTGTACAATTATCTTCCAGATGTAATGTCTGACAATAAGGCATCATGGCAACAGTATTAACATGTAAAGAAACAGCTGTCATTAAAATAGAGGTGGAGAATAGAGGCGTCAAAAGAGTCATCAATTTGCTTCGATGCAAAATGTAATTAACTATTAGCGCTGCTATTTACTGTACTTTGATGATTACTTGAAAACCTTCCACAGTTCTGCTCACACCATTGCAAATTTACATTCTCCAGCTGTGTTGTTTCTGTTTTTCAAGTCAGAGGTAATCATGATGTAATCTCCAATAACCAACCAAAAAAAAAAAAAAAAAGCACAGCTTCCCTCCCAGCAAGCTCAGAAAAAGAAGGGATAAAGCAATGTTTTCCAAACCCAGACACTCTGAAGCAAAATGTGAATGGCATATTTTATTTATGAACCACACCGCTGTGATGTATAAATATTTTTTTCACATGGTGATAGGGGCTTGCTGTGCCATAGTCAGCCAGGGCTGATTTGCAATTTAGTTGTGGCAAGAAAATCCAACAGTAGTGGATTTGGCATTGAGGAATAAACTACTGATGAGACCTGTGATCACACCTGAAAATGAACAGGATTACCTTTTGTGACGGGAACTACTGACTGAAAAAGAAAAGGGAAAATCAAATTAATTTACCTGAAATTACAAGGAGGAAAACTGTTTTTCAAACCTCCACCTGGTTTTATACGGTTGAATTTTCCTGGTTAAACTTCATTTTGTCCACCTCAACTCTTTACATTATTTACGATGCAACACTTAATTGTAGAGTTAGGAGATTTAAACATGCAATTTTAACAATCCTCATCCTTCCTTTCAGCAGTAAATTAGTAAGACCAGAGCCATAATATGGGCCTCTTGAAAGGACCACTGCAAGAACAAAGTAATTGGGAGAGAAGGAAAAATCATTTCAATCATGCTCTAGAAGAGGCAGCTTAACTGTCTTTGTTCTGTCTATTGATTCTGGTGTAGTCCGGGCTCTGTGTGCCAAGCTCGCGAACCTCCCACCAGCTGTCCTTGCAATGTCAGAGATGTGAATAGCGGTTTGATAAAGCCACATATGGCATGCTGCTCCAACCTTTCCATGAGTGCCATTTCTTTCTTTTGTGTTGTTGCACAAATAGGGCCGAAACATTTTCTAAAGCTGTAACTGCAAAGAATTGATTTGGGAGGAGAGGATGGATGTTCTTATGAAATTAATAATAAAGAATTAGTAATGCAGGGAGGATTTGCCTCAGCAAATGAGTTCAATAACAAATCTCTCTAGCTTTAACAAGAAAACCTTCATTCATATTGCTGACAAATAAGTTTTGACTGAAATATTTTTGAAACCTCTAACTTTTATTTGTTTTTGCTCTAATTACTCTATTGAGGAAATGATATAACTTATTATATTTTAAGCACTGTGTCGTACATTAACGAATCAAATGGCATTTTTGTTTAGCTATTTGTTTATTATAATTACCTAAAATGAAAAGCCTAATAGATTAATTGTGATCCGATAATCATAAAAGAGAGTGATGCAGGTATTTATTAAATCAGGCTTTAAATTATTAACTTGGAAGACTCTCAATGTTCTTTGACAGTTCTGACAGTTAACACATAAACTATAATTACAGCAATGCTGCTATCAACAATCTGCCTTAAATGCATCAAAATTGATTTTATGTGCTATATAAAAGATTTGACCAAAACCAGTGGGAAAGTATTTCAAAGTTCAACACTATGCCTTCACAGTGCAAACTGTACTGCACTTTTAGATCAGCATATCCATTAATTCAGGCTGCTGGATTGTAGAAGATAACAGGAAGGTTAATCAGAGTGCAGCATAGGTGCTCTGTTTTATATTGTTGCATTTGGAAATGAAGAACTAGCACTGAAAATATGTTTTTTTTTCTTTCCTCGTCTGAGTGGTCGATCATGATTCATAGAAACAGTGGCAATGTCATTTTGGATGTGTGAAGCTGTCATTGCTATAAGAAAAGGTTTTCCTCACTTAAAACGATGAGAAAATGTTCTGGCAATAACTTTTAGCACAGTTAGTGCGGCTGTCCTTGCTAAAAAAGCAATCTGCATGTGCAGAGAATGAGATCCTCCCTTAACTCAGAGGTTAACATTTACAATCTCCACATGTCGTATAACAGATGACAATAGTTGATTCGAAGGATAAAACATCTATGAGAAAGAAAGGCTGGAATAAAAATATTTAGAATTGTCGGTAGTTAAAGTTCTTGAAATAAAGCCGTAAGAATTGCTTTTCAACCTCGGAGATCAGTAAAAATGCAAAAATAAAAACAAAAAACAAACTGATCAGTTCATTTCTTGTGGCTTAGCTATCAAACCTCAAACATTTAAACTTCAGTACATTCAATATTAAACCATATAGCTTCGAATCCAGTGGTTTAAATTTGATCCCTTCTTTCTCAAACAGCTTCATTTTAACACTGAAAAATCTAATAATAAAAATTAATAAATAAATAACTACATGGTGGCTGCATCACTCAATATTTGAGGGCTGTAATAAAAAACAAGTTATTATAGGGAATAAAGCAAAATGGCACACATTGTCAATCATTTATCTATTTATGGAGCTCAGAGACTTTTCCATGTATTCTCCCAGGTCTGGCAGCTGGCTTCAGCCAACTCAAACATAAAGTTTATAGGTGATAAACAAATGATTCATTTGTTTCAAAGGAGGTTTGCATATGACTCATGCATTATAAATAAAGTGAACTTGAAAGGATGCAAAATAATGTAACATAATTTTGTCCCACAATGAGGACAAATCACCTTCTGGCACATATAAGGTTAAAAAAACTGGACCTTTTCAGCAGAAAGGAAGCAAGATCTTTTATCCGAGACATCTTGAATGAAACTCTGTCTCCCGACTCTAAAAGTTCTGTACAGTACTTTTAATTTTGTGCATGCAAACATTGTGCAACCATATGTAACTTCTTCCTCAACTCGATGCCAGCATTCGCAAAGAAACTTTCCAGACAAACAAACTGACAAGCAAACAAATAAATAAATAAACTTTCATTCCCAGGCAGCGTACGCTCTTTGAGAGCAGCTCGAACAGAAAGAAAGGCTTTCTAACAACTGCAGCTCTCCATATGCAACCAGGCTGTCTTTATTTCTTGTCTTTCAGCAACTGCTGAACCAAGGGGAAAAGTTTTTTCCTGGTGACAGGGTCATGGACAAGTTCTTGATGAGTGAGAAATGAGAACTGTGAGGACCTGCAGCCGCTTAACTCCAGTTCTTCAGCAGGCGATGTAGATAAACATCCTGCTATTCATGACCTAAATAGAAGCTTCGGTTTCCTCCAATCCTCTTGATTTTTAACAGCCGATGGAGGAGCTTTTGAAGGAGGGCTTCTGTCTCTATTTTAAGCGTGAAAATAATTAATATTCAAATTCATGTGATATTAGCGAAGTATGAGAATGTGATATGCTTGCACTTCTTACACGTGCCTTACAATGGTACTATTTACGGTGTTAAATGTTGGAGAGGTTTAGCTTCTGTCCCAGAAGAGTTCTCAGTTCTGCTGCAGGCCATCTTCACCTCGGCTGAATATTGATATTGATTTGCAAATGAGCTGAGTGCTCCAGTCATGTTGCTGAGCCTCCTCTTTCCCAGACACTGAATACCCCTGAATGTCTTCTGTTGCGTAACTTTTGTGCTGGTGCCACCAGCGCTGACAGCGGCAGAACACAAGGACTGCCTGTGTCTAAAAGTGTCCTCCTGATACCCCCTCCTGGGTCTCGCATGTGAAAAGAGGAAGGACAAGGAACCGCTGTGACACGGAACAGTGGGGAATGTAAGAGGTAAACAGAATTTGGTCTTTTCTTGTGGGACTCAGAATGAAAAAAAGCCTCTTGCTGCATCTGCAAAACCAGAACAAATTCATCAAGCAAAAGAAATATTTTCAGCATTCTTTTCAGGAAAAATATAAAAGTATTTAAGTAACAGCACACACATTTCATCCTATGTCAATAGTGAAGATAGTAACATCATATATTAATGATGTTTTCTTAATGAAAATAACTGAGGCACCTTCATAAATTCCCCTTGCCTTTTTCACATCTTGTGACAGCGTAACAAGAAACTTTATTGTTTTTTGTTGGGGTTTAACAGAACAACACAAGAGTGTTTAACGCTGAAGTGTAAGGATGGATGGGTTTGTATTTATTTTAAAACTAAAAGTGTGAGAAGGGCAGTATGGATGCTCAATCAGCTCCCAAGAGATTTAGATCCAGGAATGAATGGAGAACATCTGCAAACACAGGGTCAGATAGGGTTGGACAGCCTATTTCCCTTAATGGGCTTAATGAGAAAAAACATTCTGCATTTATCCAGGCTTTTTTATGCATGACATTAAAGTTCGTTTGATGATGAGAAATATTAAGGTGTGACCTGAAAGCAAATATGAAATAAATTTGTCAAGTGGGAAATAGGTTTTATAGCAACGCATGAATAATTCGTCTACCACTTTTGCAGCTGGTAAAATGCAATGTTGTTGCAGGTCACTGCTTGCAACCATAATAAAAAAAATAAATCTTAAATATATTACTATTTGCACTATATAAAACAAAGTCCTTCAAAATGCTGCAGCAGCTTGTCCACTTATTGATTTTTTTTTTTTTTTTTTGCAGTCGACCTGCAGAACATCTTCTGCTTTTTGTGATTGTCAACAAAAATATGGACTTCCAAATATGGTTAAAAGTTAAGCGATTAACTATTGTTTGGAGTTTTTTTCTAATTTAACTTCTCTTTTTACAATAACCTTTCAAACACCCCTTAAAAATCACACAAATATAGATGTTGAGCATTTATTTATTTTTTTTAAATAAAATGACAAACACATATTTATTACTTGTGTTATCCTTTGTAGATGTATGTGCATGACCAGCACTTGGTTAACTCTTCCAAAAAAAATGTAATATTTTCTTAAAAAATAACATCCATCCCTTTGTAAGTGGTTTTATACAGTGGATTAATCCATGACAAACAGAATTTCCTAATCTCCAGAGTCTCATTCACAAAAAGGCTACTGCTTTCTATCAGAGACAGTGACGTTTAATGAGAGGCACTTACATTAAACTCTAGCACAATTAGGCGTTTCATGACAACCTCAGGAGTAAAATTAATCCCTCGAATAAAATTGGTCTCGGTTCTCAATATGTCACCCCGTGGGACGCGACTTCATTTCTATTCATTGACCCTCCACGAATTAGAGCTCATTTCCTGAGAGCACGGCTTTGCGGCGGCTCCCGCAGCAGGATGCATGGCTTTCATCTGCAGGAGCGCGGGAAAAAAACTTCCCTTATTCTCATTTGATTCGAGGATTAGATCTGATTACAGATTTGAGCCGGACAACCTCTGCAACGGCCACACAATCTTCTTTTCTCCTCTTGTTAAATTTACATGAAATTGAAGGGATTTCAATCCAAGATTCCTTCATGAGCACAACAGGGATGTGTTACAGAGGAGCTTTTTATCAGAAAGTGATGCTTCAGTGGAATAGTCAATGATCAAAACTAAAAGCTTTAAAAACATCTTTTAAAATGGCATTCGGTATTTGTAATTTGCTTGCATTTATCAGTGGACAGTAAACAATTTTCTTGTTTACATTTTGTCTCAAATGTCAAATTTCTGCCTAATAAAATTACTGCTTTTCAACAACAAGACAAAAACATGTTTTTTTCTTTTGCGCTTTGGTGGAAGTGTATTTTGTGGGCGTGTATGTAAACATATTCTGACAGCAGCTCAGGCAACGAGAGCCATGTGTCCCACAAGCAACAACAACAAAAAATAATAATAATAATAATAGTTTGAACACAACCAATTTCCTTAGTCACTCTTAGCCCACATCTACTGAAGGACTGGTCAGCAGCAGTAGAAAACAAGTAATACATCTTTTTTTTTTGTTTGTTTTGCATAATCATGAAAATATCTGTTTTATAGAAAATTAAATACACTTACAGTATTTTACAACTTTTTTTCGGATACAGGTGAGCTCAAGCAATACTACAAGGCTTTTGAAAACCAAAAGATACTAGACTGGAAATTGTAGGGAGGGATTGGTAGTAATACATGTGCAGCTTTAGGCAAAACAACAGACACCCTGCAGCAGCAAAGTAAAATCACTAGGGTCACTAAAGCACAGGAAGGGCTGGGGGCCTAATGGTTCTGGGTGGGGAGAAATGTAAGTATGAAAATGGGAGGCAGTGAGGCAAGACGTCGTAAAGTGATAGTTTGGATTTTTTTGGGGGGGTGAGTCAGTGTGAAGACATCACCAGTAAAAGCTTCTGTTCTTGCAGTAAACAGATTGTCATGTCACCACTATTGTTGTCAGATAGTTAGCAGGGCCATCCATTTTAGCTTTTTCTTTTCTTTTTTTTTTTTTTTTCATCAAAAACAACTCCAGTTAACAATTCTTATAATTCTGGAATTAAATTGTGACTCATACTGGTGTCATTTGTCAATAAGTGTATCAAACAAACAGAATGTCTGGGTTTTAATATCGTTAGCAAATATGACCCAATTTCAGATGTTTAGTATCACTAGCAGAACAATGTCTGTGGTACCTGACCATCATCGTCTCACCAGTTTGGGTAAAAAACATTAAACTAGACAAGAGTTTGAGTGATAATTTTGATTTCTTGTCAGGCTGTCACTCACTGCCTTAGTTTTCTGTCTGGTTAACTTTTAGCCTTCAATTCATTACTTTTCATCTAATGTGTTTAACAGTGACAGGTTAAGGTACTACTACTTAAAATAACTTCAAAAATATCCAAACTACCTTTTTAAGAGATCTTGCTTCACTATCTTTTATACTTTAGATGATACCTAGGAATCTTGTGTCTTGTTTTTGTACAGTTTGTCACCAGAAACTGACTTGCGTTGTCTGAGCAGAGAATCTTCTCTCTACGATGGGGTACTAGAGAAAGACGTTTTCACAAAGCGAGGGCACCTACAGTCTTTTCACGTGAGGTTACAAAACAGTGTCTTTTTTCCACTGTGCTTTCCAGAAATCTTTTCGTCGTTAAACCTGCTGCACTACTTTCTTCTTCGCCCACCAACTTGGTCTTGGCCATACAAAAAGAAGTTGCTTATACTGAGCACATTGTCCACACATTCTTTGTTTTTTGTTGTTGTTTTTTTTTTTCAATGTTCATAAGATTGAGAGTTCTTTCTCAGCATTTGTGGTCTTAGGGTTTTATTTGGAGGATTTTGGTTCAAGCCTCTCAGCAAAGAGAAACAACTGAATGCAGGATCATTACAAGGGGAAAGAACAGCCGATGCTTTATGGGGTGATGATGGAGTGCTGCCCGTCCAGATAGCTGGTCATCACACTCTCCGGGACCCTGGCATCTAGCTCTCTCACACAGGACACCCGTGAAGCCAGGGGCACAGTGACACCGTTGGTGGTGGTGGCATGTGCCGCCGTTCTGACAGCGCAGCATCGCATTGTCACACACCCGAGCTGCAGAGACGAAGCAGAAAGGGCAGGAGAGGTAGACAGGAAGGCGTGATTAATAGATCACTCAGTGAAAGGGGCAGAACAGAACATCAACAAGCAGGTTCATAGGGCACAAGCTGCCTCTTCCTGTCCTGTCTGCGTAGCAGGCAAGTCAGGAAGGGCCAAATCAAGTACAGCAAACAGTATTGGAAGAGACAGAACAATCAGCTGTATGAGAAAATATTTGCACTGAACAGCTGTTCTTCGTAGAAGAATGTTAGCAGTAAACATCTTTCAAAAACAGTATCGTTGTCTAATACAGCAAATACTTTCCTAGAAATGAACAGGTACTTTCCAAGAACTTTTTGTGGAACTTCGCAGATGCTTTGGTTGACTTTTTTGTGAAACCTTCAGTCTCAAAAATTACCATATGATGCCAGGAACTTACCAGGTACTTTCCTGGAACTCACTGCACACCTTTCAGGAAGTAACCTCTAAATACTTTGCAATTTCTAAGGAAGCGTCGTATAAGTCTTTAAGAAAATTCTAGCAAAAAACTTAGTATGTTCCTGTAAAGTTCACGAATAGTACCCGATATATTTCAAAAATGTTCCAGGAAAGATCCTGGTTAACTTTAGAAGAGTTCAGATAAAGTAATCGATAAGCTCCAGGCTGAACCTGAAATATTCCTGGAAAGTACCTGATGCTTGTTGTAAAATACCCACAAGGAATCATCTGATGAGTTTGAGGAAAACTTTGAGGAGAACAGGTTTTAAGTTTCAAGAAAACTCTAGAAAGTTGTGAAAGGTAATACGTCTGCATGTGTCGTACTCCGTAATATGGAGTTAAGGACCAGTGAATCAGAGGAAGTAGGGCAGGTTCATGTATCTGCTGTACTGCACAATATCTAAAATAATATTGTGAATACTGAATTTAAACATCAGTCACAGCACGTCCCGGTCCATATATTTTTTGTTGAATGTCAGTTTCTCCTCGTAATCTTGAATGTATCATTTAAATTCAGCAGCCTGGCTCCGGCTTTGTGTTGGCTTTGAATTGTTAAAAATCCCTTCTGCTTTTGAGTTATGTGAAATGACATCTACAAAGTGAATTGATTTATTTTTCTACTGTTAGAAGGAGGGTCAAAATTGTTGGCAGAACATTATGAAGATGGCTTTCTGTAGGTATGGGATAACAACTAACAAAATACCACAGCCTTTACAGTTGGTGTTATTTTCATTTTGTAGTCAAGCTTTCAACAAAAAAAAAATACCACATTGTTGAAAAAGGTTCCATTCCCAGTAATGGATTGCCTTAGTACCCATCAAATCTTTATTTATTTGAATATAGAGTGATGAGGATTACAAAAGATGATGTTCAGGTTTTTCTCTTTTTTTCAGATAAAACCTCACAACTCAATTATCTCAGGAAGCCTTTCCACTGGCAGAGGTGAAATCCAGGAAGAGGTAATGTTTGCACAAAGATTTCAGTGTAATTGGATATCTCCTCCTGCATAAATAGCAATCACATTTTTGGTTTTCAGTGGTGCGGCTCATGCATCGGGAAAAAAAAAAAAAAAGAACAAACAATAATTTTTCATACCAAAACTGATTAAAAACGCATTGGGGTTGCATTTAACTCAAAATCATTAACTAAGAATTTGCTTGTGTTGTTTGTGTGAATGGAAATTCCACCTGTGGATCCATGTTTCTACCTTTAATCTGGCATTTTGTTATGTGCAATGATGGATGATTTTTCTGTTTTTCTGTGTATTGAATTTTTATTTAGAAAGGAACTGCATGGGCAAACTTTGCACTATTTCCAGTCTGTCTTACTTAAAATGCACAAATGACAGATTCTTTTCAGCACCATCCATAAACAGTGGTGCAAAATAATGTGGTTGCCAAAACACATTAAACCAGACACTGAGGCAGATACTTTGGACAGATCTAAACTATTTAATACCAAAGATGATAAAACATGTTCTTTAAATAATATAATTCAGCCTTTGTGGCCCAGTCAGCACATTAACATTGTTGCCTATGGGTGAATGATGCCCTTTGTGTCCTCTTGCTGTGCCTCAGGACGCTCGTTTCCCCCAAAGCTGCCTGAAGAAGCTTGTATTGTACACGTCTGTGTTAGCCATTTGGCTGGTTCTGTGTTAGGGGATTTAGAGAAATCGAAAAAAAATAAATTATATTGATGCTAGAAAGTGTCATGCAGAAAATTATGCAAATATCAAGAGCTAAAATGTAAAGAAAATATATATATAATTGATTGATAAGGTCATAGATGAATGAAAGGATAGCAAGTTATTTCATCATGAAACCTCTTCTGTGGTTCAGAAGACAATGGAACAAATAATAAAAAAAATCCTGTGTGAATTCAGATGTTATTTAACTTCCTTAAAATTAAAACGACTATTTTTCAGGGCTTTTTCGTGATTATAATAATTTAGAAATGGTCTGATTGCCTTAAAATCTAATTCCAGAATGGAGCTTCCTAAAACCTTGAAATGACTATTTGATATGTTCAACTTTAGTGATCATTTTAAATCTGATGTATATATATTTTTTCTATAACACATCCTCTTTATGGAAACAACTGGAAACAAGGATTCATGTAATGACAACATTTCAGATATGCTCTAATTTACAGCACAACAAACTAGACTTTTCAATACTAAATAGACAAATATTGCATATTACGTGAATTGCAATCAGTATAGAATAGGTGAATTATTTTTTAAAATTGTTTTCATGACATCATTTACTCCTGAACTCGTGCTGGCGGCAGGGGAAGACAGCACCATGCAGCACTCCCTCTGCAGACATATGTGTGCCGCACACCTCTGTCAGATGTGTGACATTTTAACAGTGTAACTGTTGTGGCAGATCTGTCCTCAGGCCTCTGTGGTACATGAAGCAACAGGGAGAAAAATTCTCTACAGCAGAGCCACAACAGTGACACGAAGGACAAACATCTGACACAATTGCAGGGTGTGTGTTTTAAATGTCATTGCATCTTTTGTGCTCGGGTGTTTCTCCTTCATGCAAAAGGTTTGGAGCCAATTAGAACAACATTCACTCATTAATAACCCAAATAAGTAAAGTTTGTGCATTGGGATGACAGGAAATGTTTTAAATTCAACTGATTTTCTAATCTTCTCATCTTTCTGAGGTCTTGATGTCCTCTGATACTCTGCAACTCAAGTCAGAAAGATACAGTGCACCAAAGTATGATAAGAGGCTGGGAGTCACAAATCAATGCACTCAGTCATATCTCCTGCAATTTTTCTTTTTTGCAAAAGATGCCGATCCTTTGTGACCAAGGAAGTTATGCTGGCTACATGTGGCAGGCCTAGTTAAGTGTTTAATTTCAAAGCAACAAAACCAATATCATAAGAATCGAGTCTAATTTGTAAAATTTGAAAAGGATAATTAAAGACAGCCAAGACCCCACAGAGACAGCAGCACCTCTATTTAATTACACGTAAAAGGCAAAGTTAAAGCGTTTCTACGTTGATGCATTTAATAATTTTGAAAGGCGTTTATAACTACAGATTCGCCAGTGTAATTAATCATAACTGGAGATATTTCTCAGACACAGGATCTGCTAATTATATGCTTGGAGCAAGAATAGTGTTGTTTCAATTACACCCGGTCAATATCTTTTGCCATGATGTCGGTGTAAGCTGAAACGTCGCCTTCAGACTTGCCTCCTTTTATTATATTAACATACAGGCTTCATCATTAGTCAGTGATTTAAGACTCTGAAGTTCAATATGCACTGCCAGTGTTATGATACACCACTTGACTGTGGAGGAGATATAAAATATCATCTCTAAAGACAGAACAGCAAATGCTTTCCATTTTTACGGGAGCGTTGCACCGGCTAATGCATTTTAATTTGAAAGTGTGCATAAGTAAAATTGACTACTTCATTTACGAGCAATGAAAAAGCCTGAAATAATACAATTTTGTTTTAAGAAAGGGATAAAATTAATACATCTAGTATAAAATTCTGTGTTTGTGGGTAATTTCTACCTTGGATTTAAAGTTCTAAATGGTTCTAAATGGCCAGATTAATTTAAGACCAGGGATCTCATGCTTAGTCTTGTGTTTTGGATTTTATTCATGGTGTTTATTAGTAACAAAAAGGACATTAAATAACTCCAAACATTACATATTTTTATGTTTATTACTTTGTGTTGTTCTGTCAGATGAAATGTTAAAAAAATTCTTTACTTTTGTTTAAAAAGTGTCTTTTTTTATAGCATGTCACAATCGCAGCTGAAAGAAAGAAATTTGGAATTTGCCCAATCAGGTTTCAGCAGATTTTTATTTCTGAACTCGAAGACTCGGGGCTCACACACCTGTATTTCTGTCCCAGACTCCATCAAATGAAACGATGCCATGCAAAATAGGTACAGCTTATGACTGTTTTTTTTGTCATTTCTTTCCATTCAAGGTTGTTTGTGACTTTTGTAGGCAGTTTTAATGTTAGTGTTATTCTAAAAAATGCTTTTCAAGTTGCAGGATAGTGGCTCTCGAGAACGGAAGTCAGACAGGCGTGGCGTGGTGCATCTCCAGCTTCAAAAGGTAACACACTTTGAAGCTCACCAAAGCTGACCCTGGATTTCTTCACACTATTAGCCTAGTTTGTGTCACAATCTCTTCAACTTTAAATTTAGTTTGATATTTTTAGTCTGCTTATGGTAGTTCCAGTGCACACCTGTGTTTTTCATCCCGGCTTACGCTTTTCTCTGAACCTCCCGTCTGTTCTTCATGTGTTTATTCTGCTGTGTGGGATTCAATAATCAAAGTAATCATGTCTCATAACAGTTTATGATTACAGTCCGGTACAAATAGCTCTCATGGATCCCAAACTGCTGGAAACCAGTAGAGGTGTGTTGTTTAAACAAAAATTGACTGTATATTGTGATGGACATAATTGATGATTCTTTAAATTGGAGCACCTTTGTCATGGTTTAACAAAGCAAATAAGCAAATAAGCAGGTTCATATTCAGTGTTTTGTATCTGTAAATACAAAATATTAATGTTAATAATATTAATCAGAATGAAGAGACTTTGGTTCATAAGACTGCAGGTTTTTATCTTCACACTTATTTAAATAGATCTCTGTGGGCTTGCTGGGCTTTTGTTTGATAAGTTCATTTTGAAATCACATGCACAGAAATCCACAAACTCTTCAGAACTGTTTATAATTCATGAACATGTTCTAATTTGCTTGGTTTAATGAATCTGACTCATATTTAATTTAAAGAACTCTTCTGCAGCACAAATAAAACGATTAGCTGTTCTGCTTTCATTTGAAATTCAAATATACCAGCTTTGACCACAGAAATGTTGTTCATTCTGAAATTTTCAGTGCATAAGTGATAGCCTCGTCTGTTTGTTTTTAAAAAAGTATGAACAGAAAACTTCCTGCTCTGACAGAAAGTTCATTTAGATGAATTATGTGCCCAGAGAACCTTTTGTTGAAACAACAGATTTAGGGAAAAAAAGGGAAACTTTGTGGTTCTGTCAACACAACATTGCATTATCTACAAAAGCGAAATGAAAAACAACCCCTCCCTTCATTTTGGAAATCCTTAAAGTCTTACTTTAATTTTTCTCCCTCCTCCTAGTTGTGAGAGCAGTGGTGCAGATGCGACTTAACACTCACTACACAGGATATCTGGGCATGCGGATTAGCTGGAGATAGCTGGAGATCAATCTACATAAACCTCCCTGAAGCCTCTTTTCTCCTTCCTTCTCCTTCTCTGCGACTCCTTTTTTTTTTTTTTTTTTTTAATACTTCCTTTTTCTACCTTAAGAAGAAGGCAGAAAGGGTGCATCCCCAGAGAGCATTCTGGGTAATTAAAAAGAGGGCATGATCAAAGAGGTTAGAAGGCTGTGGACTCGGTGATCCTGAGGCACGCGGCCCGTTCCCTGCAGTGTTCTCACAACAAAAAAGGTCTGCCTTGTAAGGACCAGCGTGTGTCTGTGGCGGCAGGATGAAAGGCAGCTTTGGTCAAAACAGCCTACTGATTTCTGTAATTTCCATACCAACACAAAGGCTTTTTTTCTTTTTTTTTTTTTTTTAAACAGCCAATCAATAAGCAGTCAATTCAGTCCATGAGTCCGTAATGTCATGCTGAAGTTACAAAACCTATGATCCTACCTTGGTTACGATTTGCAACACCGAGAGATGAAGCATTTGCTCGATCTGCATGGAAATGGAGAGGGTATTTATTACATCAATTGTCATATAGTTCAACTTTCTATGCTTTGAAAGCTTTCAGCAGGACATTGGGGACAATAGATGAGTTAATGCACAGACAGAGTAGCGTGCATGCAGCCAAAGTGAATTTTCCACAACAGAAAGGCAAGGAGGTCTATGCATGGAAATGGCTGTTGTTATTCAGCATGTGGAGTCACCTTCAGGCATCAACATGCGTAGGGATGCGCGGCTGGAGCCACGTCTTCATAAAGAATGGCTTTTTCTTTGCTTTTGCTTTGGGCACATATTTGTGTGCGTGTGAGTGTGTTTGAGCAAATATTCAGGGGTGTAAAGCAGATATCTTTCTTTGTTGTGCTAATGCAGGGGCAATTGCAACATTAAACAGAAAAGCTAATTAGTAAACAATGAACATTTCAATATAACTAGAACACACTTTTTGACTGTTTTTATAAAAACTAAAGTAGAAGTAACATCCATGTAGCAGGGCTCTCTTAAAGTGTGTACACTGCTTTCATCTCCATTTGGCACAGTGATTACTATATTTATATTTCAAATAACAGACCAACACAAAGTAATCCATTTAAAGTTTGTGACATGCATTTGTATTCATCCCCACATATTATAGAACAAACTTTCCCTGCAATGAAAGCTGCATGTTTTATGGGCTTGTTCTTTGCATGCAGAGGGTTGGTTTCACAGCTCACATAGCATTTTCCTTTTCCATGGGTGCAAAAAGTTTCAATTTGATATCTACTTACGTCAGAACGGTCTGAAACATGGCTGCTGTGTTCTCTGCATGGCTTTTGAGTCATTGTTTTTAAATAAGACTTTTTGTGACTTCTTTCAACAACCGCTTTCTTGTTGACACTCTTGCATAAATCTGCATAGTGCAAAACGAATAGTTCTGGCGAAAGACTCTCCCACCTGAGCTGTTGGTCTCTGCAGCTCCTCCAGAGTTACCATGAATTTCTTGGCTGCTTGCCAGTTCTATCTGGTTGAATACAAATGCACGTACCAATCAAGCTTATTATATTTGATTTATTTCTGTTTATTTTTTCAAACAAAAAAATAATTTACCCTCTGCTTCACTGTTATTGTAGCTGCTACTTTATTGATTGAATATATATGAAGTCTGATTAAAATCCATAGAGGTTTGTGGTTGTAAGTAGACAAAATCTCAAAAGGTTCAAATGACATGGATACTTTTTAAGGCACTGAAAAAGTCATGGTAAAGGTTTTGACCTAAGACCCTCTTTTCATTTATTTTTGTACAAGAAAGCTACAAATATTTAAAAAATCTGTCATCTGTTAATGCACTGTTTTCAGGCTTCATCATGTTGTGTGTTATTGTGTGTAAAATTGTTCTGCTTTAATTTTCAAGAAGTTCAAAATGCAAAATTTTACGAATAAGAAGGCCTGTTCACAGGAATGACCATTTTATGTTATATGAAAATATCAGCTCTAAGGTATGAAATGTTTTTTTTGTTTGTTTTTTTTTTTTTAGAAATCATTCCGGGCTTAAGTGCATTTCATTCTCTTCATGAGATGCACAAAACAATATATTTTCTTCCCTCCATGCATTGGTCCATTTTCATTGATTATCTGGAATATAAAATGCGCCGTTTTACAAAAATGTCTGGTGTAAATGGATTTTTCTGACAGTGTAAAACATGCTGATCACTGCTACACATGTGCCACAGTTTCTCACACGAACATCATCAGTTCAACAAGAGTTAGTCATGACTGGGGGAGGAAACCCATTAGTTAGCATGCCAATTAAAAAGCTCAAACAACTTACGCACTGGTCCATGATTGCTGGGAATGCCTGCGGAAAGAAAAGAGTGTTTCATTCAAGTGTCAGCTTGTTTAACTTTATGTTTGATACATTAGTCATAGAATTACAATAGAAAGTATTTTGATGGTGGGTTTTTTTGCTCTGCAAAGCCCAAAGACACAACACTTATCCATTTGGCTTCTGCTGTGTCTGCTGATTAGCAGCAGTTCGAGAACCTGCTCCAAACTCCACCTTTTGCTGATGATAATTATGGGTCAGCCAGACACAAAATGTCAAAGAATTCAAAGGCTCAACATAAAAAAATAGAAATCTTTTCACCAGAATTTTTATGCATGCTTGGAAAAGTTCCTGGAGCATCCCTGCAGCATCTGTTTGCTCCATATGTTTTATCAGTATCTGGCTGTGGCTTTACCATCTTTGCATTGCATAACAATCATCAGTGAGTGATTCCCAGCCTACAATTAATTAAGTTTCTGATCTTTTTCACTTTGTGTTCTGCCATAATTTAGGGGGTTTTATGTTGTTTGTTTCCCATTGATCAATTCATTACCCCTCTGCGACAATTGGAACAACTGCTGGCAGGAGCAAACCAACTCTGCAACCACAAGCGGCCAGAATTTAAAGTCCAATTTGCAAGCCACTGAGCGAGGCCCAACAACAAAATAGTACTTCTCTGTTTAGAAATAGAGGGCAAACAATGTTGACCTTTGGAGGTGTTTTTATGATTTGATCAAACTCCTGCCTCAAACCCCTCTTAACCTCTGAACTTGCTTGGCAAAACAAGATGAGTTGACGCTGCTGGCAAAGTGGACTGTCAACAAAATTCTTGGAGTGATTCTTCTTTTGCAAAGGCGACAAATTTATTTTCTTTCCTTCAGGGTTTCTGCAAGTGTAAATGCAAAAAAAAAAAACTTTTTGTGATTAAGTTAAAGACCAATAAGCTGTGAGACAAATGAACCTAAGTGTTCACTCGATAACTTCTGCTGAACTTTACAAAAAGCCTTATTGCAATATACAGTATGCTTCATAAGTTATTGATGTGTTTTAGTCTACTATTTTGCATCTGCAAGATGTTTTGTCTGTCCCGTGAAATCCCAAGAAATACATTGAAGTTTGGGGATAAAAAGATAAAAGTTAAAAGGATATGAGAACTTTTGCAAGTCGCTGTACAACAAAGTAACAAGGAGCTGATGTTAAAGGAAAAAATAGCAGTATTTGATTTTAACTGCCAAAACATACAATTTCAAGCCACCTTTTAGTAGCAGAAGCATTTTACGATGATTGTCTTTTGTTGGCAGATACTGATTTCTGCTGCTTGTTTTTTGTTTGTTTTTTGTGTAGTTCTGGCCTGGCGATTGCAATTTTGACCTATTCCTTTTTATTACACGGAATAATAGAGGAAAAGTGTGCAGCAGCTTTTTTGAAAGGAGTAACAAGTTTGAATCTATCAGATACCGAAGTAATTACAACATTATCCCCACTGATAGATCAAGCATAAATCCTGACCTTTACCTGACTTTTATTAAACTAAACTAAACTAACAGGGCATAAACATAAATGGGAGTCGATTGATATATTGACAGATTACAAACGATGGTGAATTTTAGTTTTGATGGATTTAATGAAAAGCTTATTCAGTATTTGAGCAGCTGATCACTGATCAGAACTAATCATGAAAAAATATGTTTGATTCTGATCTCTAACCGATACAAGCATCTTGAATTATAGGAGTTTTCCTCTAGTCAGAGTATAATAACACTGGAATGTGCATTCATTTTTAAGCAAGCAAATAAAACTGACGGAATAAAAAATATAGCATGGTAAATTTAAATACATTTCAGGATTATCTTAAGGGTTTAAAGCAAAATAATAAAAGTGTAAACTTTGTTTCTTTTTACAACCCTACTGATCCCATTAACCTTGAACTTCAGGCTTTCTTAGTCATGTCCTGATGCTGAAGGCTATGATTTTTTTGGGGGTTGTAACTCATTTTATACCACAGTTCCATGTACAGGGATATAAATATGTAATAGACCCAGAGATTAATGACTGCCATGATAAAAGAGGAAGAGTTGCTGACAGATGAAACCTATTAAACCATAATTACGTGTTGCATGTTCAACATATTTGTCCTGATATGAGCAGCTGTATGTTTCTTTCTTTTTTTTTGTCATACAAAGCACTCTATGTAATAGATGAAGGGATGTTAAGTGTCTGAATCTGTTCTCAAGAGAAATAAGAATAATTCAAGACAAAATTTCCTCATTCAACACCTGGGGGACCAATATTGTTGCGTCACATCCATGTACAATATTATTGCATTTTATGCCACAGCCAAACAAGCGCTAATATTGCTTTTGATATGGCTAGACCTCGGTTTCATCAGTTCAGGGCAGATGTGTCCTGGTGGTGGATTTTTTTCCTTCTCGTTTTTAATAATGGCTTGTCAATCTGACAGCAAGCTCCACATTGGAGGGAGGCAAATAAGACAGAGGAGGTACAGGGGTAAATCCAGCAATATCTCCTCAGAGTTTAGCGTTTCTCGTAAACAGACTCCAGCACACAGTCAGATGTGAGCACACTCAAAGGTCTGTTCACAAACATGCAAATGATTTGTGACGCACATATCCATACAAATCACTAGATAATCATCCAATTAATCAACATCAGATTAAAAACAATAAGAGCAGCGTTGCAGTAGGGGATCAATAGTAATATCATTTCCCCTTCAAACCTAATCAGAATTCAAGTCAGACAGTCAAAATGAGCAACTGAAAAACCTGCTATAAATCCTGGAGGACTGCTGCTGTGAGATTTGTAGACTGCAAGTCTGGAAAAAAAGGCCCAAATCTGGGGCTAGAGGGCTAGATCTTCCACCATCTGGCCACGCCTGGCCATCTAATGCCGCAACCCTACATAGCTGTGTTAGATTTATTGAGGCAATGAGCTTCCCTGCCCCCTGGCATGGGATTTGATGAATGTGACTCAACTCCTGTCCAAGATTATAATGGGGATAATGCAAAAGAGCACCTTCTGCCTCATAGATACCTTGCAAACTCTTGTACCTTAAGCTTGGGTTGCAAGACCTTCCTATTCAGTTGATTAAAGAAAGCTGTTGACCAGTGATGCAAAATCCAAAAAGGCGACACAAATGGATTGTAATCCATCATTTTTAACATTACCTGGAAACTAGCAATTGTTAGCTACTTGATATTGCGCTTGCTTTTATAAATTAACTAGCAACACTCACGGTGACCACCCATTAATTCAGGTTAAATATTTAATTCTTTACTCACGAAACAGCAGACCTCATTTAAATTGCTTAGTTACTGTTAGAAACAAGGCTTTCGAATAAAGTGAATTGTTTCTTCATAAAAGTCCTGGCTTTTTCAGAGGCTTAATCTGACACCGATTGATACCTCTAAAAAAATCATTTAAATGAACATTTACTTACTGTATGTGGACATGCCATATGCCTTGAGTAAATAACAATAAAGCTGTTTGACTACAATGACCGGAGGGAAGTTTAGATTAGTCAACGCACGAGCCTGAGTGTGATTGACGGTGCAAAAACCTTCCTCCTGGCTCTGATTGGTTGTTTCTGACCAGAAATGGTTATTAAAATCTGAAACAAATTTTGACAAAACCTTTCTTGTTTTAGTTCAGGTAGAATTACTAAAATGAAATGTTCTCGATGTGCCATTAATTTCCTCAACTACTTTACTGTAACAGAAGCTTATTATGCTCTGACTCTGATCATCTGGGCTAAACTATTTAAATGAATAATAACCTTAGAGGATATAAACGTCTGCATTTAAACAAAGCAAAGAAAGATTATCGAGCAATTTTGATTTAATAAACTATGAAAGAATGCCTTTTTATGTAGAGCACAAAACTGTCTGGTTTTAATGGTAAATAGCCTACAGAGTTTGTCTTGTAAGACGTGACTTGGAGTCCCTCATGCATTACGGCTTTGGAGAAAACTGACACTTTATTGGTTAGATATTTCAAAGTCAGTTATTAGCATCGATAATAAAAAAGACTGTGAATGATGTGTATTCAGCTAGTAAATTTGTTGCATAAACAGTTTTTATCCTACAGAAAAAAGATGTTTTCTACTTACATATATTTGCAGTTCCTTTGGGTATGGGGAGGTAGGAGCCCACACTCCAGGCCCTTCCATGGTAGTGCCTCTTGCAGCGGCTGCAGTCGGGCCCTGTTGTGTTGTGTTCACACTCGCAGCCCAGTTTCCCCTTGTCAAACACACAGCTATTGGCATGCAGGTTGCACTTGCACCTGAGACAAAGGAAAAGCAACAAAAGACCAAGAGCTGAATAGGCATTGAGCTGAATCCACTGAATCAATACGTTCTGTGGGGAATATACAGAGTCGGCCCTCACGGCAATTTTTATTTGTGCCTTTCAAATTTCTTTGACATGGGTAAATTGAAATCCTGGCAGGCTATCTGACTTGGATCATGCCTCCTCAAAGCTTCATTATACTCTCCTTAAAAACAGAAAACAAGACTTCATTTGTTGGCGCCCCTGCAGAGAGAACAGCATTGCAAATAAGGTCACTTTTGCCACTGTGAAAGCTAAATAAAAGACGCTCTGTTAGATTCACTAATTGAGCTTAAAACACGGCCTGTTAGAAAGATGATAGAGGGGAAAAAAAGCTGTGTGTCCTGGGAATTCTCTTTGTTCTTTATCTTTAAAGTTGCATTGTTCGTTGAAGACAGCCTTCAGCCTGGAAACTCAGATGGCGAGGCTGGTTTATTAGACTGAACTGCAGCAGAGCTGACAGACGCTCCTGCCAGGAGAAGCGAGAAGGCCTGACAGTTTTCTACGTCTTGGCCGAGTGAGAGTGCCATGCTTCCAGGCTAAGGTGAAAACAAGATAGCTGCGGTTTCATTTAGAGCGACTTCAACCATCGGAATAAGCAGAGAGCAAATTACACGTACTCAAAATATAACCTTTCTCCACTGTGACTTGTGTTCACTCCCACGGAAAAGCTTTATCAGAGGCAGGGAGGGCTGTGCTTGTTGCAATAAGAAAGATTACAGTTCATATTCCAGATATGTATCCCAAATATAGCTCTCTGTGTTTACAGCTACTCCCAGTTGGGTAAAAGGTTACAACTTGCGACTCCAGCTTCTTGTGAGGTGGGAGGAAAGTGAATCAGTTGGGAGGAGAGCATGAAGTGGATCTGACACTGTAGACCTCCCAGGAGGCTCGGGCAGCTCACGGTTTCACATCAAGTCCATGTTTGTTTTTACAAAGTGCTTCCGAGGGAAGACTCTTCCCGTTTAAGACCGATCAGGCTTTTTTCGTTTTTGCCAGCAGTGAACATGAGACAGAATAATGACAGCAGCAGCCCAAAATATAGCTTTCTAATTGACTTCCTGGTCTCACTGTTAGATCCGTCTTTATTAATGGAGGACAGGGATGTAGCTGCACACATGATTCATGGTTTTGGTGTAGATGGTAGTAAAATGAAGGAAATCCAGAAGGTTCTGTCCCTCTTCAATTGTTTGGGACAGAAAATTAGCCCTGCAAAGAGCTATCTAATGCTCTTTGTTCAACCTATACATGGTAAGTGACATTAGGATATATTAAGGCCTTAAACAGGTTTCAAAGCTGCTGAAATTACTCTAAGTTATTTATTGTATGGAATGTAAATAAGTGACCCTTAAGAAAAAGTATGTTATATATTTTTAAATCTTTAAGGTTTGGCTCAGTAAGCCTGTTTGGTTATTGGCACTATGACACAACACATTAATTCACTAAAAGACCCAAGCAAAATACTTTTTTTTTTTTTTTTTAACAACAACAAATCCTACTTTTCTATTTCTGCTTTCATTTTCAAAATCTATTGCTCCAGTGCAGTATCAGAGGTGCTTCAGGGAGTTGATATCGTTTCATCCGTTCAATAGGCTTTTTCTCTTGTATGATTCGCTGAACAATACTTCCTTTGTTCTCTAGAATCTTCTCATTTACAAATGCGTCTGTGTGTGCAATGCCAGCTGCAAAGCAGCGAAGAAAACACTCCAAAGGGTCATATCCACTGTCCAAAAGATCACTGCGTTCCTTGTTTCATCTCTGGATTATATTTTACTATTTCTATCAACTAAAAAAAGAAAATGACTCAAGCCGACCTCGGAGGCTTATCCCACCTTTAATTCAGCAACTTCCCATTGCTACAGAAATAGAAAATAGATGCTATAGGTCAAAGGTATCCATTTTTTTAGAATGAGATTTCTAATGACAAATTTAGATAATCTGAAATGGATGTTTTCTTTTAATATAAATGATTTTCTGCCTTCATTATAATAATGTAGTGAGTAGAGTGACATGCATCCGGTGAATTTTGCCTCAAAAATAAACTTGGCCACACTCATCCATTAACCTTTGCTACAAACAGCAAGGGCTTTCAATGAATGTTACCACAGGTGTTGACAAAAGAAATAGAAACCACTCCATCCAAATTTTATGAAAAAAATAAAACAGCACAGTTTTTATTAAGGCCTTCAGTGTAAAGGTTTGGACATAGTGCCTCCAGAATTACCTTTTGAGATTGAAAAGTTTGCCAAAACTTCTTTACAGAACATCTTAGCTCAGTCAGAAAGGATAGAAACCTTTCACTGATGGTCAATTTAGTAGAAATGCCATGTTCAAGTTTTGTCAAAGATTCTGAATTGAATTTTGACCTGCCAAATTGATTAAAGCATGTTCCACTAAACCTGCTTTGTATTCCCCTCCAGCCTAAACCCTGACCAGAAAGCAGGCCCTGTTTGGTCTGCTTCCTGTTCTTCATGATTTTTTTTGCTCACTGATATTCTTGAAATTAATTTTAGAAGTATTAGATTAAATATAAGTTTGAACATGAGAGGAGTGATCAAATTTTATCATGCTGGGTCATAAAAAAATAATAAAAATATGTTTTAGGAGAACAGCATTAAAGTCATGAATAACACACATCAAGAGCCATAATGGATAAGATTCATAAGCAGCACGGATTCTTACCCTAACAAAATACTCTTGTTACCCCGCATTCCCCATTGTCCTTAACTTTTTAATCAATTAAAGTCCCTGCTCCATAAAATTAATGACTGGGTGTAGCTCCTCTGCCATGCAGACAGCAGCGACTCCCCGAAGTCAAGCGCGATGAGATTTGACCTTCCACTTAATTAAAAACCAGCAGAATCTGGATCATCGGGCCCAACCGGCGCGGCAAGCCGGCAGATAGAGGAGAGGATGTGGACTCAGGGGAGCTCTGGAATGCAATGCTTTTGCCGCCGGCATTGTCATATTGAAATCGGAGAACTTTTTTTTGTGTGGCTGCTGATATTGGTCACAAGAAGGGAGACATCCCTTGCCTCTTCTTTTGCTATCAATGCTGTTCATTATTCAGACTCCAGCGATCGTGTAAATCCCAGTAAAACCGCCTATTTTTAATAAAGTCTGAACACATGTTTAAAAGATTTACGGTTTAGGGTTAGCAAGGATTTTATTTGGTACAAAAAAAAATGTTCGTGATCATTTAACCTTTCTAAAAAACACAATTTATCCAAAACTAAATGAGCCAAAACTCACTTAATAGTTTCAACTGACTGGCACAAATTAAATTTGGTTCATAATAATATGTTGTTGCAATATTGTGGCATAAAGTGCATTAAAAAAAAAAGTGTATTCTTTTGGGAGTTTTTTTTTTACAACTTGTGATGCTATGTTCAGTTTATTTTATTTGGGATTTTAACAGACAAAACAACTCAAAGTAGTACATAATTATGAAGTGGGAGGATAATATGTAGTTTTTAAATATTTTCAGAAAAATATCAAATCTAGTGTAAGCAAAATATCCACCGATGCCGATATGGAGTGATAGCAATAAACAGCGTTATTGGGGGGAGTCTATCATCAGAACAAAATAGTTATACACTCTACAAAGGAAGAGGAGCAACCAGACAGATACTTTGGTTATTGTAAATAATAATTTGTTCTTAATAACTCCCCTGGTTAAATAATGGTTATATAAATAAATTTAAAAAAAAGAAAATCACGAGATGTCTTGTTTATGCTTTGGTACAAGTCACTCTAGGATGTTGTGGACATACAGAAAAAGATGCTGCAGTCAAAATTTACAGTTTTGGCCTAAATACAAAAGTGTTGTGTAGTGTGTATTACCACTGCACAACATCCGAACACAACGCCCCGAAGCTGAAACATTCCACTTTTTATGCTCTATCCGGGTTATATGGGGGGTTTCTTTGACTGATGAAAATCCAGGATTTTATCGTTTTTCATGGGACCAATAGGCGTGTTTATATAGACTGGCACAATCCACAGAATATAACAGCCATTTTTTTTCCATTTAACATCCACCAGGAGCGGCTGCCAGGTGGTTGGTTTGGAGTGAACGGCTGCAAACTGCGTGGCAGAGCAGGTAGAATAAGGACCAAAAAGAAAAACAGTTCCTTTCTATTTCAATTTTAAAAACTCCTTGAAGTAAACAGGAGATGCTTAACCGAGTCATCATATTGTTTAGTCATCTCAGGGAAAATTAAGATGCAATGCAACTTGTTTTTCTCATCCTGCAAGTTTTTGTGCTACAAATGCAAAACTGGACAATCTGAGGTGACATATGTGAAGATATTTTGAAGAAGACAGCAGCAAAGGTGTCCTTTGCCTTCTGCCACCTACCAGCTAGCTATTAGCTACTTAGCAGCATGTTAAATGGCTCCCAATGTCAAACACAATGTTTCATCCTTGTGATAGATAATAAACTCCCTGATTTAAGACACTACAAAAAATATACCAGAGAACAAGCAGTTCAAGAAAACTTTCTTTGTGTTAACCTTTGGGTTACTCGCACACTGTGTTTGATTTAAAAAATATCTTTTCTTAAATTATATTGGACACCAATGCCACTAATGTATTACAAATGAAACATTTAGAAATTACTGAATAAACTCTTTCTTGACTCAATACTTTTTATTAATTTAAGTTCACAACGTAAGACACAGTTTGAATTTTCAAAACCTTTAATGTAAAAGAATGTTTGCTGCAATAGTAAAAGGCAGCAGAGGGTGACATTTATATGCGAAAATGTCACTATGCTAGTGAAGTCAGAAAAACAAGCATTAAAAGATCTTTGTAATAATTTTGTTAATATTTGTGAATAAAGGAATACTCAAACAGCTCTAAAGTGTTCACCTTTTTTATTTGACCATATAAGTTTTCTATCTTCACATTTCAGCTAAAATTGCATTTTATTTACATACAGACATACTGAATTTAACTTGTTTTTTTTTTTTTTTATCTCCCTCAGAAATTCTTTTTATGGAAATTCTTCTTATTTTTACAACAATGGAAAAATTTATTTACCTAATCTTCCTCAGATTTTTTTTTTACTAAATCTTTATGGATAAAGACAAGAGTATCAGTAAAATAAAAGAATTACGTTATATTAACGGAAATGTGTTGTCTCAAACCTTTTATCTTAAAGTTACTATATTTATAGAGACAATTGCTTTTTTTAAAAAACTAATATGGCCATTTTGACATTGACAGTATTTTTTTTTTTAGAGATTCAACCCATGGCCGCTTCTCTGACTGATAAGACTGAGTGAAACAGCTTCCCTCAGGTCCGTATCTCACCCACTCCCTCGAACAAGTCACCCATGGTCAGAGCTTGTAATGTGCCTCCATGCTGAATAAATACATACTGAGTTTTCCTGAAACTTTTCTCAACCAGACACTTCGCAGAGGCTCAGATATGCTAAGCAGTGATTGCTTTGAAAGATATAAAGAGATCAAGGCTGGTGAGCACAACTTTAACCTTGCTGCAAGTTTTAGAGTGTCAGTGTGTTTCCTTGGACAAACTAGAGTAACTTGCCAACTCCTACTGGATAAGGGAATGACGCTTTTGTCTCAAAAAGAAAGCAAAAGCACTGTAGCACATAAAAGCCATGGAGGCAACAAAACCAGTTTCAGAATTAAAAGATGCTCTTGAACATCTGCTGGAAGTGTAAGCTGGCTTGCTTCTGCAATTTTTTTTTTTTTCCATTAGCAACATCAGTATAATTTTATGAGTCAGAACATTTCTCTGTTTATCAAGAGTTTATCTTTCATATGTACAGTATGTCCTTGTTTAAATGTTTTGATGATGTAAATAAGTGCTTTGAAAACATACTTACATCCTTGCAATGTCTTTTTTCCCCCTACTTTAACGTCTGTGATGGAGCTCATAAAAAAAATAAAAGCCAAAATCTACCAAAACAAAACAACAACAAAAACAATAGCAAACCCTTACTTGTTGAATCATGAATAAATGCAGGCCACCATATTTAACCACACTGGTACTGAATAACCAATCAAGGAATCAACTCAATAGTACCTGTCAAACAACATAAAGTAGGCTAAAAAATGTCTGAAGTCGTCACACACTGCCCTGATCTGAAGAAATTCAGGAGAAGTGCTCTGAAAAGGGAGAGATGACATGTTCGTCTTTTCCATAATGATTCCAGCAAAATGCACCGAGTCATTGTCCAATGAAATATATATACACAAAACCACTTTTTCATTAATAACATAGATTACTGTACAAAAACATGGTTCTCTAAGCTTTTATAAAACCGTCTGAGGGGTAAAATGGCTTTCTCTAGCAAAAAAGTTTCAAACATGGATGATTTAAATGGTTCTTTGAATGGAACAAATCCTGTGTTCATGTTAAGGCCCCACCGTGGAAACCACAACTCACAGGTGATGGAATGTTAATGATCAACAGTTTTTCTCATCAGGTCAACAGAGACTAAAGAACTTGGTTTAGATTTGTTTAATAATTAGACTCAGACAAGAACAAACTGTGGGCAAGGTTGCAATTTTATCCCATTTTTTAGTACAGATTGCACAATGGAGCTTCATTTGCATTTCTAAATTTGTTGGTAGGTTCACTTAATTTTCTTTGAGAAACAAACAGAGAATTTGTCTGTATGGTTACAACCATTACATTTTTAAAGTTTTATCAATAGACATTATTTATCTAATTACCCTAATCACAGAAATGTCCTGTGTGGTTAAATACATTTTCTTAAAAAAAATATCGACCAGACCTTTTTCATACTGAGTTATGTTATACCTAAAGGGTTTTATTTCAATCAACACAAAGTCGTGCATAGGAGTAAATCTATACATGCATTATTTTTAAACAAATAAAAATGTGAAAAATGGGGTGTGCATTTAACTTTATCTTTCATTTCATTTCAAATGTCTAAAAAAGACTGTGTGAATTCGACCTCTGTATAAATACCACATCCTTATGAAGATATTAGAGGTTTATTAATCAAACAGCCTGAAATACAGCAGACAGATCAGGGATTGAACTCTGGGCAGGTTCTATGAGAAGTCAGGTTACTAAACAATATCCTACGAATCATAAAGATTTATTTGAGAAGTGTTCAATCGCAAACCATCAGCCAATTATGTGAAGATCAATCCATCAGCCAAACCTTCCAAGAGATGACCGAATGGCTCATGGGAACTCCAGAGGAGCTGTAGAGATCAATCGCTCAGGTGGAAGAACTGTTAACTGACCGTGCCACAAATCTAGCCTCAGGAAAATTGGCAAGAAGAAACTAGAAAGAAATTCTTCCATCAGGTGTCCGATAGGGAACAACAGACATGTCATATTACGCTAAAAACCTCAACACATCATGTCCAAGGTGAAATATGGTGATGCAGCAGAAGGCTGAATAAACAAGCATCTCACATAAATATAAAAAACTTTGTGTTCGTTTTCTTCCAGTTCACAATTATGCACTCTTTTGTATTAGTCTATGCAAACTACATAGTTTTTTGTCAGTTATGGTGCCTGTTTGATACTTTCCATCATCAAAGGTATGTATGAAGAAAAGAAATAAACCCAACTTTCACCAAAGGCTTGACAGCTCCTCTTTGCATTGCCTCCTTTAACATTGCAGATGGTGTCGAGACGAGAAGGGAGAGTCACCTCATTACAGCAAGGTCTGTTACCGTGAAATTGAAGAGTCCGATTAGGTTTGTTTTTGTCGCTCCGTGTTGTGGCCAATTTTATCATCCTTGGTGGTGTAACGCAGTATCAAACAAATTGTTTCAGTCCCCCATCGACATATAAAGTAGCCCCGCCAGAGCTCGCCAAATTATTGTAGAAATATTAGGAATGGATCACAAGTTAATTCCCCCTGCTCCAATTTTCTACCGCAGCAAAATGAAACCTAAATTTGCATAGCTCCGGGCCCTGCCCTCGAAAGCCTGTGATTTGTTTCAATGACAGGAGCTATTATTGAGTAGTGCCTTGATGTAGTCGTACAGTATTCCAATGTCTAAGACCCTAATCCTTCCCCAGCGATCACAGTGGAGGGTTGTATTATTTGCGAGGTGATGTAGGCAGCTGAGAAGAGAAGGGAGCCCTGGAGAAATCAGCAAGAAAAAGAAATAGTATGTTAAGATGAAATTCTCAATGCAACCCTGCCTACTGCAAATTCTTCAGCAGCAAGACTGAAAATACAAGCCGCTTGTAAAGTATTTCAAATTCAGAACATGATGGGAATAAGTTTGCCACTTCATTAGAGAGTAAACACCCTCGTAAACTCATGGAGGGACGTACAGTACTAACCGTTAACAAGCCCCAACAAGCTTGTCTGCTTCACTTTGAGAAAACCTTGATCACAGAACAAATACAGCCAATGAACAACTTGATGATTTTACGATTCATGGCTGCTTCCTCTTCAGAGACAGCTTATGTTGATGTACTTTCTCTGGCACCCATATATTATTTACAAAGAAAGCCCATCCCTTAATGAGCACTAATTAAACACTGGAGACTGGGAGATGACTGGCAGAAAACATCACAATATGTGACAGACATCTGGTGGACGATAAGTGATCAGATGACGGAGGAGCTGCAGAGAAAACTTACGGTGGAAGCAAAGCAACACTGCAGTCATGTGAACCTGCACTTGAACCTGACTTTGAAACTCTGTCAATCAAGCTGGCTACAGCTGTTATGGTTCAGAGGGCATGAGCTTAGAGGATTGTGTATGTGCGTGCTGCATGTGAGAACCTGAATATGAGCCAAAAAGAGGTGTGTGTGTGTGTGTAGGAGTGTGTGTGTACAGTTTGTGTTTTCCTTCTGCGGTGATATAAAGGGCAAGTCTGACAGAGGAAGAAGAGTGAAACCTGTGCTACGTCTCATATTCATTATTTCAGATTTAAGGCTGAGATCTCTTTGTTTTAAAGGTTTTTAAAATCAAATTTCAGTCAAGCAGCTAAGAAATTAATAAAAACTAAAGTCACAAAACTGTATCGAACTTGGATACTTAATATCTGGGTTTACATTTTGTTTTGCTCTAAAATATTAAAACAAATTTTCAAAATAAACATACGATTTGCTTAAACAATTTAAACCCACTTAAAACCTCCTCTCTGGACAGTTTGCATATATTTTACTATGAAATAAAGCCTCTTCTTCTACAAAGAATATAGCAGTGAGAATTAGGTTTAAAGCTTTTTAGTGAAATATATTAAATTTCCAAGTACCATTATTTGCAACAAAATACCATCTTAACTGTTACAGTCCTTATAGATGTTTATACCAAGGTCTAAAAATGTTACAGTTTCAAAACCTTGAAATTTTTGTAATACAATTTCTCTTGTTTAAAATCCTTCTAATGAAATTTCAGAGAAAGTGTCAAATTGATCTATTGCTACCTGTTGCTGAGCAGTCAGCTGGCTGAAAGCAGGCTAAAGCTTTTTCCCAATGCTTAAAATTAAACAAATTTGGATATTTAAATATTAATATTCCTGCAACAAAAAATGATGGGTATTCATAATGCGGCAAGGAAAGGAGCAACTTCTATGTGTTTCTTTTCTGTCAACTCATATATTTTTGTCTCAAATATTTGTGTCTATTTTGTGATCACTTGGTATTTCTGCTCAAGAGTATATGCCATGGGAGCCATCCCGTACATTCTTGGTTCTTTTTTCCTACAGTGTCTGAGCCAAATGGAGGAGTGAGAATCCAAACACTACATCTAAGACATAGCTCATACTTTGCAAAATAAGCTGCCATAACTCTCCATATATGAAGTTCTGAAAAAAAAGATGCATAAGATACGAGAAATTATTGTCATCAGAAGCAACCCAACAAAAATAACAAAAGAATATCGCCATATTTTACAAGTCAATCCAAGTTTTACCAAGCATTTAAATGCTTTTTCTTAGGTTGTCTACAAATTTTCTGGTAAAAAAAATTGGTGTACAATTTTTTTTTTTTTACCAGAAAAAAATGGTCCATATATATTATAAGTTTAACATATGAACTTATAATAAAAATACTTATTTCTATAAGTATTTAGTTAATGAAGCAAGGTGTTCATTTTGTAATCAAATTCTGAATCCACATTGAATATTTATTAGAAATCAAATGATCAATTTTTAAAAAATACCACCTGTAAGACATTAAAATAAATGTTAAAATACTTTCTCATCTACATTTTAATTTTTAACTGAGACACACTGAGTGGCTGGATGTTATGGTTACACATCATTGTTTCAAAAACATTATAATTCAACATTTAGCATTACTTTGCAAAGCCAGGTTAAATCCCAATTCCTCTCAAAGTGTCAAAGGCTTTGGTGTGGGAATGAAACTCAGCTGAGAATGAACAAAATTTCCATCATGGTTCTAAACAACATCCTTTACAAACACTCAGGAGGAATATCGATCGCTGTCCTCTTGCTGCATTCTGTCTTGCATTATAAACTAACAAGCTTGAAAGGAAGAATAAGGAAGACCTGCAAAGACAGGATGGAGGGTAACGCATCCAGATTGAAGGTTATATAAATGTCAGTGGTTAAAACAAGGGAAAGAAATGCTGGAGGACATTATGCAGGAGAGGTCCTGATTGTCACTGAGTTTTCTGAAACCCCAGAGTGGATCCTGTGAATATGTAAATATCCTCAGCATCTAGACACCATGTCTGACTATGTGAGGTGTTAAGGACATAATGTAAATTCTCTGGCGAAGCTAAGTAGAAATTTAGGTTTTCTTTAAAGTGCAACATTGAGCTGAAATCTGTAATGTGCTGCTATTCGGATATTGGGAAAGCCATCACAGTGGGAAATGCAAATTGTGTGGCCTGAGGCGAACATTAAAAGCATAAAAACACAAGTAAAATGTTTCAAACTCTATCTGAAACCAATCTTTTATTTATTTTTTTTAATATTTAAAGTTTACCATGTATTCCTAAGAGGGAAATTCCAGATGGAATAATGTTTTTGGTCTTTAGGTGTAACTCCTCTTAAACATTTGATTGCAACAAGTCAGCAGAGAATAAAACAGGCTTGAATATATTCAAGCCTGGAGTTATGTTGACATTAGATACTCAGTCATTTTTGTAGTATCTAAATATACTTATCTTTTCTAGTACTTTCTATTGTAGCTTTGTAGAAAGATGGTAAAATGTGTAAGACAAATATAATAAAGTAACATAACCTTTACTATTACAATTTATTAGACACATTAGGCGTTAGTTACAGCGTAACAATTTCAAATGTTTTAAAATGTATATTTAGTTTTTATAACAAATAAATGGCCATATAATAAAACTTGGCCCCAAATAATAAATTGCTTAACTTCTCCTTCAGATGAATTAGCCTTTCTGTTAAACTTTTTAATTAATTCTTAATGGACAATGATTTTGACATAAAATGTAAAATTGTATATGCATTTAATCATACATATAATTAATTAGTATTAAGTACCAATTATGAGAACAAGTCAACTTTTGCATATATTTTTTCTATGCTTGTATGGCATTTATAATTTTACTCTAATTTTTTGCGTTATAATAATTATATTAAGAGTATTTCTAAATGCTCTTCACATTTGCTCCTTTGAGGTATTGTTACGCAACACCTAAATACCACCTAAAAGACAAAGTAAGAAGAGAGAGAGAAAAAAAGAACAGACAGATTTGTAAAGAAAAAAAAGGAGAAAAATGACATTGGGGTGGAGCGAGATAAATAGCACATTAGCACTTATAGATTAACTGCCTCTTATTCCCAGGCCCTGCTGCAGCCCTGCAGATGTGCAGCACTGACCGCACAACTACCCGGCAGCGGTCATGTCTTAATTAACAAGCCGACATCTGATCAATAATTGAGGAACAATGAAGGGGGGATGTGAACGCAGTGACAGACTGCATGGTTCAAGGTTTTTGGTTTTCTGTTGATGTGAAATAACACCAGAAATCGATAGCGCAGGCAGCCCCAACACACACTGACTTCCTACACGACATTAAAAAGAAAGAAAGAAAAATAAAAGGATTATCCCAACTGGATTCTTTTGCTCTCTTTTTGTCAGGAAATATACATTTGAAAATGTATGAAACATTTCCAGCCAAATTGCACAGAGTGATTTGTGAGAACATGGAGAAATATAGTTCAAAATGCCATTTTCTAAATAACAGGAGACATTTTCTCATGTTGCGTTACTATATAATTGGAGATTATTTCAAAATTCTGAACTGCTTCAGCTTTGTGGCTAATTTCTTATCTTTGTGCAGCCAAAACTGATTCCAGCCAATTTTAGCCAGTCTCCTGCTGTACAAGGAAAAACTCATTGAAAAATAAATGTCCAGCTTTCTTACACCACAGTTGTCATTAATTATTTGCATTAAAAGCACAGACAAAATGGTTATGTAGTTCACATTTGATAAGGATTTATTATTATATTAATGATTAAGAAAAGTTAACATTATTAAAACAGCTGTTTATGTGTGAATTTTCTTGGTAATATGACCCCTAAAATAATAGGCATTTACAAAAAGGGATAACATATCGAAATAAATTGTTTTATAGCAGAGAGAAGTTGAAAGTTTGTAATGTTGAGAGAACAATTTTGCAGCGAGTCTCTCAGCTTGTTAGCTGTTTGAAAGTCTTTCTGTATTTTGTTTTCCAGCTTCCTTAATGAACTGCAGACATTGCTCATATCATGCTGTATCAAATTGATTTTTTTGTAACATTTTGATCCCTGCTCTGGCTGTCATGATCCACCAGTCGTGATTTTGTTCTCTCTTGAGATTGTCCTTTCATGTTTTAGTCTTATTAGTGTTTCTCCATATTAGTTTATTCTGTTCCCTGCATTTTGGTTTAGTTTCTTGTGTTACTGCTAGTTCTTAGCTTCTGGTTAGGTAGATCATGTGTGTTTGATTCAGTTTCTCCTGTGCCCATTATTCAGCCTTCCCTCAGTCCCTGCCTCGATTCTCCCCAGATGCTCTTCATTATGTTGATTGTATTTAATTGCTTCATAGGGCACAATCTGAGGCTTCTCCGCAGTATTTAAATGCTAGTCTTGAGTTTTCTTTCTGTAGTGAAAGCTTCCACACTAAAAAGTTGCTTGGATATCATGTATTAATTGTTTTAAAAAGAACAACAGGATATTTGAGTTTTACCTGAGCTATCAGTCAGGAGCTGAACGAGTTGCAAATCAGCTGATTCCAGTCACTGGATGTTTTCTAAATACATCTTTTACCTCAACATTAAAACATTTGCATTGTAGCAGCACCATCAAAAAAGTCTAACTGTTGAAAATTGCTATAATATCAACTCATAATTAAGCCAAATTTTCTTCATAACAGTCTCTGCACCAAATAGCAGATTAAACACATTGATTGCATGAGCATGACTGCAATTTCATACATTATATCAACTTGTCTGAACAAGATAAGCAGTTTTTGATGGTGACAAAACCTTATCTTAAAAATGTTGACATTTTTTGGCTCATATCAGTCATTAAGGGCAAATTCTTCGGGTGTTTATGTGATGTGAGATGACACAAGTAAAGAATAATAAAGTCTGAGCGGCTTGCAGAAAAGCTGTTTTTCACTCAGTCTGAGGAACAAATGTGTATTTTTTTTAACTCATTCTTCTAAATACCCACTGTTCTTGAAGCTTGGAAGACCTGAAAGCTAACGAACCTTATTAAACTCATAAGACCTGAACCGGGATCAAACACATTTTGATTGAAAGGTGAAAATGAGTGTAGATTTCAGCTTAAAATGACAAAACATTAAGCAAATGTGCACAAAATGGCAGCTTCAGAGATGTGTCACCTCTGCTACAATAAATCTAAAAATACTGACGAGATACAGAACCGGATTACTAAGCGCTTTAGACTCTGGTCTAAAGCTCTACACTCATTAAAAGAAGTCAATACAGATGAAAAGGGCAATTTCGTTTGGTTAGTTGCTTTGTGCAATTTTTGAATAGAGGCTTTTTAAAAAAGAAGAATAACATACATAGGCAGAAACACAAAATATAGTTTGATCTTAAAACCATCTAGTTTAACTTTTGTGTCTTTCAGATACTGAAAAATGACAGCGAGAACATCTGCACTGCATGGTTCTGAACGTGTTACCCAAAGCTCCACGTTAATATAAAAGAGTGTGACTGCTAGGATAAAGCTGTGAGGATGCAGTGTTACTTTATAAACCTTGTCAACACAGTGTTTAATTATCCATCCAACACAGTCATTTGCTTTTCCTTAAAACCAAAGGCCTGCATGCTGCCCTTTTCTGCACAGTTGCCTGGCAGCCCGGAGGTTTATCCCCTTCTGTGTGAAATTTGCATGCGTGTATCTGTGGGTTCTCTCTTGAGATCTAAAAACATGCATGTTTTAAACTTCAATAGCTATATCCATAAAAATGTTGGCTGTGTTTTTAGTCTCCCTGATGCTGTTCATTCACTGAAGTTCTCTAACAAATCTTAGAGACCTTTTAGAACAAAGAGTAAAGTGACCTGAATGAAATGAATGACAGACTTAGTTACTAATTGTAATTATTTTACTTTTCGTCATAATTTTACTACGAGAAATAAAAATCTGAAAAGTGAGTTTACTTGAATAGAATCCATTGCAACCAAATGTCTTCAGGAAGTCACTAAAACAAATGGCATCCAACTGTGTGTAATTTAATCTCAGCATATCTCAGTTTAAATCCAACTGTTCTCTGAATGCCTCAGGGGATTGTTAAAGAACCGCGAACCAACATAATGAAGACCAAAGAACAAAGCAGACACTTCAGGGATAAAGTTGTGGAAAAGTTTAAAGTGTAGTTAGGCTATAAAACGGCACAGGGAGCTTTAAACAGAACATTATTTCATCATCATAAAATACCTTTTGATCAAAGTATAATGAGTCAAAATGGCCTAAACAAAGTAAATACATACCTATTTATGGACTAAGCTTGAACAGACTGATATGGACACATCCCAAATAACTGGCAACTCAACAGGCTGCGAAACAGGGCTTTGCTAAGTACTGACTCAGTGAATGCATATCATGTTGCACTTTTCTTGGTCTGTATTTATCTTTATCTGTTGTATAATCAACTCTGACCAGCTTCCCTTTCTCTGGTGAAGAAAATAATCCCTGCAGATTGGTGCTGTCATCTTTAAATTATTTTTATTTCGTAGGGGGGTGATCTTATTATGTTTGTAAAAATAGAAAATCAGCAACAACACACAATTATGCACGACTTTTTCTGTCAAAAAAAATAAAAATAAAAATCCCCCCCAAAAATCTATTGAAGTTTTGTGGTTGGAAAACTACCAAATCTGAAAGTCAAATAGTGTGAGTCTGTTTACTCTGGTGCTTCTTACTTTTGCTGCAAAGTTTATTTAAAAAAAAAAAAAATCTGGTTCAGAAACAACATCCATACAAACCAGTTATTTATTTTTTACAACTAAAAATCTCTAAATCTCCACTGAAAGAAGTTCACAGCCCACTTCCAAATTTTTCTTTTGCTGTTACATTGACTTTTACAACTTAATGACTTATCCCTTTCCAAACAGTCAGAGCCCTAACACCCGATTGCTAAAAACCATCTGTAGCAAAACTGAACCTGTAAATATTCAGCTGTGTCTGCAAGGGAAAGTTTATCATTCTTTGTGGTATATTCTGGGAGTTTTCAGACAGGATGGCCATCCTGTGATAAGCCTTTCACATTCGGTGGTACCCAGAAGGCTACTGAGGCTGCTGGAAACTCTAATCAGTCTCTGCCCACCTGCCTCCATCCTGCTCTTTCAAGTGAGTAACTGATCCACTTCTGGACAGAAATCATATGTTTATTTCCCTTTCTTTCTCATTGCAAACTTCTGCTCGAAAATTGAATTGGATGCCCTGGGGCAGGATGGAAAATTGTGCAAAAATAACTTATTTTCCCTCCACTCAACCTTTTGCTACCCTAATGAATGGCAAAATAAGATAACGGTGGGAGATGCTATTCCACGGCAGCTAGCCATCCTTTCAATTTAGAGCTCATCAATTCATGTTTGCAGTGTAAGTATCAATGCTGGAAGATGGTGTGTGATTGCAAGAACATGAATCGCTCATGGAGAAAAAATTACACTGGACTGTTACGCAAAACTTCTCCACACATTAGATCAAACACATCAAATGCCATGAGACCTTGTCAGATTGCTTTTTGCACAGCATGGCAGTTTATTTCACCCAGTGATCGAGTCAGATAAAATGTATTATTTAAGATCATTGATTAAATCATAAATCCCCTCTTTACTGATCAGGGTACATTTGAGCCATGGTCTGGCAGCTTTAACATTGTCACATTTCGCTGATGTGACCCGGATAATTAGCATTTAATCAGCTACAAATATTCTTAATTACAAGCTTAATCTCTAACCAATTAGCCAACCTGCTATTGGTTTTACTCTACCATTGAAGTACACTGAACTCCAATTAGGGAGCAAAAACCTTCATTTACCTAGAGGCCCATCTGATGGGTCATTACCAACCCACTTACTTTCTGTATAAACCGAAGGCAGCAAGAAGCACAGATCCCATAGGCGAGCAGCTGTGGAAGATTTATGGCTGATGTATGAGGCATTTCCATGCATCACGGGACAATGTTTCTACTTGCTGAAAATAACAGAGTCACACTGATGATTCACTAATGAATATATGACGTTCAGCGACACTGCAAGATCCGGAAACTAAAATATGCATTGGATTTGATCTCCGTTTAGTTCACTTACTGGGTGTTAAGCGTGACATTTGCTAATATAAAACTTAATGTTGCTAGTCAGTAATTTAAAATTTAATTCAGAACAAGCACAAAGAGCATTAGCATTTTATCAGTCAGGAGTACCAAACCCACATATCCAGGTCACTTCTGACTCAAGCGTTTCTGAAGATGTAATTTGGCCCATAAAAGTCTGGACTTATTAATATTGTGTGATCACAGATTTTTTTAAATAAAGCTATTTATTTGAAATAAACAAAATAGTAACGAAGTGCAAGTCTCAAAGACTTCTTAGTGGGTCTTACCTGCCCTGTACCTTGATGTCAGATATTGCGTAGAAGTATCTGGATAAATTGTTCTCATCCACCATGGTGGCTCCAGTAGCTGGCTTTAGCAGTCTTATCCTCAGATCTGTGATTGTGAAGAAATCTCTCAGGTTCTTTGTGGTATCCAGCTGACCGTATAGTGAAGCCATGTTGTGTAGCCGAGGTCCAGCAAATAGAGCGAAGCGGTCCTTTATCTCAAAACGTACGGTCTTGTCGTTCTTCCACACATAGCCTCGAGAGTATTCCTCAGTACAAATGATGTCCAACAGGGTGCGCTGGGACAGGTCGTTCACTGTCTTGGGTTCCATGGTGAAAGCATCCAGGCAATCAGTGGCGTAGAACTGGTAAGGGGTCCAGGTGCGACCGTAGTCGAGCGACTTCTCCAGGACCATCTGCTCCGGCCGGCCTGACTCAAAGGTGATAACGATGTCATCAGTTAGCTCAATTGTCTTGTTCCAGGACAGCGTAATGTTGACTTGCAGAGGCTTTGGGTATTTCTTCCATGATGTCGATTGCCAGAACGTTGTGGGATTTCGACCTTCAAAGTCAAACATCAACTCAGGAGGATGAGCCAGTTCCTCAGTTGCAGCATCACATTCGTTGTTGCACATGTAAGGATTCTCCTGAACGAAAACACAAGAAAAACAAAAGTAAGTGAAGTGCTTATAATGTTTATTTGATAAGGACAGATACAAGGAAGATAGATCAAGGTAATCGAATCTCAATAACTAAATAAAGTGTTAAAATACTTTCCTCTGCTTTATATTAGTGCTGATACTGCTGAGTTTGACCTAAAGGCAATTTTTACCAATGCTTTTCATTTTAATAAATGCAATGTTGGGAATGTTTTGAGTTAAGTTTAAAGGGATTAACATGGAATTAAAAAATATTTTTGAAATCAGATAAAGAAAAAAATTGATTTGAATGAAAATGGAATCTATTACTTTATTTTCATGGGGTAATATTGATCCTGGGGCTCAAAACCCGAGGCTCACGTTCAAAAACTAAAGCTTTAACTTGTGAATGTGGTATATTTTAAAAAACGAAAACAGAAGATGAATTTTTGTAGCGACAGGAAAGAATACTGAAACATAGAATTACACAAAAGTAATGACATTTTTTGTCATTTAAACACACTAAATATTGTTCACTGTTCCTTTGCCTTGATGGTTTACAACTCTGCTCCACACAATTTCTATTCCATTAAAGCCCATGTGCATGTCATAATCTAGCAATGTCATTTCTAAGGCTGCAGGAGATGGTGACCCTCTCATTGAGATGATACTGTGGATACCGTATTCCTGATGAGCACAATTCCAGCTCCAACCTGCCCCACAAATTGCCTGTGTAATTGATATTCTTGTGTGGTATTTCAGCTGGGATAGGAATGGAATCCCGATGAGTATTTCTTATGAAACACGCAAAGGGACATGCATTTTTCATGGGCCCGTGCTTGGTTTCTGCCATAGACATCCAGCGAGTTTGGGTGTTTGTGCGATCGAGTTTACGGGTAGAGAGAGCTGCGCTCTTGATGTGTTTGTGTTTGTTTGTGACAGGGATAGAGAGCTCTGAATGCGTTTGCCCATATGTGTGCACACAAGCAGTATGTATTTATGTGTGTGTGGGTATGGACAGGGTAGCAAAGGAACGATGAAAGAGCGAGAACTGAATTGGGGGCAGAGAGCGCAAGGCTCCTTTCAAAAGACATTCCTCTCACCTTTTGGTCCATGAATAATGAGGTTAAGTACCAGGAAGATTCATATCAACTGTAACATAGTTCAGTAATGAGCAATGATGTGGTACTCTTCTCTGAAAATGATTTACAGAGGAGAAAGGCCCCCCAAACTGTCAGATTGTTAAGAAATTATCCGATTCCTCTGTGCCCCGAAAAAAATCACATCAAATTCCAACAAAGTTTTTGTTCTATCTATCTATCTATCTATCTATCTATCTATCTATCTATCTATCTATCTATCTATCTATCTATCTATCTATCTATCTATCTATCTATCTATCTATCTATCTATCTATCTATCTATCTATCTATCTATCTATCTATCTATCTATCTATCGTAGGTGAGTTATTGCCTCCATTTCATGGCCTACGATGACTTTAGGTCAGGCCCACATTACATTTTTATCTGAAAAGACTAGTGGTTACAAAATTTCTATTTCAGAAATAAAGAAAAGTATTTTAAGGTTCATCTTTCTCTGAGAAAATGATTTGAAAACTTTGTTTAGATACACATCTCCAGAGTCTGTTTCATTTCCTATGCTATGCTTTCACCAACTTCCTCTTCAGCCTGAAGAGATGTAGCTGTGCTATCAAGAAGGACAAGACAGCAAGATATTGGTTCAGCTGACTCAAAGGAGCATAACATGATCCAATTAGAAGGGTAATGAGGGTTATGCTACTAAGAGAGAATGTGAGAATAAGAAAGAGTGGGAGGTAGTGTGAATGTAAACCTTTTTAAGGAGCATCTCAGTTGCTAAAAGTATTCTCCTTTCACGCCCATGCACTCCCACAGACATTCAACACTAACCCAAAGCTTAAAAGGCCACAGTGCAGCCTGAAACCAAAAACATAGAAAAAAAATTGAGATTTCAAAATAGAGAGTTAAGGGGTAATAGGGAGAATGGTGGCTGCCTGGTTTTGCTGAAGGGACAATAAATTGTTCTCAGTTTACTGACAATGTGTTGCTGAGGGTCATTATAGTCACTGCTTTAGGTCTCTTAGAGAAGTTGATGGTACAGAGAAGGAGGAAAAAATGGAGCTTGTGAGAGAAGCACTGATTTACCTGTTGTTATTCGAGAGCATGAATTTTCAGTTATCTCTTTTATTGGTTCTTTGGTTTGGTTTTGTGAACAGTGGGGTGGCTGCCTTCACATCAGCCGAGGAAGGACTCTTATTCACAGATGCTATGAAGAAGTGTGTGACAACAGCATCAGAGGATAATGGGTAAGCAATTTTCTAACAAAACAATGAGAAGAGCAGTAAATAGAAACCCTAAGCAGCAAAGTTTCTCCAAACATTTCACCATGTTTGGTGAATAAAGCAGTAGAAACAGTTTCTTGTTGAGTACATCGACTTCAAACCTTTGGGGAAGCATATCATGTATGGTGCTTATTTGCTACTCCTGAACTGCAGCATACTGTTATGCCTTTATACAGTCTAGTTTATGTGAAATGGAAGATTGAGAGAAATGTCAGCACCTTTTAGCAGATATCCTGTGGTGGTTATTTAACAACAAAAACAGTGCCCTATAAAGATCAATACCTTCCATGGTCATTTAAGACCAAGGCCTTCAGTGCTCTGCCAGGGGGCAGCTATTGAAAAACAATAAACCCTCTCAACTTGATCCTTTACCTGTGATCGTGGCTGTGGGAGAGGGGAAAAGTCAGTGGAGGATGTGAAAGAGGCAAGAATTTTGGACCAAAATGAAATATCGACCCTCTGAAAAATAGACTTGACCTTAAAAATAAAGATCTGACATGCATTGGAATGTTGCTAAAGGGTTAGCTAAGCATTTCTTACAACAAAGCAACATATTTATGACATTATGTAACTATTATGAGATGAACATGCTGAAATATATATATACATATATAAATTGTGTCCTACAAAGATATTTAATGTGTTTTATTAGGATTTTATGGCATAGGCCACCAGATTAGAGACTAGATGAGATTAAAAATAACTTTTAAATATAACATCCTTCAAGTGGGATGAAATATTTTTATGTTATTTCTCTATTTGTGACAGTAAACAACAGAAATTGATTACTTTAATCAAGGAATTTATAATGATATGCTGTTAAAGTGTGACCAAAATAGATATTCAATAGTCGCCCACTGTAATAACCAGTTAATAAAATTGCAGTAACACTGATAAAGTAATAAAGTAACTGCATCTGCATTTTTACATGGTAAGATTACATTTGCCAAATGATAAAATAACCAAACTTTACCAGGAAATTTTTAGGTTTACATAAAACATAAATTTTTTTTAACCTTTTTTGGATTTAATTTTCACTGATTGGTTTTATATTTTTTAATTCTTCTCGTTTATGACGAAACCTAATTCCTCCTTGGTTTCTAGTTAGTATGATTCTTTTAATTTTGATCTATCTTCATTTTACCTACACTCTAAAAGCCAATAAGGCTCATAGAAAGACAATCCATTTTATACCCAGAAATATATCTCCTTCCTATTCACACCAATTGACATGCAGATCATGCCACATATTGTGAACCTATTAATGGCCTGTGTCTTATTGGTATTAGTGATATCTACATTCCTCCAATGACTGCAGTGTCATAGAGCCCAGCTGGTTTTATCCAAGCAACATGATCCATCCAGGATGTCTGCTTGGTGCAGAAGACCTGAGCAGTGAATCTGCAGCTGCTTGCAGCTAATGATGTCCTGATCTGCAGCCCATAAGGTCAATCCAATATCAGGGTTTGAACAAGAGGGCAGAAGCAGATACAGGAGCTGTGATTCTTAATGTCATTTACTAGAATGTAAAGCAATCTGGACACTCACCCATTCACATTGCCTGAATGCTTTGTGGGTGTTAAGTACCTTTCATAGTACTTAACACCATGAAAGGTGTTAAGAATGTAAAAATATTATAGTTTTATTACGATTGAATCAGCATACCATACTAGCTTAGTACAAAAATCAGGGCAATATTCATCATGTATCCAACATGTAATATTCAGCTCTTTACATTCATTGTATTCGGTGAAAGAGCAAATATTATTTTACCCCCTTACAGAATTCTTGTGCTTTTGTTTTTTATAGCAGTTAAATGTTTTAGATAGTCAAACTCAGAATATCCAATGAGGTTATCAAACAATAACTTTATTTATTAAGGGGAAACAGAAAAAGCCAATCCAAATCAACTCAACTTGTGTGACAATATATTCCTCTCCTTGTTGAATCATGAATTACTTTTAATATTATTACTATTATTATCATATATATATATATATATATATATATATATATATATATATATATATATATATATATATATATATATATATATGCTCTCTGCAGCCCATAGGTATCTTATTTTATGACTTCTGTGATTCCTCTGTGGCTGAGAGTAGTCGTTCCCTCCAGACCAGAGGTGTTGCTAGATTAATCAGCCCATCATCTTGACCGGCCTTACACCTTCTAATCTGCCACATGACACCTGCCGACCTGTCACTGGCCCACACTCTATCTCCATCACACCTTTGGATGCTCGTCCTCATTCATGGGATGGGCTGGCTGGAGAGGGAGGATATTTCACAAGTGGCTATTCAAGCAGCTGTTGGATTCAGCGTGTAGGGAGTTGCTCTAGATAAACATGGCGAACAAGAGATGTTATTGAAATGAGGTAATTGGCCGAACTAAGTAGTATTCTATGTTTGAGTGTTTTCCTGTGCACTCAGGGCCTTAAAAATACAGGAAAATCTTGTTATTTAGGTAGACATAAGTCAACAGGCGTTAACATACCTAAGTCCTATATACTTTGCTTAAAACATATGACTAAAATAATTAATATGTATTAATAAGTTATACATAATTCTATTTAAATAGCACCAATTTGCTGTAATAAATGTTTCTGTTATAGGAAAGACTTGATAAAGGCTAAACATGTTATATATAAGTTTATATAACACAGACATTCACAGAATTATCATCTAGAGATTTGTACAGAAGACTTTTGCAGAAGGCAGAATAATATTCTTTACTTTCTGCCATTTTATTGCAGTTGAACTTGTGAGGTTTAAATACAGATATATATGGATTTGCTTTTCAGTGCTACTCTGCTAAATATTCTTAGTACAGAATAGTGATTTGAGGTATCGTGCCTGAATAGGACAAAATATACTGCATTCCAGATATTTCTAAAATGTCTTTCTCAGTGCCTCCAGTGAGACTGAGACTGATCTGACACTAGGGCTGCATGGTGGTGAATTTGTTAGTACTGTTGCTTCACAGGAAAAAGATCAAGGAATTGCTATCTAAACCTGGACCTTTCATTGTACAGTTTGTGGCTGTGGGCTTTCTCCAGGTACTCTGGCTTTCATGCAGGATAGGTTAATTGGTCATTTTAAATTGTCCTTAGATATGAGGGCACCCATCAGTCCATCCATTTTTTATACTTGCATGACTGTGTGGGAGTATGGGAACTGGATATACTTGTATTATTTAAAGGGAGAAAAAATCAAGTAGGTAAGATGATTTTCAGCTGGTGGAGATAAGTCAATAAGAGTTGAAGGGAAGATTTATGAAGGTAAATAAGAGACACATTGGAACACTGACCCTAAACATGCAGCCACATCTACAATGGAAGGGTTTAAATGAAAAACTGTGATCTGTTTTTAGTACTGGCTCAAAGCTTATTTCCTTTGGTGTGTTTCTTTCCTGTATGTAACCAGAAATAAACCTCCATCAAATCAGCTTTAACAAATTTAGGAAAATATTCAAGCATCATAGGTTCTATGTTTATTATTGTGTGCATGTCGTCTCAAATCCAAAATCAATTGTGCCAGACAACTTTTACCAACTGCCATACAAAAATAAACTAAACTGCATTACATCATGATGAGGACAAATTCACTTAAACTATTTGAATGTGTACTTGAAGTTCCATCCATCCATTTTCCGTCACCCTTCTCCCTAACGAGGTCGGGAGGTGCTGGTGCCTATCTCCAGCTGCGTTCCGGGCGAGAGGCGGGGAACATCCTGGACAGGTCGCCAGTCTGTCACAGGGCAACACAGAGACTAACAGGACAAACAACCATACACACACACACACTCACACCTAAGGAGAATCTGGAAAGCCCAATCAACCTGATAGTCATGTTTTTGGACTGTGGGAGGATTTTATTTACTACGTAATGATGATTCTTTTGAATATCTGCGATAAGGTCAATGAGGCTTTCCAATCAGGCAGTCACGTGAACCTGCTGAGTAGTGCTAGGGTTAAGGGTTAGGAATATGGAAAGTGATGCATTGAGTTTTGTCATCTAATAATTGAATTAAATTCTCATTATTTATATTGCCCTAGTCACGGCACAAGTTGTTTCAATACAACTGTTTCGTTTAAATGGACATGAAGGCAGTGGGGTAAAAAAAAATATGTATTGTCAGAAGTAAAAGATTAAACATTTCTAAGAAGAATATATTCAGTTTGTCAACAGACTTTAAAAAGGGGGAACAAAATATACATCATATTTATTTGTTGCCATGCTAGAAAGTTGTCGCTATGAGTGCAATGGGTAAAAATAAACTGAAAACAAATTCAGAAGGCAGGCGTTTTACCTGCATATCACAGGGTGTAGAGGTGATTTCTGTAACCAGCTACTGAAGCTGATGTTTGATCAAAAAGAAAACACAAATTACTTCAAGCATTCACATTTCAATTTACTGCATGCCAAACACACCGCCCTTTGGAACACAGCCCTCGCCAAAGCAGTCCCTTTGAGGGTTGCAGCACAGCCAGTCTGGCCTTTTGAAGTGCATTACTTGGCAGTTCAGCCGCACCAAGATGCAGGGCCGTAGCCTTGATTTGGATTCACGGGGCGTCAGCAAACGAGAGGAAACACACTCCACATTAATTAACACCTGGCCTCATTATCTATCCCATGTGGCAGAACTCCACTGGGGTAAATTTAACACCGATTTATTAAGGAAGGTAGCACTGAGCTTTCATTAGTTTATGCACTTAACTATGTGCATGAAATGTCTTTCTTGATGCTTGAAGCCCTGAATCAAAGATATGTTGTATGTATGCATTTGTTGTCACTGTGGGAATGTCACCTGTGTTTTCCATCTTTATTTTTGTGAGAGTGAACCAACACAATATGCAGGCTCTGCTGCGTATGTGCTTAGACTTCGCTTTCTGTGAGCATCAAATAACAAATCTCATTATTATAACTTTGCAAAAAAAAAAAAAAAGTCAACATTTGGATGTGTAAATGATTTAACTGCTACCAAAACTTCACCAAGATTTTGAACAAGACAATTAATTTGTCAACTGCATCTAAGATTGAAAATGTAACTGATTTCCATCAATATGTAATGAGTCAAACCACATCTGATCTTCTAACAGCAGATATGCAGCCACTTATTCCAGGAGGGATTTTATAACACACATCTTTTTACTGGTGTAAGGGGAACTTTAATTGTCTTCGGTCAATTTATTGCCATTTTGTGGGGTTTGCTCTGTATAATTCACTGGATAGATAATAATAAAGTAAATTATTACATTGTTATGTGACTATTAAGATATCCTGCACAGGAAACTTGCCATGCAGGTATCTGTGTTTAAAATACATCTCTGCTAGTTATGAGCATTTAATTCTGCTGAGTATACAGCTGTGCTGGATCATAAGTCTAAATGTCATTAGCGCCAACCTGGGCTAAAAATATGCATTTCCGAGAACACAACAGTATTTTGAGTGTTTGACTCTGAATATGTATAAGTCTAACTATGCCTAGCAGTTATACACATACAGATTCTAGTCAATTTTATTCAAAGAACCAGAGTTTATGTATGAATTAAAGCTTAAATTTGAAGTTACATAAATTCTTTGTCACATTTTTTTTCAAAACTGAAATCTCTCTACCAGTTCATCCATGGTTTATATCCACTTATCTTTGCAGGATCACAAGGTTTCTATGTAGGGGTTATTGGGTGAGAGGCTTGGTAAAACCTGTACAGGTCCCTCTTTCTGTAACAGGGCAAACTTTTACAGCTCACATGGTTACCATGGATATAATGCATGTAACCATGGCTGCACACAAACATACATAGGGGAAATTTAGAGAACCAGTTAACCTAATGGTGATGTTTTTTGGACTATAAAAAGAAGCTTGAAAACAAACATGCAGCGTGAAAATTCCATGCAGAAAACCCCTGAGCTGAAATTCAAATCCACAATCTTCCTGCTGCAAGGCAACAATGGCTGTTGCCAGGGGCCAACAACCAAGTTGGCCCCTGGCAACGGAGCCGGAGAGGCATTGAGAGTAACAGTGAAAGAGAAACTAATAAAGTGTATGATGCACAATCTGCTCAATTCTGACACTTTAGTAGTTTTACTGTACTTAAGAAAGATGAAGATAGTAATCATTGACGTTTCCCGGTAGATGTTTCATTAAAAAAGTATTTTCCATTTTTTTAAATTTTTTCTTTAACCATTATGAAAAATCTAAAGGCTATTTTGATGGATTACAATTCATACAACTGCAAATATTTTCAACTATATGTACAGAGTACATGGAAGAGGTGATTAATTTCCATCAATAAAGAAAATTCCCATCTCAGTTAAATGCCTCTTGCTATTCAGGAGCTAAAAGTGTATTGAAGAGTTATGATCAGGATGATTTTGATCATGGGATTTCCTTCCGTTGCCCCTCATTCTGAGAGTTATAACTTATTATTCAATTTGAAAAATGCTCCCTGATTTCCAAACTTTTGCTGAATTTGTAATTTCAGTCTACAGTGCGACAGCCGAGTGAGGATTCAGCTTCCAGATCAACATCAAAACATAAAGACGGTTGATTGCACACAAGCGGGTTCATGTCCATGTTCATAATTTAACTTTGATCATTTCATTTCATTGCTTATTTGGAAATACTGGGGCAACCGTCACCGACTTTAGTCAAGTGTAAGAATGACACTGACATTATAACAAAAAGTAGCTTAATCTCTCCTTACGCAGAAGCACACTTAATTTTCACATCCTACATCCAAGGATATCAATGCATTATGTAACCACATTACTAAACATATCAAGCAGTAGCACACAAAAGTGACGCAGGCAGATAAAGTTTATGAGAAGACTGTCTCCAATATGTATCCACAAAAAAACTATTGATCCAGAACAAGACACGTCATATGTCATATGGAAGTGCAAAGTCCATTTATTTCTGACCGTTTTTACAAAAATCTTTGTATTTGGTAACTAAGATGTTTGCAACAAGCTTAGTTTCTGATTTATTTTCTCAGTTTCATTACGATTTGGCCCTATAGATTTAAACTAAATTAAAATCTAAGCATAATCCGTCATCCCAGTATGCATTCAATCTAACGACGCACTAAAGAGCAGCCTCCAAATCAATGCAATATCGATTGTGAGTTGTTAGTTTCATTTAAGCGCCTTCAAATCACACAGAAATGTTTCAGTGGATCTGAGCGAATTGTCATTCAGCAGAAAATCAGAGGACACCCGCTCCGTTCTGAGCCGTTTGAGATGCAAGGGTCATCTCAAATAAATTGATAGGAACTGGGATGAAATTGAGAGAATGAAAGAAAGAAAAGCATGAGAAAGAAATTGCGGCATTGTTCGTCAAGGCGCCAGCTCACAGTGTGTCAACTCGTCCTCCATCTTTTCAATCTGCATAGTTATTAGTCTTTTTATTAATTTGAAATGCCAAAGTGAGGAATAAAGCATTGCTGAAATGTCACCCATTCACTGAGAATGATAAAATCACACCATTACCTCTTTTGGTAAAGAACATTCTTCCTTAGCTGTGTTTTCATCCCAAGCTCTCTGGCTTCTCTCCCTTCTGAAGCGCAGCCTCTTTCACTCTTTCTCAGAGATCAATATGGCCTGACAGCATGATGGCTGGCTTTCCTAAGGGTAGGTGGGTCGCAACAGTTGCCTGTCATCTTGTTACTATTTCTCTCTGTCAAGTCTTGCTCCTTTGACTTAGTGCATGAGTAGAGCAAAAAAATATTAAAAATATATTCCAAATATATTCCAACTCGCTTTACATTCGATGACTAGTTTTCTATTTTATTATTGTAACATATTGGGTGTTCTCTGAAATAAAATAACAAAATAACTCCAATTTTATTCCCTCATAAAAATGTCTCAGAAGCATGCCCAATGGACAGTTAGTCTATCTCTGCAGATAAAAAGAGACAATATGAACTCCAGGTCTACATATCTTTGTTTAGGCTTTCATACAACTTTCCAAATGGACATTACAGACACAGACGGAGTTCAAACCAGGGAAAAAGGTTGGAAGTTTTGCCGAGACAATGGCTACGAATGCAGAAGTCTATCCCCCCCCCCAAACAGATTTCCAAGTAGATTTAGGTCTTTACTTTGATTAGGCTGTTCTAATACATTAATGTGCTTTGAGTTAAATCATCAAAAATACCATCAAAAAGTGGAAACATGCAAAAAAGCTTGTTACTACTTAAAAAAGGGTTTTATTGCAATAATCCCTCAAAGAATTTTCCTTTGATTATTGAAGATAATTTTCAATATCCTGTTTCAACACATAAAAACAGACACCACATTGTTTCTGTTATCTAAATGCCCCATCTAACTCCAATCTGAAACAAACACATTGGTTAGATAAAGCTGATTTTTGATCTAAAAATACCTTAGCTGTACATATTTTTGAGATTATTGTTAAAATTAAATAAAACAAACATATGGTTTTAGAAGAGCCATATAGTTTTCAAATATTTTATTTTCATTTGTAAGGTGTGGAACACATGGAAGTATATTTATGTTCTTAATTGAACACAAAAGACTTAGAAAACAATATGTGTTGTAACTAAAGGTAACTCTACCAGCAGAGACCTCAAGCAGAAGAATTAAGTCAACATTTTACATCGAGAAAACAACTTGTAAATCGAACAAAGAAGCATTTCGTAAAATTTACCCTAAAAATAAATCGATAAAACACATACTAATAATGTGGTAATGTGAAATAGATTCTCGGTGAGGAAACATGCATTTAAATGTTAATCTTTCTTTAAAAGGTCTTTATGTCGAAGCCCAAAGGCTATCACTTTCTTTCATATCTCCATGCATAATTCATATTTCTTTGTATTTACAACCGTCCAAGAATTAACCTGTCACAGATCCCAGAAAAGAAATGTCGGCATATCTCTATCTGTCAACTGCTCACCTCATATAGAGCAGCGAACCCCGACGTGTTCAAACAAGACTTGGATATTATGCATCATCAGCTGACAGAAAACAAGAAAGTGGGAAATTAAAAAGCCAAGAGACAAAGAAGGTGGCAGCAAGTGAAAGAATAAATGATGATTCTCCCCCCGTCCTGGAGCCAGGGGACATGTTGCATGTCATCTCGGTGTCTTGGTACGCAGTGGTGCGGTGATGATGTGCTGGGCAGGGCCAGTTCACAACAGAGTCAAGGGCACTAAGGTGATGGCAAGTTAAACGCTCCAACTGTTCCCTGTCTCCAAACAAATACATGGATGAGTGAATCTCCCAGCGAGGAGAAAGGGTGCAGGGATCAAAGAGGGGCAATGACAGTTCCGCATTTAACCTCTGACCTGTTTGACATTTCAGCAGCATGAGGTAAACACACAGGTCATCATATGGATGCTCAAAGTGGCTTGAGGTAAAATCTGTGAAAGATCACAGTGCCCCAGAAAAATATTTATACCTGTTAAACTTTTCACAATTTGTCGTGTTACAACCTAAAAAACAAATATATTTCATTTGTGTGTTTTTTTGTTGTTGATCAAATTAGTGCATAACTATTAGGTGAAGGTACAATAATGAAAGATGTGCCAAATGCAATTGCATGTCCACTGACGTCTGTCTCTATCAGCTTTAAACATTCAACCAAAATTTTTGCCCATTCTCCTTTGCTAAACAGTGTGAGATTGCTGAATAACATGTGAACATCAGCTTCCAGTTAGATTTAGGTCTGGACTTTGACTGAACCAAGACTAACATTTAATCTGACCTTCTTCGTTGTCAACCCAGAGCATGAAGCTGTCGCCAACATGTTTCAGAGTGGGGATAGTGAGTTCAGGGTGATTCTGTTGTTGCAGGTTTTGTTTTCCTACAAGCATGGAAATTTGCACATAAAGCACAAAGTTTAATTTTAGTTTCATCTAAGCAGAGCACCTCCTTCAGCATGATTGCTGTGTTTTCTACGTGGATTTTCTTAAAGTGCAAACAGAAGTTCTTATTGCTTTCCATTTGCTACTCTCCTGAAAAAAGAAAAAGAAATTTGTGGAGAGCACCACTAACAGGTTGTAATAATTTTGAATAACCTACCAATCTTAATATTTTACCTAAAGTTTCACTTCATCCCTGTCCTACCTAGTGTGTTCATTGGTTTTCGTTGTGTCCTTTACTATTCTTTATTTACTTCCTACAATTTTAAGATTTGTAAGAAGGCATCTTTATCAAAAAGGTAAAAGGTAAAATATAAAACAAATCGAACTTTCGGATAGGAAGCAACCAAAAGATATTAATAATTTTACAAGGCACTGCAAACTCTAAAAATGAAAGTAGTTTCATATATTTATAAATATATATAAAAGGGGAAATGAATTAGCTGGGGAGCAATTTTCAACAGAACTATGGTTTCTAAACAAGAGAGCTTGACGAATGTGACCAATCCTTCCATTTATTATCATCTGAGCAAATTAGTCAACCCGTCTCCTGAAAATGATCTTCTTACGCAATAAAGAGGCAATAATAGTGCACTTCTGGTTTGAGCTGAAAAGTCAATTCCTGTGTATTTCTTTCTTTTAAGCCCTGCTCTGATTCTCTCCGACAAGAATTTGCCATTGTTGCAAGTGTTTGGTATCTAAAATGTCTTCAACTGCTGCACAACTGAGTAGAAGTTCAATGGAGATGCCGTCTTCGCTACTGGGGTCTTCAAAGAAAATTTAAAATGGTTGACGTCTTCAAAACTGAGAATATGATTGAAATTTTCTGAGACAAGTGTAATAAAATCACTCTAAAAGGAAAATGAAACCACTGTTACAATTTACAGTGTGCTCCACGGAGACACACAAATCTCCAAAACCAAAATCTGGTGCACTGGTCCAGTCAGAACCATCTGGAGCTTCCTGGCCTTCCTTAACCTTCCTCAACAACGCTAGCTGGACTTCCTCTGACCTGAAAATGGCACAAATTGAAATCATGAAAATAAAAACTTCATTGGAAACACCGATTTGCATCACCTTGCTTTGGAAAGAAATCTATCTATTATATTATAATCTATCTGTGCCTCTAAAGTCTATTTAGAAGATGCTAACATTAGTTGTTGTTTACATGTAAGACAAAGACTGAAAGTTCACAATGACTCGTGGTATTGTCAGAGATGAGTCGTCTGCACAGACGGCCAGTAATGTGTCGTCTCCACGGAGCTTAGGGGAGCTCTCATTTCGCCTTTACATCTACAAATACAGCAGGAGATTTTGGAGTGAACTGGCAGCTACTTCTCTTCTCATCTATTCTCAAATAAGTGTGTGAAGTTTGAAAGAATTATAGGAATTTATTTGGTTTCATCCAGAGACGCCGCCATAAGCATGATTACTTATACAGCCTTAGCAATGTTTACACAAATCTCTCAGTGACGTGAGTCAATGTGGCAGTGAGTTATGGGAAACACATGGGAGGATGATGCTTGACTTTCAGCGCTCATTCATTCATTCATTCATTCATTCATTCATTCATTCATTCATTCATTCAGTCAGTCAGTCAGTCAGTCAGTCAGTCAGTCAGTCAGTCCAGTTTCACAACTACAATGCAGGAAAGAACCAATGTGATAACTGCTTTGCCTATATGCATCCATGTGTATCTAATTAAACTTTTGTTAATAACGACCATTTAAATATCTATTTTAATCACTTGCGACAAAATGATGATGAATAAAATGATGAATTACATTTATCAGAAAAGTTGAAAAGTGCTTAGAACACCCAATTAATTGGGTACTTTTTGGTATCTAAAAAGTTTTTTGGGTTTCACCTTAAACAAACATATATTGTTATATATTGTTATTACAGGTATTTTACGAAGGGAACAAGTATTGTGAACTGTGGTTAAAGGCCTCCATCTGTAAAAAATGAGCAAATAAACAAATCAAATAGGTTTTCGAATGGAGATTAACGGTCTTCGACCCTGCTCATCTTAACTTAGTACACAAAGTACCCTCAAGTAATGTATGGTTAGTGTTGTATGTAGTTTTTAGAACATTACATAAATGATTTGCGATCTTATGGGTTCTGTTTCTGCTATGAACAACACAAGTCCCAAATTCCTACTTTAATAGATATCAGTGAAATAAAAAGCAACAAAAACCATCAGCCTTAAGCTGAATTCAAAATAAAATCACTTTGCTTCTCTCATGTCTAACATTGGTCACTTTCCATTGGTGGTCCCTCATCACAGAGAGGACACCAGTGGATAAGGTCACTGGTGCCTGTCTGACTGTGCAGCAGCAAAGCATGCAGACAGATTAAACACACAACATCCATTTAAGCCAGTCCATAATGCTTTGTTCCTAATAATCCGATCAATGATCATTTCAAATCCATTCAAGCTGTACAATGAGTCAATCTTGGCTTCTCTACATTCGATAGAATAAAAAATGTTCCTTGCAAATCTTAGTTTTATATTTTCTGAATGGAGAATGCCACAATTTGTTCATCTGAACGAATCATTTGAGTGACCAAACTGCCACAAATCACCAACTGATTCGTTCATTTCTCAGTTCAGAGGAGGTCAGCGCCAGAGTTTCGGTCAAGTGGAAGTTTTGCTTGCTGAGAATTTATAAAAAAGGAATGCTGCACATTGATGCGTTTGCCTGACATTGTTGACACAAAACAAAAAGTTTCTGGGTTGAAATTCTGGCCTTTCTCTATGGATTTGGCTTGTCCTCCTCGTTCATGCATGAATTCTTACCAGGTACTCAGGCTTTCAGCCAAAGTCCAAATTTATGTGCTTATATTCAGGCTAGTTAAATAATACCACATAAGAGAAACATTTTAGTCATTTAGAAAATATTTCTGAGCACAATGTATTTTAGTTATGCATGCTATTATTTTATAATGCACTACTTAACGACTTAAAAATGTAAAAACATCTAAAATTATGTTTTTTACAACTAAACAACCTCTCAGCAAATGATGTTGAAGATTTTGACCTTCTTTGATACATTACTGAGATATAATTTCAATCTTGACCTATCACTTATTTTTGCCATTCTATGAAAATGCATTTCTTTTTTTTTCCATCCAAAAGTTCTTTTAGTTTAGATATTTTTATATTATAAAATGGGCTGCAAACCTGAAGAGGCAGAAATACTGAGCAAATTACCAACCATTACCCACTAATCCTCAGCCAACCCAGAATAATAAGGAAAGCACACACAGAGACCTTCTCAAATAGTGTTTTTGACACAAGCAATAAAATAAAAATCTGAATTCTTGCTGAATATTTTCACAACGCATTGCACAAACAGCTGATGCAATATCACGTAATTACCTTCTTGTTTTTTTTACTAAGTGATGCAATAGCTAAAGAGATTTTACCATAATACACTTATATTGATTAGAATAACTGTTTTAACCAGTTGACAATGTCATGCCTTGCAAAAGTATTCACACCCCTTGCACATTTTGGCATTTTGTCACATTAAACCAAAAACTTTCATGTATTCAGGTGGGATTTTTTTTTTGATTGTGTTAAATTCCAAGTGGTGCCTGTGCTCTGCCTCCTTGACCGTATACTTGGTATATCCGTCTTCCACTGAAAATACGGCTGTAAGGCTCTGAGCATATGTTCATTTACTTCTCATGACCATATGACATGGAATGGCACATTTTGCTCAAGTAAAATAGAAGTACACACAAAAAATTAAACTTCCACCTATTCTTCTTGGGTAATGTATGTGAATAGCCATCTTCAACTTTGCCATTGATTCTCATTTGTCTGGATTTTGGCTCATCCACTCTGACATTTAAATAATGTTTAAACAATTACTTTGTATCTCAAGCTATTTCAGAGGTTCTACTGGTGAAACTCGGAAGTTTTCTGCTGCGTTTGACAGTTTTCTTTTTTTACAGTAGCCCTGTACTTAGTTTAATCCTATTCTCTCAAGACTAACGTCCCTTTGCCTCCTCAAGAAAAGCATCCCCAGAGCATAATGTTACATGTACGTTATTTTATTTAGAGGTATCAGAGTAAAGGGATGTAAATTCAAATGCATGTCATATTATTCTGGATTGTATATGCTAAAAATGCAAAATCCTTGTACTTTTTCTTTCGTCTTCACAGTTATGCACTGTTTTTTGTTACTAAACTATCTGACTAATTAGTTTACTGCACATACACAACAATACCAAAACAAAATAAATGAAACAATGCCATAAATGTGATCACCAAAAATTTAGAAAAAAGAAAAAGGTGAAAGAAAATTGCTCTAAAAGCATCCTGCTGGATGAGTAAAATTAGGAGGAAAAGGTCTTCATAAACTTGGCAACGGTATTCAGCTCTGTTTAGCTCGTCCTGCTCCTTGTGTTGTGTTAATGTTGCACATTCAGATAAATTTACACGGATGATGAAGGTTACACAGCTTGTTTTGACACAAGGCTCCAAAGAATATCACAAATGAATACACCAGACTAACTCCTTTTTCATCCTACGGTGGCATTAAATGTCTCAATGCCATCTGGTGAGTTTACTTTTAAGGAGGACCATATTAATTGGCTAAAGTTCACTTGTGCGCGTGGGCAGGCACGCAGCTTTTAATGAGTCACTAAAGCCTATGGGCTCTTTAAGCTTACTTTAAGTGTGTTTCCAAACAAACTCAACCCGGGGATGAACTGTTGATAATGGCTTGTAAGGGCCGAAACAGAGCACTGAGTGATCAAGCACACACACAAGTACAATTACCCTTTTCCTACTGTTGTGTGCATGTTTTAGCAATTCTCACTTTGTAAGATGCGTTTTCCAACAAATACTGCATTGTGAGGACCCATTATGGGGCAGAAAGCCCAGGCACCTGAAAGAGAAGTTCTATTTTTGCATTAGGGGTTGGGTTTAGAAGAGTCAAGGTAAGAATGACTGAAAAATGAATGGAGGCCAATGTTGAGTCCTTGTGAAGTTAGAAAGATGTACTGTATGTGTTTTGTTTGGTGTTAATGTGTATCTTATAATATAATTCCATTCATGTTCCCTATATGGTCTGGAAAACAACCATTGGTAAAGCTCTTCTAAGCATCTAAAGAGTCCAATCTGTCGTTGGAAGTAACAAAATCACCTGCATTATTCTTAAAATGAATCTGGAAATTCAAAGACATTACGCTCTAAATTTTGTATTATGTTGGAGAACCTCTAAGTTTGGGAAAAGACCAGGTTGTAAGTCACCTCCATGTCAAAAAGCAATCCATAAGAAGTTGCGTAACCAAAAGCACGGCAAAAACTTGCAGGAGTTTCTTTTACGTTCCTGGAGCACTTCCTCTAATTTCATAACATTATGTGTTGCAGGTGATAAAATCCAACTGTGTAAATTCAGCCAGAATGTAATAAAACTGATTGGAAATAGAGAAAATCTTAATTCTAAGTAAGGTTTGACAAAAAAAAAATAAAAATAAAAGTCAAGCATTTAATATGAAAATACATTGTATAATTTTCTATTGACATATGTGAATACATTGTGAGTTTACAATTGCAACTTATGTATTTATGCTTGTTTGCTTTCTGAGCTTGAAGTAATATAAAAAACTTCCTCTAAACTGGGATCACTTAGGTCTGTCAGTATTTGCCAGTTTATCTGAACTCATCTTTAATCTGTGTTTACGCATGCGGAAACGTGCATGTGTGTGCTCCGGCTGTACTTAGAACTTGTTTCCTATTGCTCACCGGGTCTATACACATTAATCTCTGCCTCTACGGCACCATATTGCCTCATAGGCTGCGCTCCCTATCCCTGACCCAATATGCTGTGTGATCCTGCCTACAGCCTCATTTGTCTCCATCAGGGGACAAGCGAGGTTACGACTCACCAAAGCGCAGTACGTCTCAGGCGGATCTCCACACGTGATGTTTGGGGGGTCGAGGGCCACTCGCAGGTACTTTGTCATGTCGGTGGCTTCTGGCTGACAGGCCATGTAGTCCCATGCCAGGCCCTCCTCTGTATAGATCTGGGACTTGCACACGTCATAGTGTCCCCAGGCTGCAGGGTAATGTTGCATAGCATGTGTCACACTGGTGCACACAGCCTGCAGGGTGAGTAATATAGGCCAAAACATTGCTGATCTTTTTCTTTGTGGCTTTTTTAGAATTCCTCTTCTAAGTTTTTTGTCTTTAAAGCTGCAACTGCCTCTTTGCTGTGCCACAGGGAAGGTTCTAAATCACTTGAGGGCCTGAATGGTGTGATGAAGCATTTCGGAACAGTGGAAGCATCTTGAACTCATGTGTGTGTGTGTGAGCAGATTCAGGCAACTATTAGCGTCCACGTCGTTATTCTGGCTTTGATTGGCAGCACATCTGACTGGCTGATGAGATGTGCCAACAAGTGAGCTTTCTCAACAGTGCTGATCACTGATGAAAAGGTCAACAATCGGTCAGATGTGATGTTTAAAGAGGTGCAACACTTCTCATATGTCAGCAGATTCTGATCTTGATTGCCCGTCAATTGTGGGGTTTGCCACTGACAGCATCCTAAAAGACAGGAGAAGAAAAAAAAGACAGTTGGAAAATGTTAGCACACTAAAATACGACAAACATAAAAACCCTCATTGCCTATAGGGTAGTAAAACACAATACAAGTTTCTTCTGTCTGTATGTAATGCTCAGTAATAACCATGTCGAAACCATTGCATGCAATTTAAATCAAACTTGCTCCGAAAAGCATAATCTCCATAAGATTTTCATACAAAAAGCCTTATTTCCACGTGTCAAGTCCCTGAGTTTAAGTTATTGCTTTTTCTGACTCCTTCGACACCCTATGTGCAGAGCAACATCTGTCTAAGCCCCTTTAGATGCATTTGGGATGCATTAAGGTAAAACAGTGAGGCAGGAATAGTTTATTTGAGGTATTGTATGTTTCTCATAGCTTTCACAAGTCATCAGTCAGATGATGCAACTCATCAGGCAAAGGTGACTCGCAGCAGTCTTCAGAGGCCTATATAATCTTAACATAAAGAGTGTTTCAAGAAGAATAACTGCCTCTGAAACAGGAGATTTGGATTAGTGGAGTTATCCTCAGGGTCGTTTTGCTGTGATGAAAATAAGTTCTACATATTTCGTGCCGAAAACATTTATAATTTTAGTATCTTATTTTTATGCAAAGCAATTTAGATGTGAATTTTATTTTCATTTGGAAAAAATAATCTAATGTTAAAAAATAACATTAGATTCCTATTTAAAAAGCTAAACTTGTCCATACCTAACGTTAGAACAAAAATCAACGTGTTAAGCAATGCTGCCTGAAGACCTGATGTTCCTGCCATCCTGCCATCAAAGGACAATAAGATGCTATGAAAATCTCTATCAAGGGCAAACACATTGCAACATAGCCATAGCAACAAATAGAAACTATCTGCATTCAATTTAGCTGTATAGAAAGCATCCCAGAAAAAAATAATAATTCTGCTCCACCTTTTGATATTTGGTCAGAAGAGACCAAGATTAAGCATTTTTGGCAACAAAGACTCCAGGTTGGTTAGCATGAAACAAAGAATGAAGATGTGGAAAAATAGCTTTTAACCTTCTGCCCACTGTAGTTGGGAATGTGTTAAACTACGAATCTGTCAGACCTAAATCCTAAATGAAACTTGTGAGGTATGCTGGAAGAATGAACCATCGGTAAGAACCCGAAACTCCGGGTGATATAGTGACATCGTGCATAGAAAAATAATGAAAGCATCCCACTGTGGTCCAACCTTAATAAAAGACCTTAGTCTTATGGTTTGCACAAGGCGATGCTAAAAAGTACTAATAGCAGCAGTATCAATAATCATGCCAGAGATTTTATTAAGACAATAATTCATCAGTTATCTTAGCCAACTGAATATATGTAATCTGATTAAAGGTTGGGTTGGAAAAACTAATAGAAGATCATTTCTTTCTAAGGCCAATTGCATATCTTTCCAGGGGTGCAAACAAATGGGTCAGAAAAAAAAAACTAAATAAAATAATTATCATAATAATAATAATTCAACATCTTCAACAAAGACAACAATGCTACCATGACTACATGATTAATATCTTTTAAGGCACAAGTTGGATCAGTTACTTCTTTTTAGATAGATAATTGTCATTGTAAAAAGTACAATAAAATGTAGGTTGTTGTAAATTACACAAAACACCTCACCTGTTCCTGAGGAAAGTAAATCCTCACTGGATTATTTTTCCTAGATTTATACCGTTGATAGTAGACCCACTATCTCTGGAGTAACGAGATTTACTTTGCTCAAATAAAGCTTTATGTCATTTGTCAACAAAGTCTCCCATTTACTGAGTCTTGTAGTTAAACGTAAAGACACAACTAAAGTACCTTGCAAACAAATTGACACCCTGGTACTTCCACATTTTGTCGCATTACAATCACGCACATTTTTTAGTCGGGTAGATCAAGGTATCAGCTTCACACAGAGTGAAACTTCATCTCGTATTTGCAAAACGGCTCATATTCTGTCTTTTTGAAAGGAGATCCTCTCTGAGCATTCGTTTTCATGTGTTGCCACAGATTCTCAATTGGATGTATGTCTAGACTGACTGGGACATTTTAAAAACTTGAAAGAGTTTTGGCCCACAGCATTCCATTATAGCTTTAGATGATGTTTATGGTTTCCGTCCTGCGAGATGACAAACTTCTGCCCTGGTCTCAAGTCTTTCACAGCATCTAAAATGTTTTCTTCCTGCTTGGCTGTGTTTTCAGCAGCATCTATCTGCCAATAGACTCTGATTAGCTTTCTTGTCCTCGCAGAATAAAATAATCCTCCTAGCATAATAATGCCAGCCCGATTTATTGGCCTGGTGTGCTTAGGTTGATGTGGAGTCTTACTTTGTCACTCCACATATAAACATTTTGGCCACAAGGTTTAATTTTGGTTGCATTTGTCCAGAGGACTGCCTGTCACATTTTCAAAGTCTTAACAGAACTGCTGTCTTTATACTGAGCATGACTTAAAAATTTGCAGAGGATTAATTGGGAGCATGGACCATGTTGAAGGATTTAATTAAAAAAAATGAGGAACAACAACTTACAACAACAACAAAACTTGGAGAAAAGAGGAATGCAGTGAGCAAGAGTGGAATAAAAACTTCAGGAATCCAGGAAATAAAGAATGGCACAGAAACTACGGGGATAACAAGGTATAACGGGAGGAACCAGGAAGAAGAGTGAGGAGCAGAAGTGTTTAAGTAATGGGACAGTAAACATGGGCTGATTGGCTAAGAGAAAGAGCAAGAAAGTGGCACAGGGGAGAAGCGAGCATACACTAGGCTCTAAGTCTAGGAAATGAATCTAACACTAAAAAATAACCGAATTAAACTAAATAAACAAGGAATAACTAGACACAAGAACCAAAGTTCAGAGAGGATTGAACCAAAGTAAAAAAAGAAAAATGGTCGATCTAGTCAAAGAAAGAACACAGAAAGTAACAAAACCCAAAACCATCTCAAACATGAACCATAATAAAGTATGTTTATTTGACTTATGAACAAGTGACAGCTGACTAGACATGTTGATGCCTACAGGACTTGGGGACGGCAGCCTCCATTCAAAAAAGGAGAAAATCAGCAAAAAAAGCAGAAAGAAAATTTCTTTTAATATTGTTCCTGTCAAGCAAGGACACCCAACAAGAGGTCCGCTAGAAATTTGATAACACAGCTAGAACTCTGAGTGATGAATAAAACTCCCCATGAAAGTTCCTTTCCTTTCCTTGTGCATTATTTTCAATGAATATAAATGTCAGTCTCTGATCATCCGAGATGCACCACAGGATTCGCCTCTCTCATTTTCAACACACAAATATCTCTTCACACTTTATGAGGCTGCTTCATAATCCTAATGCTGACATTCACAATGCTCCATGTCAAATTAGGTATCAGCAGTGTGTAGGGATGGTCACTTATCTTCTTATTTAATTATAAATGATAATTTATGATTAATAAGATGCAGCAGTTGGATTCGCCATAAGAAGTTAAGAGTTAATCTTTCCCACATTGAATATGACATCTTCACAAAACTACTATGAAGTAATGCAGGCTTGTGAAAAAACATCCTCTCAAATTCTAAATATTTCAAATTTATCTTTAGCATCACCACTTTATCCTAGGCACACATTTCTGCAGGTACAGTGTAAAGACAGCACAACCTATTATAGCCTCTGTTCAGAGTTTGATATTACCAAATATCGTCTTCTACTCATGTTTTCCCTTTTTCTCATATCTCTGCCTTGGTGACACTGCTCAAAATGCGGCGAGCAGCTCGGGAATGCCATAATTTCACCGCGAAAAAAATACGAGGTCAGATTCTATATTAAAAGTCATAAATATTTAAGCACCTCTCCATATGCAGGGAGAGGAAGAGCCACCTCACCTCTATCCCTCTCCCACCCCTCTCTCCATCTCTTTCACTTCACTTTTTCTTAAATCCCTGAAACACCCCCTTGTGTCTGCTTGCATCCCGTCCCCTGGGCAGCTCAAGCATAGCAGAGTGTTTTAAAAGTCAGCAGACGGCCTGTCGTGCTCCATGGCTTGTAATGGTTACAAACTCCCCCTGCTACACTCTTAAAAATCATTACGGATGGGTTTCATTCATTTCATAGTCATCCTGCTTAAGTACGGCTTTTGCCCCCTGTCAACGGTTGTGACTTTCTGATCTCAACGTGACTTCTATACAGGGGTCACATCCCTTAACTGGAAGTATCCACAAAAGTTTTAAAAAGCAAACAAACAAAATAAGCATCTTGGTGAAACAGCCTGGTGCTTATTCTGTTGTTTATCTTTCAACAATTTTCCACCTGGTGAGGATTTTTGCTTTTACACGCGCACACATGCACGGACAAACACACACACAATTCCTTCTCATTGTGTTTATTGATTGCATTGACTTCCAAGCAATCACTTCTGATCTGCTGCCAATTTAGGCAGACTGATGTTGTGCTTTGCTTTGCTCTGGCTGATGAAAGCAACAATAAATGGATAAATTCTCCCAACATCCTCAGAGCCAAAAGCCAACCCCTCAATATGAGTCACAGTGGGATCCATTGGCAAGAAGAAACACGTCTGTGTGGGAACATGTTTTTTTTTCCCTTTCCTTCTTCAGAATCTCACTTCTCTCTAAGATCTCCATTCAAGATCTCATCCTTTTCTGTTTTAGTCACTTAACTGTTTTTCTCTGTGTGTGTCCCAAATGCAATCCATGCACTCGAACCACCTGCACATAAAAACACTATTACTGCTCCACCTTTAACTTCACCAACAACACCAGCCACATTAGCTCACTTGTTATTTGCAGGGAGGGTTTTTTTCCCCCAGCACTTTTCTGCAGAAGAGCCACAATTTCACCGAGGGGATGTGAGTGATGTGGGGACAGTGTGATAGTCCTGTAGCCACAGGCAGACAGCTTATATTTGAAATATTCTGCCATTTATAATTCAAAGTTCTTCTTCTGGTCATCTAACATGCAAAGAAGCACACAGCATATTAGTAAGGGGGGAGCATGTGAAACCCTTAAAGCTGTGTTTTTGCCTTTTTTCTCCTCAAAGTTCTGGGGCTAAAATAGGAGGTTAGTGATTGACTATTGACAATAATGCACACAAACTATGCATAATATAAAAAATACAAATAAATAAATAAATAAGTAAAAAATGTTGCATAGAAGCTTATGTTTTTTGTTCCAAAAAGTTGACATTGGTATTGAAAATTGGCTTTGAAAAAATGTGCGTAGATAACTAAGCAAAAAATACATGTTAAATTGAACACTACCTTCTCTTTTATTGGAATATTTCAGGTTGACATTAATTAATTGTTCCTTTTTAAAAATGTATAAAAACTCTGATGACCATTTTACGATTAGCAACCAGTAAACAAACAAATACGTTTTACATTGAAAAATAAATTGTCTGATCCTTTCCTATGTGCCAAAACTGGTTTAACCAAACTGACAAGTTTTAGGGGTGACCATTGTTACCCTTTGTGGCAGCTTGGAGGTGACGCCACTGGCTGACAAAAACAAACTCCATAAAAATCCTTCACACATACAGTATATCTTTAAAACAGTGAGTGTGTATGTAAGGAAATAAAGAAAGTGCTTTTTATAGATTAGCCATTTACTCAAATTGATATGGATTCATCAGCTGCTTGATTAATGGCTTATTCTCGCACCAATCAGCTTTTTTAATGTTCCGAGTCAGATTTTCTGCAGAGGCGAAATAGACATTTATGCATTTGGGCAACAGGTTTTGAAGCAATATTTCTTTAATTAAATAACTGATGAGTTGATGGCTATTACTAATACCAAATTGGGTTAGGAATGTCATGAGTCTTAAAGGCTCGATCAATACTATTTAATATGTTGTATCAATGTCTGGTTTTTATTAAACTTTTGTTCTTTATAACGTTCATTCAGTATTATTTTCCGTTCCCGTGTAACCTTTAAGTCTTTTAAAAAGCTCACTATAAAAGCAGAATCCCAATTAAAATGAGATCATCTCCACAAAGCGACACTGTAAAAGCCACAACATGCAAAGGCGGCCAAAACAATACTCACATTTAATTGCGCTCCCGGGACGAGCTGATTGTTCAACAAGTTATTTACATCATTTGTTTAATGGATTCTCGTCCAGAGCGAAAAGCCTTTTTTTTCTATGGTCTTTTTTTTGCTCTAACATTGGCAAAATGATCTCGTGGCAAAAGAAAAGAAGTAACGTTGACGCATAACGCGTGGATCCACCCGGACACCCGCGACGTTTCTGTTTGCTCCAACTTTCCTTCAACTTTTCGGTGTCACTAACTAGGCGTATTTTCATCCGATCATTACATCGAAAGGTCCTCGCTCTCTCAGGACTTTTCCGAACATCGACTGTGGTCCACTCAAGACTTTACGCAGCGCCGCTGCTTATTGGCGCTGTGTTCATCGGAATGGCGCACAGAAAAATAAATGAGCCCGCTCCCTCAAGCAGCTACATCAGCTGAGGGGAATCACTTCTTAGTCCCCAGCTTGATGGAAGTACATCCCAAAGCAGAGCGACTCTTGGGGGACAGGTTGCCAGATTTCTCAGCCCAGGCGACTTGCGAACAGACGAGAGAGATAAGCAAATCTCTGAAATGGAGCCACAATGTCCAGTTTCCCGTGAACGCTCCGCCGGGTCCTAAAGATAATAGCGACAGGCAGTTGATCCTAAACTCCTTTTCTTTCTTCAAAAGACTGTTGATTAGTTCACATTTCTGTGCAAAATGTGCGCGGAGTATTGCTTACATTTGATACTGAACTTTGTTTTATGTTTGCTCTTTTTCAAACTTACAAACGTAATTTAGTTATTCTTTTTTAATTATTGTTATTAGCTTTTTTATATTGATTGGTAATTGCTTATTTATGGCTATTATTTCGTTTCTCTCTTTATGAATTAAGTCTGTGGAGAACATAGGACTTAGAGGAAAACGCAGAGATGCATGTGTGGTCAGCACTAATGTTCATACTTATGCAGCGAAGTCCAATAGGAACTCAGACAGCGAATGCGTTCTGGTACTATATGAACGTGAGCAGCGATCAGCCCACAACAGTTGTGTGCTTCACGGTGTTAAACCGCGTGTTATCCCGGTAAGACCTATGAGTCAACTGGAAGTGAGTTTGGGTTATTTTCCAAACATAAAATTAGAAACAGAGTAAAGCTATCCAAAAGAAAACGCGCGTCCTCACCCAGGCATATAGACGTGCAAGTTTCATAAACGATCGGAGAGTGTGTTTAGAAATCAGTGAAGATTCCTTAGTCTCATTTAGGCAGGAGTCTGATCTTTTGCATTCGCGCTGATAACCCTGTCAGATCTCAAACACTCCTTGTTTCCTGTATAACGCCTCAAGACTCAATGCATTCCAGGACAAACAACAACAAGAAAAGGTCTTACCTTGCATGCGAGTGTATAGACATTCAAGCTGAACAAAACCCGATCAAGAGCGAGAGAGAGAGAGAGACAGAAAAAAATACTGTCCTGAATCTGTGGAGTAATTAATCGGTGGGCTTTTTTGGAAGCAGCGCTGAAAGAACAAGTAGGCGCGCCTGCCGGGCTCCCTTGGCGCGGAGTCACAGATGTCACCCTCTCCCACTACAGGGTGCCGAACAGCGCGGCGAGCAGCCATGCTGACAGCTCGCTTTGAATACGCATTTTAATTGTGCCGTAATGCCAAACTGCTGCAGATTACCACACGATAAGAGCAGCCGCGCCCAGCTGAAGGTCATCACAGTCAGTGAGCAAGATCTGTATCCCACTCTTTGGTGCTGCTGCACACATTTCCAAACTACACGGGTTCTTAGCAGAATGAGCAACTCTTTTTGGTTTTATGAGACCTTTTTCTTTGTAGGTACTTTTATGCCTCAGATCTTCTTATTCAGGTGCTGCAGAATGCTTAAAAATAAAAAACACCGAGCTTTCACTTAGAAAACAAAACGTTTTTTAAGGTTTTTCAGCACCATGGACAGCTTCATGTAGCCCACAGGCGATGTAGTTTGAGTTTCAGTGCATTTTTAAAAAGTTTTTATTAATTCAGTTGAGTTTCAGCAAACTTGATAGCTGTTTTTGTATTTGTCTTTTCTATGTCTTATTTATATTTATTTTATTTTTAACCTTATTATTGTACTGCTCTGTGTTTTCATAAATTACTTCACTGCTTCCTGTGACATTAGCCTGAGGCTTAATTGTTTTACATATTTTTTACATTTGTTTTTTATTTATGTTGTGCTGCACTAAAACATGTTTTTTAAATGAAGCTGACACACTTGACCTGCAGTCTTTACTGATTTTTTACTTTTAAAACCTTCCCTGCTTTTTAACCTCTGTCACTCAGGTGAGCTGCTGTTCTTCTTAATCAAAAGAAGTCAGAGGAGGTTGTCTCTGACTCCGATTATCATGTGTCTCTGGGAGGAGTGCCCTCGATAAAGCCAGAGTTCTTTTGGTCTGTGGATGCCTTAAGATCCACTGAAATGACAGGAGTGTTTGGATAAAGACATGGATGGACGGGCCTCTCACATGGACTAGTTAAAATCACGATGACATCTTCCGATTTCTTCAGAAGATGATTGGTGGATTTATCTATATCATAAGATCAGCTTCTGAATCACTGGGATAGATTGATAGATCACTAAATAGATGGACAAGTTTTCATACAACCATCACTGACATAAGTTTGGGCTTAATATTAGTCATCTTTATCCATTTCAGTAACCGGTTGAACCTTCAACTGCCTTCAAGTTTTTCTATTCCACCCACATTTTGGAATGCAAACTTCTATAAGCATTATACCACTCTCACCATGCCTAATGGTTAGTACAGTGCTCCTGGATTTGAAGAGTTACCCTATTAAATTATTAGTTTAATTTTCATAAAATTAAACTAATAGTTTCATTAAATATTCCACAAGTTCAACATTGAGATTGTGTGATGGACCCAAAGGCAGCCCAATTGGAAATTTGATGCCAAGGCCTAGAAGTCAGGTCTAGCTTAAAATGACCTCTTATCATTTCTGCTAAAAAGAGAAGTCAGATACCTTGCTTAAAAATTACAAATGAAATAAATTTATATTAGTTCATAAGATGCTTGTTCATTAAAATAACTGAAGTTGCTTGGTGTATGATCATCCCACCCTGGAAAAAGAAAAGTTCAAAAGTGTCTTTAAGAGTCCAAAATTAGCATGGCATAAATTGTTAATGATGACGACATGCAAACTTCTGACCGGGATTGCAGACAGTCAGAATCTGCCTTCAATCCCACCAGGAATCCCTTCATAACTCCTCCACTCCATAACTCATCCACTGTTTTCAGCTGAACACAACAGTGGATGACAAGGATCCAGAGGTGGAGTCTGCCCTCTCACCCTCTGCATGTCCTTTCCCTCTGCGCCACGGAGAGCCCGGGGCTGACAGAGATGGAGGGTTTGCTGTTTCATTCCACTCCCAGGGGTCTATTGATGGTTTCAAAGTGGAGTCCACCTGCCACAGCTTTAATCATCCGTGACCCCAGCTGCATGTTGGAAGACCAACGAACGGTGGCGGGGGTGGGATCATGCAGTGCCTTTCTTGGATGTGTGAGCAGTCAAGAAAAAGGAAACGAAGACAGACATAAAGAGAAGATGAAGAAAGATTTGGTACCTGCAGAGTTAAGAATGAGTGTTTTGAGTTTCTATCTCCATACACAGATGGATGCTTGAAATAACATTGATTTTGATACCATGTATATTTGGATTTATTTTCTTCATGAGTAATTTATTTGGTGTAAATATATCATTAGTGTATTTAATTTTAACCAAAAGGTGGAGCACCGTGAATCAGCATGCAGGCACATCTCGTGGCTGCCAAATTAATTCAATTTATTCAAAAGCCTTTCTTAAGGCCAAGGTTGTAATCATGGCTTGCAATTAGATGGGACATAAATATTAGATGACTTCACTTTGCAAGTCCCTATGAAAGGCAACCCCAAGTATTTTTAAGCTGTTGTTGATTTCCATAAAGATATCAGGTGCTAGTGGCTATAATTAAAAGAAAATTGACACAGCAGTGCACAAAAGTCTCCAGTCTTTAAAGTGATCCATGATTAGTTGAACATGTTGGCCTAATTATGTTGTAATTTCCTATTAAATTAAAACTGCTGTTTGTGATATGTGAAAACTCAATTACTGTGAAAAAAATATCTTTCATTATATTTTTCACCCATGGAGGTCACCATTTTTTCATCTGCGCAGTGCATGCTGGGTTGAGGATGCGGTTTGGTCTGTTCTGTACTGAAATCTACAGAGCAAACAGAAAAACTGATGAAGGATCTGGCAGTCATTTAACTGCTTAGTACCAAGAATTGAGTAGGTAGCACCACTAGGGGGCGTCTATTCTCTCTTTTTCTTGTTGTTTTCCACCGAGTAAGAATTCGCCCCATTTTGTTTTTTGGAAAGTGAGAAAGAAAGGCCGTGATAAGTTACAGAGCGGCGCAATTTCTGTTACGTTTCTCATTTATGAGAAGATAATGTGTGTTCAGTGCCAGGTAGATCTGGTTTCGGTTGATCAACATGAAATAAAGTAAAAGTTTGGGATTCTTTACCGGTACATTGTACGTCATTCGGTTTACAGTGGCTAACCCCCGATGCTAACTCCTTAGCCAACCTCTCACCGCACCTTCACACCCAGCAAGATAAAACCGAATAGTGTGCAAATAGTTTTTATCCACAAAGAGCCTAAACGCCGCTGCCGGCTAACCAGGGAAAGAAACATCGGAGATACGCAATGCTGGGAACTCTTGAATGATAACGGAGCTACTGCCACCGGTACCGATTGTGGAACCACGACCGACAATGGACCGAAGACCGGACACCGAGCTACAGAAAAACTTTCCAAATCACACAGTCCAACCAGGGGTAAGTGTCCTTCATTGTTTCATTGATGGAGCTGAAGTTGGCAGCAAAACAAACAGCGGCTTCTAAAGCCAACTCTGTCCTCTTCCTGTATTTGGTCCGCCTCCCTTTTTTAAATTATTTATTATTTGTTTATTTTTTACCCCGTATGATTTCCATGTTCCATCAATTTCAAATTACTTCTGTTAAAATCGAAAAGCCTACCGATGTTATTCATTTCTGTTTTAGCTTGAGGAGCGCAATCAGACCAAGCATACGCCATTTACCCAAAATGCAATGCAGTTTAAACAATATGGCGATGTCCATGTTGCAATATTTTATTAAAATGTATAAAAACCAAACGGCCTACAATGTTATTTCTGTATTGCTTTTACAACTGAAATACATATTTCTCAAATAAAGTCTATTGTTACAACTAATTATAAATCCCCTTAAGGTATTTTACCTTGTCCTACATTTTCCTAAAGTAGCTGTGGATAGCAGCAGGTTCTCTAGACACTTTATTTATATACTAGGTGAATTTTTAGCAGAATAGTTTACACTTTGTTTAATTTAAGAGAAGCATATTATTGTTTATCCAACTAATAATTTTTGCACTGCTTCTTGTATCTACCATAAACCCCAATTTAACCAAACAGAAAATTGTAGCTATAATAGATGTAGGGTGTAGGCAACATTGTGGCAGCTCATCAGCCAAAAAGGCAAACAGCACAAGTGAATTTGAGTGCAAAAAATGTCTCTGTGTGCACGGAATATTCTGTGATTTCTGGGGAGTAAGAAAGTCACTGCAAGTTGATTTATACGAGGAAGTGATCAGGGCAAGGAAGGAGATGGGAATCGCTCTTCAGGAATTGGGTAATGTGGAGCCATGCAGTTCCGTATTAAATTTTTTTTCAGTGTATTTGTGCACTTTTTGACATGTTTGTTCAAGTTTGAGTAATGCTCGTTTGCACTTTCAATACTGAAAGTTGTAAACAACTTGCTGGCTTAGATCATTCCAGATACATCGTTCTAAAAGTAAGTAAAGGTACACTGATAATACATCACTGTTTTAGCATGATTGTAACGGTCGTTTCTCCTTTAAGTGTCAGATGACAGGTTCTCATCTCCAACATGTCTTCAAGATGGTTTATTGTGTAAATAAATAAACCATGAATCTATCCTAAGATTAAACTGTGAAAATTAGAATTTTTGTCAAATTCAATTTAAAATATTTTGTTCTTGTTTGATTCAGTGATATTAGATTTAGATTAAAATACATTGGCTAGCAATAAATTTTTTTGTGAAGTAAAAATATTATTTTACATATTATTCCACATTCTATATGTTATAATTCAGCTGGAAACATAGTTGGTTTTTGTTCAAATACATTTTGATTCAATTTCAGCTTTTTCAGTTTTCATTTATGTTGAATTTAAAAAAAAAACCTGAAACCATATTTTTGATATTTTTGTGCATTGCTTTTCTATCAGGAAAAGAAACATTAGGAAAGTTTTATCATCACAGATGGCAGTACTTTCTCTGACAAATAGAAATGTTTGACAATAGTAAGGATCAGCTCAGAGTAGATGGAAAGCTGCCCTTCTTTGCCAGAAAAGATCTGTCCCAAAACCAGGACACATTAGCAGCAGGAACTCAGAATCTCTCCCCTTTGGAGCAGTGGGCAACATACCAAGCTCTGTGGGAGCTGTGCTACATTTCACAACATGATGAATGGCACAAGACATTTTTTTTTTTACCTGTAACAACGAATCAGTTCATCAACAACCCTCTTTATTAGGTAAAAGGAGACAAAGCTGCCTTTAAAGACCAACCGTAATGAGACCATATCTGATCCCATCTGAGTGATGGGTCAGCCGGCACATTCAAAGTGTTTCCTGCCCTCTAACTGGAGTCGAAATTAAATGATGAAATTGAGAATCTAAATGTGTTCACTTTGAACAGCTTTTTATTTCCATGGGCTTATTTAAAATTTTATAATAAATGACCTTGAAAAGATCTTTATTCATAATGATTGAATCAAAGTGATGGAAGTTTCACAGACTAAAGCTGAAAGGAAGAGAAAAATCAAAGCTCTGGATGTGAAAAAGAACATTCGTCAAACTAAAAGAGTCCTTGAATTTTTTTTTTTTTTGTGTGTTGATAGTTTTAGGTTTAGATTTACATCTCAACAAACCCATGTGACCTGGTTGACATTTATTGGGAATGGCATGCCAGAAAGTCCCTTATTCTTCATATTCCCGGAGGTTCTTTTTGCAGTGTCTGAACAAGGCTTTGACTTTTCAAGTGAAGCAAAGGGAAGTTGAGGTTTTCCTTCCTAAATTTATTCTGGACTGACACACTAATAGAGTTTCTACTCTGCAATGAGTGTCCATGGGTCTGACTTTAAAAATAAAAATAGATTTACAGTTACTTACAAAAACAATTCAAAATGAGTGAATTGACAAACTAGAAACTGAATAGATTGGTTAGTTATGTTCTTTATATGCTTAGACTAAAGAGCAGATCTAGAAAAATACTAAGAAAAAAATCTCCCCAAATCTTGTGGAAGAATGTGTTATCTCATTAAACTAAATGTGAACTTTTGGACCACAATTCTGAAAGATCACAGAAAGATCTGATACCGATAATGACACATAGGGGTGGAAGTGACATGCTTTAGGGTTTCTTTTATTAATATAGACCTGATGGTTTTATCAAAGCAGGTGAAATTGCCAACAGTTCAAAAAAGGAGGGTTTTTTTCCCCCCCAAAAAACCTTCAGATATCTGATGGAAAGTTGATGGGGAAGATGAATTTAATTTTCCAACATCACAATGAGTCCAGACGTTCATCCAGATCCACAAAAGGTTTTCTTAGCAGAAGAGTCCTGTGGATAAGACATATAGTTATTAAATACTAACATACGAATATTTGGGATTCCTCTAGATCCCTATCAATGGTGACCAAGTGCTGAATTTAACTTAAAATGTTTTTCAATAAAGTACTCTTTAAGAGAGTGTACACTTATGCAACCATGTAATTGAACGTCATTTAAATGTTTTGCACATTACTGGAAATTTGAAATATTAAACCTCACATTGTTCTGTATGTGCACCAAGTTTAAGTTCAGATTTTTTAGAGGCTAAAAAAACATACAAATAAATATATGATTAAAAAATAAATGTGTGCAAAAGAAATGCCCTTTCACAGTTAGATTTCTTTTTTTAAACATAAAACTCATCAAAAAATACTTAAAAGTAAGCAGTGTGTATTAAAACAGAACAGAGTACTTCCAGAAGTAGATATTTGGAGGTGTTCATTTTTGGATAAAATACATTTATTCCTCATTCAGTGTAGTCAATTCAGTGGTGAATATTTTTATTCAAGGAAGATAAGTGATGATATTCCTCAGGCAAAACATGCTATGCAGTAAATCTTATCCCATAAGTGCATTTTCTTTAAAATATTACTCAGGTTAACGAAACTGAGCAAATGTAACGAGTTTCTAACCACCTGTGCGTGTACAAATGAAAAGCCTGTCGAAACCTTTGACAGGATGACCTGAAGACTGTGTTGCCTGCTGCCTTTAATACAAATTAGGATGGAAGATCACCAGCCTTTTTCATGCCAATCTAATCTTTTCTTGGCTGGAAATGTTTGTCTTGGAGCTTTTCAGTTGTGTGACCAGTAGCATACTTCCCAGAAGGCGAGTTGAGATGGACTGCATCCCAGAATCAATTATCTATAAATTGGATTATTTTATAGTGAACAGTACAGCTAAATATGACTTGTGGAGGAAATGTGGAGACAAATGTGCAGCCAGCCAGAACTGGGCACATGTTAACACAGCTTAGGACAGACCAAATCTTGCCACTGTCACTAATTAAATCCAAAGCAGTCAGTCATTATTTTTTCTTTCTCCAGGACAACAAGCATCACTCTGTTTTACTGGCAGAGCTGTGTGGGTGCAGTCTTGCGAGCAGTATTAATTGATTGGTGTTTTCTTGTGTCCCGTCTTACTCGTCATCTGACTATCAATTAAGTCTCTGCTGCCTGTACTTCTCATTCATCATGCCATTTGTGTCTGTCTTGTTGTGAGCGGTTCATTATTTCCTAAGTGGACCATTGGCAGCCAACAAGGTTGTCCCTGACCTCTACCTAATCTAGTTCTGATTGAAGGTATTATTTGATGATGAAAAGTCCACCTTCTAATGTTAAGGTGTTTTGAAGTGCGTTGACTTGATAGTTTGGCATTAGCATAAAAATAAAAATCACTGACTTGATTTATGCTTATAAAGCGTTGACTTAGGACTCACTGAACCGTGTCTAATTTAATTTTATCAGGTTAATGCGCTGGGAGGTTAAGAACCACAGGGACGCTTATTGCTTGTACTGAATCCACAATCTCATATTTGAAAAACCCCAGCAAGCTCAAACAATAACATGCCTCTCACTGCAAGGATTTTGCCAGTGTAAAAGTGTTCACAACTCTTCACCCTTTACTGTACTAAATCCACAAACTTTATTGTGTTTCATTGGTGATTTATCTGATAGACAAAACATAATGCAAAACTGACATAATTGATAGTGTTAAGTATGATGCGTACAGAACCATTCAAACTGATAGAACTAAATAAATTCTAGTTGAAGCAACACTCATTTGATAAATGAAAGACTGTGAGACAGGCCAGACAGGGAGAGTTTTAGTCAATGAACCAGACTAGAGGTGGTACAGAGATCCACAGTTCAAGTAGAAGAATCTGTCTACTCCAGTAACTCCAGTTGCATCTAAAATGATGCTAATTAAGTTTATTGGCAAAATTCAAAATTGCTCAGGTGCTTTCAATAGACAAAATGCACAGCTTGGATAGAACAATCTAAACTGTTAAATCAACCATCGCCAGGAAAAACAAAGCAGCACCACCACAGAAGCCACTGTCGTGTTTCACTGTTGGCAGCATGTGTAGGAAAAGTTGAATTCAATCAAGTATCAAAAAATCCTGGCAGAAAATGTCTTGCTGTGTGTGACTTGGGAGTTACTGGACTTTCAAAGAGGACAATAAGCATTACTCAAATTCCACCAAGGCTGGGTTTACGAAGAAGTCATGGAAGATACAACAACAGTGGCTTCATATTTGTGTGTCTAGCACCTAATTGAAAATCCGCTCTGGGATTTGAAAAAGTCAGCTGCAGCATACAGATTTGAGACTATTAATGAAACAAAGGTTTTCGGCCATTTCCTAACATTTCTCAGGAAAACTACCAGAAGCTGGAGTTTGGCTACGGATCCCATCAGCAGCAGGCAATACCTGCTAAACAGTGCACAAGGGTAAAGTAAAGTATAAAAAGGCTGCCATAAAGATGTCAAACAACCTTGAGACTACAGCACTTGTTGAAAGTGAAGGCTTGCCTCAGTTTGCATCCCTTTGTTATGGGCGCCATACTAACTGAAGGAGGAAATATTATGTTATAAGTGAACTATAGTAGATTTTCCTGCTAAAATGCATCTTTCTATTTTTTTATTGATTGAGAATTAAAAATTCCCCCTAACTTTTTCAATCCCAGCAGCAACTTCCTAACCTCGTTAACTTGTATAGCTGTTGAAAGATTATTTGTAGGATTCTTTCAACAATCTTACAAACAATTTATTTATTTCACCTGCACACCACATATGTTATTGTCCATATAGCAGGTGGCAAAGTAGCAGTCTGGAGAGAAGTCGGTTTGTCTTTTCTTCCAATATTAACAGCCGCAACTTGCCTCCAGTGAAAGTATTTCATCAGAAAGTGGGTGATTAAAAGTTGAGGGAAGGCAGATTTTCGATTGATGGAATGTCGCAGCCACAGGTTTTCTGGAGCACAGTGTGAGAGCACTTTTATGTGTGAGATAGATGTCACTGCACATTTCTTTCTCTGCCAGTCTCCTCTTTCCCCCACCCAAAGACATGATATTTTTGGAGATGGGAGCTACTGTATTTTACAAGCTTGTGTATCTACCTATAGGGTTTGGTGTTTTCCATCTGTACTACCCCTTATATTCATTGCGCCTTTATTTATTCCACCCACCACTGTGGCATATGCAGACAAGCAGCTTGAGACCAATACACTTACACACACCAAACCAGCAACTAGACACATATTTGTTATCACCTCCATTAGACAAAGACTTCTGTTTTCTTTCACCCAATTCTGGTCCTTGAGGTAACCTTTCTTATTCTGAAAATCTGCTGTGCAGGCTCCCTTCGTTTAGGTGTTTCTTGGGTGGGCAGGGTGGAGACTGCATTATTTATGATGCAAGTGATAGGCACCAAACAGATACAAGAACAGCCCCTCGTATCAGAGCGAAGCAATCAAACACAGTCCCAGCGCTATTAGGGATGCTTCGCGACAGCTCTTTTCATTTTGAACATAAAACATTGCATCCATCCCCTGCTGAGAGCCTCGAAGAGGACAAAAATAAGAGGCTTAAGAATTTGGAGTCCTAAGGGAGCTTGGTGGAATATCTTCCCCCTCCGAATGTTGGTTTTAAAAGCGCCGCAGCTGATTTGTCAGAAAAAGGGAAGAAGTGAGCGGGGCTCATGACAAAACATTTCCCTTGATGAAGAAAGACACATCTATCTCCACCCCTCATCTCGGAGGAAGCATCATTTTCCAAAGAGACAAAACATCCCATCACCGCTGAAGAAGCGAGGCTGCTCCCGCATACAGACAGACCTAATAAATTTGTATTACAATGCAAATAGTACCTGTCCATTATCACCCACCGCTGATTCGTCTTTGTTTGTCCGGATTTACATTAATCTCAGAGTCCAAGGAGTGGCAGCAAAGTAGAGCGTCTTACTTATGATGTTCATGTTATGGAAGATGAATAAGGCATGAAGCTGAAGTGTTTGGGTGCAGACCAGGCTTTGCAGTGGGTGTATGGGAGCCTGCATCAAGGCTGGTGTGGGATGGAGGGTGCTGCAGAGGCCACAGGGTCCACAGGCCAGGTCTGCAGAGGAAAACTGAGTTTGTCTTCAGTATGCCAGGCAGGTGCAGAAATCCACCAACTCCTTAAATATTAAACGCCAACCACCTGCAGTTTTCTCTCTTTTTCTCTCTCTGTCTCATTCTATTTAATAATAGACAGCAGCCATTGGATGGAATATTTCTATGTGTGAAACACAGACAATTACATAAAAATAATTGATATATCAATATCAGAACATAAATATCAATTGTGTGTATACTGACAAGGGCTGTGTTGGATAAATTGTACATAAGTTATCCCACTTTTATTCTAAGTTACTCTTTATTCTATATTCATGATTCAAATGTGTGTGAAATGTTTCTTTGTGTGCCTGAAACTTATTAAAAGGAGAAGCTTGACCTTCGGCCTAGAACCAAAGAGTTAAACAGCGGGAGATGAATGAATCAAGATAAGTGTGACTGCCTGTAACCAAGATAAGACGTTTTTGTTTAGTTTAGGACTGTTATGCAGGAGGTTCCAATCAGCTGCTTTTCAACCCCCACCCCTTAAGCGGTTGGAATTGATTTGTAACTAGGGTGTTCCTTATCTAATAAAAGGCAGTGAGGGCAGAGACAGCTTCAGAGCGTTTTGGGAGATTGTAACTGAACTGTCTCTGGGATGCTCTCACCTGCAGGTCGAAATTAATACTGATGTCTCTGTGTCTTTCTTTGAGCAGATGTATGTTATGGTTATTTGAACCTAACATTTTGGTCCTTCGAGCCGGAGTCCAAGACGCCTGACAATCCCAGCGGGTGAGTGAGATTCCAGGCAAGTCTGTGGCCACAGCATAAGACCCTTTTCGGGACTGGTCTCTTCCTGACTGGCTGGGATCCGACGGCTGACGGTACTCCAAGGACGCAGAGAATCAGTGAGTAAGATTTTAATTAAAAAAGGTGTGGACGTGATAGAAATCATAAAATAGGAAAAGTAAAAGTAAAGAGAAGAAAAAAAACCCTGACAATCCTAGGCCCTATCAGGTAAAAACGTTTTCAAACAGTTAAATTCCGTGTGGAGAGCAGACTCCTCTGATTTATAAAAAAAAAAATAAAATAAAAATAAAAAAAAAATAAAAAAAGAAGAAAAAAGAAAGCAGTTAAATTCCGCAGGGACGGCGGAGTCCTCTACTTTAGGTAGTTAAATTCCGTGTGGGACGGCGGAGTCCCCTGCTAATAAAAAATAAATAAAAAATAAAAAAAAAAAAAAAAATTATATAAAAATAAAAAATAAAAAAAAATCAAATCAGTTAAATTCTGCAAGGACGGCGGAGTCCTCTGTGTTGAAATAAGTAAATAAGTAAAGGATGATGTGTGAATGAGAGTGTGGATGAAGGCTGAAAATCACTAGATTTTCTCCTTATACCAAACCAACAGGGGTGGAAATAGTGAGTTCTTGTGGATGTTTGTAGACAAGAAAGTTCCACTCGAAAGAGTTGAAGCGAACTTTACCACAAGAATAAATTAATCACTATCCTGTTGTCTATCTCCAGTGTTTAGAACACTCTAGGTGTTGACCAAACACTGGGCCAAATTTAGAAAAAAAAAAAATGGGGAAAAGTCAGAGTAAAGCAAAAAATAAATTACTTGAGGACTTATCTTGCAAAGATTGGAAGATAGTTAAAAAAAAAAACTGACAAAACAGCAGTAACACCACTCCCGCGATGGATTACAAAATATGGGTTCAATGGGAAACTAAGTCCAACCAATATAAAGGAATTACAGGAAAGAGAACGTGTGAAGTGCAAAGGAAAGGAGAAAGATATGAAAAAGGAAGGGATAGAATATATGCAAGTTTGGTTTCAAATAGCTGTTAGAAGAGAAGAAGGAGAGAAAAAAGTGAAAGAGAAAAGAGAAAGGGAAAGAAAAGAGGAAGTAGAAAAATGTAGAAGGAAAGACAAGAATGTAGGTTAGACAATGACAGGAGAGTTTTGTTCCATAGGAAAGAGGAAGAAGCAGGAGTGTATAAACAACAGCTGAAAAACGCACTAGAGATTGCAAATCTAACCCTCACAGAGAAAAGACAGCATGACTAGAACAGGAAAAAAAAAAAAAGTAACAACACACTTGAAGACCAAAAAATATGATGAGGACCCACCTGAAATATTAAACTTGGCTGAACTGTTTTTTCAAGAAAAACACAGACCTGAGGTCACTTAAATTAAAAATGTAATAGGGACATTTTATAAATTGGTTATGAAGAAAAAGCAGAGCAGAACTTTAGGGAAAGAAGCCCTTAATAAATAACATTCTTGTTGTTAGATCTACAGGACTTATTGATAATTAAAAAGGATATACTAGAGGTAACTCTCTTGATAAATAGAAATTGATTAAATACAGGAAATTTTGCTAAAATTTACAGAATTTGATGTCAAAAAGGTTTAAGGTTTAAATATTAAAATGTAGTGACATGGTTACAAGTAATTATAAATTATATATATATATATATATAAAAAAAAATGAAACTAAATAGAAAAGTCAGGAGAAAAACAGATGTCCTTAAAAGAGCAGGACAACTGTTCTGTGATTATTCATTAGATTGCCCAAATAAACCCCCACTCAGCTCTGACTCAGCATTGATTGCAGACTGGAGAAATGCTGTATTTAGAGTTTAGGATAACTCTGTGTTTCAAAACAATTTCAGGAAAAAAAAAAATTATGAACTAGAACCCAATAAAAGGATACTTTAGCCTTGTTTGAAATATTTAGCTAAAGAAGACTACAAAGTTAGCAAAAGCAAACTCCAAATGTGAAATATTTGGGATGCAAATGACCTGAGGGGAAAAGAATCCTACCAAAGAATCTCTACAAATGGACAGCAATTTTGAGTCATGGTAAGACACATGTCTCAACAGGAGGGATGGTAGGATTAATACATAAACACTTCACTACTTATGGTTTTACCTTATATTCAAAAAATTTTCTAATATGCGCTAAACATAATGCACAAGGGAATCTAAGACCGAAAAGAGGACAATTTCCGAAAGCAGAATATCCATTTCAATACATTCATACGGATTTTATAGAATTGAATAAAAGTAAACGGGACAGAGCAACAGGTTTGTTAAGATCAGGAGAACAATAGGCACAACAGGAACTACAATAGGAAGAAGTTGTAGCTGTGCCTTATCCCCCTGATCTTGCAGCTGGTTCAACAGAAAGAAAACAGTTTGGATAGCAGCTCTAAACAGCAGTTCAACATCTTAAGCTGTCAGATAAAGAACAAGTTCTGATGACAAAACATAGTGCTTAATAAAAGGTTAAAGAATGTAAACAGAAGTACCCCAAATAATTTAAGTTAAAAGATAATTTGAGAGATAAATGCTAAAATCTGAATGAAACAGCACATTTCTCCTGATGGCATAATGGAATTCCTTTCACAAAGTGAGGGAAAGTTCATGGAGGTGTGAAGTTGTTTTGTGGCCCATCTAAATTCAAAGAACCATTTTCTTTTAGAGTGGATTGTTTAAGCAAGCAAATAAATTGTGATTAATGAAATAATATGGAAATGTTAAAATGTAAATTTTTAGCATAAAACTCTGGGTCTAAAATTGGTAAACATACCTTGTCAAACATTTGTTAAAATTCTTTAGGACAGTTTGTAAAAAGTAAATATACTTTTTATATTAATGCACAACTGTAAAGAAAATAATAATTTGGTACTGTGATCTTTTGAGAGGATATTATCTAGCTTAATGTCTAAATTTATGCTTTGATGAGAAAAAGACTGTTTTGTTAGTTCCAGCAATAAGATCATTATAACTTAGATCAGTATAATGCGCTGTTTACGAGTCTCCTGTGGAGGAGGTCGCAAGTTGGTGAGAAAGGACAAATGCAGCAATAAAGCTGGTGCAACTAAAAGTAATTTAAGAATGATCAAATAAACAAAGAACGCATTAATAGATGTTTTTAATGATTCTACAATGGAGAAATTCTAAAAAGTTGTTCTAATGATCCCTGAATATTGAGAATAAAAGATCAATAAAGTTGAGAAGTGGATCTATAACCATTTAAGTTTTGCAAGGGAGTTAATATATCATGAAATACTACTAATTAAAAAAATAATTAATGAATAAGATGATGTAATGGACTTTACAACTGTAATATGAAGTGTTTTGAGAAAAAAATAGTCATCTTGAAGGTTTAAATCTTCCTAAAAAAAATAAATGACACGTTTGTTGTGAAAGTTTTCTTTTAAGAAAAGGGCAGTGATCTTTAACAAAATAGTAAACAAACTAATAAAGATAAACATTAACAACAAAAAATTATTAAAATATCCTGAAAAGAAAAGAAAAGAAATAAAGAGGTCTTTGAACTATTAAGTTATGGAAGTAAGTGAACCTTAAGGATTTTTCCTTAATGAAGTTAGAGTGATATTTTTAGAATGTGCACGTGTAAATTAAAATCTTGAAGCTTCAATAAATTTTGATTGAATAAATTTGAGCAAAAGAAAAAAAAAATGTTGAGAATAGACTGACTGTGACTGACCACAACGAGACTAAATGTTTTATGTTTTTGTTTGTAGTGTTATTGATTGTTTGTGATTACATAATATGATTTTGTGTGATTAGAATAGAAACAGAAAATAAAAATAAAAAATAGCAAACAAATTGCACATAGAAACTGAGAAACTGATCAAATTAATCATTTGATATTAGAAAATAAAGTGTAATTTGATACTTTAACCTCTCAAACGTAACTAGTTACTTTGATTTGAGAAAAAAAACAAAAAAAAAAACGTGTGGATAAAGTAACGTGGTTTCTGACTAAGGTTTAGAAATTTGAAATTTGGGATTAATGGTCATTAAATTGATACGTTTTTGGTGAAATTGGGCAATTTTGGGATTTTGATTTAATTTTGGAAAGGCTAATTTTCATTAAAAGTGAGAACAGTGTTTTGGAGAAGAACCAACGAGAATTATCTATTGGGGGATAAAGGGAAGTGTTCTATCTTGTGAGATTTGACAAAAGGTTGTAATAGGTAGCAATTCTTTGAAGACACTAGGTTAATTGATCGAATACAAAAACAGTAACAATAGTAGCAAAACTAAAGGTGTTGGATGTAGTAAAAAATGTTTTGCATATAGAAATACTTGGAGCAGTGAAACAGAGAAAGAAAACTTAGCATTGAATACTTAGGATTTGTTTTAAGGTACAATGATAGATCTGTCTCATTGGAATTTTTATTTGCACTAGTGGACTTTGATTGATGTATTTACATATGGAAAATACTTCAAAAAGGGGGGTATTGAGATTATATTAAACTTATGGAACATAAACATTTTTAAAAAAAAGAAAGAAGGAAAAAAACATGTTTTGTGCTGACAAAAAACAAAATAACAAGCATAATCTATTGGGAAATTTAAGTTCAAGTAGAAGAGGAATTTGAATTTGTGCTCCATTGAAAGGTGTTCTGACAATGTCTAAAGTATTTTGAAGGTAATAATTCCTAGATATGGTATAATAGTGATAGTATTATTCTATTTCCTGTAGTATTGTGAGCTTTCAACAAATCCCCAGAGTAAGCCCAGCTACAAAGGGAGCTGCAATTATAGTTTGCAGCTGTCTCAAACTGGTGAAGAAGTCCACAGCTCTGCCGAGGGAGACTTAGGAAAGACCACAATATACAGAAAAGAAAAAAAAAAAATAAGTAAATGAATTATTAACCTCAATAAACAGTATTTTGCCACATACCTGGAATAACCAGAGAAACAAAAGGTCATTAGGATGGAGTAAGGATGATCCAACTTACATAGATAGTGTAGGAGTTCCGAGAGGAGTGCATGATGAATATAAGTTAGTAAATCAAGTAGCAGCAGGATTTGAATCTAGCTTATGCTGGTGGTGTACGATAAATAAAAATGTTGACAGAATCAATTACATCCATTACAACGTTCAAAGACTAGGTAACAAGACTGAAGAAGGATTCTCAGCTATTCATGAACAACTGTCAGCTACCTCTCTTATGGCTTTCCAGAACAGAATTGCTGTTGACATGCTCTTAGCTGAAAAAGGTGGGGTGTGTTCCATTTTCGGTGCACAGTGCTGCACTTTCATACCCAACAACACTGCAGCTGATGGGAGCTTCACTAAGGCCTTGGAGGGTCTTAGGTCAACAACAAGATGAAAGACCATTCAGGAGTTGACACCTCTGCTTGGGATGTTTCTGGAGAGATGTTTGGAAAATACAAGGCTCTTGTTACCTCTGTCTTACTCTCTATTGCTGTCTTTGCAGCAATACTGACCTTGTGTGGATGTTGTTGTATTCCGTGTATCAGAGCTCTCATAAATAAGGCCATAACGAGAGCCATTGAGCCTGTCCAGGACCAGCTATACACTCTGCTTCCCACTGATGATGTCCCCGATGGAGGGAACGAGGATGAGGAAGATGACGAAAAGGACTCTCTACACCTTCCAGATTTGTATCTAGATCCATCTAAATTTGATAATGACTACACCCAGACACATGTGTAACAACCTCTGAGTGTAACACTTACATTTGAGCTATAAATGATTTCTTAATCGAAAATCTCATGAAGTGATTAAGTATTGACAGAACTGAAGCTTAAAAGTGGATAAACAGGAGGGAAATGTTGGATAAATTGTACATAAGTTATCCCACTTTTATTCTAAGTTACTCTTTATTCTATATTCATGATTCAAATGTGTGTGAAATGTTTCTTTGTGTGCCTGAAACTTATTAAAAGGAGAAGCTTGACCTTCGGCCTAGAACCAAAGAGTTAAACAGCGGGAGATGAATGAATCAAGATAAGTGTGACTGCCTGTAACCAAGATAAGACGTTTTTGTTTAGTTTAGGACTGTTATGCAGGAGGTTCCAATCAGCTGCTTTTCAACCCCCACCCCTTAAGCGGTTGGAATTGATTTGTAACTAGGGTGTTCCTTATCTAATAAAAGGCAGTGAGGGCAGAGACAGCTTCAGAGCGTTTTGGGAGATTGTAACTGAACTGTCTCTGGGATGCTCTCACCTGCAGGTCGAAATTAATACTGATGTCTCTGTGTCTTTCTTTGAGCAGATGTATGTTATGGTTATTTGAACCTAACAGGCTGTAAGTCAGAGGATAAATGCAAAGTTAACTTTGAAAACTAGAGATAAAAATATCCTTCAAATTCTGTCCACTGCTGCAATAATCAGGACTATTGTATCTTGTCACATTAGAACCACAATGTCAATCTATGTTAAAGTGATTCTATGAAAAAAACAACACAAAGGTGCAACTTCTAAGTGGTTGAAGAATCCAAAGTAACAGTCCAATAGTTTAGATAAAAGCAGTTTTATGTGTCAGAATCGTCCAGTCAACATTGTGTCAAGATTTAATATAATCAACAAATTAACTAATCCATAACTAATCTAATTAACTAATTAATTTTAATTTACAGTATCTGACTGAGCTCAAACTGCAAAAAAAGATAATTTATTATAGCCGTGTGGAAAGAGACAGAACACAAAACAGCTAACAGCTGGGACCACAGGAAGTGATGTTTTCATAAAGTACTGATTTATTTAGATATTCTGAATAACGAAGCACATTCTGATTTTTGTAAGTGTAAAAAAGACAACCTTGTTTCATTTTCTCTGAACATTATGGCCTACCAAATAATGCATGGATTGTGTTTCTCTAACATATAAAATCTGAATAAAGACTATTAATGTTAGTGGTTACATTGTGACAAAATGTGAAAATGTTCAAAGGACATGCATACTTTTGTAAAACACTGCCTGTGACAGCAATCATCTAATATCTAGACATTTCATTTAATTAGAAAAAGTAGACTTTTCATTTGGCAGATACTTTGTTGATTTTTTTTTTTCTTTTTTAATTCTGTGAATTGACTCCAATCCCCAAAAAGGATTTGGTGTTTTTCTGGAGGCCCACTGCTGGCCTCATTTCCTGATCAAAAGAGTTCTCTGCTCCTGTCTGGGACAGATCTGGGATTAAATGACTATCTTTGATGACTCGCTTTACAAAATTACAACCCACTCTCCAAAGATTACCCTGCCCTGCTGCTATCTCACACCCCCAATTTCCAAGTCAAAAGACTTAATTTGGAGATGTTTGGAAGAATCGCATCATAATTCTAAACATTCTACGTTAAATGGCAGAAACTACAACAAAATGACTTTCCCATTTGAGTGTCAAAGAACATACATTATAGATTTGCTTTTAATATAACAATTTTAGATAATTTTAGATAGAAAATAATCAAATGTTCCTCAGTATACAAGGATATTGTTAAAATTTATTTTTAAGGATATTTCTTGTGTATCAGTCCAAAAGGAAGATTTTTAACATAAAAATGTTCTGCTTCAAAAACCGTTTTAAATGAATTGTGTAAGATTTGTTATTTTGATGTTGATTAAATTGTGCTTTTACTTTTAATATTGTCCAGCTACTGGTATTCCTTTTTACAAGATAAGAGTTTTTGATGTTTGTCTTTCAAACGTTTCCTGTTTTTGCATTTTATTCTGTGAAGAAAAAAGGTTCAGTATAAATAATACTTATCAACATGTTTATATTATTTTGCAACAACTTTGTGTTGTCAAAAGTGTTTCATATTTTCTTTTGGTGAATTTTCTTCAAATGATGAAACTAATTTGAGGGCAGCCGTATATAGCTATTGTGCAGATGACCTGCAACTCAGTATTCGTGTTCAGTTACTTGCATTTTCTTCTTTTTTTATTTTTTTTATTTACATTTTTCAAGACAAACTTGGAAGCTGTGTGGTGGAGGTGCAGCAGAGAGGTGCTCTGTGAGGCAGAAGCTCTTCTGGAGACAGCGGCTCCAAGGAGGAGATTTATGGAACTATATGTGCTGCATTGTGAGCGCAAGTGTTGCCATAGGAGATTCCAGGATTTCTCAATCATGGATGAAAGAATCAAGGCATTACTCCAGGTATGTTTTTGATGAAGGAATAATATTATTACAAAAACAATTTTTAAAAAAGTTGATTTTGAATCCCCCTTTTTAAGCAAACACATAAAGTAAAAAATGTATTTAAGTTTGTGTGACTGAGAGGTGTGATAACCCAAAATTACACTTGCACAGAAGAGGAACAAGCATTATTGACAGCGGTTTGAATTCATACCCATGGGAACTCAAACAGGATGTTTCCTAAGGTGTATTGTGTCTTTATGAAAGAAAAGTCAACAATATCTCCTTTAGCTAGAGAGTCCAAAGAATTTACCCCCCAAATAGGTCTACATCAGATGTGTGCTTGAAAGTTAATCCCATTTTCAGGACCAATTGTAAATGTGACACAATAGTGATAGGCCATAAAGCCTTCTCTCAGGTCGGTTTGTAGTGGTAACAAGGTCCAACGTGGCACTGTAAAGGTGCATTTCAAATGCCACCCTTATGTCATCCTTTTGCCTCACAGCTGTGAATAGCAGAGTCAGAAGGGTCATAACAGAGAATTTCATCCGCTCTCTGACGAGAGGTGAGCTGAGACATGTGCACCCCTGTCAAGACAGACCTGAGTTCGTCTGACGGATAACTGATACCTGGGCTTTAAAAGAAATGAGAGCAAGAGCAAGTCTAGGGCATCATAATCCCTTTGGAAAGGCTTTCCATCTCTCACAAATGCTGGTGACTGGGCTTGGGTAATTTCCCCACAGGATTTAGAGAGAACATTAAAAAAAGAGCCTTGTAATATTCCACCTACCTCTAAGCGGCTGGAAGGTACAGTGCTGAACCGCTGCCAGTTTTAGAAGGATATTAGGAATGTCCTCTGTTATTTCACACTAAAAGCCCAGTTCTATCTTGCAAAAGTATTAATACCCCTTGAAGTCTTACCCTGTATTTAGCTCTATCCATCTACTCTTATCATCTTTCCTTACAGTTACAATGAGATTCAATTAGACAGATGCTTATGCAGTTTATTGCACTAGATTTTAAGGGACACCAGAGTAAATATGACTGATTACAAATCCAAAACAATCTTGTGAGATTTTTAGTCATAAAAAAATAGAGAATAAATTACGTTACAGAAAATCACAATAAAATACTTCGATACCTGTTCTTGTAATGTGACAAAATGATAAGGCACAACTTAAACTTTGTGGATACAAATTTGGATACCCACTGGTCCCAACACTTGTTGTAAGATGCTGCAAATTAAGATGTAGCCTCGGACAAATTGACTGCAGGGTCAGGGGTGACTGGAACTCATTGCCCCCAACAAGGCTCTCTGCCTTCTGTAATTGGATACAGCATCACAAATGGAGTTGTTGCACTGAAAGAAGGGAACCCAGCTCTGACAAGTGACTTGCCTGTGGGTTATATTAATAAGCCATTCCCTCCTTGTGTGTTAGGGGCGCTCAGAACACTTTTAGAGGAGTTTTTCTTTCATATGTGGTGTTTTTCATCTTTCTCTTAATTCACAATAGGCCCTTTGGCTGCAAGTCTTCCCTGCAACCTGGTCCCACATGATGTGTTCCAGAGCAAAATGTAATAGTTTCACAAGAATGTCTTTGAAACTGTTGAGAAGCGCAGTTGTAAATTTCTTATGGTTGTCTAAATTTTTTTTTCTTTTGATGAGTAATTCAGTTACCCTTTTCTTTGTAGTAAAAAACTTTGTTCAGAGTCTTATAAATTAATTACTTTCTTATAGAAGCGTAAATTGCTGAATGTATTCAAATGGAGGAGCAAACTGACTGCATTCGCCATCCACTTCATTAAGTAAATCAGTTCAAATGATGGTTAGCACAATCAAGGTCGAAAACATACATCACATGTTAGTAACTTATTTTATTTTGGCATCTAAATTGCTGACGTTCATCAGAATGAGGAAACTAGAAAATTGGGAGAAAAGGCAGATTGGTTTGAAACAACAGAAAAGCAGCATTAATCAATTACTTGGACCCATCCCATTTTTTTTATCAATTGATAAGGATGTTGCTGGTGCTGTAATGAAGAGGAGATGTAAATTTTGATCCTCTTATCACCAAAAGCAAAATAGCCTACCTGACTATATTACTGACAGTATTTGTTAATTCATGACCACATTGTACCTGTTCTCTGATGACTACTTACAGCAGCATAATCCACATAAATTACATACATCAACAACATATCAGAGCATGATCTCAGAGAAATGTTTCCAAAACCATGTTGAATTTATGCCCTTAAGACAAAAGAGGGAGCCAGTGAGTGTACATCACAATGTATAACATTTTTGATAAAGTCACATTTCTGTTTTTTGAAAAGTTGAAACAAAATGCCATAGGCATACATGTTAAATTAATATCCCTGACTGTTCTGAATGTAATTTTACAAATCACTGCAAACCACACTATACTTGTCTTTATCCATAAACTTTAATGCTCCTATTGTCTCTGTGAGATTGCTCTGGGTTTGAGCTGTTGTTTCACTTCATGTGCCGATTTTGCTTTCCACCACCTACTATTTGGCAACTAGGATAACTGGTGGGTGGAATTTGCTGCTTCACAGCAGGTGATATGAAGACCTGTGGGCTAACAGGAGACCTGCAAATGTGAGAGGTAGACACCAGGGCCTCTTGTGCAGTGCTCTGAGTCAAACCTTGTGTAATCCTCATGAAAGGTTCTGCCACATTCTCTAAGTAAAAAAAATGTGAGGAAGACTAGATCTACTTGTTGGGGACATCCACTGCCGAAAAGGATGTAGGTTTCTGTACAAGATAAAAGACTACCACCTGATAGAAAATAAGTTAAACTAAGGAAATGTTTACTCACTAAGCCTCACTTGGACCTTATGTGTTCAAATATGGGGATTTTTTTATGATTTTCAGAGTAAATATAATTCATGAACATGTAAAAGAAATTTTGTTTAAACCCTGGATATTGTTCTCACAATGATATGTTACTATTAACCTCTTATATCTCTGTTTTTATAAGGTACGTTGTTATTAGCTGTCTGGTTTACCAACCTATCATAGTGTCCGGTAACTATTGTCCAACTCCATCTGCACTGGATTTTAAGAGCTTTCATAATGAGTAATTCTCATTAAAAACAATTACCAGGGCACAAAAAGCTTGACTCAATGACAAAGTGATTTAAATTAACCCATGAAGAACTGATCATCTGCCTCACTACACCATTCAATAATAACAGTTTGTCTTAAGAACCCTAAAAAATGACATAGTTGATCCAAAAACATGTTTCTCTTATTATTAATTTTGTGGTGAAAAAGTTCAGCTAGTGAACTACAAAATTTTTTTTTACTACAAAATATAAACTCCTCATTGCGACATTGATCCAACACTTAAGACCCGCTTTCTTCCTTTAACTAAACAGGTAAATATGCCTCAGAATAGCAATGGAGGTAACGGTGCGTGGCCCTGAAATTATGCCTGTCTGACGCTCACCCCTGAGACACAGTTGAACAGTTCAGTGCTGAAGCAGAGCAGAACAGCGTGAATGAATATGCACTTTGACTGGGAGTGTGGAAACCATAACCCCCTCAGCCCAGCAGTCTGACAGCCTCCTGCTGTTCAGCACTTGACTTCTGGCAGCTTACAAAGTTTTTTATTTTTTTTCCTTGTGAATCACAACTTGGCTACTCTTAAATAAGATGAGTGAAACTCATATTAAGAGTTGAAAAGCCAGCCTCATTTTTTGGGTTTATAATTTGGAGTAAGCACAGAAAGAGTGTCCAGGCTTTCTATTTTCATGTCATGTCCAAATACTACATACACACATCAAAAAATGTTTTGCACTGGAAAGCTCATGTTTTCATTACCTATCCCTTACAACAACATAGAGAATTCTTTGTGACATCTCATTCTGAAATCTTGTTGAACTAGAGTTGTTGAAGGAAAAAAACGGTGAAGTCATAAGTTCAAGCTGTCTAGAATAAAGAGGAAACGATGCAAACACCGACTAGAAAAGTATTTCATGCTATTTTTAAAATTCCTTTTGAACAGACAGGTACAATATTGAACATACTAAATCTCTTTTTTGGGAAGTGGAGAGAAAAGAAAATTCTTCGTCCGTACTCCACGTGTTACAGGAACAAATTTGTCACATGAAAACAGACATATGTATTTACATAAACTTTATAAAAAACAGCTTTTTTTCCTTCATTCTTCAACTTTAAGTCAGACTGAATCTTTCTTCCTTTAGTTAAGGTGACAAAAATGATCAATTTCAACTAAATGCCCAAATAATGAGACTAGAGTCAAATATTTTGGCTATCTATTCTTAGGCTTCTATATTAATGTGAAAGAGATGCTAATTTATGTCTCTCCTAATTTATTGTTTTTCCACAATATGACATAACAAAACATGGTGGTTGAAGTGAATCAATACAAATCTATTTGTAGGTGAGCCTTTATTTAACTTGAACACCTTGGTTTAAGAAGCTTACAAAGCTTTGACATCATTGCCCGAGCTTTCCAAAATTGTTTAAATTAAATTTAAAGTTGTATTAAGTTTACTCTGTTTACAGTTCACAATTATCTGTAATTGATTTAGCAAATAGTAGCAATTTCAGTAATTCTGACTGACTTAAAGCAGAAAATAGTTTAATCATGAAGAAAAAAGGTTGGTTTATGTTTATACAACTTTTATTTCTAACCTTGTTGAAAACTTTGTGATCTGTTCTGAAATTTTTTTAGCTGTGAAACATTGTTTAACTAAATCTAGCTATTACTGAATATACAGTTCATAACTATACTTCAATTAATATAGTAAACAAACCTCTGATGGTGTATCACTATTTTTACCCATTGGATTAATTTAGCATAATGTGCTGTTTGACTTAAACTCTGAAGAAAAATTTAAGCTTCATTTCAGATTGGTTTAAAAACAACAGTTAGTAAACATATTAGGGCTCAGTCATAGTCAACCATGCTCAGAATATCACCTGAAAAGTGTTTCAGAGAAGAATTTAGAGCACCGAACCGAGAGGATTTAGTGGTTTAGATGCAGCTGTTAAACATTTGACTGCTGCTGCTAAATGCTTGCATTGGCAGTTGAAGAAAAAACATAAAACTAAACTCCTTCAAAAGATATTTACAGATTTTATTCCTGTCAATCAGTTCTCCTTTTTTATTAATACCAGTGAGATTTTATATTATGGGGATTCCTGATTTATTTTATATGAAGTACAACTTGTATGAGGTAAAACTTGTAGTCATCAACTGATTAATAGAGAAATCCGTGTGGGTAGTATGTAGAGAAAATTGCCAAAATCCCTCACAATATCCTGTCATTCTTGCTTTGAGTTGCTCGGTGGACCGGATGATGGCACTTGCTACAAAAATAAGTAAACACAAATAAAATTTTAACACTAATTATTCTACAGTTAGGGACTTCGATAGCATGGGAAAGATTGCTACGAAGTTTAGTACAGCACTGCTTTGCATAGAAAATATCAGCAAGTAAGGGACACATGTTGCTGTAACTAAGATTTATCTTAGATACAAAGCCAAGCTTTATATTAGATGCAACTTTGTCAGAACATGATGGTAGCTTCCTTAACCCAATATTGAGACAGGGTTTCATAACCTGTAATGATTGAAATTACTTTTATTTATTTGACATGACGTGAGTTATTGTGCTTATACTTTTAACTTTAGTTCTTCTAGTAATTTTAGATTATCTTTCTCTTTAATGTTTTTTTTTAATTTTATTAATTTTGTTCCCATTCTTGAAAAACAGTGGCATGATTTTTCTCATTAGAAGCGGCCTACGAAGCTCAGTTTGAAACTCTTACAGTAAGCGGAGACTGTACCATACACACCACAAAAACGACTTAATGTCCAGCAGAGTGAGTGGGGAGTCAAACTCGGGATATCTCGGTTGGAGGACTAAGTTTAGGCGTTATACAGAGACAGGAGGAGACCTCATAGGAAAGGTACACACCATTGCGGTTCATGAATTGGCTCCAGATGGAAAGTGGCAAGTGGGAAAAGCAGAAGAGAATTGTATTGACAGGTTGCGGAGGGGAAGGCTCTGAGCCGAGGCCATTAGCCATGTTGCTGAGTCACCGGGGGAAAGCTCAGTCAGTTCAAGTTTTCACTTTACCTGCGTGTTGATAGGAGCCCTCCTCGGCCACCCTCGATGGCAACCCAGCATCGGGTCACAGCATGAATCCAGATGCTGATGAGTTGAGTCCCACAAAGCTCAAGTAATAAATACCTTTAATGTGGGGAAGACAAGGGGATAATTGTCTTGTCCCTGAGCCCATCTCTTTTTTTTTAATGAGATTATTACAAGGTCTTATTACCAAAATGACTTTGTCTGTCTCTCTTTAACATTTAATTTACACCATTTATTGCTGGTAAGTGAAAGTTTGGAGCCTATTAACACCAGAGGGCTCAGCAGGAGAGCAGTTGTACTTTGTAAGTTACTTTCTCTTGGTGTTTAAAGAAGAGAGACCTGAATGACAAGAAAAAAAGGTTATGGCTCAATGTGAATATTGTTTAGGGTCAAGTTCAAATATAAATGGGAACAAAGAAAAGACCTGCCAGGATCACAGGCAGTGTGCTTCATAGCGTGAATTTATAAGTAATAATTAGTCAGCTAAAATTCATACAAAATTAAAATCAGTATTATATTGTTTGTACTCTTTGTATTCAAAAAAACCTTTTTTGTCTGTCCATCTCTTTGTAGCTGGGAACTTTTAGGGAACTCTTTTTGAGGGCTATGCACAGTAAAAAACAAAACAAAAAACAAACAAAAGCGAGCATGCAAGAGGTATGGTCATTGCTCTGATGGTGTAGTTTTTTAGTTATTTCAATTTGTTTTACAAACCTTCATTTCTAACTCAAACATAATGGTTAGCTTGTAATTTTTCTATTTATACAAATTTATCTATAGTGGGAGTAGGGCTGTTCTAAGCGAATATTTTAGAAATCGAGTATCTATTGTTCGCTTTAAACCAGCAGCTCCTGGAGGTGAAAGGCTGCCGTACTCCAGGCATCGCGCCAGTCATTTTAAGGATGTTTGTTGGTCCCCCAAAAACGCTGAAAACTCAGGCATTATCATCAATCAATAAAATCCCCACAGGCCGAACTTGAAAATTGGATGTTATACCACAAACATTTGCATTCGTCAATAGCTCAGAGGCAGAAGTCAGAGCTATGCGTAATAATGTTCTGGCCGGAACATGGTGTGCTAAATAAGAAAGCATAAATTAACAAAGCTTTGAGGCAGGTAAATTTGTCTTGAAGAATTTTAATAATCGAGGTACTCGAATCATTCGAGGAATCGTTTCAGCCCTAATTGGGAGATTTGAATTTGTATTTCTTTAATCATGCAACCATTTGGCTTAGCTAGTACAGTCTCAAGATAAAAAGAAAGAAAAGAAAATTCCAAACGCAGAACAAAATCCACATAACGCCAAACTAAAGCTGTAACTCCAACAAAATGTTGACCAAAGCTGCACAGTTTCTCACTTCTTCATAGCGTGCCTGCTCTTCCGAAAGATGTGCCACTTGAGGGCTATGAAATCACGGTTATTCTGCTTCAAAATTTGACGACTACTCCTGCAGTTGCTCAAGATTAAATCCATATGTTTCTTTTCCATACTGCACTGCTCTTTTATAGCAGATTGAATATAACATGCGCACTGGTCCACTGTGGTGGTTGAGATGTTTGAAGTTTGAAGTGACATAAAACATAAAACATGCACCAATCAAGGAATGCAGCCTACTGTCAATCAAATCGCTTTTTCGCAATGCACTGGCGCAATACAGTACGGTGCAATACAATGGGTTCAGCCGTTTCAGTTCAAACATTTGTGTTATTCGTGGTTGCATTTCAGGTTTTCCAACCGATGAAATTATATAACATATATTTTGTCTCATCATGACTTAGCATGCTGTTTAATGTTGGCCCCGAGAGAAGAGAGAAACTGACAAACTCAGGAGTTTAACAAGATGTTACAGGCCATTGCCACGTTGCAAAGTGAGCATCTAACTGCAGTCCCCACTTTTTGACAGTGGTGACACACTCTGATGTGGAGCTCGCCTAGCTGTGCCGGGAGAGGCGTCTATTCTTATTAGCTCCATGCGAAGCAGGATATTTGGAGTGAACACTGTCAAAACCCTTTGCAGTCTTCATCTCAGCTGAAGACAACCCGTGCCACAGCGCATCCATCAGGGAGAGGCCCCGCTACCTCTGTCTCCACAAAGACTTTATGGTGTGAGAATGTGAATGCATAAAAAAGTTTCCAATGACAGTTTTCTTTTAAGTAGTACCAATACATCTGAGCAGACAAGCTTTAATTAATTTTTAATAATGCCCAGGAAAGTAAAAGTTAGGAGTTATATGTCGCTAAGTAGGGTATAAGTTATGCTTTGTAGAATGTTTTAAGTGACAAAGTGACAAACTATGTAGCAATGTTGAGCTGCAATATTCTATTAATGTTCAAATACTACCAAAATCAATTAAGCAGTATGTATAAATCAAGAAGAAGTGGCAATTTTTTGCATTTCTATAGAGTGATCCGTATCACAAAAAAGTGGAATCCAGGGATTTCTGTCTTTGTCATGTTATGGTTCAGTTTTCTCACCCACATGAAGAGAAAACAGTTGTTTGACTATACCTAGAATTTGAGGAACTTGTGTGAAACCTATAGGAAACACTGTATTGCAGATGAAAACTTGCATCTAGTGAAAGCAGGCCTTGCAACAAAATGACTTTCATCTTGTCAACATAGATTAATTTTTTTATGCTAAATGGATTGTATGATTAATATCAGACTTCTAACCTAGAATTGCATTTGTGGTTCATTTATCAGTGACTTCATCTTCATGGCAGTGCCAGTGCCTGCTCATGTTTGTGTCTCTTACCTGATATGATGTGTGTGAATGTGTTGCTCCTCTTTTCAGTTGTCTTTCACCATGTGTTGGTGTGAGCCATGTGTGAGTACACATGTGTTTCCTGTCTAAATCCATAAGCCAGTGGAGTCAAGGGAGTTGTCAGAAGGTGGTTGCCCTGGTTTCCTGAGGAAGAAAGATGAGTAACTTCTCTACATACCAATAAGAAAGAGGCAAGCAGCTTGAGTCTAGAAAGAAGAAGTAAACAATGGAGAGACCACTAGTGATACTCACCAATAAAAGCATTTAAAAGTGAGCAGAATGCATGTGATTGTTTTTACATTATGAAACATTGGTGTTATTCCTTCCTTAGACTTTGAAATGTATGCATTATTTCCTTTTAAGAAGCAGCAATAACATAATAACATCTTCTGCAGTTTGATTGCTCTTCTCCCAGATCTCTCTGCCAGCAGATGGATTTTTCAGATAGACCTAACAATCTCCTCAGGCTTTGCTAAATGAATTAGGGAAGCCTGAGTAGCTGAATTTTTAGCTCCATGTACTTGATGCACAATATACTGAGCTGCTGAAAGAATAAATACCTGCTGGGCCTCAAAATTACCATTCAATTGCCATCAAGAGCCCCACAGAGAGGTCATAGAGGTTGAAAGACTGCACTGGATAGAAAGAGCATTCAGACAGGGAGGCTGATGACAGCAAAATCAATTCCTCAAATGAGCGAACAACTCAAGCAAGAATTGAGTTTCACTGCTGTGATAAAACAAAGAGCGCATTATGTTATAAATTGAGCTAGAAAATATGAGTTAAGCAGCCAGTGATCCAGCATCCAGCAGTGATGGCAAGTGGATTCCCTCTTTCGCTGCTGGGCCTCTGGCTGCAGAACAATAAAACTACAAAGTCTTGCTGCTCTTTGCTGCAGCTAATACTGGTACTGCTGCACCAGGAGAGGCCTTTGATTTATTTCTCAAGGAAGTTCCATTCCACATCAATATTTAAGGTTGTTTATGTTTAGCTGTCTTGGCCATGCGCCATGTACTTTTAGATTTTCTTTACTCATCTTTGTTTTTCTTTAATGCAACAGCTCTAAGCCACCAGACTTTGTGCTGGTTTGTCTGGAAATTATTTTCAGATGGTGGCTGAACACTGTGGGTGATTCCAACCACACAAAAGTTTTTTCAAATCCCTTTTAAAGATTGAAAACAGTATCCCTATAGTTTTTTTGCACCCAAGACTGTTTTCTAGGTGAAATAAAGAATTGTGAATGCATTTTAAATATATCTTAGATTGTAAATAGGTAACAATAGAAACATAAATAGATGAGCAAATAATGCGAGCATATGTTTTGGGGTTCTCCTATATCCTATTAATTCTGAAGAATAGCAGGATATATTATTGTGAAAAGAAAAATCACAGTCATGTAAAAAACATAGGTTACCAATGCAATATTTATGTTAACTGAGGTGAACTGCTTCTCATAGCCATCTGCTATGACATCGACCTCAGAAAACATTGTCACACTACTCCCTTTCAGCTGTGAGGTGTGTGCAGTCCCTTTCAAGTAAGCCCATGACAACTCCATCAGAACACAATCTTTAGTTTGACTCAGCCCAGGACTTTCCATTCATTCTCAGCCAGTCCTTGGTGGACTCACTGGTGTATTTTTGGTCACAGGACCCAATTCTGTTTGAGCGTTGAGAGCTTTTTTTTTTTTTGTTAGATTACTCGTTACTGAAAAAAGTGGTCCAACATCAGTAACGTCAGACATCACTGATTACACAAGCAACCAAGAGGCTTGTGGTGACTGAAGGAGCTGCAAAACTTCACAAACCAGGTGCCATACCCAGACAGAAAAAACTATAAGTGGCATTCTTTACAATATTGGCCATTATGGGAGAATGGGAGGAAGAACTAAAACAATAGCTATGATAACAAAGGAACCATTGTTTCATTGTTCAGAAAATAGAATTTGAAATATACCCCCAAGCAATAGAAGGCACAACAAATGTGTGAAAACAAGTCTTGTGTTCAGATTAAACCAAAATTGCTGGCAGAAAACTGGTTCTACACACCATCTGTATCATGCTATGGGGATGCTTTTATTTTTAATGGCTTATTGGTAATGCAGACATCCAAACCCCAACTAGATCAAACCACTGATGTAATTTCCTCCTTAATCAGTTCTTTAGTGTTTAACCTTCTGTTTGCTCTGATCATGTCTAATGTTTCTGTTTTCACTCTTCTACTCAAACTGCATATAGAAAAATATCTAACATCATAGCATATATGTTATGATCGACTTTCAGTTGCTTTGAAATGTCGTTTCCCCATTTCCCCCCCTTATAAACAGTTAGTACTTTTTTTTCAACCTTGTGAAAATCCCTACCTACTAAAAGCAGGAGCAAAATCTCTCTAAGCACTATTTTTTGGGTATTGCCTTGCTTAATACTTTTTTTATTTGAACTCTAATTGCATATGATAATTCTACAACTCTTAAAAATTGTATTTGTTTGCCACAAGTTTCATCCACAATCAAGATAGGGCAAGATAACCAGATCACAGGTGCACTACATCAGTCTCTGCCAATGTCAATGGGATTACCTGTCCTCTGTAGCCTGAGCTGAACAGAGGGAGGGATACAGCAAAGAAGCTGGGGAAATAGGTCAAGTACACTGATATGGGCAGGTGTTCTTTTGAAGATGTCTCAACAGTCTCCAGGGAACGTAGCATAGTAAAACATTCCTGCTTTGATATGAAAGTGAGTTTCTGTTAGAACCAACACAGAGGTACAAGAAGTTCTGTTCCAAATATTTGGTTTAATTTGGTGCACATCTGAGCCAATTAGGTAAAATTTTTCAATTTGAAAGATAAACAGTTTGTTTTCAATAAAATTGTAGTCACATTTTGCTCAACTAAATAAGTTTAAAGGAGCGGTGTTATGTATTTTCTAGACATATAGTAAAGTTTCATAGCACAGTCAAGTAACTATTATTTTCAGCTATTATAAAAATGATGTATTTTTCAAACATAATTTAAAAAATAAATTACTTTCTCACTTGACACCTTGAAATTAGACTCTCTTAAAATCTGTTAAAATCAATTTGCCATGAAAGACTGAACCAGGACCCAAAACTGTGGACATTACCCATGGCAAAAGACAACCTGGATGTTTTAATAATGGCGCTTCATTTATAGAGAAACAAGCGGAAACAAAATCTGTCAGAAGCTTTCACAAAGCGGCTTCAGAACTTGTTATACAAATGCAAACAATCCTAATTATGCAGTCCTTTAATGAAACCCCTGCTTGTAACACAGAACATTTACAATGGACTTTTACTAAATCTGCCTGAGTCCACCTTAACAAGACAAGTTCCCAAGTGTAGCCAGCGGGATGATGTCACTGGGATGAAAGACAAAGTGGTCATGCCTTTCATGTTAGAAATCTCTGTATTAAATAACAGATGAAAGACCTGCTAAAGAGAAAAAAGGCCTCGTCACGCTAGCTACAAAAGACAAAGCTAAAGCTCCGAACAGGATTTCAAGGACAGGTGGCCTTGTAACTTAGCGAAGAGACCGAATCTGTCGACCCCTCCATCATCTTGGGAAGTAGCTTTGACCTCGATGATGGATTTTGCATCTGGCATTCTTTTGACTTTCCTTCAATGCCAACATGAAATAGAATCGAGATCCTTTGAAGTTAGGTGTCAAAACACAAGTCCTCACTTGATAGGGAATATGACAAAACTTCTCGTGGTCAAAGTTTTACTCTTCAAGGTTTGCTTATTTCCCAAGAATTTAAAAGCACATATGTCAACATGCAGGAAACATGTAATTATCATTAATTGCAATTAAAATGGCAAGAGGATAGCCAATCATTAGCTTGTGTGGTTTTAAAAAAATAATAATAAAAATTATTTTGTACAGTTTGGACATACTTGATATGTTTCAATGTTCTAGTAATTTACATATGGACAACAACTGTTTCATCAAATGCCAATAATACATAAAGCAATCTTAATAAATACAATTTCAATATCCAGAGAAAATGATCTGAATGTGTTAATTCTGTATAAAAGCAACAATTTATATTTCAATAGAGTTCATTTATATTGGACCAAGTTGCATCAAAAAAGCTCCACCAAGGAACATGACATAGTCAAAAAGAAACTAAAACTCAACAAGGTTAATGGCAAAGATAACTCTACTAAGGAAAGGAACACAACATAAAGTAAATGAAAGGAGTAGGTTCAAAGGTAATAAAAGCAGAGTAGTTAAAGTTAGTGACAGCAACTATTAATAGCTCTTTCTAGATAAGACACAGATCAACCCAAAATCACTGAGCCAAGATGTTAAGGAAAAACCCAAGACATGGCTCCATCAAAAAGATATACATTACATATTGGGAATTAAATTCCAATATTTGGATTGTACATGCCATTAATATGCTAATATCTGGTCATAAATGAAGCCAGGTAACTTGTGTTTTACTGTGGTACTTGGTGGTGCCAGTATAAGACATCTTTGCCTATTGCACTTATGTCATTTATCAAGTCATTGATGGAAAGATACTGTTCATTTTGGAAACAGAACGCATTAAAAAATTTAAACGTTATGCACAGGTAGGAGTCAAGGTATGTATAAACCCTTTAGGCTCAGATCTTTTTTGTATTATCAAGAAAGTAATTATAATATCGTATAACAACTTAGTTTACAAAGATATAATTGACTGCCTTTGCAGAGACAGTGAATACTGCTTGTTTGCTACAACCCCCCTGTTTACTGCATCCCCACAGTCCCTTCCCGCCTCCTCATTAAGGGAATCATTTTGTGAGATGCTCTAATGGCTCCTAAATTGTTTATGGGGCAATTTAATTTGTGTGTAAGGAATCCTAATAAACACTCCTGGCACAAAGAGAAGTAATTACGTGTTTGGTTAAACAGATAATTGAATGAGCTTGAAGATAGATTCATGTCTGAATAATGCTCAGAAACACAGACATCTGAAGAAATCCAAATACAGGAATGCCCAGCAAATAGATCAGATTTGCAGGCAAACAACAACAGGAAATATAATTCACATTTAGCCCAGTGTTTTTCAGACAGAAGAAAAACTGTTGGTCCTCAGCAAAGAGCAAATATTAGGCCAGCTTTGGTCGATGTTGGAGAGCCATTGTATATCTTCATTCAATAAGACAAACTCTCCCTGGAAATCTCACATATTGTTCCAGTATTGTTTCAGTTCACAGAGGAATACTAACCTCAGACAAAGAAGCCATCTCATTGCTGCTGAGGTCAAGCACAATATTTGCAGCAAAAGTCTCAAAGAGGCTTTAATGTGCTAGAATTGATTTAATAATTCATTAATAAATAAGGCGCATTTATTTATCCAATTTTTTCAATTGTATTGACAATTTTAGTGGTATGATACACATCAGACATCCTTCATAGGTTTTATAAAAGTGCCGATTGGAAGATGGAGTAAAACCAGACTGACCGTTTTAGCAGTTCAGCTGTGACGTGGGCCTTCTGTCAGGTTCCCTGAAAGTTTTCATCAGTGGAGCATCAAACAGCCTGAGACTATGTCAAACCGAAATCTCCGTGCTGCAGAGCCTGAATGATTTATGCATTTGTCATTTTTCATTTGCTGAAACAAGGTGTCAACATTTTTGTTTTACCGCACCAGCCAAGGCCACAAAGACGAAAACGTAAGGATGAAGCAGATGTCCTTGATGGGAAAAGCAAAGTCAGATGGACAATTTGTTTAGCTCTATGTTTTTCTTATGTTTTTCCTTGGTGATTTCATTCTGAAGTTGCAGTTACAACCACCTTCACACTTATTTCTTCTGTGGCCCTCAAATAGCCAGCGTCTGCATAAAAAGCGTCTGCTGTTTTAAGAAGGAAATATGCTAATTCTTCTTTAAATATTCCCACCCATAGCAGACTGACTCAATGCTTTGATCCACTTACTTCTCAATAAATAATTTCCATATTGGTCCAAAAATAGGACAATCTCAGTTATGAGATGTCTTATGCTTAAAAAGTGATTTTGAGTCTCAGAAGCACTTTGATACATGTCCTACTGTGATTATGTGTAAAAGATTTGTTTCACTTTACTCTCGTGAACATGAAATATGAAATACAGCCACATTTTTACATCCTGCATTTCAGTCATACATTCTGAATGTTTAATGCTAAGCTCTTGAGAAATCCTCTAGGTCTACTTCTCAGTCTTTTAACCTTATTGTCTGTCAACTTATACAATAAAAAGGTCCTTGCATACATGTGAAAACCCGTAGTCTAAAGCATTGATGAAATGTTTTATTTTTATGCTTTTTCCACTGAAAATTTTAGGCAAATTTAAAATTGTTGGAAGTCATCATGTTTCATCTGAAAAATAAACTCAGCATTTCCACTGGCAATAAAAGTGTACCTTCATTATGTTGCTGCCACCACAATGCTTGACTGGTTCCATTTCAGCAACACTTCAGTCTTAGTCTTGTCTGACCATAAAACATTTTCCTTGAGGTCGTTGGCTTTGCCTGTTTACAAATTGAAGTTGTGCTAACAGGTGTTAATTTTGGACTTGGCAAATTTTTCTTGGTCGTCACCATCTCAGTCAGTGAGGTGGTAAAACTGCTTTTAGTTTGAACTGTAAATCAAATGTTGTTGAAGTTTCCAGTTCATTAGGAGTGTAATCCGTGGTGGTTCTGAGTTCTTTCCAATTTACGTTCATAATTTTGAACCGGGGTAGGGTGGGAGAAAAAAAAATGTTCTGACTTGTGCACTCAACTGCTATTTAAAGTTCTTTGAAATGATTTTTATATCATTTATAACCTAAATGTTATAAATGAATGATCAACTGCCAAAAATAAAGTAAAATTTACTCCCATGATGAGTGCATATCAACCAGAGCTGTAACTAAACAATTAGTAAAGAAAGAAATATCTAAATATGCCATGTTGAAAGATGCTCCCATGTGACTCACCTCTTATATGACTCAAAATATGGGGCATCCTGAAATGTTTATCTTCTAAATAAACTTAATTGTTGTCACTAGTAATTAAAGTTTTTGCTATAATTTCAGAATAACTTAGCAGAGTGATTTCAAATTTTACCCTAGAGCATAGTCCAACATATGAGACACAATTTCAGACTGAAAAGAATCTAAAGCTGAGTTAGTGAAATGTCAAAGAGGGCTTTAGGTATTGCTCATGCATTTACAGGGAAGGACAGGATGTTAAAAGTTTATACATTTGGTTTTGTTGTCTTGTTTCCCCAGCAGCAGGGAGTTCTAAGACTCTGCCATCTCACACGTGGTTTCGCCTGGGGCTTTTTCAAACCCCTCCACATCACAAACACACATACACGCACACACACACACACACACACACCTACACCCTCTTTCCCTTTCTCATGGTTTCTTCTTTTTCTGTCTTGTCAGTCTCTCTTACTTTGCCCTCTCCCTTTCTTCCCCTGTTCAGTGTTCAGTTTGAGAGTCCCTCTAGTCTGTACCAGACCACTTCCTTTGACACACACAGCAAAAGCCTGCCTGTCAATTCCTGCACTGACAGGATGAGGCCATGCTTGCCAAAAAGTTTAACAACTATGTAAAATATATTTTAAACTGTAATATAAAAATACACTTATTGTATGCTACATTTGAATATCTATATGACATTTATATTGTATATGAAAACATAATAATCATGAAGAAACTGCCTTGTGAAGCCCTTATGACCAGATTACATAATATCAGTTTTAGTTTTCCTTTTAGAGGACTGCTACTTCCAGCCTTTACTACTCTTGGGTTCTTTCTCAGCCTACACAACACAACATAATTACCTCGACATAACAGTTTTGGCTGTTCCTTGTAGCAGTAATCACCCTCCGTCAGTTTATGTAAAACCTGAGTTTCATTTGGCCTTGTATTTCCATGCTCGTTTTTTACATTCTGCAGATGTTTACTGATGTTCAACGCAGGTTAGCTTCTCTAACAATCAAATTGGCAGAAACAAAGTGTCAATGCAGCATTAGTATCTATAAAGTCATTAACCATTTCAACAAATTTATACACAAAGAGATGTGAAAAAAATAAACAGGCTGAAAGCCTGCAGACTTGACTTTTGCTCAAAGACTTGAGTGAGCCTTATCATTCTTTTTCTCCTGCTTTAAAGGAGCATCCCCCCCGGTGCCATGTATTTGAAGATTTGGGTGACGACACTTTACTAGATCTGAATGGTTTTCTCTACGGCATCTTTGTTTGTTTTTGATCATCTTCAGCTTTGAAAATGATCTTTCCACAGAAACTTTAGGTCACGATAAGTGAGTATTTGTTATAAACCTGAGTAACTGGTGAACTGGGTCTTACATGAATTATACCCAGAAAAAGAGCTATAAAATCGTTACAGTGGCCTTTACTTGTAAGACAACTGTGAATACAAAAAAAATGCTTGATAAACTTATGCAATTAGTTCTATTACTAAATAAACTACAACTATGTCCTAATTTAGTATGTGTGTACAAATCTCCATGTAGCTTCATAATAAAACCAACAGCACATAATATGATCGTAAGACGAACAATATACTTCTCTGTATCTTGCCTGTGTGGTATATCACACATTATGGTAGCTTTATTAGTTAAAAAAGTTATATCTTTAGTGAGCTTTATGTGCAGCTGCAGCTACAGCTACATCAGTGATTAAAATGTCAAAGTTTTTTGGAGGACAGGATAAAATAACATAAAGCTTATTGTTAAAATGTATTTTGTTCGTAAGAACAGAGTGAAAGTAATTTCCTTCTAATGGAATTAATCTTTTCATTATGCCTTTTTAAATCAGTCTTACATTGATGTTTTTAACAATAAATTGACTTCATTCATAGGTTTACTGTCTGTATATTCTTAAATAACTATCATTATTGGCTGAAAGACTAACAAATTTAGATTCCAGTTTGTCTGAGGGATGTGACTCATTGTTAGACAGGAGGAAATAACATAATGACCCAAGAACTGCATTTGTTAGGCTTACACTGTCTTTATTATAATGACTTATTTTTTAAAATTATAAAATATATATATAATTTTTTCTTGTACGAGCTACTAATTAAACCATTTTGTATAGATAAAGCACAAAACATAAACAGTGGTGCAATTTAGTGTTAACTATGAGTAAAACATTCAAATAGCGCTGCAACCTCTGTCTAAAATGATGATGCACAACAATGACACACAGTAAGCCAATTTGAAGTCACTGGGCTGAAACATTACTTTCAGTTGTTGCAGCTTAATCAACAACTTAGCAAACTTTGGTGTACCAAAATGGAATAAATGTATTATCTATAGATACATAGATGGCCCGAAAGTTTGAATATACATTTGTCTGAGACAAAAATTCTTCAAGAAACAAGAGAAGTTCAAGTCTTAAGTGCTTGGAAAATGACAGAAGGGGAAAACAAATTCTGCAGGAGACGATAAACGTTTATTTTAAGAACCAACTTACTGTGGTAATTACTGGGGCCTCTCCTTTGGCCAAATATTAATTTCCAGTTGTTCTCTACTGAATCTAAAAGGGTCATTCACATGTGTCGGCTATGCTAAGAAACGAACACTGTAAAACATAATCAGAGAGGTGATGGAACATTTCTTAGGACATAGAGACGAGATACTTTGAAAGTCAGAAGTGTTAGGACATTAGGAAATGGTTCCAGCACAATGGCAGTCTTTCAGTGTTCAATTATTGCTGATGAAAGGCACATTTTGTGGGGCGGATATCAGAAAGCAGGATTAGTGCAAGTGATTTCCTTGTCCTGGCTTGTTTTACAATGTCTGGTTGTAATCCTCTTGGAAACTTTTCCTGCCCTTTTATTTATTTATTTATTTTTATTGAGCGGCGGATGACAAGATAAGATGCAGCAGTGAAAGTGTGTAAGATTGAGCAAATACATAACCAAAGATTTCTATCATACTGGTTTCTTATTATTTTAAATAAAGAAGAGATGCTTATAAAATTTCCAAGAATTTACATTGCTCTTTGTCTGATTAAATAAAGCAATAAATTCAAGTTACTTTAGTTTGAATATTTCATGAAATAATCGTAAGCATAACGAAGTTTCTGCCTCTAATTCTGTAATTGTTCATTATGTAGATAACTAGCTTTGATATTTTCTTCTCAGATTAATCAAAAGACTTTTTTTTCCGTTTGAAATTGATTCCTGAACTCAATGCTTCCAATGACATAATCTTTATAAATGTTTTTAAAAAATGGATCATGTGTGTGATCTGATCTGACCCAGGCACTGGAACATGCCAATGGGATCCTTCAGATGTTCCTGAGTCTGAAGGATTTAATAAAACACAGAAACATTCGACAGGCAGTCAGCATATGAATAAGGCAGGATTATAAAAATGAACGATCATGGCCGCCTGGAGCGATCTCAGAGGGAAGATTTACCACATAATGTCCTTTCTGACAGGAGTTGACAAAATAAGACTCTTTCCATTTCAAAGGGGAATGTACATTTTAAACTCTGAAAAATGAACTTACTCAACCTAACTCAACACTGAAGAAGTTATTTTTACACCTATCAAGCATGTGGCTATTAAGATACTATTAAAATACAAATCCTGGCAACGTACTTCCAAATACCCATGATTGAGAGTTTTGAGCATCCACATTGCTTATATTTGTCCGTGCTCTCTGTTCTTTTAACTTAGAGTTTAGTGATGTTGTCAAAAACTTATAATTATTTAGTTCATTTCAGGTTTTCCTCTACACCGAGCACAAATTTAAATTTGAAATGATAAAGAAAAAAAAAATCAACTGACAAACGTAGAAACAAGTAACAGTGTTATAATCAAAATGTTCCCTCGTGAATCAATGTGTATTTTGACAACATCTGAAGGCCAAAAATCATTTATATTGGCACACAATGAGATACGGGTTATCAAAGCAGACTGAGGTAATAATGTGGGTGGGTTGATGTAATTCTTTTCAACCATCTGTCCTAAACAATATTCAAAAGACATCAGCATGACAAGTGCAAGGTAACAAAAGGTTATGTGGATGATGTCTAAGACACCCTAAGAGTGGAATTTAAATAGTCTGCTTCTTCATATTCACAAAAATCGACAATTTCTGGATTACAAGCAAAGTGGCAGTTGGATTAATAAAGTGACAGAGATGATCAATAGAACCACTGAGTGAAAACTATTGATCTTGTCTTGACCCTAAGGACATAGAGCCCAATGTTCTGGAAAATGGAGCATTTGGAATTAAAGTGACCAATTTCCTGAACATCTTTCTGTGCATCTTCTAAACCACGAGAAGGTCATAAACAAGGATGATTACGATGGTTTTAAGTTATGTATTCTGTTAGTTTATAGGCAATTTTAATGTCTGTCTTTACAATTTCACTCATTTATTAGCATAGTCAGCATTTGTTTCATTGAAACAATAGCAAACAGAATAAGTCAAAAACAAATAGAAACATACAACACATAGGCCAAGATAAAGACATATTTATGCAAGTTCTATAGACAATTCTCCAAAGATGTGCAGCACAGTAATTCTAAAAGAATTATCAGAGGAAATAAAAGAAGCTCTATTTGACAGCGCTCTGTCGCAAAAAAATCCAATTAGAGCATTCTGAAATGAGTAGTTATAAGATGATCAAATGTGAAAAAAGTTTGCTGTTCAGGTACATCTAAACAAATTAGAAAATCTTGGAAAACTTCAGTAATGTCTCTCATTTCAAAAATGAAACTCGTGTATTATAAGTTTATGATAGAGAAAAAAATAGAGCCTTAATTTGGAGAATTATGGCATATAAAAAGTGAAAACCTAAATTTTAGTATAATAGATAAATGGAAAAATGTGGAAAAAGTTAAATTTCGAAAATCATGTTGTCTCTTTCTTATCAGCTAATTCAACCAAAATACTCACAACAGATCCCTCAGTTTTAAATGCCCTTCCAATCTCGGTTAGTCAGCTACACAATCATGAGGAAGACATATGACATGACTGATGTTGAGAAGACGTCACTGAAACATCTCCACAAGGAGTGTAAGCCACAGAGTGTAATTGCTGAAAAAGCTGGATGCTTACAGAGAACTGTATACAAATATATTCATAGAAAATTGGGTCGGAAGGAAATCTAGAAAAATGTGCACATACAGCTGGGATAACCACAGTCCTGAGAAAATTGTCAAGCAAAATATATTGAACTTGTGGGAATTTCACAAGAAATTATCTAAATCTGGAGTCACTGCATTAGGAGCCACTACACTCAGAGGAATCCAGCATGGGGTCAGGTGTGCCACCAGGAGTTTTGGGTCCCATGACAAAAAAAAAATATATATATAATTGGGTTCCTGTTATCACATCTGTAGAATCTAAAAGGGTGTTGTGAAGATTAGGATGTATTCGAAGGTCCTGCATCAGGGATATGAACTAAACCGTTTTTTTTTTTTTTTTTCTGAATGTCCAACGTCCTGTTTTGAAAGCATTTCGAAAGTTTACATTTCATTAGAAAATTAAGGTCCTAGAGTCTAATGGAAGAATGATGAAGCACAGAATTCAGGTGGCTTGAAGTCCAGTGTGAAGTTAGTCAGTGATTATTTGGAGTGACATGTAACCTGCAGGTGTTAGTCCATTTCATTTGCTGAAGTCCACTGTCTACCAGGAAATTTTAAGACCCCTCTGCAGACAAGTTTAATGGAAATGTAGATTTGATTTTTCAGCATTATTTGTCACTTGCCCATATTGCTAAAGACACCAACATTTCATCTTTTTGAATCACCACAATTCCGATTTTCACAATTTTGAATCCATCATTCAAAATGAATGATGGATATGTAGCTTTATTGAAAGCATTTCAAGCTTTCAATAAAGCTACATATCCATCATTCATTTAGATGATGGATTCAAACGTGAAAAATCGGGGTAATATTGATTGTCTTCAACAGCCTTGAGCAGAGTGACTGAAATAATGTGTAAAATTTCCTGGTAGGCTGTGGACTCGGCACCTGCAGGTATCACTCAAGCTGTGCATGCTGCGCGAACTTCGAAGCACCTGAGTACCAGTGCTTCATCGACTCTAGGACACTGGCCTGCAATGAATGCCAAACTTTCAGTAACTTTCAAAAGCTGAGACGTTGAACATTCAGAAAAAAAAAAAAAAAAAGTCTAGAGTCTAATGGAAGAATGATGAAGCACAGAATTCAGGTGGCTTGAAGTCCAGTGTGAAGTTAGTCAGTGATTATTTGGAGTGACATGTAACCTGCAGGTGTTAGTCCATTTCATTTGCTGAAGTCCACTGTCTACCAGGAAATTTTAAGACCCCTCTGCAGACAAGTTTAATGGAAATGTAGATTTGATTTTTCAGCATTATTTGTCACTTGCCCATATTGCTAAAGACACCAACATTTCATCTTTTTGAATCACCACAATTCCGATTTTCACAATTTTGAATCCATCATTCAAAATGAATGATGGATATGTAGCTTTATTGAAAGCATTTCAAGCTTTCAATAAAGCTTGAAATGCTTTATTGTGTTCAAGTAAGCTACATATTACATTTACTTTTTGAAGTAGGTGGCAACAAGCAATACATTTCTACCTGATATTCCTTTTTTTAAGTTGTAGCTATGTATTGTACCCCTTTTTTATCAATTAGTTGTCATTTAACAGTACAAGAACACTGACATATATTTAAAGACCAAGGCCTAAATGAAGAGCATTTGAAGTATAGTATGTGTCAGTTTCTTTGAGATAAAGGTGGGTAACTGTTTTAATCTTCCCACTGGATTAAAATGCCAAAGACAGTCTGGGCAAATCCATAGCTCTCTATTCACAGACATGTGCTTGCCCCTGTGCATATCTACAATCTGCTTAGTATTCCAAGGCAGGTGCAGTGCATTTTTTTAGATGCTGATCTCTTTCCAGTCCATCCATTGAATTGTAATAGGATATTTGAATGATGTTACACATAAGGGGGGTAGAAACAAATTTATAGTAGCCATTATCCCCCATAATAACAGAGGGAACACCTTGCTACGACATACTGTATAGTCTTATCTGGTGGCAAATCGCTGTTTAAGTTAATTTGCACAGTGGTAACACTGGAATCCATAAATTTCTATTTTCTTAAACTGTGCATATTATCTCTGTGGACAGTCCAAATGTGCATAAATAAAATTTACATCTTAATTTACCCAACAGTACACTGTAATTTCCACATACTCAAAACAAACCTTTTCCCAGCTAGTAAAAGTCAAACTTTAGAGATTTTGTAGCGTGTAAAAACTGTCTCAGTCATGCTGCAATAATTTTCCAATTTTGGGACCAGTAAAGTACATATTATCTCTAAATTATGAAGAATCAAGGCACACATGCTTACTGTGTGCTTCAATCAGTGTGTAGGACACAATGCCACCAGCAGTGGGGTGCAGGATAACCCTAAATCACCCGGCCCTTTCATGCATTTGAACAGGCAATGCATCAATTTTACCATAAATGTTGAAATAGTACAAAAAAGTTTGCATAACAGTCAAGTGAGCAAAATAATTTTCTCTTTTGCCCATTAAACACTGTTGGTATTTTACTTGTCTTGATGGCAGATGTGGCACTCACTCACTGTTCACTGCAATCACCAAAAACTATTATTTTTAAAGACTGATGCTTCCTACTTCATAAACAATTCATGATTAAAAAGAAATGAAAAAAAAATTATCTTGCAGCCAAAAAGATTGTGGATCACCTGAATATCTGTTAAAACTACTGTAGCATCTGGCTGGTTACCAAACAGCAAGGTTAAATTCAAATTGAGAAAAACTGCTTGTTCAGACAAGTGGTTACAGTGAAAAAATCTAACTGGACGAATAGTTAAAGAAATTATCCCCTTTCAGCTGACCTCTTTTGAAAATATCAGCAGGTTAATTGTAGTAAATCAAATCAGAGTTTTTAGGGAATGAGGAAAAGATAAAAGTACTTACACTAAATTATACTTGCACTGAATTTGTTTCCCTCTAGCTTTGTGACTCGTGGTTGAAGCAGTATTAGTTTTAGACCAAAGAGTGATTTGACTTTAGCTGTTAGTGTTGAATTATCAGTGTTACTTGTCTTGTGCTCACACTTCTCTTTTAGAGCACATCTGTCTGAATGCATGCTCAGTCTGCCTAACTACCTTGAAAGCACTGCTTTCACACATTTCTTCCCAGGGCGCCTGTAGCCAAAACTTATTGATATGCAAGGATTTGTATGTAATAATAGAAATGAACCCATAGGTAAAATTCAGAGGTAGTTGTATGAACAACTGCAGATAACTCATTTATGAACATATGCTTTGGAAAATGTCTCAAATGTATTGAAGCTTTTTCAAAGCATATATGTGTTTACTTTATCTATGCCTTGTTTATTCTTTCAGAAACTTTTCTACGGCTTTCTTACCAGAAGGCATGATTCCATCAGAAAAAAATCAGATATACACCGTAATCCATCGATGGCAGGTAGGATGGGAATGTAAAGAAATTGACTCTGACAAGAACAGACAGGTTGTCTGGTAATTACCCCAGTGCCTTTGTGAGCAAACAAAAAACACCTTCTCTGAGATAGTTGATCCAACTTCACATATGCCTTTCATACCTTTAAAAAAGGTGAAAGATGAAAACAAAATGGTGTCTGAAAAACATTTTAGAACAGTGCAAGATGTTATTCATTAAATGGAAACATTACAATAAAATCTATTCGAACATTAGAACCTCTACCGTTCCTGATGATTTTTCTTAGCCTCTAAGAGACAATATTTTATCTACTGAAAGAATAAACATTCTTTCAGTTTATTCACTGATGATGCAGTGACTTTTTTTGTAGCAATATTTGTGATCCAGTACATATCAAAGAGTCAGGGATGGTTTTACAGAGCAGAGTAAAAGAAAGGTTATGTGGCAGCAAACCAATATTTCTGTTTTAGAGGGGCCACGTCTGTATGCTGTTCACAATGTCAGCACTTTGAAAACAATTGTGAAGATTGTCAGATTTCTATGTATCATAGAAATACAAAAAATACTTATGTACTGTGTTTAAGGTCTAATCTATTGTTCCAGATTTACAATACGTAGACTGCTTCACCCTGAACTGGATTACTCAATACTCAGGAAAGATTTGAAAGCTCATCTTGACTGAGACAACTGTCAACTTCTCAAAGTTATTTTTCTAAAAGTCATTCACATGCCTACTCCTGATGTGCTAAACAATCAGTTTTAGACACTTGTGTCCAAAGAACATCATACCAGCAATTCTGGACTTTGCATTCTCTCTGGCAAACTGGTCTAAACTGTTTTTCTTAGAAAGATTGGCTCCCATAAAAGTTAAGCTTGTGCACTCTCTTTCTAATTGTACTGCAGCAGTGTTTCATATGGTTAATGTGGACAGTTGCCGAGAGCAGCATTAGAAAGGGGATGTTACTATCTCTAAGTTGTGCCCTGAATAAATTTTACATTGCATTTAATGCAGGAACAGTGAGTGTTGAGTTGACGCCCCCCGGTGTTGTCAAGGTGCACTTTTTGTCACTGACAGAGGAAATGTATTACCTGAAGGAGCTGCACAGCATTTTGCCCCGCCCACATCTAAAGGCATTTCCTGGAATTTGAGTGAGATGCTTGTTTCTTTGGATGTTTGTATTGTGGAAGTAGCCATCATGAGGACAAAAAAGAGCACTAGCAGGGAAAAGCATGACACAGCTCACAGGACTGTGGCTAGCTGTGTACAGGCTGTTCTATTGCAGCTGGATGGATTTCCAAATCAGTGAAGGTCCAAGAAACATGCAAAAAGCAAGACAATTATTTAAGGTGAGCTGGTATTTATGTGTTGTGGTCTTGGCAGTGGCAGTTCTAGACCAAATTTATCATGGGAGCAGAGTGTACCACAGAACAAAATAATGAAACAATACACAGGGCGATATTTCTTTGTTTAATAAATTAATACAGCTGCAAAGCCACTTGCAGCTCCACAACTGCAGGTTACAGACTTCTGATCTTGCAGTTCAAAACTATGATCCAATCCTAAACAGGCACTGGCCTTTGTTGGTCTACATCTCTTGCTAGATCTAGCAACAAGAACTGTCCATTTTATGGCTTTCTTATGAAGACAAAAGAAATTCTATCACTGTTTTTCTAGATAAAACTAGATAAACAGAAATAAGTATCTGCATTCATTTTTTTTTAATGTCAAATTACAGTTTTTTTCTCTGTCTTTAATTGTGTAAGGGTAGCTTACTTTGCTACAGACCACAAAGCTTATCATCTGAGCTCCTGACCCATCAGATAAATCAGGCTCCAGTCTTTTTTTAAATATTTTTTCAAATTGGTGTTCACCATTCCCAACATGGCATGCATTCCAAATATGTCACGACTAACACATGAGGGAGCTTTTGTCACATCTGTCTCCCACACAAAAGTCAACTAACCAACAGGGAACCTTTGTGAATTTGTCAGGAACAGAATTTTGCACTACATGAATACACTATTAAAACGAGTATATGAGAGATAAGCTATCTTTCATGAGATGATATTTAAAATCTGTGTGCAAAAGGAGACCCCATGTGTATACTCATGAGGAAACGTACTGAGAAAAGATGGAGTCAGCTATGCCACATTTTAGCAAGGATATGTTATCTCTAGCCTTTTGCTTGTGCTGTGACTCCAAGCAAACTAAAGAAAAAAATATTAGAACTGTGTGAATAGCATTAGTCTACATCCAATGTAGTGAGAAAGCATTTCCTAAGCCAACCATTTTCCAATCTTCCAAATAGTTACTCAATGAACATTATTTATTTAATAATAAATTGTCAAGAATGTCTGGGGAAAGAAAATAAACACCAGCATCAAGCTTGTTAAATAATCTTTACTGTGTAATTTATAATTTACCTGCAAGTCTTTAGTTTCTTTAGCAAGAAACTATAAAAGATAATTTTATGATGGTTCTAAAAGTAATTACTAACGGCTTTTGTGCATTTTTGAATAAATCAGTAACTTTTTTTTGCAACAAGATTAATAACCTACTCAACTTTTAATAACTTATTATAGCCGAACCAGAGCTTCCATTGGTTTAATACATGACAAACTGCTTTGTCCTGAAATTTTAAGTTGTTCTGGGTTTAGAGTCCTATGCTTAACTCAGTTTTATATATTTAACCAGGTTCAAATATCAATATGGTTAAATCTTTTTACAACACTGCAGCATGGAAAAAACAGAAGGTGACGAAAAAGGAAATTTGCTGCGCTGTTTGCTAAAGTCAAAAATTCTTATTGGTGATTGACAGCTATAAACACCTACATACATAAATTGCAGTTCAAAGGGGTTCATTTGCATCCACAACAAGATGGTTTTTGACAATTTCCCAGCTGCTCGCCGTGGGAAACTTCCCGGAGATAATGATATCCTGCCTGACAGATTTGGTGCAATCAAACTCGATTCTGCAGGTTTTCCTCATTGTGCATACTCCACCCCGACAAGGACGTTTTCAGATAAAAAGTGATGGGTTGTGCAACTGTGGGGAAACTTGTGCGTCCAAGAAAAAAAAAAATCAAAAGACTGACTCTGTAAGGATGGGAAACTTTGTGAAATTACTCTGGGTGGATGCAACATTCTGAAATCATTGGCGCATGGGCTAAACAGTTGCTTCCAAATTGTGTCCAGTTTTTTTTTTTTTTTTTTTTTCTTACAGTGCATTGTAAAAGTTCTTGTACCCCCAATGCCTTTTCACAGTACAAAAACAATCTTATAACTCAAGGTGTTCTACTGGGACTTTGTGTGGCCAATACAAGCCATGAATAATTGCAAAAGCAGAATGAAAGTGATGCATGGGTTTTATTGCTACATGCTTGTTTGGCCCCTTTATTCTAAATAAATCCAATATAAACAAATGGAAAATAGAGATCGTTTGTGTGTAATTTATTCTCAGTGTATCCAGCTGTTCTGTGTAGACCTGAGAGGTTTGTTAGAGAACAATAGTGAGCAAATCCTGTTCATTTATTCATCTGAAAATAGAACAAAATGGTGCAACTGCAAACCTATTAAGACGAAGCCCTCGGCCTAAGCTGACACATGAAGGCAAGGTCATAGATCCATTGTATCTCTAAAAGAACTGTAGCAGTGTAAGAAAGAACGGCAATTATGTAGTCAAATGAAAATGTCTTTTTCTTTTTGGCGTTAATGCTGTCATTCACAGAATATGAACACTGCCCATAAACCAAAAGACGCCATAGCATGGAGATAGCAGTATTACACTGTGGGAATCCTTCTGTAAAGCAATAGGGTGGATGGAGCTACTGGAAAAGCCTTAACATACACAAAGTTTAGTCTTTTGAGGAGCGAAGTCAGTGAAGGTAAAAGATGTGCAGCAAAAGGTGGTTCTGTTAAGTATTGAATCAGAGGGACTTAATGCTTTCCACACTTTTCAGATTTGTATTTTTAAAACAAATTGAAAATGTTTTCTTCCTTCTTTATAATTTTGTGCTATTTTTATGTGTCACTTAAAATCCAAATAAATTACATAAGTTTGTTTGTTCCATGTGACAATGTAAAAATAGCCATAGGGTGTTGATACTTGCGATGCACTTTAAAAATGTAAAATAAAGAAATAAAATCAGTGACAGCCGAGGAGAGAGTAACTGTAGCTGGCAATTGCGTGCTTATTAGTTTTGGTAGCAGAGAAAAAAATAAGGCAAAGAAAGAGACAGAAAGCTGACTGGTAGAAATCAGACATGTCAGTAATTCATACAACATCAATGAGTGTTGTGATGATGCGCTGGGGGAAAAAAAGAACTTCGCTGCAAGAACGGTGGCATTGTTGTCGTCGTCTTGATCATTATTCCAGCCACATGTGGTCTGCATGTTAATGTGGTGCAGTGTTAATGTTTGATATAGAGGACCTCACATCACAACTGGGGAAAATACTGACTAATGGTATGAGCAGGTTTGAGCAAATAGCTGCCGAAAATAAGTAGATGAGCATATGCCCAGTTTATTATTGCTTTACATTGCATATCACAAATAAAATTCTGCTTGACATGCCTATTGTTTACTTGTTTGATGAAAGTTGAAGAAAAAAAAACTGATTTAGCAAAATATTTTCATACTATGTATCTCAATCTACTTTTATTTATATTTAAACAAACTAGTTCATGACCAATGTATTTAACCATTATGCATCAGCATATTTTTCTTTGTAGCTATGTAACCTTTCTGAATGAACCAAAACAACACTCATAAGATAAAGGAACGACATATAAAGCTCAAAAAGTCGATTTTGCACTCTATTCTCGCACCTCCCCTCTAACAGCAATGTTGCTGTGTGCATTTGCAAACAGTTTTTCTTGTCTTCATGAGATCATTAGCCTTTCTTCTGGGATTGATTTTTGCATATTTCTTACTGTAATATTTACATTTTGGAATGGTGAGATTTAAAATAAATGTTTCGATATATCATGGCTGATTTGTTTCAAGTCATTTCAGTGAGCTCATACCAGAAAGGGATGTTTTACAGTGCCCTTAAAATACATTCACATGTGGTACTTTGTTTAACCCAGACGATAAATTGACCTATCAGAAGCATAAAAAGCCATGACATAATCTAGCCTTTCAAATTTTATATAAAGATATAGTAATTGGAGCATACATAAGGTTTAGCATCTAAATAAATTAGCTAAATATTATCTGAATATTTTTCTTCCTTGTTATGGTGGCATTTGTGAAATAAAAATGGTGTAATACTGACCTAAGACATGACATATTTAGTCTGATTCAGTGTCTACCAATGAGAAACTACCTTTTTTATACAGTTCTCTGCTTTTAGCTGTATAAAGGTCATGGCGTCATTCATCAATTAGCATATCAATTATGTCATCACATAGCATTTGCATCCTGACATTTTAGATTTTCTTTTTTCTATGTTTAATTCACTGCTGTTCTCCTTGGTTACATAAACTGTATTTAATTCTAATCAAATTCCCATGAAGTTGCTCTCATTCACATACCATCATTCTTTTGTTGCTGGAAAGCAAAATGAGGCAAACATTTTGAGTGAAGAGTCATTCTTTAAAACTAATTGCTGCCCTTTTGAAAGCTCCATGGGCATTTTGAGTCTTCTTTCTATTCAAGGAGAACCAAAATTGTCACAGACTTAAATTAATGACGTTTGTGCTGTTTGCTACTTACCTGTACAGTGGTCTGAGAGAAAAGTGATAAAATGCCTTAAACTCATGCTTCATTCATCTGCTTATCTCTGCTATCATAGCTGCAAAACCCACCTTGAGACTTCTGCCCCGTAACAAAATCTGCATGCAAAAGAAAAAAAATCTTCTGTGATGTATATGTTTAAATGAACTTCAGTTTATGTCTTAAAGTGAGGAAGAGAGCATAATAGTCAAGTTTAAAGTGTGGAGTGAGGCATGCATCATCAACTCTCCGTGTGTGTTAGTGGTTGTGTTACGGCTGGGCATGCACCCACACTGGCAGACATACAGTAGTGAATCAAACTCCTGCCATGGAGCGGAAAGGTTGGAGCACTTTTCTGCATTAAGTAACAAAATAAATAAATACAGGTAACATCTTTTGTACACTCCTGAGTAGAGCACCTGGTAATGATACTCGGAGAGGCTGTCCTCACTGCTAGTGAATCAGGAGGAGTGAGTGTACAATCCTGACTATGACTATAAACCAAAAATAACATTTGCACAATTTTAGAAGTTTAAAAATGTTATTTATTTTAAAAAAATCAGCCAAAGTTTTTTATTAAAATTAAAGCTAAAAAGTACACTTTAAGCATCTGAACAGGAGAATTTACACGCCTTTTATAAATAAAAGGTTTGCTTGTTTGTGAATCTGCACTAAATTCAGCTTCTCCAGCTGGATTGTGTTGTCATGGATTTCATTAATTAACATTAATACTGCCAACCCTGTCCCCTAAGAGTCTGAGAATCAGCTCTTGGGTTTTGAATAATTTACCTGAGCATTGCAACATTGACATGTAGTAATGCTCCAAACTACTTAAACTTTTACAACAGTGGCCACATGTACTGATGATCAGTTAATCAAGGGCTTTTAATTAAAAAAATGGCTGCTAATTAGTTTCAGTCCCTGTGGAAGCAGCACTGCAGTGCTAAACCTGAAGTTAATGTAGAGTTATCTCCACCACACTGTATTAGTCCATTTGTTAAAAATGGCTCAATTAAATAATGAAGATGAAAGTAACAGAAAAAATGGTTCAGAAATGTATTCTGGCTGTTGTTGTAAGGAGGAGGTAGTGATTCCATTGTTCCATATTACCTGCTCAGCTAAAAACCTCTGAGTTTTTAGCTGTGACACAACTTATACATAACAATGGTGAAAAAAATGTTCATATTCACACCTAATGGCAGTTTTATAAGTACCAACATTTGCTGTCTGAGGACATGTGACTACCTGCATAAAACCCACAGAAACATTTAGAGCCTAATTTTAAAGGGGCAGTAACCTTATTTTCCAGAATCATAAGGTCATTTTATAGCACAGAGTCTTTCCAACACTCTGCCTTCAGCATCATCACAACAATGTTTCTCCATTAAGCCTGTAACAACGTGCATAGGAACTTTGCTCTAAGAAGTAGTTTGTATAAGTTCAGCAGACATGCAATTTCACCAGGTGTTTCCTAATTGCTTCTGCTGTTAGTCTGGGGAGCTGAAGAGGGCGTTGCACAGGAGGGATGCTTTGCGAGGCAGAAGCTTGGCTTAGAGGCTGCAGCTCTGAGGAATTTGGGCAATCATAAATTGCTGCCACAAGATACTGAATGTTTCCTCAACCATGCATAAAAAAATCAAAACAACACTCCAGGTATATTTTTGATTAATAATGGCATTATAATATTATAATGCCATTATAATAGTATCACATTATACTATTATAATGTGATAGTGAGCTCAGAAAAATTGATTTTACATAATACTCCCACTTAAGTTATATTTATATTTAGCTATGAGATCCAGCCATATCTTGAACTGATTAGTTTACATTTTAAAGGAAAGGGAGGTACTGTAAAGGGATTCTGTTAATGCCATGCTTTTTCCATCTGTGGATGAAGGATTGAACATTGCTCCATGAGATAATCTAAGCTGGGATATTGCATTATGAGCTAACTGCTTTAATTGCTGACAAACCTTTCCCTAAACTGTCTGCATTGGCCCTCGCTGTTCACAGTGCTACTTGTTCACTAAAGTTGTCTAACAAACCTCTGAGAACGTTAAAGAAGAGCTTCATTTGTACTGCGATAATGCAAAGTTATATACTACCAGGTGTTGGTCTAGCACATAATCTCAATAAAATACATTGAGGCTAGTGGTGGTTGTAATGTGGGAAAGAACAAGAAGTACTGTCAATTTGCAGGCATGGCAGGCTTGGCAGCCCTGGCAGCGTTAGCATTTGCATGTGTACTATGAGTTCATTTGCAGTTTTATGGGATTCCTGAGCATCACAAGAGATCTAGGTTCTCTCATCCTCAGTGCTGGAAAGAAAATATCTCTGACACATAATTCCACTAGTCTACACAGAACTTTTAAATATAAAGACAGAGCCCTTGAAACTCTATATAAACGCTAATGGTGTAGTAGAAATGCAAAGCAAATACTTTATTTTTCCCAGTTCAACTGAATCTTCAGATCACAATCCTTTCCCAAACACAGCCCGGCCAATCGACAGCATAATTGATTTCCTGATTAATGTCCTGGCCCACCTACGAGCACTGCAGCCTAGAGACATAATTTTCTCTTCAGCATGATCAATAGCTGCATCAACATAAATAAAAGCTGAGAAGAATGGAATTTGGTTTAGTCACAGTACTGAAAGCTTTCTTTCCCACTTTAGGACTTGTATTGAGATTTTTCACAGAAAAATGTACCAAACCATAAAATACAACCACATTAAACATTTAGAAATGTATGTTTTATGCTACGTGATGAAGTAACAGTCAAAATGTAGTAAATACTGATCATTTATTTTTTAAATTCGAAGACAACAGCAGAAAGCAAAATGTTCTAGTGTAAATTTGACAAGTTGAACGTCATATTTAGTGGTGATACTGAAGCCTGGAAAAGGAGAAGCTGCTGCAGTGCTGGACTGCTGACCTCTCACTAGCTCGCCTCTTTATGATGAGCAGCGATTAAATATGTAGTGTGCCATCATCCTATTTTAGCGTCTTGCTCTTTCATCATTTTCTGAATTTTGGGTTGAAAAAAAAGTCATCCAGACTCATTAACACCCCCTACAGATAATACAAGATGTATCTGTGTTTCAAATAATTGTAACATATCATGGTATGTAAATAATAGTGTGAGACCGTTATTACTCTCCAATGTATGATGAGAAGCTTATGATTCTTTGTAACTTGTTCACAAACTATGCCTTTGGCTAATAGATGCAAATGCAAATAAAGACAGACAGATTTAATTGATAGTAGGTGTGACCTTCAGAGGAAAGAATGAAGGTACCTCTCCAAGGAATTTGGTTAAAGATATGCACTGCTGTGCCTTTTATTTTTAGTCACATTGATTACTGCGACAGCATCTTCACCAGTCTGTCCAACAAATCAATCAAATAGCTGCAGCTGATCCAGAACGCTGCTGCTCTCGTTCTCACTAAAACCAGGAAGATAGAAACCATAACACCAGTTTTAAAGTCCCAACACTGGCTCCGTGAATAGACTTTAAAATACTGTTAGTAAATCACTGAATGTCTTATCACCACAATACATTAAAGATCTGCTGTTGTTGTATGAACCTTCCAGACCTCTCAGGTCTTCTGGTTCTGGTCTGGTCTGCATCCCCAGAACCAGAACCAAACGAGGAGAAGCAGTGTTCAGCTTCTACGCACCACAAATCTGCAACAAACTTCTAGAAAACTGTAAAACAGCAGAAACGCTGACTTCCTTTATTCTTTAAATCTCGACTAAAAACCCAACTGTTTAGAGTTGTACTTGAAACTTAATCAATTACGAATTTAATGATGGAATTTGATTTAATGTAATGTTTTAATTGTTGATTTGCATAACTTTGTGTTTTTGTGTTTATGATGTAAAGCACTTTGAAATGCCTTGCTGCTGAAATGTGCTATACAAATAACAATTTTATTGATTTTATTTACACAACACGTTTGAAATGATTTTTCATGTTTAATTTCATTACAAAGGACTATAATATTTGTCATTTCCAATATGTGTATATATTTGAAATGTAGACGTGCATTCTTAACTGTTGTCAGTTGTGTAAAAAAAATTATTTGTAGTGTTGTACCATAAATACAAAATATTGCAAGTCTGAAGAAAAAAGCCTGTCAGGTAAAAGGATTATTCGCTAATTAGATTTACTGATCTAATGTGAGCAGAGCCTGAAACTAGTTTCCCCTTTTGCATAATCTCAACAGCCAAGCAACTTGAATAAATCAAATATTAGAGAATATGCAGATTAAAACAGACTCAGCATGTGTCTGTTTTAATAGAAACATGTTTAAGTAAAAATTTATTTTTAAAATGGATCGTTTATATGATTGTCAGCGGTCAGGTTCCTGCTTTTCTTGTCATTTGGTACACGAGAATTATCATCTACTTCCACTTTAATTTTTAGACGACATTATTGATTGGTCCTTTGCAAGTACTTTCAGGCTAAAGGAAGCACAGACTTTGGTTTGAATTCACTAAGTATAATCATAAAGCTTTGATTATTCAAAAGCACTTCAACATCTTGATTTCTGTTTAGTTTCTAGAACTGGTGCTGCTCATGGTGGCAGCATGTTGGAGCAGCGCTTTGATATTAGTCCTGCTTTATTATTTTTTTTTTTTTGGACTTTTCATTATGCTTTTTTGTGGGTGGGAGGTTGAGCTATTGCAAGTTTGGACAAATATTCTCTCTGGTTTTGATTGCTGTGTCGCTGTAAGGACTTTTACTCTTGCTTTTTTACTTTTGGACTGTTGCTATGATGCTTAACCGTGGCAACAAGGTCTTGTTTCTACAACTGGTATCTCAACAGCTCAAATAATACCTGAACTACAACCCCTAATACCTGAACTTCAGCCTATAATCCCAGAGGAGTTTAGAAAGAGGCCTCATGAATGCAGAGAAGGACCAACGAACAGAGAGAGAAAGAGGAAGTTCAAAACATATCTTCCATCAGGCACTGCCTGGCTTTCTGACAATACGGCCAGACAGAGATTCAAAGAGAAGTGGTAAAAGCAAACGAGGGGAAATAGCAGAGCCTACAAATAACTGAAAGTGTCATTTAGGGCATGTTACTGTGGAATATCAGCTGTGCTGCCTGGAAATTGAATTGTTGGGATGTCACTGTAATGTCATGTTGCAGCAGCCTCTAGTCAGAGGCTTCTTTAGATTTGTTGTAAGACTGACCACAAGTGGAGATCCATCCTGCCCAGAGCATCACCATCCACTATGCCTCTTTCATACTTAGACAATATGAGTTACATCAGTACTTATTTTCCCCTTTGGGATAAAATAGTTTGTAATTAAATTGAATTTTATACATTTTTTTTTATTTACAGGGGATCAATATTATTAAATTTGCAAGATCTAAAAACATTGCTAGAAAGCTCATAACTCTCCACTTGTGTTTTTTCTTTCCAAAAAAAAAAAAAAGCATTTCAATTTGCCCTTTGCCACTTTTGTCCAATTCAGATGGCATTTATCTGGGTATTTCTTTTAATTAAAGCTTTATTTGGCTTTAACTGTGACATTCAACTTGCAATATGAATGACACTTGTGTACCCTTGTGCACAGAGTGTCTAACACTGGCATATTCAGAGCGCTGGGGAAAGAGAGGCTTTCATTTTATTGAGAGATTTATCAGAAATTTCTTTCTGTTTTTCTTTCTACAAATATAGAAGGTACACATGGGTAATTTACTGTCAAGCCCTAGTAAATCATTTGAGAAAACTAATTGTAATTTATTTGTAGTAGTTGCCATCCACATATGACTTTGAAAGAATAATTAAAGTTTTGGCTAAGTGTAGCTCTGGGATATTTTACATTCTGGAGAAGTGATGGGATGGTAAAGCGACCAGAGATATTGATTACTGCTGGGATTACAACACCATGAGCATCGCTCTCAGTCCAACAATGTAATCATCAGCCCTCTGCTTGTAATGCACAGGTCGCCTCAGCCTCCCCACCAAGGGAGGGAAGGAGAGGCAGAGGGAGAAGTGCGGTCGGACACAGAACAGATGGACAATGTTTCATTTGACATTGTCCTTCGGCAAATGAAAACTTTAAGGTTGAAATTTTCCAAAGGATTTTTGCTTAAGATTATTTTGAAAGCAGCTGCAAGTTCTTGGACATAGATGTGTGTATTTAGTGGAACATTTTCAGGAAAAGATAGTTTTACTTCCACCTTGAAAATGAATTTTATTCATCTTCAGGGAACAAGAATGCCAGAAAAGAGATTTAGATTGCTTCTTCTTTTGGTGAAAGCTCTCATCGGTGCTTGCTGTAGATTAGATTCCTGAATGTGAAGAGGTAGATGCTATAGAGAAAATGTGGATTTAATTTTTTAAAAATCTGCTACTGCACTTACCTGAAAACTATTTTACTGCTATATGGTTCTTATAACTTTCTTTTTTTTTTTTAACCAAATCAGAACTCTCTGTTGATTAGCCTATATGTCTTTCACATAAAGTCAAATCTCAATATAGAAAGTTTAGTAACCTTTCTGAAAAAAATGCTAAATTCTAGTTGACATTATTGTGGCTTCAGCAGAGCTGGCTCAGTAATGGCTCTTTGTTAGAATGCCTTTTTACTGTGAAGTGAAAAGAGCTCTTAAGACGGTCAAGGGTGTATTTTCCAGTTCTTTGAGGCCCCGTAGCCCTAGGGCGTCCCTTGAAGCAACTCCCCGTCTGAGTCACAGGAGCCAGTACATCTGAAGTATAGCGGGCCAGGTGACATCATGGTGTTTCTGTATTCTCTGAAGCAAAATGTCACATTGACAAACTTTTCTGGAACTTCCTAATAATAAAAGTCTTGCCGTTTTTTCTCTTATTGGATTTGTCTGTTCATTTATCCTTCTGAGACCGTATTCATACAGAACAAACATTTGAATTTGTACTTATATTTTAAATGTTTTTGCTTGGAAAAATTTTGAATTAATACATACTAATTACTTAATATTTGAATGGCCAAGTATTTCACAACAGAAACTGTTTGACCTTGACATTATGCGTTTCGTAAGTCCAACTTTAATTCATTATTTCCTCCACAGAAAGATGTTAAAGAAAATAAACCCTCTGACCATCTGACCAGTAACATTACTATTACTAATTTAATGAGTCTCTCACTATATTTAAACTTCTCAGACCATTCTGATTTTCTTCAAAAAGAAGAAAATCCATAGTAGAAAATCTGTCAATGCTTTGCCAAATACCTAGTTTTGGATTCTTGTGGAAAAAAAACAACTATCATACTCAATTCTCTCAATGATCAGTGGATGCTGCCATTGGATTTTCCTACGGTCCAACTGGTTACTGGTTGTCCAGTCCTGAAAATCCACTTCTGGTATCTTTAGGGACACCTTAACTACTTTTGTTGCTGAGGAATTGGCAACACTGAGTCAGTAACTAAGCACACTAATTGGACTTGATTGCTGTACTCCTACCATAACAAAATAGGCTACATTGAGCTCAGACAAAAAAAACAACAAAACAAAACAAAAAATCACTGTTTCTGCAGCATCTGCAGAAAACGTTTCAGTTAGCCAAATCCCCATGACGTTTCCGTTGACTTTGATCAACTTCTGAAATAGTTTCATACATCAGTGTGAGGTATTTGGATTGCATAAATATCTTGCAAACTGCTAGACACCAGTGCAGAATAGTTCCAACAGCAAAATCATAATAAATATTCCCACACTTCCATATTCAAACTGACCAATGAGTACTCAAGACGGCAAACACTGATACATAATATCGGTACCAAAGGCTAAATAGTCTCTGAACTGGAGCATTTGATTAAGTATTAAGATATATTATGGATCACACTTTTTGCCCTTACCATAAATGATTTCCCAGAAGTTCTTGAAAAATTGGTGTGAAAGCAATATAACATAAATGCAAAATCAGTTAATGAAATGAACAAAATGCGTAACCAGAATTGCATGAAATAAGGTTCCAATAGAAAAGTTCATTAAAACGTCAAAAGAACTAATAATCTCTTCAATGGGGACAATGGAAGAATATCTATATTGAGGTCTTTCACAGCAAGACTAGTTAGATTATTTCTTTTAAAAGGCTTCTTCCTTTGAGAGGTTGGAAAATTTCAGCTGTAGGTGAAAGCAGCATTTGTCAAAGCTAGTACAAAATGTCTGAAATGCAGGTACACATTTAAGTAGAACTGGCATGAAGTGACCTTTTGAAAATTGTCCCCCTTTTTATGCCTGAAACAGTCGGGTACAAAATGACAGAAACTGCAAAAGTACCAAATAACAATTTGATGAAATGACCAGCACTCATCAGTGTTGCCAAGAAGCTGGATCACTCTTGGTCAGGACTCTAACTCCAGTCCTCAAGATTTGCTTTCCCTGTGACTGTGAGATGCCTCCATTCTCCAATAGTCCTGAATCAAATGATTGACTCATCATCTGGCCTTGGCAAAATGTAATGACATGCTGAGGCAAGGCATTAGCTATTTGTTTCAGGTGTGCTGGAGCAGGAATGCACCTTGAAGTTGCAGGAGAGAAGCTCTGAAGGACAGTATATTTTGCAGTTCATTTTTAATAGTAAGATTTCACTTTTTGTGCAATAAATCTTAATTTGTATCACTTTCTTAACTTATTGAAATAAAGCTGTCTTTGAATATGTTGCACCCGTGTACAGAAACACCTGTAAAAGGTATTCTTTATCATCTCAATGCACTAATGATAGCCATGAAAGAACTCAAACAGAAGTGCCAGCTGAGCGTTTGGTCCAGCCTTCCACAGATGCCAGTCAGTGAGAAAGTTTTTTTGTATTGACAGGCTAAAAGGATAAACTCAAACAAAATGGAAATGAAAAGCCACCTCAGTTTGTACCCCCATTGCTTGTTTGTGCTGGCAGCAGAAAACAAGGACAACTGGCACAAATATTGACAATCATCAAACACAGATGTTCAAACCGAAGCTAAGGTTCAGTTCACCCGGCAGTGGTTCCGCTTGCAGAGTTCGATAAGGAAAGAAAATTGAGATCTACTTGCAAAATACTGTTTTCTAATAAAGGCATAAGGTCAAAGTAATTTATTTGCATTAAAAGATTATGTTTTTTATTCCCAGACTGTTTTCATGTTTCTTTCATGGTGTAATTGGATGTGGAGAAATTTACTTTTTCAAAAACACTGAAGGTTTTCAAACTGCACTTAAGTTTTACTATGCATTGAGAAGGTGCCATAGAATTTAATGGGCTATGGGTTCAATAACTGCCCAGTTAAAAGAGACAGCTATGTTTTCTATTTCTTTATTTGGTACAAAGTGCATCTACAGGGCTTTTCTAAGGTGGTACTTAGCACGTAAAGGGAAATAACTAGGGCCGCAGCACATAAGTAAATCTAAAGACCTCCATAAACCTGAAGTCAGGAGAGGAGGAGGAGGAGGACGAAGACAGGTATTACTCCATCCATCATTTCCAGTGGCTTCAAATAACCAGCACAGGCTCATCCCTAGATCATTGAGGACTGGAGGTGGCGAGTGAGAAAGATCTCCTGTGAACCAAGTAAAATCTATTTTTGGAGCAGCCACATCCATTCTGCTGTTAAAATGTAACACTTTACAAAATGGCAGCATTGTTAGAATGATGTAGCAAGAATAAATGACAGCAGCGTTTTCTATTTCGGTGCGATTTTGTTATTTCATAGTCTCCTAGCTTACAACCAAGTTCTCTGTATTTTAAAAGCTTGTGATTGGCAGCTGCTTATTTAAGAAGATGGCCTCAATAACTAGTAGGTTTGAAACACCACATGTTATATTTTGAGCAACTATTCTTTTTTATATACAGTATGTTCACCTTTCTAGCTCAGAATTGCTGTTTTCTTCTACCAAAATATTTTGTTGGTGTGCCATTCACAATAATAACAATAATGCTAGTGAGTGGAAGCAGCTAAAAGTCTCACTTTTACATACATAATCAGTGTATTTATAAATCTTCTTAAAACAACACACTATTAAAAACTAAGGTGTGTTGATTCCTTTGGAACCAAGATCCTCTATAAGACTGGGACACTTTCTGCCCTAATCTTATGGGCACTTTTGCTTAACACACACTGCTTCTGCATATGCTATCTTTTTTTGTAATTGAGTGTGAATTCCACTCTCTTCCTCTATCACAAATCTCATCCACTCCTCCTGCATAGCAGAGTTTTTGGGCAAAATGGGCACGTTCACACCAGCATCTTTTAGTGTTACAAGTAAGCAGCATTGTTAGTTCATTAACCTGTTGAGTTTTAAGTTGCTAAATTTATGCTAAGTTCTTTTAACCTGTGCAGCTTCTAAAATTAGTAAAATTTTAATGTTATTCATAAATTCTTAGTGAAATTCTAGGGCTAAAACAAATATGTGGTTTGTAACACCTGAATATTCCACTCTGTGTGACTTTCTTATCTTTTTGTGTGGCAGAATACAATAAAGCCTAAAACAGGGAGGTGCATCAGATACCTGGGAAAAGTGTCTGCCCTCTGTCCACTGGCTTGCACAGAAAAGGTTGGATGAATATAAATCTGTTTTGATTCAAAACCAAAACTGAAAAATGTAGAAAAATTCTTACGTCTGCATTGCATCACAACTGTTTTTCAGATTTGCTTTAAACCTCTTGTAGGATTAGCACAGATGTTAGTTTTTGCTTCAATTTTTAAGTCTCATTGAATTTAGAAAGTCATACAATGAATAATTTGAAAATAAAAAGATTGTGTAAGATTGTGTATAATCTGCATCACTATACATCACTACAACATGTATTGGTGTATCACCAGATAAAAAGGAATCTTATGAGTGAGGAAAAGGCGAACCTTATCTCAGGGGTCTTCAAATCCAGTCCTCCAGGGCTGGAGTCCTCCCAGTTTTAGATTTGTTGCTGGTCCAAAACACTGGAATCAAGTGACTGATTTACCTCCTCATGCAGTGAAGTTTTCCAGAGTTCTGCTAATGACCTGGTTATTTGATTTAGGGTGTTGCGGCAGAGACACATCTAAAAGTTACTGGACTCTGGCCCTAGAGGATTGGATTAGAAGGCCTCTTGCTTTAGAATATCAAGTAAGACCAGAGCAAAAGGCACAGATGGATGTAAAGGTCCAACAGTAGTATAGAGCATTACAGATGTAAAATTCAAAGATGGGTGCAGGTATTTACAAACACCTTATTTAAATATTTGGATAAGAAGACAGATATGCAAATCAAACTTTCTTCAATTTGATGTCAAATTTATTTCAGTTTGTCTAATGCCGGAATAATTATGATGATTTAAAAATGATCTTTGAAATCAGAAGTTTATACTCCTTTGCTGAGTAATTGTTAGAATTTTCCTCCCAAAAATATGACTTGGACCTGGGATTTTGGGTGTGCTTTTAAAAGCTTTTCTCAGTATGTTCTTTGAACATCGGGCCATTCTTCCTTTTATTGGTCACATTGTGGACACACCCTTTCAGCTCTGTCCAAAAATATTGAATGAAACTGGGAATTATGACTTTATGATGGCCACTCAGTCTCAACTTTCTTAAGGGAGTGTGTAACAAGTTTGGTGGTATGTTTAGAGTTTTGGTCCATTTGGAAAACCCATTTGTGCCCTAGCTTTAACGTCATGCCTGATGACATTAGATGTTGCTTTTATACTTCCACATAATATTTTTCCCTTATCCACTTTGTGAGTTTCCCCAATCCCTTTGGCAGTAAAATACTCCCATAAAATCAGTCTTCCACACTTTTATTTCACAGTTTTGATGGCGTTTTCAAACTTCTAGCATTCCCATTTTCCCCTCTAAATGTGGTGATGGTCATTATGGTCAAACACATTTTATACTTTAGAAAAACTACATGATTTCTTGAAAAGGAACATTTGTTTCCATTTATTCAGAAACCTGCAAAATGCTCCAACAGTCACATTGAGTGACCCACACAATATTGCACTCCTCAGATTATAGGTGTGTCTGTTTTTGCTCTAATCTTGTCCACTTTATTTGCCTCTAATCACGGCTCCCCATGACAATTGACTTAAGAAAATCTTTTAAATTCTTCCTTATGGCTTTCTGTTTTGCTCTCGCTGTACATCAATAATGTTTTTATTTGTACGGAGTTTTAGTTTTGGGATCCTTCTCCAGCTATTAACAGGCTTTTAAAAGCTTAATTAGCTGCTCCCACATGTAAACAACTTTCTTAATGTTATGGTAATTGCACATTAGGACAAATGCAAAAAGTCTTTGAATTGGCTGGAGAAAAAACACTCAGCAGCACAGTATCCAAACCTGTGGGGAAAATTTATTTATTTATTTATTTATTTATTTATTTATTTATTTATTTATTTATTTATTATAATGTTGATTAAACTGTTGAGAATCTGACTATATGATTTTCAGATGGGACTGAGTATTTTTAATTTGTGAGTGACATTGGGTTTAGTACTTAGTTCCTGCTTCATACTAATAAAAAAATAGAAATCGATGGATGGATAAAGATACATGTCTTATATTGCAGGTAGATTTGCTCAGAATGGTGTTTTATATTATGCCTGTGTATAGATATGTGTTTTCTGGAAACTGTCACCCAGTTAAAGTGTTCAAATCCAACAACAACAAAATCCTTCTGAATGCCTCAGTAGTCGCATGACAAACCGTCAGAGGAAATGTTGACTTGTTGGCGACAGATTAATGACACCCTGACCTTTGTCACAACCCACAACATACACAACATTTACCGTCTCACTTTAAGGTCATGGTAGGATGTCCTGCATGTGGCTGCCACATTTGATCTTTTACTGTGGGCTTTGATGACTTGTATTAAAATAGGCCGCATGCTTTTCGTCCACCTCCGTCCCATCAGCAGGCAGGTGATGTTGGTGGCACTAAAACTCAAGTCAGAGGTCAACATCAGTGAATTAATTACAGGGTGGGAGAGATGCTGTTCCCAGAAAACTTATTGATCCTTGGTAGTTGAATATGCTAAACATTTGTGTGATAGAGATGCTTTTAAACATCAGCAACATGAGGCTCCCAGAGTACCAGCTGGGAGTGGCATTAAATTACACTGCCAATACAAAATTCTCATTGTCAAGCATTTGCCGCTGTGGCTCTGTGCTCTTGTCATTAGCAATTACCATGTTAAAGTCCACAATTAAAACCCTTGATTCCCCAATTATTGATGTTTGCTTTTGTATCAAATAGGTTTCATAATGGCTTTTCTGGCTGAGACGTATAATCTCCTCCTCATGAGGGTTTTTGCACACAGATTATGGCAGTTTATGTTCAGAGTGTAAAATCTTACATATTGAGTCTCCATTATGTATTTCAACAGCTATGTTGAAGAATTTGTGGACAACGGCATCACAGGCTTTCGTTTACAAAGCAAGTTTTACAATGATGGCATATGAAACGGCTTTACAAAATGTATTAAATGGGTTTGCGGTGAAAATATTTTACTCATTTGATTGAGTGAAATGAGTAAAATATTTTATCAAATTTAATTGATCTTGATATCAGAACATTTTTTGTTACAGTTCAGTTTTCGATAACCAAAATTGTCTTCTAAATATTAGAATAATGCAATTTTAGAAGTTTAAGATTTTTATGCCTTTAAGCAATTTAGGAAAGCTCATGTGATGAGCACATGACTTTTTAAGCTTTAGATTGGTTAATTTAAAACATTCCATTTATTGACCATGCCCCCATAGTACAACAACTCAGATAGGCTGATTCCTTGTGACCTCATAGAAAAGTCAACAAAACTGCATTAAATGTGGAGCTCCACATGTCTGTTTCATCATTGAGTGTGATTTTCAGATGCCTGAAAGTACTCTGTTCATCTGTCCAAAACATTTGATGCAAATATAACCAGCACAGCAATGTCCAGCTGTCGTACCATTCAGGAGGGAGATGGGTTCTGCGTGCCAGGGATGAATCTGTCATTGCAACATGTGTGTATCAATCCAAGAACAAAAAGAAAAGATCTTGTGAACATGGAGTGAGGAACTGGAGAATAATGTCTTCAGTCAAACAAGTCCATTGTGTAGTTGTTATCAAGCTTCAACAGCTGATCAAATTATTCAAAAAAGACAAAATGAAGAAAATAGATCAGTTTATCCAAACATATTTGTTTGGATAAACAAATATGTTTGACTCAAAACCAGCTTATACCCATCTGTGTTGTAAGATGCAGATGTTGGAGGACATCGTCCACTGTCAAAACAAACAAAACGGAAAAATGCAAAGTCTGCACCCTTTATGCTGAATGTTTGAAACATCTAAATTTTATAGGTAGCTATATCTTTCTGGTCAGTGTTTTGTGTGCGTGCGTGTGCGCGTGTGCACTGACTACCAAGAACTTTAAAGCTGACTCTCATGCCCCTGTCAAAAAAATGATTGTGTATTGAAAATATGTTGCAAGTCTATCAAAGAGGAATGAAAGCTTAGCAGTCAATTTCTTTTGCAAACTGTTTTTGCTCAGACCCTGGAAGAAACCTTTACATGAGCATGTTGGACGTCTGATGACAGACAATAACAGTCTAGCAAGGTAGCAGACCTCTCGGTTTTAAAATATGTTTAGATGAGAGCTTGCTATGACTGAACCAATGCTTCCACAAGGCCATTTGAAGAGACCTGTAAGAAAGACAGCTCTGTTGGTGAACATTTACATCTGAAGTATGTTTGCTTAAATACAAGAGGAACATCTGAGGTGACGACATAAATACACTTGTAGTTCTGTATAAATCTGCAAAATTAAGTCCAATTTCAACATTTGTGTTGACAAAAAAATCTCTGACTCAATATTTAAGCATTGCTAAGCTTTCATTCTGCTTTCTTCTTTGTCTATTTTACTATGCATTGCACATTCTCATGGCTGCCCAACACAAACCCACCATTCCTCCATCTAACATGATTGTCATGCAGCAGCTCCCCATTCAGGCATATTCTTCCCTCACATCTCTGAACTAAAGCCTCCTCTCAAAGCCTTATAAAAATCTGCTCTCTGGGAAAGAGCAAACTGCAGAATACCAAACCTTATCGTGTGCCACGTTCATCAAAGCACAACTCTGCTAAATAAAGATGCACTACAAAACAGAGACGCACCAATTAAGTAAATAAAAAGGCACTGGAATCTATATGCTGCTTCAGATTGCTGGTGATTTTGATGGGTTCTTGCAGGAATTAGCCTTTTTTTTTTAGCCTTTACTCAAGTTGAACCTTGAGTGACAGTTTCAAAGTCAAACTACTATAATTAACCCATTTTGGCATGCCGCCATCAATACCATTGAAAGCAGAATAAATGGTGGCATGCAGTAAAAGAACTGAATACCACAACATCAAGAAACTTGATATTTTATCCTTCAAATCATCAAGGTCAAACCAATTACAGATACAACGCTGTGCCGCACATATCCATGTTTGTCTGCACTGATGGCATGAATTATTCCCTTTCATCTGACAAAGAGGACTTCATTAGCATTTACAGAACCGATTACACACACTCCTAATCTACTGTAGGGGACCCTATATTCTGAATGTGTTTATTAAAAAATTCCGTCATTCTCACATGGCATAGGTAATCCAAATGCAACTCTGCCAACATGCAAGCACATAGTACATATGAATGGCTCAGTGTCAGCCATTTGGCAAACATTCATCTAGTCGCTGCAGAGAGTGATAACACAGGTTGAGTCACACGCTGTGTGAGTCACAATCCACTTGGGCCCCTATTGAACTGTAAAACAATGAACAAAAAGCTAAATGATCATCATAGAAAACTCAAGAAACATAGAGGACGAGCGGTCTGTGTTGGCCATTGCTAACTGCAGAAATGCAGAAAGAGGATGAGCCAACAGTATTAGAGACATTTGTTTTAATCACTGGGTTTAAAGCTGTTGTGGAATAATGTATATAAATAGGCTTTCTAATAATTAAGAAAGTTTTGAAGGAGGAATTTATATTACATGTTAAATCAAGCAAACTGATTCTCAATATATCAAATATAGACTTAATAGTGAAATTAATTTGCTCAGTTGTTCCTACATTTTCCCTTTAATAGTAGGATTAGAGACATATGTAGTCATATTAAATAAATTTGGTTGTCCATTTTAATGCATATACATCAAATAACCTGTATTTAATCCCTGTTTGTCATTTTTAAAACTTTTGATAAAGTTCACATTTCTTTAACAAAAATGTAAAATCAAAATTCATATTTTGATTGTCTGATACAATATTTTGATGTGAGAATTCTTTTATATATCTTTTTCGGTACACTCTTGGCCAAAGCTTTCAATTTTTCAATGATAAAAACATAGATTTACATTCAACACAATCATTTCTATTTATAGTGAACAAATCATGACTTGTTTATAGACACTGTTGTTACTTTTTAAATTAGAAAAGAAAAATCATTACTATAAAATGCATTCATAAAAACTGAGACATTTTAGTAACTGGAAGATTTAAGGTGGCCATATGCACAACATTAGAGGTTTTTATGTTAATCTAAAAAATTCATCAAGGTTAAAGGAGAGTTAATAGTGCTAACAATAAGATGGAGGTGTTTATAACTCCTTGCATTTGTTTAATTTGTTTTTAACTCAATATTAAGAATTAGGCACTTTTAGGAGTTTTTTCTTAGCGGTTCGGCTCTCATGCGACTCCAGGCTCGAGTGAGCAGTCCTCACAGATCATTGGAGCACAGGTGCGCCGCAGAGACTCACATCTCATTAAAATGTGCATTACCCCCTTCCTGTCTTCCCATCTCCGCTCGTACCCAGCCCTGGTGTAACCATATGGACCCCATACTGACTCTCATTATACGGCATGAAGTGAATTCATTCCCATTAAAACAAGGAAGGCCCAGAAGTGTTTTTTGTGTTCAGATTGTGGTAATTTTCATCTGACCCAAAGCTCAGGGTGGGAAAAAAGTCTGTGTGGTTACATTATTAAATTACATTTGTGTCTTTTTTCAATTCAGTTGTAAAATAAACTACACAAACATGCTTGAAAAATGTTTTCTTAGTTTACTGAAAATTACACCTGAGCTGACCTTTAGTGGCTGTTTATCAAGGTGATGTCTCAGAATCGGATAAAATAAGCAAACTCCTTTTGCAAAATTATTGCTATGTTTTTATGCAAACTCTATTAAAAGAATAACTCTTATCTCCATTACTTATATGTATTTTACAGTGAAGACTCACAGGACAAATGACAGAAGAGATTTTATCAAACTGTGACTTATAAAAATATTCATTCCATTTCAACTCTTCATGTGACAATAAGAAAGTAATAGCATAGAACGTAATAGTATAGATAATACGTTGTTTGTAATATTTTTTCTTTGGTGTTGGGAAAAAAACGTATGGTCTTTGTTTTCATCCTGTACGTCAAACCTCCAAAGATTTGTTGGTTTATTGTTGTCACGTTTCAAAATGTTCGAGTTATGGCGACTTCAGTAAGTCACACTACACTTTCATAGAGCCCTCCATTATAATCTATAAAGTCTGCAAGTTGTCTTCCAAATGAGAATTGATACAGCCAGTATGCATGTGAACATACAGAGATTGTGTTGCCCGCTGCAGAAGCATCTACGTATACATAAACAATCACCCCGTTCCATTTCTCTTTGATTATTGCATACACAAGAGGGGACCGCCAAAGCACTTTCAGCGCCTCAGTCATTAAACCTCTCTCCATCTGCTGACATGAAAAAGTGAACAGCCGTGTAATCAGGTGACATGTGATGTAAAGAAATTAGGCAGGAGGATGGGAAAGGGCTGGTGTAGAGGATTCCTTACGTTTTACTCTTAAAACAGCCAGCAGGGGCAGCTCATCAGGAAATTGGGGTTGTCAGCGAGCTGTCAGGGTGCATTGACCAAACGGATCTCGCTGTGCTGGGTAGCTGTCGTTGACATGTCAGTCTCGCCCTCAACTAATCAATCCTTGGTCGAATAGAAGGAGACAGAGGAGAAGACCTGCCACTTATCTCGTCCCCCCCTTTTTTTGAATTGATTGCAGTGAAAAAGGGGGAAAAAAATCTTAAATAGTAGCCTTTTGAGTTAATAAACTAATGATTTACAAAGTCAACTTTGTTTTTTTTTTCTTTGACCACCAAATTGTTCTGATGTCCATGAAGGTCAACAAGCGCTCAGGGAAAGTGTGTGTATTTGCAGCGAATAGAAAGCACAGCTTCTGTCTTTGAGCTGCTCTGTCTGGGTGACCAACGAAGGTGGCCAGCTTCCCCCTGTTGCTCCAGCTCCCCTCAGCCTGGGCAAGTCAGCTTTCTGGGTCACAGCCGCCATGGCTCCCCAGGGAGACAAGACAAAGAAGGCAGAGAGGGTGTGGAGGTAAGGTGGGGTAGGGGTGGGAGAGAACGCGGGAGCTGAGTATAAATAAAATCTTCCTTGCGCTTCACCTTGAAAATACCAGTTGCCTGTCGTCGTCTTCCTCCATGCAGATTTAAGTCCAAAAAAACTCATGAATATCTATCGGAAATGTGACAACTCCCCTTGAGGTTGCTCGTCTCCAGACTCATTGTCTTGCATTCTCCTGCATTGTGAGTGACAATCTATTAGAACCAACTAATATGATGTTCAATTTTACCGCTAGTAATGTTGCATGCTAATTTAACATTCATGGCTGCTAAAAGGAAATTCTTTGTAAACAACAGTCGCTGAATATTTGGAAACTATGGGAGGAAAACCAAAGAAAATAAAAGTGCAAAATATAAGAGGCAGATAAATTAAGAGTTTAAGAGGGCAAAAAATAAATAAATAAAATTAACTAACAGTATTTTTCACATATTGTTACACAAATGGGAAATAAGTGGTGCTGGGCAACAAGTAGCTGTTATGTCCTTCTGCACATTCTCTGCAAGTACAAAGACAGCAGTAAAGATCCCTTCAGGGTGTGTCAGAGTATCAAAGTGTTTATTTGTGAGGTGAACGATCTGCAGCTCACTTTGCAGACCAAAATAAGAGTGAGTGGGGGAATTAGGAGCACAAAGACTACTGCTGCTACATCTCTTTTTATTAAGATAAAATCACTAGAAGTTGATCAAACCAAGCTAGAAACTGAGTGGATCGAGGAAAGGTTCTGTCTGTTCCATGTTTATGCTGCCAGAATAAAAACTTGATTAAATTCATGAAAATACTGAGGTTTTGTCATTCCCCAGTTCAGCACTGAAGGTGGAGACAAAAAGATGGTAGATGAGTTTACACATCTCCTCTATGTTTTACATAATTTCATTCCTAAATCTATGATTTGTAACCTATAGTTTAAATACTGCTGGTGCTTTGTTTGCCTTCGGTGGTACTGAAAAAAAAAAACATTGGTTCTACTGTAAGTGTTTTTCCAGCTGCATGATATTTTGAATGACAACTCGATTGCAATTTAAATAAATGTAATTTATCAATTACTAAAGACTGCTTTGATGCAGTATTTGGTATGGAATGCAGTAGTTCAAATTTCACATCATAGTTCTAGTTTCTAATAATCCGTTCAGCTTCTTTGGATGGGCTTCGACTGTTTTTCATGCTCAGTTAACACTGGAAAAGGCAGATTGAAACCATGTTTCATGTTTTGTAGCCTTGTACAAAACCAAAAAGCATTTAAAATCTGCTTTGTATGGAAAGTTTAACTATAATGTAATAACAGAAATGTTAAAAAAATTGTCTCAATTATAACTGTGGCATTTGCTGTACTGACACTGTAAAGATAGGCTGTTGTTCAGTGCATCAAAACATTGTACCCTGAACAAGGAGACAAGTCAGAATTAGGATGAGAGATTCTGGTAAATTTAATCTGATATCATGGCTGGAAAAGAGAGACTTTATATTTACAAAAACTGTGGCTCTGTTGTTGTGTAGTGTGTGTTTATTTCGAGGAGAGGTGGAAGGATCAGAGGCACAAAGAAAAACTTAAAATGACAGCACAGGGGGTCAGGGGCGCCACAGATGATGTTAATCCTATTGAAGCAGTGTCCCTCTAGACATTTTCGCTTGATAATTTTTTTTCCCTGTTTATTGTTCTCTACCCTGCACTGAAATGAAATTTCTGCCTGTGACTATAACTCAGCATGAATGCAGAATACTGTTTCCCAAAATATCCCTCTACCCCCTCCAGCAAAAGTGCTGGACAGCGGCTCTGTGTAACTAAGTTCTGATGGAGCCAAAAAAGAAAAAAAAAAAAAAAACAAACTGTGTAGAGTTGAGCTTTTAAAGCCATTCTGGCATCAGTCCGTAAGAATGCTACTAGAAGTCTGTCGATATAGTGTAGGACTTCTTTTTATTATTATTTTTTTACAGTTTTACTTGGCTACTTTGTCTTGGATAAATTTGAAAAACAAAGATTATTTTGAGCAGCAGAAGTTTTAAAAAAAGATTGAGTTTCATCTTCATCTGGGTTGTTTCTTAGAGATAGGGTGAGAATCATTAAGGAGTAGAGCCACTGCTCCTCTTCATCGAGAGGATCCAACTAAGGATCCTCTCGATTCTTAATTGCCTCAGAGTCAGAGTCAGAGGAAGGGACTGTTTCCTTGGAACACTTTGGGATTCTCTGGGAGGAGTCGATCCAAGTGCCAGAGGTTTCTGGGTTTCTTCACTGAAGAAACCCATACTTTATTGAAACCACAGACTTTCAGTTCACAGAGAAGAGTACTTGAACATTCATCCAGAATTGAGGCTGTTGACGGCAACAAACCAGACATTTGACCAATTAAGTGTCATTTTGTGGATAAATGTATCAGAATCTGTGTGGATTAGAAAAAATAAATAAATTCAAGTGTGTACACCAGTTCTAGTTCTTAAAATGATTTGAAGATTTGTGATGCTTTCACCTGAGAAAACAAAATGTCACATACTTCTTTGAAATCCCGATATTAACAACATTCATTTCTGAGCAGCTCTGCAACAGTGACTAATAGAAATACTGTCACTATTGTGAGCTCAAATTTCTGAGCCGAAGTCCTAGTTTAGGTCACGAACGCCTCGTGGCTTTCTGTTTTCAAATGTGTCTAAAGCGCTTTCTGTAAAGACTAAATGTCAACCTCAGGGTAAATAAAACTAAGGTCAGATGTAAGTAGCCCAAGAAGACATTTACTGTTTTTACATCCAAATAAAATACACATTTCATAATATTTTGCAGTCACACCATAAAAACTGTCAATATTGCACCCCTTTAAATAAATAATACAGATGATTTACATATTCACAACAATGATTTGCATTTTCTCGGCTTTATTTATGACAGATGGCTCATGCTTTGTCACATCATTAAGTACTGTCTCTCTGTGAAAGTATGTGCTGTGTGTCTGCCGATACTTAAGACGGTTGTTGTAAACTTAATTTAGCAGACTGCCAAATGCTGATGCTAAAAGAATAGCATTAGATAAGCTTTTACTGTCCCTGTTTTACCCCACATACCTTTTAAATTTGTTATTGAAAATTAAAACGGGAGTAAATTGGTGACCCACTGAACAGCCTCGCTCTGAAAACAGGTTATGACGTTATCTGTCTTAGACCAAGCCATATATATTTAATGTTTTAGGTTGCTCAGGGCTGGTATCTATAATTAAGGCGCTTCGCTGGATTTGCCCCTTCTGCAATGCCTGATTGACCGATAGCTTTCCAAATATCTCTTGAAAAAATAAGTGCTCATGTTGTAAAAAGAAATATGTCAAAACCTTGTTTCACACAGAGAGATGTTAATCTATCTCAATAAATTTTAAAAGGCAAAAATCATATTTCATAGTCATAAATATATTATTCAATGTATGAGACCTGAATAAATAATTGGGCTTAGTGAATGCTTGTGTGTATTAAAGTAACAATGCTGGTCAGAATCTCAACATTTATTGGTAATTTTTTCCACTGGTCTGAATTACCGGCCTTTTTAATGACTCAAAATTTTCAATTTTTTTAATTTTTAACTCCTGCTCAGACATTTCTTCTGACTGGATAAAATAAATGTAAATAAATAAATTATGAAGTCATGCTGGAGCCTTTAGACTTTGCTTTCAATATTGTCATGTTTTCTTATCTTTGGTGGCCACAACGTTATCCATTGATGTCGAAGAGTACTAACATCCCTATTCTAACATCAGCAGCTTTCACTTTGATTTTGGTCATTTAAACAAAACACCACTGTTGTGAGTGACAAGCTAGAATACAACTGAAAAAGAAAAGTTTTAAGCTGATGTTATAAATAGCTCCTTTAAAGTGTCTACAACTTTTGAGGAAGTCCCAGAAACAGCACCACAGAGCAGTGAGTATGTCAGTAATGTCAGCAGTAATGTCCTAATGATTCTGCCACTCTGCAGAATCCAGTCATGAAGAGTCTATGCCAGCACATCAATTATGAGGAGCGTTTGTTGAAGTAATGTGCTGCACGCAAGTCAATGGACGAGGGTGGACGGGACCTGCTGCACTATTCATGCCACCATCTGCTCCCTTTAAGCAACTCTTCCTTTAGAGGTCTGAGCGCTCTGACGCCAGGCGATGTGCCTTGCGCCTGACCAATACATCCTGCAAAACCCAGAGTTACAGGCAGGGAAAGGTGATTTAGACCAGTCATTGGTGCTACCCTTAACGCTTTGATATCTGCTTGTGCAAACAATGTGCAGGGCACATGTGAGACTGGAAATTGATGGAATGAGAAAAAGAAGAAAGGGCGCAAACACAAGCGGCAGGAGACTTCCACAGCAATAACGGCGATCAATAAAGAAAATACAAAGGTTAGAGCTGAGAGGCGTTATTACATAAGATCCCAAAGCCAGCACATAAAATATATATGATGCGGAAATAGGCATGATCTATGTTTGGAACTGATTGCCAAAGCAAAAATGTTTTGATATTTCTTCCTGTTTAGTTGGGTTAAACTCTGAAAATCATCCATTTTAGCACAACAAGTCGGGAAGCTGTTGACCTGCAGCCAGATGGGTTTTAGAGGTGATTAGAACCTGCCAATGGCCTAATAAAAGCCTTGGTTTGCACTGAGTTTGTTTGTACAGCAAATCCATGCTCTGATTACATGATATATCCACAGTGAATATCTGTAAGCAGAGGGTATGCAATGCTATGGAGGCATCTTATCAGTATGCAAATTAAACAGCTCACTTTGCTCATTATATTAAATGAGCCGCGACTGAATGAGTTTGTCTCAATTATTTCAAAGTTATGCTCGGCGCCTGTTTGGCATAGTGGTATTTCAGATTCATATTAAAGCATTGGTCAGAGACTGAGGGCTAAGTAGGGCTTGTCACACACTCTGCATTTACCATGCCTGGGGTTTGGATTATGCACACACTCAGAGAATAACTCCCTAGTTTAAATATTGGCAACCTTGTGGGGGGCCAGCTTTAAAAGATGACTTAGCTCGACAATAATATTATAAAGTATAAAGCCAAAGAATGCACAGGGACACGTTCTTCACATTGCTCTGTATGCTCCTGTATGTGTTGGGGGGAGGTATTAAAAGTGCTCTTTGCACAGGCAGCTGACTGGCTGGGAAAGAGTAACTGATCCGCTGCTTAAAATGAATAGATTTCTATATGATGGAAAACCCCGATAATAGATGAGCATTAACAAATTGTTTTCAGATCAAATATTTGTATTTTAGTTAAACAATGATGGCAAAATAAAAACTGGAATTTACATTACTTTTCAAAATGACAATGTTTTGTTGGAACCACAAACGTTTTCTGAATTTCATGTTTTTGATCAGCTCAAAATAGCTTAATTTTGAAGTGGAAGAAAAACAATGCTTAATTTTCAGATAATATAGTATTGAGACAACTCTGTTGCAATGAGAGCTTCAGATTTTATGAGGATTTTTGTTATTGTTGTTTTGAGTCGTGTATCAACCTTTTACATCTAGAGAAAAAAAAAAAACGTTCTACTTCGGAAAATACTTCAATCTCTATCATAAGTGTATGAATGTCAATCTTCAAACTGTGGAATGAACTATTCATATGTTGGAATGGTCAAGACTTTGACTGGACCATTCCAACATATGAATATTTTTTCAAAATCATTCCATTGGACTGTGACTATATGTTTCATGTCGCCTCCCCAAGATGCCACACTGGGCAGTTGCCCACTTACACACGCACACACACGCGCATGCACACACACGCGCACGCACACACACACACACACACACACACACACACACACACACACACACACACACACACCCACACACACACACACACACCCACACACACACACACACCTTACTCTTTCACAGAACCGTTATGACACATTTTTCTTGTATTACAATTAAGAACCAAATCTGACTGCATTTCATGCAGTCTATCTGCATGACTGGATTGTAATTATATACATTAAAAAGATGATGTTTTTAATGTATGTATGTGATGCTTTGTATGACTGAAAATGAACTGAATCTTCTTTGTACAGTGCCATTTGCTCTAGAAATAAACTTAATTGAAGTTGATAAAAAAATACACCTTCTGCTGTTAAGTTCAAGTTGTATTTGTTAAAGTTAACAAATTAAAGGTCTTGTAAATGGACGTGTTTCTAAAACTACACAAAATATATCCTTAAAACTTTCCTCTTGCTTCTAGTAATATCATGTCCCTATTATTTTCTTAGCCAAATTACATGAAAATTGTAATGTGAATGTGTAATACTACTTGCACTTCACTTACACACTCAAAAGACAATAATAGAAAAGTTTTACTCATGTCTCTTGTCACTGACAACACACAAGATGAAACTTCAATGTTCAAATCATCAACTGTGACTAATACTCTCGCATTATGATTTCAGGCTTCTCAAAATTTGCTGGGACTTTTTATTTTGTTTTAGGAGAAGTTTGACTTCACAGTTTTTGCTTCAACACTGCCCCCTAGTGAAGAAAAATCAGATCTCTATCTGATATCAGACAAGCCATACAGTACAGGTCATGATGCTGGATGCTTTGTCTATGACAGCTGCATGTTGAAAATGTAGGACTGTGCACAAATACCATAAAGTTAAGCTCTCATATTTCATATTTTCCCTTTAATTCAGTTATTAACAAAGAAATAAGTATTATATTTTTTTGTAAATCTATCATATGCACAATGACATATGATTATGCATATGTTATGTTGATTATGTGTTTTACTAAACAGTCTTTTCAGGGTTTAGAAACATTTTCTCTGCTTCTTATTTTCCCCTTAAAGAAAAAGCTCAGTACAGTAAACTTTAAGCATGCATTTATCTTTAGGTTGATGATTACTTTATTCAAGACAGGTCTGCTGCACCATATGAAATATAAAACAGGATGGGGACACCGTTGACAGCCATGTCAGAAAGCATCAGTGAGGATGACAGGAGCAAAGAAGCTGGTCTGCGATGCTGACATCTCTGTAGCTAATCTGAGGGTACAGGTCCGCACAGTTGCTGGACCGAAAGATGAAGGAGAGGTCAATAATTTAGCATCTGCAACGTGTTGAGGTTTGTCTAGTGCAAAAGTCTCCTTCAGCCATTTCTTCTGCGCTCATTGTCTGACCTACTGTTTTCCCTCATTCCTTTAAAACGCCACAATGTCTAAGATACTTTCAGGTCTAATGTAATAAGGAACAAAGTATGTTTTCAATGCTTTCTCTATGCATTTTTTAAAGGAACTAAATATATTACAAGGGCTCAAATTACAAACTACATTTTATCCGTGCTTAAACCGCTTATGTTCAATATTACATGTTTTTTCCCCCTTTCCCCCAACAGCCCTTTCTCTTTCTATTAGGCTGTCAAGAGTACCTCATTTTTCTTAGCGCATGTGCTCCGTTGTCATGACAACTGGGATGAGCTGAATGTTCTGGCAGGTATCACCTTTGCAGTCTCACCTCTGGTGGCTGGCGCTCCAGTGTCACTGGTCCAGATCTGCTGACAGAAGCTCAGCGGTTGGGCCGGGAAGGTGGAGATAGAGACAGAAAGAGAGAGACGGAAAGAGAGAGAGGCTGATGGGACAGGAAGACAGGCAGCAGAGAGTGAGGAATTGTGAGGATGGAGGGATGAGGGGTGCCAGCACGGCACTGAGGTGAAACTGAAGTGGCTGCAACGTGATGGCGAGCTGTTGTCCCAGTGGAGTGGAAATACACAATGCAGGAAGGACATCTGCAGAAATCACATTCTTCATTCAGGACACTCACTGACCCTTGACAGCTGAGAAGGGAGGGATTACAATATTATTACATCCTTCCAGGAATGACCCAGCAAACTGGGTTAGGTTTTTAACCCCAAATAGGTTAAACTGGCAGTCTAACATGATGTGTAAAGAGTGGCTTTTCTGAAAATAAAATACATAAAAAAAACAACTGGATTATTGAAGAGATATTTGGATTTAAGCAAACATTCTGGTCACTGTTCTTGTCCAATCCCATGATTGGACAAGATGTGATATTCACATCAACAATGATCTGGCAAATTCTGTTTGTAAATCACTAGGAGCTTATTAGTTATGTCTTTGACAATTTTTACTGATAATTTTATGGTGTAGGTTGAGAATGTGTTTAGTGATTAAGAACAGGATGTTGTGCACAGAATTTTAAAAATTTACAGAAGCACATAATTGTATCACAATTTGTTGTCTTTTAAATTTAAAATCATGCATTATAGTTAACTGTTTCTAGGAGCAGGTGTGTTTGAGCCCAAGCACAGGTGAGGTCAGGCTGTTCCTTCTCCTTTGCCTTTTAGTTTACAAATGAAAAGTGCATTTGGTGGTCACTTTAAGTTTCGATGGTTTTAGTCACATTCTTCTTGATTGCTGATAATCAATAGACACACAATTGCAGGTGTGAGCTTGCTTCTTTTTGAGCACATATTTAACATGAACCACCAAACAGATCAAGCTTAAAAGGTGTAGCAAAATCCATTTCCTCATTTGGCCACAATAAGCCGTTTTTGTTTGTGTTGAGGACAGTGGTAAACCATGTCTAAGATCTGCAAGCATTTCAGGCCAAATGGTAAAATAAATAAATAAAATAATCTGGTTTAAATGATCCAAAAATGTACTCATTACAAAAGTGGTGAATATTGTATCCACTGAAACCAATGAGACAGAACAATTCAAACACCACTATAAAGAGAGCCATAAAAGTTAATGTTGTGCAAATAGTGAAATTTGTTGTCATCTCTTGCTTCAGCTTTCTGACTCACGGCAGTCATGGTTTGGGTTTTGGTTTTCATCTCTGGAGTAAAACCCCAACTCAAACACTTAAGTTGAAACAGAAAAGCAACTCTAATTTTTCAGATGCTATGTGGAGAATTAGGACCAGATGTTTGGGCAAAACTATATAGCTCCTTTCCTAAAAGCAATTTGGGTTTAAAACAAAAAGAATTAAAAAAAAAAACTAAATTATTTAGTCAATTTATTTTCTATCAAAACAGTTTTTATGACAGATTCAGCTATACTTGCTATCAAATCTTCACTGAAAGACATGTATTCTTGTTTTACTTTATCATTGAGATTTTTTTGTTTAATTTTTTGTCAAAAAATGTGTGCTTTAATGTCGAATCAGGAGAGAAGCTTTTAGATGCAATACAATTTCATGCCACTAGGAGGCCCCGTCTCTTCAGGAATGTAGCTTGGTGCAGCTCCCATTTGTCTCAAACTTACACAAGCCAGATACCGCCTGCCAGCCTTAGAAAAGTTTCATACTTTAACAGGCAAATTATGCCATTTATATTGATAACATTCAAATTATGTTATCAAGAATTATTTTTATAAGAAAAATAATTTCTTATAAAAAACCTTCATTCAATTTGAATGCGATATTCTCTCTTCAGAGGTTGGATACACTAACAATTACATTTATTTGATAGATTTTTTTTTCTCCTGCTTAAAAAAAAAAAAAAAAAATCACTGATACGGTAGTTGTGAAGGGCAACCTGTTCAGGATGGACCCGCCTCGCACCGTCCAGAAACCTTGCAATCCAAACGCATTAATTGAGTTTAGATAGTGAATTTTCATTTTAAGAAGTGTATTTCTTTTAAATTTTTAGGATTAAAACCAAAAATGTCAAAGAATGAAGAAGAATTCAACAGTGAGGTAGGACTGTTGACTCTCCATCTTTCATCAGGCTAATAATCCTGCTCTGATATTATCATGACATCAGACTTTGACTGGACTGCAGAACTAACAGTGGAAGAAATTAGAATGACCAAAACCAAACCTGACAACTCAATGGAAAAAGTTAAATGATCTCAAAATTTTTGTTTATTTGTAGATTAATGACTTCAACGATAACCCTGTTTTTGTTACACAATGAAAAAACAGCATCAGTAGTGACGTGCAAAGAAATTCAATGCATTAACAGACTAAAGACAGAAAAAATCATTTAATGCAATATACATACATCAATTAAAATGTTGATACATGTATCAAAATACTTTAAAATAATTTTTAATATGTTTAATATATTTTCCAGTTCAAACAAAAACCGTATCTGATAATATTGGCCTCTTGAATTCATCAAGTAAATAAGTAAAACAGTCTCACTTTTTTTTAGTGTGAGACTGTTGAAATAATACAAACTATTTCTTACATTTTCTGATTTAAAAGGACAAGACATGTTTTTAAAATAGTAAAAATGACATTAAAACACTCATCCAAGATGATGCTTTATTTGAATTTATGGAGGGTGTGTTTACAACTTGGAGTCAACATGAATGGCAATAAAAGGATCCTCTTCTGTGTTGCTGATCTTAAAGTGGGCACGGCTATCCACACCAACATAGATCTGCTTTCCAGTGCAGCTGCTTCCCTCTTTCTGGCCAGAAATGACATCACAGTAGGTGCCAGCTGGCAAACCGGTGTACAGAGTTAAGTCCAGGCTCCTGAAGGTGAACAGCAAATTATTTTTGATTGAAACATAATCAGAATTTCATTTTTTAGCGTGTAAAACAGGAGCAACAAAACAAGTATATCTATATCCTGTCTTTCACATTTTATTGATGTGATTGCCAGACTGAATTAATTTACTAACAGTTATCCTAAGACCTTACCAGTCGTCATTGTTAAAAACTATGAAACCACGGTTACTGCGTCCAAAGGCAACCTGATTGCTCTGGTTGTCCCACCAGTTAGAGAGTAGTTGTCCATTGACCACATTACGGAACTGTACCATGTTCCTTGATAAGAAATGTGAAAAGTAACAGACATAAATGTTGTTGCTTTTAGTTATATTGTGTTACAAATACATTGGATATATTTTGAGCAGAAAGTTTCTTTAAGATCTCACGTGATCTGACGCCATCTGTGCTCACAAATCCATCCGTTTCCACAAGTCTGGTCCTGATTGATGATTACAGGCTTGGTAGTTCCGTCACCAAAGTTAGGAGGACCCTGCCAGTAATTCTGATCCTACAATCACAATAAAAGAGATTAAAAGTTGATCTAAAGATGAACTACAGCACAGAACTTTGGTTAGTATTTCAGCACGTACGTGTCCATTGACAATCTTGCGGTCCCAGGTGTAACTAGACATGACTCTGGCCTGTCCGTAAGGGTGGGCAAGCATAAAGCCAGTAGCCATCTTGTACAGTCTGGAGTCCCAGAAGGTAAGAATGGATGGACCACCAGCACCGTCACCTCTCTGGTTGTCATGGTTGTCAACAAATACAACAGCTTCGCCACTGTACATGAAGCCCCAGCCTTCTCCCCAGTTCCTTGACAAAAAACAGAAAAAAAGGTTTTGAGTTAAGTAATGAAAATCAGGAGCTCTAAATAAAAACCTAATCTTTATTTAGAATTGTAATAATTATTTTCACATCGAAAACAACTACTGTTTATACATACTTGGTGTAGCTCAGCTTTTCTCCATTCCATTTTCTGAAGACGTATCCCAGTTTGGCTCCATATTTGAATTCTGTCACTCTTCCCAGATGAGTGTACTCTTTATATGAGATGGCTTCACCTCCCAAATCAATAACCTGGACCAAAGCAATACAAGCTTAGATTAGAAGTATATCAATAAACACATTAATCTCTTTAACAAAAGTATTTGCCGTGGAAACATTTTTTCTGCTTTTTCATTCTGTATTATTTCTCCCATTTTCTCTCCTCCTGCCTTCTAATGCCTTACCAGGGCTGTGCAGAAACCTTTAACAGGATCTATTCAAAAAAATGTATCAATGGCTACACTCATATCTGCTTTGCATCGGTTTATGTATGCAAGCGAGACTAACTGGGGATGGCTGGGAACTGTTTGTTGAATCTAAAAGAGTTGGTCCACAAACGAGGGCTGCACTATATTAGGAAAACATGTCATATTGTTGAACAATGTAAAAACAATGAGTCGCAATAAATAAATGTGTTTCTGCTTTGATTTCATAGTACATATAGACCTCAAATAATAAGGACTCATTGCAGCTGCTGGAAAATAGATTTTTCAGAAAAATGTCTTATTGAAAAAGTTGCAACCTCATTAAGCAACACATTTTTAACAAATATATTACAGGTACAAAGATCATGATGTACAAAATATTTAGCTTGTGCCTATTGCAGTGAAGATGGTTCTTTCTGATATCCATATTGCATACACTGTCACAATAAAATTGTATTACATAGGAGGGGAGAGGAGGAGGGGGGGTGGGGGGGGGACTATACTAAATGTTACCTCCTGGTAGATGAAGGGCCTACTGTTTGCAGGGAACCATTTAGTGTTGAGGTTGTGAAGACGTCCAAAAATGTTCTCCAGATCTCCGGGCCACATGTGCTTGCAGGCGTCCATTCTGAATCCAGCCACACCCATGTCAGCAAGTTTGTTCATGTAGTCTGACACCTTGCCCCTAACGTACTCTTTCTCCAGTGCAAGGTCCAGAAGTCCGACCAGATTACAGTCACGGACCTAGAAAAGTCAATATCATGAACATTTATAATGAATGTTCTGAAATTTTATAATTTCAAGTTTAACAGAAATTTGTAGACATTTTCACCAATGTGACAGTCCTGATTATTGTCATTAACTACCTGATACGCATCTCCGTAGTTCTCAATTTCACCACTGCCAGTCTTGCATTTGTGACCATTGAAATCCCAGGCAGAGTAGGGAACACTGGGGAAGTCCCTTGTGATGGCGCTGAACCAACTTCCACATGAAGAGTGGCTTCCCTCTCCTCCTCCAGTAGCAGCCATATGGTTGATGATGGTATCCACATAGATGTTGACCTGTTTTTATAATATACTACTCGTGTTTTAGCTATCGAACACATGTATCAATTGAATTCTTAAATGTGGTTCTGCTTATACTTTAATATAAAAGGTAATTCAACGTTTTTGATAAGTATTTGGTAGATATTTGTTGGTTGTATAGGTCTGTAGATTTACACATTGCTGTAACATTCAGAGGCTTTGTTAGCTTCTCACTAAATCACTGTACTTTACCCCAACATTGTTGCATCTGGTGATCATGTCTCTCAGTTCTTCTTCAGTTCCAGATCTGGAGCAAAGTTTGTAGCTCGTTTGCTGGTATCTCTGGTACCAAGGTCTCCAGGGATTGTCGAGGACAATGTGTTCTGCTGGCGGAGAGATCTGATCCAATGAGATAAAACTGAATTAGTTAATACTTGACCACTCCATCTGACTTGCTTCCACCCCCCTTTTTCCCCCTGTCTGTTAGAAAACTGTATTGTGTATCATGTGCATGCAGAACTTAATTCATTAAAAAAACAGTTTTTATTTTTGAAACATGTTCTATTTAGTTCTGAAACAGTTTTCTAACCTTGATTATAAAGATGCCACATCATTATCTGCATCCACTCATTGTCTATTCCTGCTAGTCCAAGCGGGGAAGCCCACCTCCAGCAGAGATTTAGTGAGAGGCAGGATACACCCTTTACAGATCCTCAAGGGAACACAGACCTAAACCCATCAACACACACACTCACATCTAAGGGCAATTTAGAGACACAATTGGCTTAACAATCCTGTTCTTGAACCTTGAAGGGAAGCCAGAGTACCTGGAGAAAACCCATGCTTTCATAGGTAGAACACGTAAAATCTATGCAGAAAGACTCAGGTACCACTGTGTGGCCCTGTTATGATCTTGTAAAAAATAAAATTATTGCATTTGTGAGCTGGTCAGAGCTAAAGTGAAATTGTCCTCCTCATTTGCTGATTGGGATGATCAGACGACCATTTTTTTTTTTAACAATAAGACCTGGAAATCTAAATAACATATCTTCAAAAATCCAGCTCTTTACTCTCTTATCGGTTTAGCTAGAGAGGAATGACAAGTTGCAATCAATGTGGATTGATAAAAGGCACCAGGCTCAACCAATACCAGAAAACTACGACAAACTTAACTGTTTTTATGAAATTCCATTAATATCCCTTAACATAGCATTTTACTGCTTTTTCTGACTTCAACTTCCCCAAGGACTATTTTATTTTCATAAAGTACACAGTGATAATGACATCTTTCTACTTCAAGTAAGGGAACTATCACTGAAAATAACTTCAAAGAAACAATTAAACACTGTTGGCATGGAAATGGAATATTTAACTAAGAGCTAAATCATGCTACACATCCATGATCATCAATACATACCTGAACACCACCAAATCCCTTTGGACCCAAGAAGCGCTCACACTCATCAGCAATGTCGACCCAACGCCACTCAAACAAGTGGACAATGGTTGTCCTTCCATCCTTGAAGTGGGGGTTGTGCTGGGCGAGGCACAACCCTAACAATGCTGTCAAAATGATCAGCTTCATTGTTGAGACAACTGGACACACACACATTTCATCAAACTGCAAGCATTTATATATTTTCCTATCTTGTTTAAACAATGAAAAGCTGACAAGTACAAGCCTGGGGATTTAGCAGGTGCAATTTTATCAGTTTGCACTTCTTAGAAAACAAAAATAGCTACAGTGCTCATGCAGGGTGGAAATCTAAACATGACAAATATGAATAAGACATTTTTCATGAAGTTGATTAATATAAATATTGAGGATATATTTTTCTAAGTGCTAATTTATCTGGGTCACAGTGTGTTGGATAAATGGCAGGATGGGTGTGTAATCGGCAGGTTGGACACACCTAATGTCTTGTTTTTAGTCTCTCATGCAGGCACACATATGTACACAGTAAATATGGTTTTCTTGATGCATTTTTCATGAAAGTATCCAAATTAAGATGCATTGATTAGTTTTAATCAATTAAAAGTAATTGATTTTTTTTATTTTATTTATTTTTTTGTTTGCTATGTCATCACTTACGCAGTGAGGCATTAGCAAATCAGCAACACTTTAGTTGTCAGTGCAAACATTATTTACGGACTGAGAAGTCTTGGGAGTTATTTTTAACAAAGGTTTTAAAAGTCACAAAGTATTTGTCAGTTTTCCAGGGAATGAATAATGGAACAACTTCCCTCTAAGCTCAGACCAGGCATACTGTTCTTAACTGTTCACAACAGTTTTGTCACAAAATGACAGAACAAGGTAAAGCCTTCTCTTTCTGAATAAAATATTGATTTGATATTGATCTATAAAACACATTTTAAACAAAGGGGTCTGGATTTTTATTTGAATATAAATTACATAAAAGGAAGATGTCTTTGAACACCATTAAAGTGTAACTTACTCTACTGCTTCCATGATTTACACCAAATTAGAAAAAACTTGTATAAAGTGACATTATGGCATAGATAACCTCTTAACAATACTATCCCACTAAGGATTCTAATACACTGCCACATTGTTTTCTATTATTGCATGCAAAATTTTATGTAAAAGTTAACTGTGTTTGCTTGACTTTCAACTATTTGGACTATTTGTCCGTGAGTGGGTGTCTGTGCGGTTAAGCATATTCGTAGAAATAAGTGTTTGCTTTTGTGTGGGTGTATGTGATAGAGTGCTGGAGGTGCACACCTGGTGAGATTGGTCAAATGTTTGCAACGCGCTGCAACCAAATGCAGAAAAGAAGCCTGAACCCACACAAACCGTACCACACCAAGGGACTGTTGCTCCCCCATATGATGCCGTCAGAGACGCCCCAGGCATTGGCAGGGACTCCAACCTAAGTGTCTTTTGTGTTCTGAGATTGAGGTGCAGGACACAGCCATAATCTTTTTATTCATACAAACGTTAATCTGCACTGAGAGTAACAAAAACAGCGATATGTAATATTTACTGTAACACTGAGAAAAGCTTGGGTGCAAATGAATGTGGCAGTATACTGAGCTGAAAAGTTGGACATACTGGTTCAACCAATTGTCACTGACAAGTGAGTGAAGTGGTAGCAGTCACTATACTATTGCATATGATACTGATTACCATATAGTGTTAGCTTTATGACTATATTTGAAGATGCATTGTTTTTGCAAAAAGTACAGTTTTACATTGGACTTGTTGCTTTTTTTTTAGAAAGTTAGAACAAACTCACAGTAGAAAGCACTTCATAAACACATAAATTAAAATAAGCTTTTTTTATTTTAGCCTTTAGCAATGAGGTTGCTAGAATTCATGTTTCAAACATGCATTCTTTGAATATAAATGTTTTGGGTTTTTAGGATGCTTGTGAAAAAGATTGTTTTGGGGGGAAAAACTAAATGAAAAGACAATGATCAAGTTTATTTGGATAGCACATTTCAGCAACATGACTTCAAATAATAAAAACACAAAATACAAAGTCAGAGAAGACGCCACACTGTAAACCAGTAAACATTACATTTTGTCAAGTGCCATCATTACACATCAAAATGTTGGTCAGTGTTTCATTTATTATGGCTTAAAAACGACTACACAGGTGGGTTTTAGACTAGGTTTAAAGGAACTCAGTGTTCGGCTGTTTTGCAGTTTTCTGGAAGTTTGTTCTACATTTGGGGTGCATAGAAGCTGAATGCTGTTTCTCCATGTTCGGTTCTGGTTCTGTGGATGCATCACAGATTAGATTTAGAAGATTTGGAAGTTTGATACAACAGTAGATCTTTAATAAATGATGGTGATAAGCTGTTCAGTGATTTATAAATTCATAAATACAATATTTTCAAGTTCATTCTCTGAGCTACAGGGGCCTAGTGAGAATTTAAGAATTGGGGTGATGTTCTATATGTTCCTGGTTTTTATAGGATCTTGCATGTGCTTGAATGTCATTGGTTTTGAGGTTTGAGTGAGACATATGGACCGTTATTTTTTTGTTTTCACTTTTTTATTGAACATTTGCACTCAGAAATAAAGCAAATACATTTGTGCCACTCAGGAATATTGCTGTGGGAGCTAGGTCTGTAAATGTAAAATAATTAAATACTGACATTACATGTCAAATCTTGGATTCAGCATGAATAGCAACAAAGGGGTCCTCGTCTAAATTGCTAATCTTGAAGTGGGCGTGCCCATCATCAGTAACAATAATCTGCTTTCCAGTGCAGTTGTTGCCTTCCTTCTGACCAGAAATGACATCACAGTATGTGCCACCTGACATACCGGTGTTAAGGGTCACATTAAGGGTCCTAAAGGCAAAGACAGGGTGACATTAGAGCAACCATGTAGTGTAGTTTAATATTTTGCAAATTTCTTTGTCTTTCCTTCATCATTTCAGAATGGAAATGCATCTCAAATCAGAATATAATAATATTAAAAGTTACTTTATTTCAGTAACTCTATTAGTGACATATTTCAAGTGTCCATTACAGTTCCTTTGGATGAATATGGCTTACAGCTAATGAAAACCAAAAACTGAAATGATTTGAGGAAAAGGCTTTTTTATGTCAAAAGTAATGCTGATTCTTCCTGTTATAGTAGTATTTCCAGAAACAAAAGATCATTTTATGAATCCACCTTCAATCCATTATATATATATATATATATATATATATATATATATATATATATATATATATATATATATATATATATATATATATATATATTATGTGAAGGAGTGGAAAAAGCAGAATTTCAGTCCTTACCAGTCATCATTGTTAAAAACTATAAAACCACGATCACCACGTCCAAAGGCAACCTGGTTGCTCTGGTTATCCCACCAGTTGGTTTGAGGCTGTCCATTGACCACGTTACGGAAAATTACCATATTTCTGTAAAAAAACAAAACATATATATGCATATAATTATTTGACATGTAAAACTTTCTTTGCATCATCTGTAACAGTAAGCCAAATTTGGTTTGTTGAAAGGTTGGCAGCTTCCTTTAAGAACTCACGTGATCTGACGCCATCTGTGCTCACACACCCATCCGTCTCCACATGTCTGATCTGGGTTAACAGAAACAGACTTGGTGGATCCATTAGTGTTGCTTGGAGGGCCCATCCAATCATTCTGATCCTATTGGTTTTGAAAAATAGGTAAAACATAAAAACATCTGCAAAACTCTTTATACCTACAAAGGTTGGCAGACGTTACATTTCCATTCACAAAGTTTCTGTTCCAGCGGAAGCTAGACATAACCCTGGTCACTCCATAGGGGTGAGCAAGCATGTATCCGACTGCCATCTTGTAGAGTCTGGAGTCCCAGAAAGTTATGATGGATGAGCCACCTGCCCCATGACCTCTCTGGTTATCGTGGTTATCAACAAAGACAACAGCATTGCCATCAGACATGAAGCTCCACCCTTCCCCCCAGGTCCTGGAAACAAGATATAGAAACATTGTAGATGATGAAAAAGATAAAAATAATAAAACAAAAATGTTCTCAAAAAAAATATCAGAACGTTTTTAGTCATAATATTACTGCTATAAACTATTTCAAGAGATATTTATTGCTACTGTTTGCTGCTGTTAGGTGCGAGGTGTAACAAACTTTCCTTAAGAAGGAGTTGTGGATCAATGCCATTTCAAAATCAAGAAAACTTTAAAAGTTCATTAGTGAACATCAGGATTTTTAATGCTGGCATATCTACCGAAATAAACATACCTTGTGTAAAACAGTTTCTCTTTATCCCACTTTCTAAAGACTTTTCCCAATTTTGCACCATATTTGAACTCTGTCACTCTGCCCAGATGGACATATTCAGTGTAAGAGATGGCCTCACCTCCCAAATCAATAACCTAGAGCCAAAGGAAAAAGAAAAATTAACATGTACAACAGAAATGGTTCAGGCTCACTATGCCAAGTCACAAATACAACAAATCATTTAGAAATATGTTTTTGCTTATTTTGCTAAAACAAATACAAAGCTCTAGGATACATCTGTTAAAACCTCATGGTGTCAGTAATTTTTATGGATGCATCATAAATTGCATGTTTTTATATTTTGGTAAATGTTTGAGCCATCCTATAATAGTTTTCATGTGTACATCTGCTCTCTGAATTTTGCATGTCATCTTGTTTTTCTTCATTTTCTCATGGTTCTTATTGCATCCTGTTTTATGTCTTATTTGTTTATTTGAAACAAATAATATTGCTAGAGTCACATTGAAGAGTGAAGCTTTCATAAAAGTATCTTTTTTCTGGCAGCAGTATTTAAGATACAAACCGCTTGCATGGACTTTCTCACAATTTGAACTCACTTCATCTTATGTTTGCACTCAAGACTTTAGGCTTCTGTCTCTTTGAAGATCTGATAAACTGAGTTGGTGATACCTTTATGTCTTAAGGAGTGTTTTTAAATGTGTGAAGGTGAATCTTTCTTCCTAGCAACCTTTTATGTTACACTGCTTGTTTTTTTGTGGGTTTTTACAAAATACACAAAAAATATTAAATCCATGAGGAGGCAACTACTTTACACTACTTAGCCACAACACAATACACAATATTTACTATATGACATTATTAGACATTTTAAATATCTCTTCATTTAAGAAAAATAATATTCCATTACATACATTTTACCTCCTGAAAGATGAAAGGTTTGGAATCCCTGGGAAACCACGTTGTGTTGAGGTTCTGAAGACGAACATAAACATTTTCCAGGTCACCTGGCCACATGTGCTTGCAGGCATCCACTCTGAATCCAGCTACACCTAAATCAATTAGCTTGTTCATGTACTCAGCCACTTTGCCTCTGACGTAGTCTTTCTCCAAATTAAGGTCCAAAAGACTGACCAGACGGCAGTCTCGTACCTAAGACAGCCAGTGCTTAGGATATTCGCCACTTTAAATAAATACATACTTAAAGTGGATACTTTAAATAGTTTTTTAATTGAAAATGATTTGAGAATGTTTCACCTGAAAAATATCTCCATAGTTTTCAATGTCACCACTGCTCGTTCGGCATTTGTTCACATTGAAGTCCCAAGCAGAGTACGGGACGCTTGGAAAATCCTTTCTGTCAGCATTGAACCAGCTTCCACATGAGGAGTGGTTTCCCTCTCCACCACCACTTCCACACATGTGGTTGATGACAGCATCCACGTAAATATTAACCTGTTGGCAATATGTAGGTACAACAAATCATGGCAGTTTCTATTAATATTTTTCAACATTTATGATGATACCTAATGAGCTTAACTATTTACAATTCTTTAATTCTGAAGTGCCAAACTCAGAAAATGGTAAAAATTTGATATCAATGTAGAAACTAAAAGCTTTAGGTACTTATTTGTTGTTTTCATAATGGCATAGGATCTATAAGAAGGTGCTGCTTAAAATTGACATATTTTCCAAAATTACCCCAACATTGTTGCATCTGATGATCATGTCTTTAAATTCCTCCTCACTGCCTGATCTGGAGCATAAATTGTAGCTGATTGGTTGGTATCTTTCCCACCATGGCCGCCATGGCTGGTCCAGAACAATGTGTTCGTTTGGAGGAGAAATCTGAGTGATAGACCCAAAATATAGTAATTATGCATGTTTTACAACTTTTTTATACTGAGGACACAAAGTCATATGAAAAATATACACCATGTTCCAAATTATTATGCAAATTGGATTTAAGTGTCATAAAGATTACAATTTTTGTTGTGCTATTAAATTTACAGATGGTATTGTGTGTCAGGGCTCTTTGAATCACTATAATTAATTTGACAGAGCTGGGCTAATTAGTTTGTCTGGTGAGCTCAATTAAAGGAAATCTAATTAAGATTATTAAGTAATCTTAAGTACATTATCAAGCAGGCCACAGGTTTCAAGCAATATGGGAGAGAGAAAGGATCTCTGCTGATGAAAAGCATCAGATAGTGAAGTGCCACATGACAAAGTATGAGAACATTAGATATTTAGCAAAAACTGAAGCGTTATCATCGTACTGTGAAGAGATTCAGAACAAAGACGGGTTTGTGCAGATAAAGGCATAATGAGGAAGGTTCCTGTTAGACAAATTCATCGGATTAAAAGAGAGCAGCTGTTAAAATGCCCTTACAAACAGCAAACCATTATTTGAAGCTGCTGGTGCCTCTGGAACCTCAAGGTGGAGGATCCCCCAGAGGCTTGCAGTGGATGAACCTACTATATCACTTGCATAATAATTTGGAACACGGCATATAGGCTGGAAAATTAATTTCAGAGAAAACAAAAATTTTCATCAAGGAACAACATTAGCAAGATTAGCAAGTCTAGTGAATTACACACACTGGAACATTTAGTGAATTCATCATAGGAAAAGGTAATCATTATAAACAACTACTTCTCTAAAATACAAACAGATTAAACTTTATTTAGCTCAACTCACCTGAACACCACCAAACCCTTTTGGAGCTAGGAAACGTTCACACTCGGCAGCAATGTCAGACCAGCGCCACTCAAACAGGTGGACAATTGTTGTCCTTCCATGCTTAAAGTGGGGGTTGTGCTGTGTGAAGCTGAGCCCAAACAGGGTTATTAAAATAAACAGCTGCATGCTTCTGTAAAAAAATTAAGACTTTATTCCATCTTCGGCAAACATATGCCAGTAACAAAAATAACAAAAGTAACAAATATTTTACATTAAACATTTTGTTTAACCTAGTTCTGACTGTAGTATATTCAGACACACTTACCAGTTAGAGCACTTCTGTTTAGACTGACCCCATGTGTGTTTGGTCACTTATTTCAACAGCAAAAGACTGTAGTAACATATCAAACAACAGTCTTAAAAAGCAAATAAAAAGCCAAAGCAGGTCTGCAATTCAAATATAACCTTTGGCCTCTGTGAAAAACAGTAATCAAAGAAAAACATTCACTAAAATGTGCCGATTTACAGTCGATCTGTCCTTGATAGACAGAATTCTGCATTCTGTCCTTGATAATTTACCAACTTGTTTTAAAAAGTTGACTTTTGTTAAAAATTTAAAATGTAGATTTTCTTTACTGTGGACAGTGTCTGCTGAAATACTCAAAAGAATGAAGTTTTTATTTATATTTCTACATAAACTACACACCAGAGCCGAGTGGGGACACAAAAAATCTTTTTCATAGTTTCTTGTTGACATTCCAGCAAGTCTTATTTTATTTGCAGAAACTGTGATTTCAGCATATGACCTACATGTGATTAGAGAATACTGAACTATCTGAGTCATTTTAAGAGGAATGCCCCTGTGGTTCTGTCTCACAGTAATACAACTCCCCCTGATGGCCTGATGACTGAACATAGTCATAAGTCAAGTCGCTGACATATCTAAGCAATCCTCATTTCAAAGGAATAGCTTTATTGTCCTATTACACAGGCAAAGAGTAGATGTCGTCAAACAAATGAGTCCTTCAGTGATCTTTATTGCTTATGCATGATATAAACTTGATTTCAAAATTTGGATTTCTATGGAGAATTAACACTTTAGGCATTGTTAATCTGATAACTTATTTTAAACGCTTGTCAGGGTCTGGTGTAGGCAATCTGTGCATCATGTCACAATCACAGCAAGTAGCCTTACAATCTCATTGGATCTTTGAAATATATATATGACTTATATACTGGATATGACCGTTCAGTGTCTTGCAAATACAAAATGTGATCTTTATCAAAGTCATTGAAGAGTTTGTTGTGCATTTTAATGTATCATCAAGGCATCATGAGTGTCATAACATGTATAATTTTAAACAGCTATAAAAAGATGAAAGAGCAGTAACAGTAAAAAAATACAATCCATTTTTAGGATTTATGCTACTTTATTTGGAGTTAACAGTTTACAGCTTGGAATCAGCATGGATAGCAATAAAAGGATCTTCCTCTGTATTGCTGATGTAGAAGTGGGCGCGGCCATCGCCTCCAACCTGGATCTGCTTTCCAGTGCACGTACTTCCTTCCTTCTGTCCCGAAATGACGTCACAGTAGGTTCCACCGGGCAAACCGGTGTTCAGGGTTACATCTAGGGCCCTGCAGTTTAAAAATGGGGCACAAATTATTTAAACTGATTCACTTTGAAAGAAGAAAACAATGATGTAAAAAACTTAACGTACAATTTACAGAAAAGTAAGATTTTTTTGTCTCATAAAAAGCTTACCAGTCATCGTTGTTAAAAACTATGAAACCACGGTTACCACGTCCAAAGGCAACCTGGTTGCTCTGGTTGTCCCACCAGTTGGCATGAGGCTGTCCATTGACCACGTTACGGAAAGTGACCATGTTCCTTTAAAGATCAGATTTTTATTTAATCTATTTGATCATCAGAAATCTAATCATGTTATGGACTGTAACGTGTTCTGTGAACCCACTTGATCTGACGCCATCTATGCTCACACACCCATCCGTCTCCACAGGTCTGGTCAGGGTTGATTGGAACAGGCTTGGTGGATCCATCACCATTACTGGGAGGGCCAATCCAATCATTCTCATCCTATAATCATCAACACTTTTTCTCAACATAGAAACAACTCAAAACATGTTTCAAATATGTTATATCATGTTTTAAAAATTTCTAAACAAAACAAAGGCAAACCTTTCCATTCACAATGTTACGGTTCCAGCGGTAGCTCGACATCACTCTGGCCTGTCCGTAAGGATGAGCCAGCATGTAGGCCACAGCCATCTTGTGGAGTCTGGCATCCCAGAAGGTAACAATGGAGGCACCACCAGCACCGTGACCTCTCTGGTTGTCATGATTGTCAACAAAGACAACAGCATTGCCATCAGGCATGAATCCCCAACCTTCTCCCCAGTTCCTGGACACATGAACACATCATAACTATTTTGATTTTGAGTGTTACATACAAATTAAATCACTGATATCTTGATGTTGTTCAGTAACTTTTAGACACCACAGAATTTGCCAACATACTTGGTGTAAGAAAGCTTCTCCCCATTCCATTTTCTGAAGACAGTTCCAAGTTTGGCACCATATTTGAATTCAGTCACTCTTCCCAGATGGAAATACTCATTCGAGGAGATGGCCTCACCTCCAAGATCAATTACCTACGTGTGATAGTCATACATAAATCCAATGGAGCAATAGTTTAAAGCTGTCTGGCTATTAGAAAGGATATTTTTATGTGAAATTTGTGTAGTTTTCTAGTTTACCTCCTGGAAGATAAAAGGCCTGGCACCACCTGGGAACCATTTGGTGTTAAGGTTGTTGAGACGACGGTAGATGGTATCCACGTCACCAGGCCACATGTGCTTGCTAGCATCCACTCTAAATCCAGCCACACCCATGTCAATAAGCTTGTTCATGAAGTCAGCCACCTTGCCCCTGACGTATTCTTTCTCAAGGGCAAGATCCAGCAGACCAACCAGACGACAGTCGCGCACCTACAAATAAGCAACCAGTCACAATAAAACAGATGGAAATAATCACGCTGATTGGAGGATCATTAATATATATATATGTTATTTTGTTGTTGTCTTCTTTTTTCGGCACTAATTACCTGATAGGGATCGTTGTAGTTCTCAATTTCACCACTACCAGTCTTGCATTTATAGTCATTGAAGTCTGCAGCAGAATATGGGACGGTTGGAAAGTCCTTTCTGCTGGCACTGAACCAGCTGCCACAAGAAGAATGGGTTCCCTCTCCACCACCAGATCCACACATGTGGTTGATGACAGCATCCACATAGATGTTGACCTGTGAATAGACACAAGCGTTATGAAACCCTAAGCCCACTAGGGTTTAGGGTAGCCAGGCATGCTACTATACACATAAACCATAAAGAAGTGTATTTTACCCCAACATTGTTGCATCTGGTGATCATATCCCTGAGCTCAGCCTCACTGCCAGATCTTGAGCAGAGGTTATAGCCAATTGGCTGGTATCTCTGCCACCAGGGCCTCCAGGGATTGCTCACAATAATGTGTTCATTTGGTGGAGAAATCTGAGCAACACAAAAGACAGATGTTAATTTATCACTTGTAACTTGTCACATTAAAACACAAACTTTAAAAAAAAGTTAATTTCTAAAGGAATATTTAAGGGAGGACTCTTGAGCAGCTTCAGTTTAGTCAAACAACTAGCTGTATTACCAAATATAATGCAATGAATCCGAAAAAGCAATGGATTATAGGAGCTTAAAGTTGATCATAGTCCCATACTTCACTTGGTTGTGTTTGCAAAAGTTCTCTTGAAAAGCAATGGCCACATCAACAAAGATAATTGGACATTTAAGGCCCATTAAGCATCTGTCATTGCCAAAGTGTCTGTAAATGACATTAATTTAAATAACTTTGTTGAATTTATTTAGTATCCAAGCCTGTGCTGTAAAAAATTAAATAAAAAAAATATCCTGATGCTTGCGTTGAGTCTTAGGCAAAGGCAAATACTTAATCTTAAATGACTTTGATTGGGATCAGGAATATAAAAATCTTTGTCAGGAGATTTCCAGCAATACCTGTTAAGCATAACCATCCTGAAAAAGTAGTTGCCATGTTTTTTTATGACTATTTTTTGTCCTGCAATATCATTAAACTCATCATTTATAGACATTTGCTCAAGCAGACATACCTGAACACCCCCGAAGCCATTAGGACCCAAGAAGCGCTCACACTCTGCGGCGATATCAGCCCAGCGCCACTCAAACAGATGGACGATAGCTGTCCTTCCGCTTTTGAGCTGGGGATTGTGCTGAGCAAGGCTCAGGCCAAACAGAGCGACTAGAATGAGAAGCTTCATGTTTTTCCCTAATGAGAGAGAAACTGCACTCACTCTCTGCCTTTTCTTGTGTGTATTTATAGCAGTTTAGCTCATGTCTGGATAACACGGAGATAAAGAGTTGTCGCTAAACAGGTGCTTCTTTCTCACCACTTGGCGACATAAGTACTGCACCTATCTTTTTTAAGGATGTTAAAACAAAATATATCGGTATTTATTTAGGGTTATATAAGCACAATTTAAGAGTATTTGTCTCTTTGAAAGATGAGAAATGACTTTCAAAAGGGAAGCCATTTAGGCCTTGCACATATATTATGTATACTATTCATTGTGTTATGAATAATACTACTAATGCAAATATTGAAACACACCTTTGTATTTGTTTATGACTTCTGATGGCAGATATGTGTGGGAAGGAAAACATTCACCACCAGTTGCTTTTCTATTTGGCTTTACCTCTAGCTGCCACGTTTCTTTTCTACATGTAAGTGTGAATGTCCTTGAGGTTATAGTAGACTATCAAATTTCCAGTCATGCTTGACACTTATGTTGTTTCACTTGGCACAGTAAAAAAAAAAAAAAGCCTTGTTTTGCAATGCCCCAATAAGGTTTTTACATTTTCTTTCTCACAAGTAAATTTTGTGAGTAAGGTCATCATGATTTACATATAAAAAGTAATTGTTGACAACTTTTGACATCTATCAAACTGTGTTTTGTCAAGAGGAAGATAAACAACAACAGTCCCATCAATGCAGACCTGCTAAAACATGCCAGACCAACAGACCAAATACAAAATCAATGACTATATTCTGATTTTGGATGTTTTTTCCTTTCCTGGACTTTTCTCAAGAAAAAAAAAAAAACACTTGCTGCAAAATTCTTTAGCATTTTGGATGTGCATTTACGAAGTATTTGGATCATATGATCAGGTCATACCTCAACATCTCAGCAAAGCCTCATCTTCTTTGCCTCTATTCTCAGATATTGCTGTAGTCTAGTTTGTGCTGTGAAGTGGTCAGCCTTAAGAAATGTAGTTAAACCCCTTGGGATGCAAATGGTGGAGCACCTTCGCATTCACAGACATTTTTAAAGATATTTTATTGCATGTGTGGTGTTAGCATATTCCAGACTTGATAGTGTGGCGTGCGCCTTACCCCACCGTGTGAGAGCTGTAGTTGCTGCTTCTATGGCAGTAGAAGTTAGTGCTCCTATAGTTCTGTTCCACCGATTAACATTAAAAGTACCACGTGCGGCATCAGCACTGTTATTGCATACAAACATGACATTCTTATCGCCTGCTAGACATCTTTCATGTATGTCCTCCCTTTTATTGCAACCCCATCTGACTATTGAAAGATGCACGGTCTTAAATCCTGCAACACTGTTACCTCTCCCAGATGACGATACAAAGCATAAATGTCAGAAATTAGCAGAAAAAACAGCAAAGAGTAGGAATGATTTAAAAGATCTGCCATTAGATAAAGGTGAAATACTTTTGTAGATGGTTCCTCAAGAAAAAATGAACAAGGAAAAACTCAAACCGGGCACGCGGTGGTAAACGACAAAATAGTGCTAAAAGCTGAAAGACTCCCCTCACATTACTCAGCACAGGCTGCAGAGTTGATAGCACTAACCACTGCTTGTAAATTAATGAAAGACAAAGAAGTGACTATTTACACCGAGTCAATACGCGTTTGTAACCGTTCACACCTTTGCCCAGTATTGGCAGAACAGGGGTATGATAACATCAACAGGAAAACCAGTAACACATGCAGAATTATTAAAAGAACTACTACAAGCTGTGCACCTACCAAAACAACTAGCAATCTGTAAATGTGCGGCGAACACTGCAGGAACAGATAAGGTGTCCCTAGGGAATGCTTTCGCAGACAAAATAGAAAAAAAAAAAAGCAGCTGAGGGAGAGATACACATGTTACATGTGGAGGAAAAATCAAACTTATGAAAAGAAACTTTAAAAGAGATGCAACAATTAAGTCCTCAAAATGAAAAGGATTTATGGATAAAAAAATGGAGCAAAAATAGAAGATGATATCTATAAATGATCTGCAAATAAACCTATTTTACCAAAAAATCTGTATAAATGGGCTGCAATATTGAGCCATGGCGTTTCACATGTCTCAACATTCTTGTAGCACTACTTACAGAATGAGGATGGGTATTCAGGTATGTTTTCCACATAGTTCTACTATCATTGTTTTAGTCTCCTGGGCAAGTATGACGTCAGCAAACTACAGAGATTAAACTTGATATATGACAAGTGATGTTTTTAACACGGGACTGTCCTCTCTAGCTGGTCACTGTTTAAAATGAGTACATTTGCTAAATGAATCATTCTTCATTCCCAACAGTGAAATTTGTGTGCTGGAGTTTAGTTGCAAGTTATGTCATCTGACTTGTTTGCTTTGTATCCAGAGAAAACAAGTACCACTTAGCCAGAGTTGTGTAAATTAGCCAGGAAGCCAAACATGCTATGCAAAGAAAAATGTTGCATAATGTCCACAACACTGAACTTGAAAGAATGCAAACATTAAGTCATGGGCTGCCTACATGAGAGGGACTTATTTATTTATTCCAATCCAATATATTTAAAGTTTATTGCAGCTTTCCAATAAGAGGTCTTCTCAAACACTTAAATATAAGAAAGCTGACATTGCAGCTTCATTGCATAAAGTAGGCTTGTAAATTCCAGGATGACGATGCTTTTCTTTTTTCTGTATTGAAGCTTTTATTAAAAGACTTGCTTCAATCCAACTGCTTCCTCTTAGAGCCCACTCCAGCCACTGTGACCACTTCCCACAGTGAGCATGCCAAGCTAACATCTGACCTGCCTTTCTGAGTTTCGTTCTGGGTCACTGCCGCCAGTGAGTCTTCAGGTCATGCGTGTGTAAACACAAGGTTTAGACCAGCTGTGTCTGTGTGGACAATGTGTGGTGACACAAAAGGTCTAGAGAAGAAAAAAAAAAAATCTACAATTGGTGGGCAGATTTTACGGCAGGTTTTGGATAATCCTCGCAAACTTGTTTCATAAATCATGCAGAAATAACATTTTAGTCTTTTGAAATTTTCATGGAAATGTTTTTACATTTATTTTACATTATGTGGTTATTACTATCAAAATCACTTTATAAGCAGCTGGCATCAAATATTTACATTCACTGTGCTATTGGCAAAATTTCTAGTTTTGGGGGAGCAATAAACAGGACATTTTCTGAGAGTAATTCCTGAGGGGTTCATAAAAAAGTTCACTCCCTCTTTCTCTCCTGCTTTTTTTTAAATTTACCTTGTGTGGTTTTCAATTTTCTTTTCTATTTTCAGCCACCACCAATGTCAACTATGGAATTAGGATGAAGGTGACAGCAATTCACCTGTAATTACACCTAACAGAACGTATTTAGTTGATTGGACCATATTTAGCCCTATGGTCCAATCAACGTAGCTTCACGAGAAACATAAGTTAAAAGTTCCAAAACTATAAAGTTTATTAAAGTGATCATTTTTCAAAAACAATCCAGCAGCATCAAACTACTCACACATGCATTTATTGTAACGTTAACACAAATTCAACAATATGTTACAACTGTGCTACAAAATATGGCAACCACTACAAAGTTCAACTAATTATGCATTATTAATGTGTGTCTTGTTACATTTTAAAATTGTATTAATTACAATTATTTAAGTTTTCAAGGCAAATTGAAAACCCCACAAACAAAAACTTTTCATGTCTTTATTTGGCATAATTACAGTGCTCAGTTACAGCCAGGAATCAGCCTGGATGGCAATAATAAATCAACAGCTACAAAAAGATGGAGCAATGATGAAAAACCCAATCCATAATTAAGATGTTATGCTACTTTATTTGATCCAAGCTTGGAATCAGTGTGGATAGCAATAAAAGGATCTTCCTCTGTATTGCTGATGTAGAAGTGGGTGCAGCCATCGCTTCCAACCTGGATCTGCTTTCCTGTGCTTCTGGCCCGAATTGACGTCACAGTAGGTTCCACTGGACAAACCAGTGTTCGGGGTTACATCTAGGACAAGTTGTTCATTTGGAGGGTAAATCTAAGGAGCATTTAAACCCTAACTGTACAGCTGTAACACAATTTCTTGAAAGAAGTGTTTAGGGCAGTACACATGAGAGGCTCTTAAGCAAAGCTCTGACGGCTCATGGTACATATATAAAAAGATCATTAAATATGTTTATAACAAGAAAGTTGAAAAACTGTACCCAGAATAAAATTCTTCTTTTGTTTGAATACTTCACATCTTTAATGTTCCCACAATTTCAAGTAATAGTGACAGGACCTGTGCAGTCCTCAACTCTTAGAACACTGTCTAACCCAGAGTAGCAAAATACATTTCATAAATAGTTTAGCCACTGGAGGGAGCAAGAGACTACAAACTAAAAGACATTTTAAATATTCTTTCTTTGGACATCAGGGAACCCTACCCCTATAAAACTTCTCCAAAGCACACTTTATCTACTAAAATAATATACACATGCATCATTCACTAGAACATTTTTTTTTTTTCCAATCTTGACTTTTAAAGCTTAGAGATTTGGTTTATGTAAGAGATTTGTTCTTAAGTGAGAAAAGGTTACATAGTTGAAAGGTCACTTCATCAGACAGAAACAGATACTAAGAAGTATTAAAATATTACTGTTATAAATAACAAGAGTTCTACCATGCACACCTGGACGCCACCGAAGCCATTGGGACCCAAGAAGCGCTCACACCCTGCAGCAATGTCGGCCCACCACCACTCAAACAGATGGACGATGGCCGTCCTTCCCTGCTTGAGCTGAGGATTGTGCTGAGCATGGCTCAGCCCGAACAGAACAAGCATAAGGAGAAACTTCATGTTTAACTGTAATGAGAGAGAAGACGGCACTCACTTTCTGCATTGCTCTGTTTGTATATAAAGGATTTTATGATGCTTCTAAATAAATTATAAAACGGAAATGATCAATTTTATGGTTAATCAGGTGCTTCTTTCTCACAGTTCAGTAATGCAACCCCTATGCACTTCTAGAGATCCTTGGTAAACCTATGTAAAAAGCCTTCAAATAAGTTAATCTTTACTTGCTTTATCAAAAACAGATTGACAAGTTCACATCCAAGTACTTTATATCTTCTGACAAGAGCTGCCTTTTCTCTGCTGAATTTTTTACAATGTTAGAGCCAACGGAGAAGAATATTTCCCTGTTAGAATATTCAGAGTCCAAGATCGTCTCATGCTCAAGCTCTCGTCTGTTCACCTTAATCGTTGAGGGGTTGAAGAGACCATTAAAGATGGTTGTGTTTGTGTATTGATTTTGCCATTGGTTTTGGATTGATATCATTCTCAGTTTTTGTAAAGACTCTCTGGATTATTAGAAGAGAAATAGGCTCTCTGTACAATCTTCCATTGTACTTAACAGTAGACCTGAGAAGTTGTTCAACGTCTTCCTCACACCAAACTTTACATTGTTGGATGTGCTAAGAATTTACGAATGGCTGATACAGTTGGTGAAGAAAATGCTAAAAAATATTAAAACCATAATATTCCTTTGACATCAGTCACAAAGGAAGTTGGTTCCATCTGATTTAGGACATGGTTCCAGTTAAATTCCCAGTAACATCTGGCAAACTCGGAGACAAATTACAGTCCCCGTCCCAGGACAATGGGCCTTTGTGTTTTGTATTAACACAGGGAAACAATAAGTCATGAATTACTAAACAAAAGAATCTGCATAAACCACATTATTGTGATACCAAGTCAAATATAAAGTTGTAAAACTTGAGTTTTTACATTACCCAGCAAAGGTGTGCAGATACAGATTACCTGACTAAACCTGAAACTAAACTTGCAATAGGCGACTATTATATCCAAAAATCATTCCTAACTCATTTAAAAACATTTAGTGACAAAATACAAATGATCAAAATGCTGACATTTACTTTTTGTGTTCATGCTGTTCCACATAGCTAATCTCTTGGTCTTTTCCAAGTATTGATACCGGGGAACAAATAGTCTTATCTAATATTCAGCTGTATTGGGCACGCCTATTTACAATGTATTTGGTGTAGTATAGGGAGAAGTAATAACAATAACTTAGTCCCAAAAATCTGTTTTTCTTTTACTTCATTTAAGAAGTAGCTGGATAGTAAAAAGAGCAGAGAAGGGAAAAAATATGCAGTATATGGCACGTGGCCGAGAATCGATTCTGGGAAACTTGTGTCGTGAACTGTAGTTTCCACAAAAGTGGCGACTGTCCTGGTGCACCAACAAGAAATTTCTTTTGACTTACCATGCTTAAAGGACAAGTATTAAAAGATGAACAACACTTCAAATTACTTGACCAGCCTACATTAAAGATATTTATTAATATTGAACTCATTTGTTTTTGTTTTTGTTTTGTTTTTTATATACCGATTGTAGCAAGTTTCCACTTTAATTTGTGAGATGTTTATTGTCCTTATGACATATTGCACTTTGTGGGAGGACATGTGCAGACGGTAGGTTCTGACTAATTCAAATTTCCCCTTGGGCCCTCAAAAATTCCAGTCAAAGTAAAGTCCTTTCCTGTATGGACAACACAGAACATTTCTCCAGAGGTAATGAAGGGTTTGAATGGACAAAGATTTCTTTCTAAAACAAGTGAAGCAAGAGGAAGCTGGTCATCCAATTCCCACACTTCGTTCTGTCTTGGGAAAGTGGATAAGGAATGGTAGTGGGAGGAGTTGAAGGTTGCAAAGAGTAAGTGGGATTAAAAAATGGAAAAGAATGATGTCAGCAGGTTGAAAGACACAGAAGACATAAAGGTGGTGACTATGGTGAGAGGAGACTAGCCTTGCATGGGAAATGCTGAAAATGAGAGGAGAGTGGTGAGATTAAACTGAGTATATATGATGTTCATACTAGTTTTCACACAGATGCAGGTCAAAAGGAACATTAGGTAAAGTGAAAATAGAGTAAAAAAAAAAAAATGGTATTGTGTCTCCAGTTCATAGATGTGTGTGAAAGTAGACAAGCACATACTTTGGACAGTATGTCACAACATTTAGCACTGTTCTCTCAATTTTTGGCTCCCAAACGGTTATTGTGGGTATTATTACTGCAAAATCACAATTCAAAGAATTATGAAATTCAGTGATGCTGAATTTAAGCAAAATTGTCTGAGTGTTAGTTTATTCCTTCTGGTAATTTTGCTTGATTTGTCCACTTCATTTTTCATCCTACCCTTGGATCAGTTTTAGAGCTGGCAGGTTTGGTTGGTCTAATCCAAGAAGAAATCTGTCTAAGTTATGGCTGTGTACAGCGATCACATTGACTGATGTCTAAATAAGGTCTACTCTAGCTTTAATATTGAAATCAGGGCTGTTCCTCTGTGGACTCACTTCCCTTTCCTTATTTTTTTTTCTTTTTTTTTTGAACCCAGATATGTTGTGCAGATGTTGGAGAAAGCTTTCCATCATACTGCAAAAAATAACAGCAGTAGCGGAAGTCCCCAAGGAGATGTTTCTTCTCCAACTTCCACAAACGCGCACACAGTCAGACACGTGCACACACGTCTGGGAACGCGCTTACCCAGCTGCAGACTAAAACTTGAATACCAGATTTTTTTTCTTTTTTGACCAAATCTCCCACTTATTTCTCACATATGCATCTGGTTTAATGGTGAAAAGCAAAGATTTGAACACTTCCATTTTGTTGCTGATATTGATTTGTGCTGCCCAGCGTTGTTCGGGAAACAGGATGGACTCTGGAAAGAATCCTGTCCAAGGAATACTTAAGACTTAAGACAATCTGGCAACGATAATAGTTTTATTCACAAATGATTGCAGCTGGAACTAATGAATATTTAATCCGGGGCATTTTTCCATTCACAATACCCATACAGGTTTGAGCCTCAATCTCAGTGACATATTGTCATTTCGATATATCAACAAAGAATTAACAATTAGTTGGCATGAGATGTCTTTGCTGATTAATTTACAAACAGATAGTCATTTGTATGTAAGAAAATAAGGAAAAATAAACAAAAGCTCAAGGCTAACCCTGCAACAATAAATAAGACAACAAATTGCAGGTATTTAGTATTTTACTCAAATAGGCATTGTAATGTTTGGTTTCTATGAAAGATAAATGTGGGAGGGAACTGACTGTGTGGATTAAAAAAAAGCAAAATACACACACACACAAACTAAATCTAAAAAAAAAATATCAGACTCTGGCAATAGCAAAAAAAAAAAGCAGCGAGAAGAGTGGACAACCAAAGGAACTAGCAAACTTCTGTTCGCAATTTCTGGGCTGTCATGTTCAGAAATTGTCTCTCAAAATAATACAGGTAAAAAAATGTGGGAAGATTAACTTTTTAATCTTCAACAGAAAAACATTATGTCATTCCAATCCTTTTGTATTTCAGAAATTAAGGTATAACCTGAAGAAAATGGCTGTGACAATAATTTTCTACAACATAAAAGGTTACAACATAAATGATTCAATTTAATATTGACCTGGCTCTTTTAATGCTTTTAAATCCTTACAAGCAAGGTAGTGTATATGACTTGTATTATTTATTTTTTTACTTTTTTTTTTTTTTATGAAACGTGCAGTTGCAATGAACACAACAGATAATATTGTCTGTACAGCTCAGAGCTTTGCAAGGACTCAGTTCTTGACTTGATGAACCAAGTAAAAGATTTCACCGTTTTTCTTTCTGGGCCGTGTAATTGGGCTGTGATGTCAATTGTCTTGTAAATTCTAAACTGGAATTAACAGGGACGTTACGACAAGCATGGTCCTGGTCCATTCTCAAAATCTACCTGATTTTAAGTTAGTTTACTTTTCATTCCAAGGGATTTAAGCATTTTATTTAACAAACAACCCCAATAAAATGCCACGAAAAACAGTGTAAGGGTAAATTTACTCAATCAACATTATTGCATAAATGTTTTATGTTGGCAAATACAAAACAAAATCTAGTTTACATAGTTTTCACCAAACATCATGACTTGGCTTCTCACTTGCAATCCAGAAAATGATTAACTCAATTTTTATTTTCCACATTGAACAAAGAACAACAAGATCCTTTCTTCAGATCTCTTTTGTTCTGCCCACAGTTTGCAATATGGTTTTCCTCAAGCATGTCATCTAACCTTTTCTGTTTTAATTTTGAAGTCACCAAGTTGAGCTGTAAATACAGTGACGTCAGTGAAGTTATTATGGCAGCACTTCTAAATTTTCCTGTCGTGCCAAAGAGGACATTTTATAGCAGGTTTCACAAGCTGAGTGGCGCTTGTCCTCACGTGTAGCAGTTTGTCAGTAAATCACAAAGTGTGAGCAATGCCATGAAGTTTCAATGGACCTGAGCCATGCATGTACAAAAAAAAAAAAGAAAAGAAACAACTTTGTTTTGTTCAAAAATACATTTTTGAACAAATATAAAAAATCATAAACTTCAAAAGATTCACATAAAGGGTTGACATAAAAAGTCTATTTCATCAAAATAATATGTTATTCAAGAAATTCCTGCAAGTGCATTTTAATAGAAAGTTCACGCTGAAATTACAGATGGTCCTAATTTAATGATCCTCTTTCACGGTAGTCAGCAGGGGAAGAAAAGAGCTTTGCTTTGCTGAGCTGAGCAACAGTTTTATTGTGAAGAAAAATTCCCAAGTTGCCCTAATTATTTTCTAAAGTTTGTAGATTTTCCTCCCCACACATTCATCTTTTTGAATAACATAACCACGAACATGAAGGGGACATCATTTGATAAGTAACCTACTTGAATTTTGAATTGTTTTCTTCTCTAAAACTAATCTGTATTTTGATCTTTGCTCACTTTTTTTAAAGAATCAATTATTGGATCATATATAATGAGTCCATGGCTTTAACAGTTTTACTGCCTGTTTATTATGTATTGACTCCTTTTAATTGCAACTTTATAGATCTGTAGGCCTTAATTATACCCTGTAGTGAAACAATTATAACAGGTAACAAAAGAGACGAAAGAGTCTTAACACACACAGTTTTTCCTGTAATTAAATTCATAAGACACATCAGTGGAGAGAGTTCTCTTTATGTGAAGCAATTCAAGAAAAAGTGCTTCAGAAATCTCTGCCAGTATCAAAACTGATTTGCCAAAAGACTTTGTCTCATTGAGAGGTCAGTTCCTTCTGTCTAAAGGAGCGAAAGCGCTAACCTGAAAATAATATTAAAATGACAAGAAACTTTATTTTAGATATTAATTTAAAGCGCGTTGATATGACATCCTCGCCACTGTTTTGACAACGGAAGTATTGTACCTTCTGCTGAAGGACAGGACTTGTTTGAAAAGTATTATGACGTAAACTGTTTCTGTCTTGGGGAACACATGATCTAAATGCATTCAGTGATGTTCTTGCCAATAAAGTTAGCTAACTCGTTAATTGTTGAGACTTTATTTACGAGAAAGTAATTGATATTGTGGTAACATTTTCTGGCACACGTTGGATTGACCATTGTTCCATTGTTGACATCTTTTTCAATCTGGAATGGAAAGTTTCTGCATTGCTGGATAATCATATCATGCTATGAAATTATTAAAAATGGCCAATAGGGTGGCCTGAAATGCTCTGCCACCTGGAGATGTGTGTATGTTAAACATTTGGGCAAATGGAAACTCATGGCATTTAATTGGAAGTCAGTCAGTCAGTCAGTACCACCCCAGATGATGAACTTTGGAAAAAAGTCCAGATCTCTAAAAATGTGTGACCCAGATGTTTAGGGATTTTTTTTTTCTTGAAAGAAAAGGTATGGAAGTCATCTATTTTCTCCCTGAAGAGAAAATAGCAGCAAGTCTTAAGAAAGAACATGATGCTCTGCAGGTCTAAAGCTTATACTTACTGTAAGGAGGAATCGTGTGTTTAATTGCCATACAGAGGGTTGTGGCTCTCTGTAAACCTAATCCTTATTTCTATGTAAAGAGCTTTCATGTAAACATTTCAAGCACTGCTTGTTTGTTCTGTGCAGACTTTGTTTTCTCCCATAAACTGAGGGGTCCTGCTGCTTTGCAAGATCTGTCCAAGTTCCTGTCTTCACCCAGCTGCTTCTTGTGCTCGCTGATTTAGCAGTAGTCACATACCACTGCTGTGTAAAGCAATGCCAAATCAAGATTCTAATACAAACAGGGGAGGAACAACCTCCAAAAGTAAATGAAGACTTTGAAATGTAAGTAATAATGTTCCTGTTCAGATCCTTCCTTTTTTTTTTGTATGTCAATCCTTAGTTAAATGTATCATTTTCAATTCTCATTTATTTATTGCCCTGAAACATATTTGAGATATTTTTTTGGAAGGTGTTGTTGAGCACTCTGAAAGTTAGGAACTGCCAAATTTAGATAAGGTTTCTTTGGTCACATAGATCAATTTGAAATTTATCGAGAAATAAATTTCAAAACTAAACAGTTTCTCCTCAGATGTTTTATATCCACATTATTTTGTCCCAGAAACTCCCTCTCATCGCTAACACTTTTAGTCTTATTTTCCACTTTCTATGCTCCTGTAAATCCCTGACAAATACCTTTACACTCAGCACCACCATAAAGTTGGCCCCGGTACCATTTGGGTATGAGAATAGATGTGGACTCAGAGGCCCAGTAGAATATTCAGGAAGTTCATTTTGGAGCAATTCCACGAACCCTTCTGGAAACACCTTATTCAAGCCAAATCAAATTAGGACCATCAGAGCTATGAGAGAGTCTGCAGCTGAATAAAACTCAGCTGGGTGTCTGCTATCTGTGCTGTGTTTGCCCATCTCAAACAGATCAAAGTCATGGAAGATCATCACCTGGCCTCATGAGTGCACTTTCAGACGTTGAACACTAGAGGTCTCTCTAGGAATTTGTTGAGTGATGGCCAAAATAGCTCTGAAATTGGAGAAACTTCCTTTGATTCCACATTGGTCTCAGATAATTAAGCACTGGAAAAGTCATTGTGGTCATTATTCAGTCAAGCCTGCATAATACCTGAATATGTAAATCTACAGTTTAGGCTGACTCTTTTTCATTCCCTTTGCTTTGCTTTGTTTGCTTTGCTGGCAACACATTTTTTTGATGTAGTTAAATTAAGTGAAATTAAGGTATTGAAATGCTTTTGTCACATATCCTCTTACAATATGCAACAGGCTTTTGTTCTGACGTGTTTTAAAACTTAATTGTCCCGTGAAAGTGATCCTGTTCCTTGTGGCTTCGTTCTAACATCTCATCCATGGTAAACATACAATTTTCCCTATTTAGGTAAGGATGGCAGCATGTCAAGGGAGGTGTACCACTAAAGTCATCAAGTTCCATTTTTCTCAGCACAGATCATGTTGCCATAATAATTCATATTAGAGTACACATTGGAGGGTAAAAAAAAAAATACAGCGGAAAAAAAGACTGAATTTAAGCAGCACAAAAAAAAATATTTTCACAGAATTTAACTTCTCAAACTTATACCAAGGAGAGTTCTAATGCGTTATTTTTGCAGAATATTGATGCACTTCACAGTATCAGCTTTTTGTTGCCTCAACAGAGTTACCAACAAAAACACTGACATCATTAGGGAGTTACTGCTGCATGTAAGAGTATATTGTTTTGTACAAAAATGTGTCTTAAAGTTTTTGGGGGTTTTTTTTCTCCTGACCAAAATAATAATAATATTGAATAACGCTGTGTATATTATGAACCAAGTTGGCCATTTATATTTGCTTTGGTAAAAAACATATCTAGGGGAATGTCTTTAATCAAGGAAACAAGACACACCCGGGAGTAATCAAGGGAAAGACAGGGCAACACGAAGAGCACAGAGGACACGGAGACTCAAAATAAACACACAGAAAAACACGAAACGTGACACTATCATCTCGGAGACACTCAGAAAAGTTATATGAGGTACCCTTACCAACTGCTTTATTAGGCACACAGCTTTATTAGTTGGTATAAATAACATATCATTGCCTAAACGCAAAGCATTTAGGCATCTAGCAATAAAGTTCAAATTGAGCATAAGAAAAAGGTAATTAAAGAGAACTTAAGTGACACGATTGTTGGTGCCAGATCAGTTGATACGACCATTTCAGAAACTGATTTTTTACATTACAATATAATTTCTGAGATGTTATATTTTAGATTGTTTTTAGCAAAACAGGACTTCTTTATGACATTTGGCAAAAACGAATCCAAGCAAGCAAAGATTCTGTTGGGTTCCTCGAGGCTCGAACGTTTCAATCTGCAAATCAATTTGAACCTATGTGATTTCTTCTTGTCCTAGAAATCATCCCTTGTCTAGGGCGTTGAGCAGGACAAGAAAATTGGTGTGTCAGTTGTTGTTTCTTTATTGTGTTTGATTGAACTGAAGCCAAACATCTGCAGCCAAGCCTAAGCCCAGGCCATTATTAAGTGTGTGTGTAGCACATATCCGGAGCTTGTCAAACAAAACCACACAGTACTAGGAAGCGTTGCTGACTTCGTTCACTGCAACACAGCTGCAACTTGACATGACATAGTCTCCTCAATTAACCTTGGTTTAAATGGTAAAGAGCTTTTCATGCAATTCCTACATTTTCTTTTCTTTTCATCCAATGAGACAGAGAGATGTTTTCTATACGGGACGACTCATTTGATTCTTGAATAGATAGTTTAACAGTTTAATCTTTTTGTCTTCTTCCTCCCAATATTTAAGGAAGCTTCCCATCTTAGTTTATTTTAGAAAGTTCTGCCCTCTGAACCTTAAAAAGCTTTTCTTGGAGACTAAAGAAAGTGCCCACATTTCTCACCCACTTACACCTAAACAGGAACTTTTAAAGTATAGTATTTAACTCTCCCTCCTCAGTGCATGGGTGTCCATTTGCTTCACAGTTTAGGCATCTATGTGATTTTCTATGTTATATTTGTTCCAAAGCATCAATTTGGTGTGCAAGGCTTGACTTGGTGGCCAGTAATAAGCTTCTGTTCCAAGGCTCCCGATGCAGTGGCCTTCACCACAGGGAACTATGTGGCCAGCTGCCCTTGGCACCACAAGGGGAGCCAAAAATTTGACTGGTATGAGTCATCTTTGGTCTACTACAATTCTGAAGCTGGAAAAATAGAGGGGCATCTTGCTGTTGAACCTTAAAGTTGCTTTGAGTTTCAGTTTAAAATATCTCTTTGTTCTTATTATCTTATAACATATTATGAGCAATCTCTAAAGCTTTCGGTGAATATGTGAAGTTCTGTCCAGTCTATTGCATATTGATAAATATTTAAGACAAGAAAATGATTGCTTTACTCCAGATGGACACAAGTATACAGCATTTATGTTAAAAATACAAGTTTCTCAGACTCTTGGCATGATCTTGTGAAGTGATCTACTTAGTTGTGTAATTGCAGTTTAAGGCATTTTGGACAAATACAACTATACTTAGCTTGCATTAATCAAAAGGTTTTGAATGTCTAAGTCTAAGACAGTCATCCGAGACCATCTAAAACCAAGGTTATTAACTTAAATGCATCCTTTAACACCAGAATATGCATGTAATTGTAGTCGATGGGATCTGTGGTGTACTCACTGGCTTACTCTCACCCCTTACCACATTTTTCACAAGATTGGATTCCTACACCTTTAGTCTGAGCCAAGCCTCATATCTTTAGAACACCAGTCTGAGTCAAGTCTTTACAGTACAAGTACAAGTCAAATCCTGTATCTTTAGACTGTCAGCATAAGTCACATCTCACATTACCTTGCATCTTTATTATGCCAATCTAAGTGAGCTTTTCCATCTGTCCAAATATAAATCTTGTCTCAAACGTTTGTATCAAGTCAAAAGTGTTTAGCCTGTATGCCTTACCTGCTTAAATAAAAGTTACATTAAATTATTTTTTTAAGTCAAAAGCAGAATTTTGCTTCATTTTTTAGTTGTAAATTTAATTTAATTTTATTATGTTTTATTTTCCACAAATTATATTTTTTTATGGGCTATTTAGATTTAAATGGTTTTCTTAACAAAATCATCCACACTAAAATCGCCATTCAGTTATCCAGCAGCGTTTGAAATATGTTTTTTTTTTATATTTTATTTATTTATTTCAAAAAGGTAAACAAAACACAAGAGAACAAACAAACAGTAAGACAGAGAAAAACAAATCAGTGAACAACACTTGTGCAATGTGACACATCCATTAGGTTCAATGAATAAAGAACCTGCAGAAGTCAAACTTGCTAACAATCCTGCAGCTATAAATACTCCTTGGCACATCAAAAGTTTGACTTTATTCACCAATAGATTCACTGGTCAGTGCAGATTAAGGCTTTCAAAAAGGCTTACAATTGGAAAAAGTTTTTCTTTATTAACATTTAAATACACACTGAAAATCCAATCTTACTAGACTAAATGAAAGTCTCAGATTTAAAATCTCTCAGGTCAAATCAGATCTTTTGAAAGGAAAGTGCTGAGAGACTGAAAAATTCCCCTTTTGTGGGTGTTGTGTACAGGATGTCATCAATAAACCAGGTCGGGGTTTCATTTTACCTGTTTCTCCAGATAGAAGGTGAAATGAAACCTGCTACCTATGAGTCGACTATGATTGAATTTCTATTTAATTTTGTCATTCATCACGTCTTGGATCATAACATGCATTCTTATCTCAACGTTTAGTGAAGGCTTGCAAAGTTACATGGGAAAAATGAAACATGTAGGAAAAAATGCTACCTGAATGATGGTGAAAGGAAAAACTGTCTTTGGAAACAATGACAGTCCTATTGGGAGGAATGATTCCACATGTGGGAATGTTGCTCTGTTTTAAATGATTACAGATGTTCTGCTACCCTATCTGTTTGACATGAGTGCACAGATAGCAAGAGTCCTTTGAATGCACTCAGAGTTGGAGAAATGTCTATTCACCCTCAACTCTTCTTTTTATCTACGTCATGAGTTTATCATGTTCCTGTTGCACTACTTGTCACTCACCTGTTATGGCACAACATGTGAGGGAGAGACATGAGACCAGCTGTTTGTCACCTTTGTGTTTAAGTCTCACTCGGAGTTTAACTACCTCCACTGGAAAAGGCAATGGATCAATGTCACTCAAAAATGTTCCTAATGCTCTTTTATGTTTTTGTAGGTCCACCCAGCAGCTTCCTTCTCTAAAAGGCAGGATTTGGCCCTCTTTGACAGCCAGATGTTGGCCTTAGAATAAAGACTTGGGTGTTGCCAACCTGGCTTTTTTTAAAGTGAAGCAAAAAAAGTTCAAACAAAAAAAAAAAAATCAAGACAGTTTTAACTAGGTATAAGCCAATCAGTGTCTATTTTTTTGAGGGAAGATGACCTCTGCAGCCAATCCACGCAGAATCATCACACATTTTAGTTTTGAAACAATTATTTCCAACCAAGTTCACGGCTTGACAGGCAAGATGGTAAAGACATTAGCAGATAAAGAGCCAGATGTTTTTCTTGGAGCCATTATTGAGCACAGGTTCATAAGCTGTGAGACATAGCCGAGGAGACATCAAGTGGCAGGTCAAAGGTGAGATGTGACATAACGTTCACTGCTGAAAGTGAAAGTCACTCACTGTAGCTCAGGGATGTTGGGTTATCAGATGGATCTAACACCCAGTTCACAAGAGCATGCTAAGGTATTTGAAAATCCCATTGCACGTCTACTGCAATTTGGGTCATTATTGTAAGTACTTGCACCTTTTTGAAGCACAGATGTATGCAGGAAATGGGACTAAACAAAAGTCTTTAATCCTGCTAGTTTCTTTGTTTTTGCTTCTAAGTAGTCAGACATTCTGTAATGTTTCAGCGTGCAGCTGGTATCCAAGATTTCACTTCTCAGTTTCTCAATTTTTTTTTAAATTCTGAGATTAAAATCAAAACAGTTTTTTTTTTTTTTTGCTTTTTTTTTTTCTCCAGTGGCCCTAATCCTCTTCTGTAGAGGCTTGTTTATTGATAAAACGATTCTTCCACTTTCTTTTATCCCAGACTTTATGTCCAGAAAGGCTATGTTGTTGGGTTTTTTTTTTTGTCTGATTAGTAGAAAGAACTTGTGGAGGGACTTAAAGGCTCCACAGATTAAAGGCACAGTGGGAACAACACTACATCCAGCCCATGGTTACTGTAATCTTAAACCACCGTGTTGGAAATCACCCAATCCATACCATTTTGGAGGTGAACACGGAAAATCGGAGGCTGCTGCCTCTGCTGCCCGTTTACCTTTCTTGCTTTAACTGCCTATTTTAATATTATTCAAAAAATATTAAACTTCAGATAAATGTACAAAAACTGACTTGAAAGACTAAGTTCTCAGAAGACAGAATTAAAAATGTGTGGAGCAAAATGTTCCATTCAATCTGAAAACCTGTAAGTGAGCGAGAGTGGATTACAGCATACTCTACTTCATTCTTTTTTCATATCTTTGGCTGGAATTTTCTCTGTGGTCCAGAATGGAAACAAACTGATGAAGTCAAGGATTTGACTTAAGCCAGCATGGTTTGTACTGCAGCCAGTTTTTGTATTAGTGACACTCTTCATGAGCAATACATATTTCAGTGACAGATCTTGTGATTCTTTATACTGAGTTACGTTTATGGCAAGATTGCATATGCCTTTATGAGATATAATGATATAACACTGGTAAAATCAGCTGGAGTTTAATTTACACCACTGATTAAATTTGTGGAACACCATTGAGCCAAGATGATGAAAAAACTTTAATTCAACTATTTTAATAGTGAACAACAAAATGTCCTCCACGAGTTACAGGCAGGTTGCTCAGAAATTCAGTTCTGCTTTACGGTCTCCAAAATTCAAAATTCTGCTGGAGAGCTCATGAGAATATGTGTCCAGATTTAAGAATTGCAGAAACGCATTGAGCAAAGCCAAATACCAAAACTCAGTCCAGCAAACAGCTGGGATGAGTGAATTTAATAATGTGTATTTTTTTGTTGAAACTTATCTTAAAAGCACAATGATTGGTTTATGTAAAGAAAGTCCCTATAAGACAGCTTTTATGGCTGGAAACCATGCGTGTAAACTCCCTCAATAAAATGTCAGAAGAAAATATACATTTTAGTGAGCAGATATTTGCTTTGTCACTATAGTGTGAGAAATGATCTTTAGCTTTAAATTGAACTTCCGCTGTGGCCAGGCTGACAGTTTTTTTCCCCCATGTTTTCAGAGAATATATCATACACAGCAAATGTTTTAAAGACGATGAATTTTAACTTGACAGTGTTTGTGGAATAGAAAATAAAATAAGTTCAAGTGTCTTAAGCACTTCATGTAAGCTTGGATTGCAGCTTGAAAAGTGATACGTGGGCAAATATGTTCTTGGTTAAGCTAGTCTTCTGAACTTGAAGCCTTTTTTTCATGAGTCATGCTAAAATTGTACCTTATGGTTTTTCATTCTACTCTTTTCTTTTCACCAGGTCTTCTCTTTGACGGTGTACCACATACGTTTTTGCATTTTAACTGTAGCCTGGTCCCTTGATCTCAGCCACAAGACTTTATACAAAGTTTGGAGGTGTATGAGTCTGTACTGCATACGAATACCACTAATTGCTTTGTGTAGTGGACCTAATTGTGCATGTTATTTCTTTTTATTTTATTTAGGCATGGTTAGCAGGAATTGTGCTTGGTTAGATCCTTTTTTGACAGCCAAAGCATTGCCAGAACAGCAAGCACACCGCAGGTTCATAGGGAAAAGCTCTACAGTAAAGTGACTGCTTGTGGCGCCGATACCCTGTTGTGGGTATGATTAGGTTATGGTCTTAGCATGCAGGCCCACATCAGCTGCCAGGTTCTTCCACCTAGATATGCTGCCAAAATGGTCAGGGAATAAAAACCTCCTCCTGGCACCAACCACATTCTGGCTAATTTTAGTCTTGTGGTGTGGTCTTAACCACATTGGAGGATGAGAATAGCCTTACAGGTTCGAAGAGGATTGTCCAAAAGGAACATGAATAAGAAAATTGATAGTATGTTTTACTGCATTGGCAGTTAAATGTAATGTTGCGTGAAACACTGAATACAATATTTAAAAATGGAAAGAATTGTAAACTGACAACGTCAAAGAGAAAAGACATTTGGGATATGGCAAAATTGTTTTGTTTTATGTTTTTTTTTGTTTTGTTTTGTTGTTCTTTTACAGATTTTAATCAAATGTATTTCAGTTCTGGTATTGATAAAATCTGGTTAAAAATTATTTTAAAAAATGACGCAATACTTTCAAATATAAAAAGCAAAATTGCCCGAAAGTCAGAAACTGTTACGTGCATTTTGATGAAAAATTTCCATATATATAAAATAGACCTTTTGGACTTAATTTATTTTTAGATGTCTTTAGCTATAAATTAAACTGACCAGAGTATAATTTATGCAGATTATTAAAAGCTTGCTAAAGATCCATGTCCTCAATTAAAGAAATGCTCACTGTAATAACATCATCAGCATAAAAATGCATCTTGACCTTATTTAGTTCCTCTGTTGTTCATTTAGAAAATTTCCTGTAAATATTTATCTAGGAAAACCTCCTCTCTTGGTTTGACTTCATGACCCAATTTTTAAATGAAATACATGCACATCCACTGACATCGAAGCAGTGTAAGTGAGCTTTGTTCATATTAAAGTGGACAGAACATACCTGTAAGTGTTAAAACCATTCATTCTTTTTGCTCTCGCTGCATTAAAATGTGCTTACAGAAGATGTTTGATTTGACAAATTATTTTGTGTGCATTAAATCATAAATTTACCAAACTCTTTTGAATTTTATTTGGTAAAATAAAAATTACTATTTGATGAAGATTGTACATGTTAGAGTCATTCTTTTTGTATTTTTGTAAAAATCTGTTATATCCATGATCTGCACACTCATTAATAAAACTTTTTATTGAATGAGAAGTGAGGAAAATTGAGTTTTGTGTGAAATTACAGAGGTGAGTTGCATTCACAAGGGAATTATTTAACTAATTTCATGACTTGTATTCACCCCCTTTAATTTCCAGAGCCAATCAAAATGAGTGATCTACGTTTGCAAGCGTTAGAGAGACTGGAGCATCAGTGTTTTCTCACGGTCTTCTGTGAGAATAGAGTAATTTCAAACAATTGTTATTGTGAGAAAGGCAGAGTGAAACTACATTCTCTGAATAAAAGTTTACAGAACATCAAAGGAAGTGCAGGAATTTGTACCTAACCACAACAAACAAGAATAATGAGGAACATTCATGGCATATGACAAAACAGTCGCTCGACATGCTCGAACTCCACAAGGGACCAGGATGAGCATATTCAGAACAAATCATTCATGAACATCTGTCAAGTTCTCCACTTTGTCTTTTTTTTTATCTGTCTCTTTGACATGCACCAGTCTTTTCTATAACAACCTACATATCAGTGCTTTTCAGCAAACTTGAACAACCTTTGCCTGTCCCACCAAGTATGATAAGATGTGATGTAGTAGCAGGCTTTGCCTCCTCCACTGCTACGTTTCTCAGCCTCCACACTCAGCATCGGCCAGCTCTGCTCCTCTATCAGCTTTACTACTGCCAGCTGGAGACAGGTCTCAGGGAGTGCATTGGCTGTGAAATATGAGATGCTTGGGGCTTGTTTAGAGTTTCACAGACCTGTCCACTTAACTCACCACAACACCCATCAGACTGTTGAGAAGAGAGGCATTTGTTACACTAAATGAAAAAGTAACATGCAAAGAGACAGATTCTCCTCTGGTTTGTTACATTGCAGAATGTGGCTATCATACAGCACTGACTATCCATCTTTGATTATTTGATCCATTCCACTCTATTGTTTTATTTTGTTGTTGTTGTTTTACTTGACTTCTTTGTGCCCATTAATTCCACCATTCAGAACAAAACTAAATACTTCTATAACTACCAAAAAGCCACTTCTTGGACAAGTATACCTGGGGACCCAACTTCAGTGAAAGTGAATCACCATGATGTAAAAAAGGGGGTGCAGCAGCAGTGGCACAGAGGTAGGGCCTGGTCCATGATCCTTAAAGTGGCCATTGCGGGTTCGAGACCCGCCCCCGTGACACTTGCCGAATGCATTCTTCCTCTCTCGTAACCCACTTTTCTGTCTAGCAACTGCCGAATCAAAGCCACCAGAGCTGAAAAGAAAACAAGACATAGAAGCTACAATAACATAATTATATTAATGGTTGGAAAAATAACCAGTTAATCTGAGCAAGTTAAATCATTACTTTACAACCTATGCTCAAATCCTTTGAAATAAAAATTCTTGGACTTTTTTTCTAGCATGTAATTTAACTTCTGTTTCCAGTAATAAAAGAAAGTACACCTCCTTTGAATTTTCCTTTGGCTTATGTAGTTGGAGCACCAAGTTTAGGAGGGAAACCCAGACACACGTCCTCCCAACAACACTCCTCAGCTCACGTTCTGGGATGCCTGGGCATTACATGGCCATAAGGGATATAAATCGCTTGGATCTGCTCGGGACTCTGCGCCCAGTGGGAACGGCCTGGAGAGGGTCCAGAGGGAGACAGCCAAAATCTGCATAGTGGCCTCTTTAAGGTGGGAGTTGTGACCACTCAGTGCCTTACAGATGATTAACCCCTTAGAATTCCTGCAACTGGACCCAGAAGTACGTAATGTACTAATTGTGGGATTTTAAAACTAGTCTTTTTACAAACAGCTCAGTGCTTTAAGAACTGGTGTAACATGATTCATTTTCCTGGCCAACGTTCTGGCAGCAGCATCGTGAATAAGCTACTGCTTACCCAAAATCCAAAAAGCTATTTCTAAAGAAGCTTTTTATCCAATTGGTTTCTCGTACATTTGTGATTAATTTTCCTTAGCTGGGCTATATTTCAGTTTTTCTTTAGACTTTCTCCACAGGTCCCAGGTCAACCGAACACTAGTTTCGTCTGGCATTGACCAATCACGACAAAGTATTTCATTGACTACTGGTTAACATTTTAGAGTGCAATAAAAAGCTAATGTCTGCTATTAAAAAACTGACACAGCTTTTGTTTGATTCTGATGGCTTCTCATCCCGTGTTACTCATTTGTACATCTATCACTAAGGAACCATCTGATGAAAGGACTTCATGGACATCTCCCTGTTTTTCCTGTATGGTTCACGTTCCAGGCTCACCACTGTTAATACTTTCTATGACTTTGAATAACCAATACAAACAAAACACCACAGCCAGTCATTTGGCGCTTCTTATATTTCATTAAAGAGTTATGCATGCCCAGTTTTTCCTCATCCTTATACATCAACTTTGACAGCAAAATGAATATACAGCAGCTGCTAACATAATGAAGAGCTAGAACATGTTATTTACCTCCCTTTTATGTCTGATCAGGGTTTTTTTTTTTTTTAACCAATGGTTCATATGTGTGATTGTCAATCCATTTTTAATTTTTGCTGTCATTTTCCCTCATTCCTGTAATATAATTTTTTCACGCTTTAAAAAAGGATTTTTGCATGGAGTAAAAGTGAAACTTTCTCACGTACAAAAAATGACTCTTGGTAGGTTCACTTATTGGAGCAGAGTGAGCTCCTATTATAAGCTTGCCCAGACAAACATACATTCCGCTCGGTGGTTCTGTGGTCTGCAGCGTCTAGTGCGCAGTCCTCTCCACCCCCATCCAGCTGCACGGCGCGTTTTAGCTAGATAATTAATAGTAACGAGGAGCTCTTGAGGTTAGATCAACTTGTGATCTGGTAGTGCATGTCTGTGTTCAGAAGAGCTGAATAACTTTGTTCCTTCTGCAGACTGTGTTTTCAGCTGAAGCAGACCACATTCGCTGTCTAAGGTAGACGGCTCAGTCATTTTGTGTAGGGTTCAATCAGAGGTGGTCAAAGCCTGTTTGGCGCCAGGGGCGAGCCACCTTTCTGGCACCACCCTCACCTCCCACCCCTACATGACAGTGTTTGGAGGTGGGAGATGATTGGTGATGGTGTTTTACCTTGGCATAATTGAGATTCAGAAGCTCCGGTTGTGAGGGGGGTTAAAGGGGACCTTGGCGCTCATGGCAAGTTGCCGCCCTTGATGGTTGCCCATGTCACCCATATAAGAAACCCAAATCATTAAACCTTGATAAAATATATCATTCTGCTTAGCTAATTTAAGACTCCCAAAGGATAGTTAACAGGTAGTGCGTGTAAAAAGATTGATGCTGACTTTGATTTTTTAATTTCTGTGTGGAGCGAACTTAAAATGAATTCTTGCTATGGGTTTGATCTCTTCCAGAAAAATGTATCTATGTGGGAGTATTACAGATCACGAACCACAGTGAATAACACAGTGCCATATATTTTGTGCAAGTACATCTTTACAGCGCACATATTTTTTTAAATAAATGAACAAATGAATGTTTTGCATGTTCAAGTCCTGAAGTGTGTATGTAAATGTTACTGAATTTAAAAAGCACAATTGAGAAAAATAAACTTGATCTCCAACCTGATCATGTCTTTCAATAGCTAATCCACATTGTGTCCTCTTCACCTCTTTGGTTTTCACCCCCACACCCAAAAAAGAGTCTTGGCAGGCTGTTAAAACAAATTAATCTGAATTTTGTAATGGCTCAATCTCAGGTATCTTTGATTATTACTCTTTGCACAATCTCTCTAAATCATCCAAAGTCTTGAGTCTTCATGATATGTTCAATACTTCTGCTCATCCAATCTCAGTAGTTTTTGTTTGTTTTGTGAAACTGAAGTGAAGTTTTCACCGGGGGTTTTGCACCAGTTCTTTTGTTTGAGATCTGGAATCAGGACTATACAATATATCTGAAAGCATCTATCAGAACAATATCTAGTGTGTGCTCTATGACTATTGCAAAGCACTTCTTCAACTCAGTAACTGACTGGTTCTTAGTTCAAGTGCCATTCATTCTTACTCATTTTTCTGCAGTTCCCCCTTAGCTACCGTATATACTACACTACAATATAATATACCAAAAAATACAACATGGAATAGAAATTTAAGGTGTTCTTCAAGTAAAGCAAAAGTTTTAACTGTACAAAAAAATTGTGCAATTTATTCTTTACATTATATGTCTATTTGTTAATTGCTATTATTAATCCAGGAAGGAGTTTCATCTAAAAGAACAATTTTAAATAAATATATTTTAGAAATCTATCACTGTACTACTATACAGTTCAAATTCCTACATTTTATCTTCAAGGTGAAGTTTGTCTTCATTTTGAGAAACACTTTATTTGACAGGAAAAAACATTTGATCGGCAACTTCGCTAAATGTTTCTCGAGCCGTGTTTGTGTTCAAGCTTCTGAGTATCCGTTAACTGCAGTAAAGCCAGTGCAAACTTTAAACAAATTGTCTTCACCTTTAAAAATACCAGCTGAGAAATCGCGACATTGCATGTTTATTACAAGTCACAGACGCATACATTAATTTGGGAAACGTTATTCCCCTCATTTAAACTCAACATTTCTTTAATAGCAGAGCCAGCTTGATGGTTTTGGACAGCAGTAAAACGAGTTTCTGTTTGAAATGGCAAAGCTTTGATTAAAAGCCATTTCTTCTAGGAAAACAAAGCAGCCGGACTGCGTTTTGAAAACACTTTTATTTTCAAAGCTGCCCTTGTCTGACCCGTGCATAGAGTATGGACTTATTATAGAATAATTATACAATGTCATCTTGGAACACATTTGTAGTGAATGCAACAGTTGTAATCATATGGTTCCAACTACAAAGGGAACAACTTTAAAGCCAAGCATGTCTACAAATTGTACACTGTACAACAGAGTGGACATCTGTCATTGTGTTCTGCCCTGCTGACTGAGCCAGGTTGTTTTAAAACAGAAAACTGAACATTTCATGTTTGGTTTATCCCGTTTCCCTCTCTGCTGTTCTATGCAAACTGAAATTAAACCAAAAATGTGGGCTGCATTCCCAGGCACCAACATGAGCAAGATGTTCTGACACAGTCCACCGAAGCACTAAACAAAGCAAGACAAAATAAAGATGCCAAGCTATTCGGCAAAAGAGCCAAAACCCAGACTGATTAAGAACTGCCATGGTTTTAAGATTGACAGCATTTCACAGAAGCCTTTAATAGACATTTTTCTGTGAAAAATACTTAATCACATTCAATAGTTTGAGCAATATATTTAGTTTACTTAAACGTAAAGGGACTTATAACAGAGATTTTTCAAAACGCCACCCTTCTCTCCATCCTTCCATAGATGCAGTACATAAATTTATGTACTGAATGGCTAATAATTGTCATGTCAACTGTTTTTCTCACCTGAGCAGTGATGATCTATGTCTCTTAAAGAGCTACCACTGGGATAATGGCTCTTTTTCTGTTAAAGCTCAATTTAAACTGCTCTTCTATTTCAGGGTGGTCTTGTTTCATGGTGGCTGTAAAATCCCCAGATTTCATGCATTTTCTTTTATCACTCGTAAAACTTTCTTCAGCGTACGACGTGCAAGACACATTTCTCCTTGGGGACCATAAAGTATCTAAGTTCAAATCTTTACCAATGATGCAGTTTCCTAATCTCAAAATTTTGATTTATATTTTAGTGTTTGCCCTCAGCAAGTTCTTATCTTCCTTGATCATTTAAAACAATCAGTCAATATAAAACCCAAATACAAAAAAACTATTGGAGAACTCAACCACCTGTGCGTCCAATCTTTAAGTCATTTTGAACATTAATTATCAGGTTTCTGAAGTTCAACTATCAAAAAGAAAAACACATAAAATTTGACTCATTCAGGAAACTCCCAGAGCCTGGAAAACATTTTATTTTGGCAAGTGACCCTTTTGCACTGGACTGCGTTGGGCCTATTTAGCTTTCTATTTGCCTTTTTCAGGAAATGTCGGGGTGGAGTAAGAGCTTCACCCCCTGTTTAATTTGCGTCTATTGTGCTGGATTTAGAATTTTTGGACCTTGTGTGAAAATAGCTTCAGTTTTCTCTATTAGACTTCGACAGGTTTGTCTGGGGTGAATGTTGTGTTGGGTTTTCTTCTACGTCTGAGAATTCAAGAAACACTTAAAACCACACAGACCGGGTTGAAAAATCTTCTATTTTTAAAAGATATGCAAACATTGTAGTGGTTTGATTGTTTAAAAAACAGCACTGATATAAAACTCAATAAAATTTGTACATTTGGAGATTTGTGGTTCCAGTCCACCTTGTGATGGCTGGTGCAAAATGAGTTCTCATATTGTAGAGCCAAATGACCTCCATATGTGCTTTTAATGTAACGTACTATAACAGCACCATCTGTTGCAAGTTTTAGAAAATGCATTTTCTGTTTTCATTACCAAAGATACCTTTCTGAGAGGAATATGTAAAATGGAGGTGTGACACTTTAGCAGCGACAAAGAAAAATTTATCATCTCCAAAGATTATTTGCACTGGAAGTCTGGAGGAGCCGTGTGGAAGTAAACGGGTAAGAGGACAGATTTCACCTGACTCAACAAATGCAGCTGTTTACCTGAACAATCTTTTCTCCCAGGAATATAAAACGACTGAAGTCTTGGATTTAATGGAAGTAACAACTAAAAACTGAAAGCTGCTGCCACTGATATCTTTGGCAGGGAATCAACAGCCTGACCGCAGAGCTGGCTGTTATTTTTGTTATACATACAAAAAATAACATATTTTTTCTGTAGGGTAAAACATCTAATTGTTTGTAGAGCACATGATTAAATCAGTCAACAACCCTCCAAAAATTCCTAATGCATTAGGCACAATATTTAGCTGCACCTTTGACTCTTTTATTAAAGTGTCAAACAACGGAGGGAATATTTGACTGCGCATTTCATTTAAGTAATTGTGCTGATGCCAATCCACATCTGAGAGACGGTTCTTGTCAGAACCGAAGCATAAAGTACCCAATACTGACAGATTGGGGGTAATTCATTCATATATTTTTGAGTGTCCCTCATTACAGAGACATCCAACCCAAACTCACCTCACGATTGCCACGGACTCTGCTACAGTAAACAATCATTTTAAGATCAAAGCAAAAGGCACTGAGCATATGACTAAAAAGATGAGCATGTAAGCATTTCCGCATGAGTTTGAGAGAAAATGATAATACATTCTTCAGTTTATCATAGGCTCTTAAAAAAATATATGTGATCTAATTGGCTTTCTATCAAAAATCTTAACTATCAAATTTTGTATCATCTTCAGTGATTTGATTGTTGTAGGTGTTTCTTTTGACCAGCTGAGAAAGTAATGTAAATGAGGAAAAAAGCCTATTTACTAAATGAACATACATGCAGCATCGAATGATAGTTTCCTTCTCCTTGCTTTGTAAATGATCACTCAGATGATCCTCTGAACTTAAACTCAAGCTGGTAAATTACCTATGTCAACTTTTGTCTTTTCTGTGTCTGTTGTCATGGGTGGACATTATCATGTTATGAATTGATACAAGCATTTGCTTTTCCAAGCATAATCTCATCAGCTTTTGGCAACTTTCAGAACTGCCATTTCTCCATTTCATATATGGGGATGAATATAAAATACCCCCCTTTTAATTTAAAGTGGGTCCCCCTATCAAACTCTGCCCGGGGCCCTGCTTTGCCTGGGGTCGGCTCTGCCAATGCACCGGGATGGAGGCGACTCTCCGGCTGGCTGATGCTGTTACTTTTCTCCAGTGGCGTTCAGGGAGGCGGGCCAAGGGAGAAGTTTTTCAACTTCTGATTTGATGATGTGATTCTCCCCTTCAGGATGTCACAGTCGGTTTGTCCTGCCTCCTCGCGCACCGCGCACGGAGCAAAAGTATCTTGCGCTTTTTTTTTTTTTCTTTCCTTTCCATGAAAGCTCTTCACCATCAGTCAGAGATCTGGGCTTAAAGGAAGAGGATCCGACGGGCCCAGTTTGACTCAGAGATAATTCCATATATATTTCCATGGCGCTTCAGTAAAAAAAGAGAAAGAAAAAAAAAACACATTGAGGATTTTGGAGGGGATATAACTTTTTAAGTAAAGCCGCCCGAGTTTCTGCAGCAGCTGCGGGCGCTCAGCTCACCATGGAGATGGAAAGATGGACCATCAGGTGGAAAACGAAAAGGCGTCTATTAGATTCAACGCTCGCCGCGGTGGGCACGTTAATCCTAATTCTACAAAGTGTCAGAGCAGGTAAGAGGCTGTTTATTGCTGAGTTAGCGCGGTCTGGGAGCCTGGAGAGGGTCTGGCACCGAGCCCGGATATAGCAGCAGGGTCAATGAAGCTCCGTGGTACAAAGGAGCTGGGTCCCATCTTTTGAGCAATTGAAATAAAACAGCTTACCTGTCACTGCGACTCTAACTTAACTCGCCTTTTATGATAGAAAACACATAATTTTTCAGTGATTTGATATTTCTGATATGGATAATTACTCAAAGGTTTATTTGAAACAGAAAAGGGTACATCATGTGACTTTTGAAGGACCCAAGCTTAGAATGCTGAGAATGTGGGTTATACTGCTTTTGTGATAATCTTTCATTGTTAAATGAAATTTTACCTGTTGAAACCCATCCTCTATTTAAAAGGGGGAAAAAGTTGCAGCCTGATTAGAGATGTACCAGATTTGTCCCTTGAGACAAAGACAAGGCAAAAGTTTATTTTACTGCAAGATTTGCGCTATTCAGAGTGCTATGCATAAAAATAAAGAACCAAATAACTTTGTAAACCTTATATGTATTATTGGAATAATAAAAAGTATTCATTTAAAGGAGCCAGTAGCTTCTTAGATTTCCAGGGAATTGATTCCAGATCTTAATGCAGCATCCTCTTGTTTAACTCTTGTTCTGGGAAAACTGAATCAACAGATCTGAGAGAGGTCCAGATGGTTCATACATAATGAAAAACTCTAACATGCATCTAGGCTAGTCATTCTGGTGTGTTCACCAGTGATTAATGAAGCAATGATTTTGATTTCTGTGATAAATTTGGGCCACATTTTACATTTTGCTTGAGTGACTTGGAAGCAATTCTTTCTAAACAAAACAGTTTGTTTTATTCCTCATCACTTGGAAAATGGCCATGCTTTTACACTTAACTTTTACTCATAATATTTGGTATTATCTCAGTCTGACAATAGCTAGAAACAAAATATGTACTGAAACTGATCTAAGCTCAAAATGATTAAAATTGACTGACTTTTTTCATAATAAAGTACTGTGCTTTTTGGTATTATCAGATACCTGTATAGAGATAGTAGGACTGCACAGTCTGACTTTAAGTGTACAGATATTGCGATTAATTTTTTAAATTTATATAATACCTGGGCACGAGACCGAATTCTTCAAGTGGAATTTATATTCTGGGCTGAAAGATCACCATCTTTCCACATTATTCAGACTCCCACCGAGTCCAAGAAGGGGCGTAGATGGAAAAAAAGATGAGGAGAAAGAGTCTGGAGTATTTTCTTTGCTTTTAAGAAGACATATGAGGGTCACACAAATTCTTTCCTTTGTGAAATCATAGTAATAGACATATTGTTGTGTTATCTTTGCCAGAATATGTTTATGCACTTAAATATGACATTTTTTCACTTACAGCAAGAAAGTTAAAACATTTTAAAACACTTGTTGCCATATCAACCTTTTAAAGTCTGATTTAATAAGCAATTGTTAGAAAATGGAATGGAATGCTTTTGAGAAAAGAAATATTCCCATTACTACAATATTGCGTCATATTTGGTACATTAGGCTTTTGAGGTCATGTAACAAATATATCTAAAAAAAATCTTTTTTCCACACTTTTTGATAACTTAAAAGTCTGTAAAAGATCATTTTCACTATTTTTGCTCGGTGCAGCTGGTTTATGAGACAATTACCTTTGTTAAAGTGTAACTAACCTCCTGCGAGAGCCTAACTCCACCCTGACAATTTTTGGGAAATTTCAGCAAAGTGGGTGGAGCCAAGAGAGACTGAGGGTCAGGCCAATGAGGGGACAGGGTGATTGGAAAGGGTGAGCTGGGTTGTGGGTAGGGTGAGAGATGCACTGTTGTAAATGGCGCTATATTTAGCCACTTTCAATGTGGCTAAATAAAACCTCCTGTGACGTTTTACCAAAAAAGCCAACAAGTGACAAATCTAGCAACTATTTCGTGTTGTTAGAGACGTTTATAGTGTCAACGCAGCTCTGCTACTGCCCCGCTGTGTACCGAGCTAGCAGAGAGAGCTACCTTGAGTCTGTTCTGCAACATACCGTCACCAGTAATCAGAGCAGAGGAGACCCATTCCACTCTTTGTCCACTTTGCAAGTAAATCATACATTTATAGAGCTGAGTAACGCTATGAGTCAATGCTCTCGGTGGCTACGCTCACTATTTCAACTCCTGACTTGCCACAGGACAAAAGTGTGTCTGAGCACAGGACTTTTTTGATGAAAAACCAGACTGTTTTAGAAAGTAAGGGCATTCAACTGCTTAGGCATCATTTGACACTGAGATGGTTTTTGGCGAAATAATGTCAAACTGCACGAATTTGCACAAAATTCACAGAGAGACGTACAGATAGAACCCTAAGAAACTTATTTTGAGACAATTTATCACCAAATAAAGATGATTCGGGGATTAATTCCACTTTAAATTGGAAGAGATCTTAGAAGTGCTTGTATCAGAAGCAATACATTCGATAAAGATTTTTCATTGAGTCTTCTACCTGTTTAACAAAGTAACAAATGTATCACTTATCATCTGAGTATTTCTTAGATGTAAACCTCTGCAGTAAAGCTAAAAGAGGTACACTCTCCACAGAAATATTTGTCTCAAAAATTGTTTATCGAGCTTTGTTGGGTTAACCTTTTGAAGCCTAAAACAAGATTTCATTGACAGAAAATTCTGAATTTTAAAACTGAACTGTCGTTTCTTGGTCAAAAAACACCTGATTTTATCTATTTTTGGCATCATAAGTAGTACATGAGTTGCTTAAGGCTGGTAATCATAAACAAAATTATGTTGGGGTTTTTTTTCCACAGGTTTTATTTGTATAGAGAATGTGCAAACAATATGCGTTCACCTTTGTTTGAGGTAGCAGATCTCAGAAGAAAGGGCTAACTCTTAAAAAATGTAGAGGTCTTCAAAATACCCGCATCAAATTTTTCTGAAGGCAGATTTGTAATAACAGTTTTGATATTATTGATAAAGGTTTTCTGAGATTTACTTCCTCTTATCTGGAGATTTTTCTATGGAAAGTGATTGAATCTGCCTGTTTGCAGATTTATTCGTAGCGCATGCCAAACATATTCAAAAGAAAATGCAGTTTGGGAAGCTGAACTACATTGGCGTAATGCTACATGACATGCTATTGGCTAGCATTGCCAAGCACTCAATCCAGTAGCAACATTTATTTTCATTGCCGCTAATCGGCTCTAACCTCAAGAGCGGAAATACTTGTTTTAACAATATAAAAGTACTTTTCCCACTGAGGTCCAACTTTGTTAAAGCTCTGTGATAATATGCTTCATCAAATCATAATAAATTAATATGCTCAGCCTTATAGGGGTCTACTTAATTTAGAACCATCAGCATCATTTTCTTCCAAGTAACTGATTATTTCCCTGATATAATCAGAAGAATTTCTCAGAAACCTGAGCTAAAAAGATTATGAGCACAAAGTCTGTAGTGCCATGCTTGCACATTTGTCATGTGTCTGCATATTGACAGATGTTTAAGCTGGCCATAATTGCATGATGTGTTGGCAAACATTTACAGGCATTCTAGCATGCTTTAATTGCTGCTTGTACTGCCAACTCCCTGTGGATGGTAGTGACAGAAAGTAAGACAGACGAGACATCCTGAGATGCTGCTGCAAAACCACAGAGCCGCTGAGACATGAAGTTATAATCGCCCAGGTTTGAAATGGAATCACAGACTAACCCTAAACTTCAAACTGGAATAGGTAAAGAGATTAAGGGTATATGGACGTTTTGCCCGTGGAGGACGAAATTGTGTTTTGATGTTTTAAAGCGTACAAACTGGGGTTTGTTATATCAAAGCATGCTTCATGGTATATAGGGATGACTTGTAAACATGGCAGATGCTATATCATAGCTCCTTGGCAGCAGTGTCATTAAAATCATAGACTGACAAATTACTACTCAGACTGTGGAGAGACTGCTTTGGTATGTTCGCCATGAGAGAACTGTCTGGTCTCTCATGTGGCTTTTTGTCCTTATCATTAGAATATGTTTTATTTCTCTTTCGGCTGGAGGGATGAAAGTTTTTTTTTTTTTTTTTTAAAGATATGTTGAGAGAAATGCACGTTTACTTCACCTTCTTGGAGCCTGAAAAGTGAAAAGCCATACCTACTTATTTTGGGGTCCATAATGGTTTTGGGATATTGCCCCATTTCTTCAGGGCTTCAATGGAGCAACGACTGTGGAAGGAGAGGGGGCTGACGAGTCAGGGGCGTCTGGGAGAGTGTGTGTGTGTGTGTGTGTGTTGGGGGGGTGGTGGTGTCGGCTTCTTGGCCAATTCAGCACATCTGGAATATATGAGCCCTTGAGGTATGCAGTAACGCAGAAAAGCATTCTAAAACTCACAAAGAGACCTTCAGTCCAAGCAGTCTTTTTTCAGGAACCAGTAGCTCTGAATGTGGGATTATTTTCAGGCGAGCCACAGACTATTTTCCTTTTTATGAGGCATTTTGTGAGAGGTTTCAAACCTGCCATTCGATGCCTTCAGTTTGTCTTTTTATTCTGCCTCTGCTTAAATAATTGTACAGTCTATTAAACTGTTATTTGGCGGTGTCGCTTATGGAGACCTTTTCTGGCCTTCACCCCTTGAAGTTTATTCTGAATTTATTTCAGATGGAAAAGAAAGCTCAATCGCCCGAGTGCTAGATTTCTCAGCAGGGTTAAAAACAGGCGAGGACCAGTTTTTCTGAGCCCACATTGACTGTACTCCTCCCTTGCTTTCACAGGGCAGATCTGGACTACTTCATATAATCCACTTTATAGAGGTTTGAATCACATCTCAAGCGGTTATTCACAGTGGAAGTAGCAATAGGGATGGGTTTTTTTCAGTTAGAATGTATGTTTTAGTTAGGAGGTAAAGGGAGTGGTGCCAGCACCATAATGGCTTCAGCATGTAGACTTCATAGCTCCACCTATCAGGACTGCTCCTGGTGTCTAGAAGCCAATAGGAACTGCGCAATCAGCACTTCCTGCCTTTCTTTCCTACATTGACTGGAGTGATTTTAAGAATTTTTAGCTTGTTTTGATATTGCAAAAAAGTTTCTTAAAATATACTTTGTATTAAATTTTGTTTGTTTATTTTGTTACGTTTAAATGTTTTAAATCATCAAACATGTTTTAATGTTAGACAAAGGATGCAAAAATCAATAAAGGCAATTTTTCCAATAACTATTTTATTCATTAATAGAAAGAGAGCTATTTAAACCAGCCTGACTCCATGTCAAAAAGTAATTACCTCCTCAACTTAATAAGTGGTTGTGCCACCCTTGGCAGCAAGGCCTGCCATCAAATGCTTGCAATAACTTGTAATTAGTCATTCAGATCACTTTGCAGGGACTTTGGCCCACTTTTCCTTGCAGAATTTTGTAATTTAAGCGCCTTTTCAAGCATGAGCAGTCCTGTTCTAGACCACAACACAGATTTTGTTCCAGAGTATTTCACTTCTGAACCTTTATTTTTATTCTCTTTTTTTTTAAATGAGATGTTCAGAGTTTAACTTGTTGGTGTGCTTTAGATTACTGAATAACTCAAGTGCACCCAGGCTTAAGGCCACAAACTGAGACTGGTACTCTCCTTCCAGATTTTACACTCTGACAGATGACTTTGACTACAATCGAAGCATCTTGTGTAGCTTTCTGAGATTTCTTAGGTAACTTCAAGTTGTCAGATATTTAATTTAGGTAATTTATTGATTCTACATGTTAGGTAGTAATTCGGTCTTGGTGTGGAGAGTGAAAATGAAGTCTGCTTTAAAAAATATGTGCTTAATTACTATTGATTCTTGAATTGATAAGTGGGTCAAATCAAAAAGTAAAATCATATGACGTCCATGAGACGGCTGACTCTTTTTCAGAGCACAGTGAAATTCATATTTGCACATAGAAATGGTATCTTACTAGTTAACCTTCGCCACTTTTGGGAAAATGGACACTAATCTTTCAGCAGAGGTCCTGTTGGTGTTCAGGAATTTTAGTCTGACCAGTCATATCCTTGTTTATCAAAGACACATCCTGCTTCTTGATCTAGTTAAAAGCCAGATGAGTCAAGTTATGTCTAGACAGCTGTAAAGATTTTTCACTGTTTTGCTTTCTGTAATAGTGAAAACAAATAGCTGGTGGAAAGAATTTGACTTAGAGTTCCAGGATTTACTACTGGTTGTTGGCCAGCTTATGTTTTTAATCAATAGAACTATATTGAAATGCCCTACTCATATTTAGTGTATTATTGGTGTTTAACAAAATGAAAAAAAAACAAACAAAAAACAACTATAACTCTGGATTAAAGAGCTAAATAGTTATACTTTTTTGTTTCAATGGAAAGACAGATGTGAGACAGGAGATGAAATTCACCTTCAGCAGGACAACAACCCAAAACTTACAATCACAGCTACAACGGACTGAGTTAGATCCAACATATTATATGCATTAGAGTGGTCCAATCAAAATCCATACCTGAATTCCATCGAGAATCTGCAGCAATATGTAAAAATTCAGACTCTGTTTATTCAGTTTGACAGAGGTTAATGTGTTTTGCGAAACAAAATTAGCAAAAGCTTCAGTCTTTTATGTGCAAATTAAAGCTGGTACCCAAAATAGATGCAGCTGTAATTGCACTGAAAGGTAGTTCTGGAACTTTACAGGAAGGCTCAGCATGCATAACTTCTTCAGATTTTATTCATAAGAAGAAAAAAAAAATCATTTACCACCCTTTTATTTAACATTGATAAACTATTTTGAAAGGTTGAGAGTATGAATGTCTTTTTGCATGGGTTTGTATACAATATAGTGGAGTTTGTAAAGTCGCATTTCCAGCCACATATAAACAGTTCTGTCTGCAGCAACAGGAAAATGATCTTCTGCTGGTGGGTTCTGATTGTGCATTTTTCTGACAAATAAAGCCTCAGGCAGACATGCTTTAATCATAGATGAAGCCACTGTTATTGTTTGTACGAGCACATTAAAACATACACTCTATCAGGGCTCTGTAGCTGCACTGGAGCTGATGATAGGCTTCCCGGAAAAGAGGAAATTTGAGTTTCAGAATAAAAACAGTTTCAGCCCAAAACATCAAGTAAAAGCCTGCAAGGAAGTGAGAGTGGGAGAAAAGGAATGTAATTATGCATTACAAGAGTGAACAATTTAGTCACATCCAATAATTCAAAATTACTTGGGTGTGTGTCAGTGTGTGTGTGTGAGAGACTAAAGCTTTGAAAATTCAAGGACGTGGCCATGGTCTTAAATATATTAAAGAACGTGTCATGTGCCATTTCAGCATCAGGAAAATAACCCAGCACTGTTTACAACAGCTCAGCTGAGTAAAAAAAGAGTCTCTGTGGGCTAGTCTTTACAACTTAACAACATGGAGCCACTTCTTTTAAATCTCCTGTGGCAGCCACTGAGTGGTGTCTTTACACTTGCTCTTACAAAGTGCTGCATATTTCAGATGTGTCTCTGTTCCAGAATATCTGATTCAAAGGACTGCATGACCTATAGCTTCAGAACATGCTTCTGCAGCCTTCAGGTGCTGCACAGGCCTGTTAATAACTCACAGATTTAAGACAGGTGTGTGGCAGAAGGGAAACGCCTAAAACATGAAAGGCATGTTGATCCAGCGTTTGTCAATTCTGAGGATCAGAATTGAGGAACAATGGCCTCCCCGGTGCCTTTCCTAATCAGCTCCTCCAGACTAGTGGCAGCAGCAATAAGAAAATAACTGGCAGAACGGCAAGTCTGTGAAAGTTATCATACTAGTGACGTCTCAGTCCAATGCTGTAAATGGCATAATGGAAAGTCATTGTAGTGATGAAGTGCTGAAGGCAGAATATAGAAAAGAATAAGAGCTTTTTAAAGAGACAGAGACCCCATTTAAGGGGGTAAAATTACAAAGTCAAATTTAATTTTATTTATTTTTGACATATACAGAATTTTTACATGAACTGAAGGTAGAATTGTTAATGGATTGTAGTATAAATAGCATTATGTGCCTGGAAAATACACAATACCACCCTTTTAATTTAAGCTAGTCTTAAATTTAAATAAAATTCATCTTAGATTTACCTTATTAAAACTTGGAAAAACATTTTTTGAATCATCAGCTGGTTTTCTGCAGCATTTTGGCATCATATTTGACACATTATCTGCTTGCTTGTACAGCAATTATAAAAACTAAAACTATAAAACAAATTTCCGTGGGATTTTACATTTTCATGCAAAATGTGTAAGATATATTGAGCAAGATATATGTGCCTTATGAGTAAAAGGGAAAGGAAAGAAAGGAAGGGATGTGGCAAAAAAGTAATTAGGATCATAGAGACCTGTTTAGTGGATGATCAGATATAAATGCTTCCCATCATTTCTTTGCACAGCCATTTTAAGACCAGATGTAAGAATCTGAGTTGGCATAACCTGGTTTTAGACTTTTAGATTGATGTTTGTTTTCTATTTAGTTTGACAATATACAGACAAAAAGATTGGCCAAAAACTAACCTGCAGTCTTCTACTTAACAGAAATGCTCACAAAATGACAATACCCTAGTAAGAGCATGAGGTTATCCTCTTTCAGTATCCACTCTATGACTGTTTTCTATAACCAGAAATATTTCCTGAGCACCTGAATTTGCCTGTCTTCTAATCAAGAGAAATCTATGCAGCTGTCTTTAAGCCATCTGACCAGCAGCATGCAGCAAAAGAAACGTGCCATACAGCCAGGGAAAACTTTAATGATTCTGGCACTTTCTCTGGGATCTCATTAAAATGTCTTTAAACTGCTGGAATGGTTTGATGGAAAATCATAGCGGTTTTAAAACCATGACCTTTTAAAACCTTGGTTTATTCTGATGGTGGAAGCTGGCACATTTTTAAACATGTGTATAGAAAATCGGGAGTTTTTTTGTGAACCAGGACGCAATCATAAGGATATTTTCAAAAAGCAGATTTTAAGCGTATGTGGAGATGTGTTATCATTTCTACACAATTACTGAAAGGTATTATAAAGGTGTGGGGCTGGGGAAAGAATTAAAACCACATTAATCTTCATCTAAAATAATCTTCTTCAATTTTATTATTCCCGAATCTTAGGGCTTGTTCAGCAATTAAAATGTTTTCCCAAAGTCCTCCTAAACCTTCATATGGCTTAAATTCAAAGCTTTATGAGTTTTTATGCGCTATAGAAACAATAGCAGATAAAACAAGTGAGAGCCAATGATAATTATTGCAAAGTTCTGTGACCCATGCCCCTGGTCCATTGATAGAAAAGTACTAAAGAGAGCATAAGAGAGTGTTTAGAAGGCTGTAAATCCACCCGCCTCTGTGCTCTCCTGATTCTGAAGTCCTGTTGATCAGCATCAGCTACTCCCGTCATCACATACATGCTGAACCTGAACCCTTTTAGCTGAAGGGGATAACAGCAGAGTCCAGGCAGGGGGCCAATTAGGCCGTTTGAATGGTTGCCACCATTTTACTGCTTACCAACGCAGCCCATTAAAAAAGGCTCTGCTCATAGATTTGTTCAACAGTGCTTAAATACGCTATTGGTATAATTGGTGCAAATGCTGATTTAACTTCAACTTGTCATGTCTGATTACGTATTAAAAAGCTCTAGCAGTAAACATTATATGTAGTATTCCATTTTTCATCATCAAATATTCCATAATTTTACTGGTACTTTGTTGTTACAAGTCTTACATGACTTTTATCCAAGTCAAGCTGCTCTGTGTCTTGGACTAAATGATGTTCATGTTACATATTTAGCAGTAAGTTTATTGTTCATTTGTGCAAACACTCACCCTGCAATTTTGCTGATTGTAAGTTATACTTTCAAAATGTAATTGTGAAGTCATAAAATGCAATGTTGGTTTTAATAGTAGCACTTTATGCGGCATGAAAGTTTGTAGATTTAAAAAAAAAACAACGGTACCATTTAAAGGTTAACCATTTAGCAACCGGTGTATCATATTGAGACGGATACAAAGAAAGTAAAAAGTCAAACAATAACTAACTTTGTGAAAGAGGTAGAAGTCTCAAAAAAACATTGCAACTCTGGGAAATGTTTTGTTCATTTGATTTCTGCAATTATTTCTTGAATAATGTTGTTAAACACTTCAGTTTAAGCCTGTGTTGTGCTTAAATTTCATGTTATTCCAAGTTTCATTTTCTAAAAATTACTATATAGGTTAGCAACACAATTTGTATGATGGTACACAGCAAATTTTCTCACACTTTATTTAATTTTGCTGTAAAATAAGACTCGTATTTAATCAAATCTTCTATTTTGTCTCCTCAGCTGAACCTGTCGATGTACTAAAAGCGCTAGACTTCCAGAGTTCTCCAGAAGGAGTTCGGAAAACACCAGGTTTCTGCACAGTTCGGAGAGGATCCAAGCCTGACGTAGCATATAGAGTGACAAAAAACGCTCAGATCAGTGCTCCGACCAAACAGCTCTTCCCAGGTTGGTATAGATAATTTTTGCCTCTTTTGCGTGACTAGCAGTTTCACAAAACTACCAGAAACTTTCAGAAATACTTCAAGACATCAGAAAGCATTTCACTTAGTGACGTTTATATAATGCTGAACATTTCTGATAATATTCTTGTGCTCATATTTTGGAAATAAGTATGCTGCACATTAGAGCAATGCAGGAGGTCATTTGATCTAAAGTCATCTGTAGCTGATCTCTAGACACTTACATACGGCTTAATCTAATTTATAAAACAATGCAATCAAATTTAGTTGATAAATACTATTTGTTAAAAAGTGATCTATCTAAGAAGTTCAGTTGGTTGCATTTATTCACTGGCAGCCTGGAAAAAGTCAGAGAGTATAAATGACCACCTTCTGTGACCGGCTGGAGTTGAGAAGACAGGAGACAAATGGATGGAAAATGCTGTTTAAGCAGTATTTTCTATGAAAAAGAAAACAAAGGGCATACACATAGTTATTAGCTAACTGTTCAGTCAAAAGCTTTGTCAGAAAAGAAGCACATACAACGAAGGAAAGCTTTCATGAAAGGCAAAAGCAAGACAGGATTGCACCAGTTGATGCCAAGTGTACTTTCTATGCAACAACAAATGAAGTACTCAGATTCAATGGCAATAGCTTTATTAAATAAAGTAGCTCAGAGTCCAGAGCACTCTGAGCTACTTCACTATGGGTGAAAAATGGTTACAAAGTTTGGAGTTCAGTGGTTATGTCTCGGAGAGACATAATCATACAATCGATTTCTTCTGAATCAAAAATTAGAATATCCAAGGCTACTAGCAGCAGTAGCTCTAACAATAATCCCATGAATGAAGAAGGCACTGCCAAGCACATAAGCACTGAGATGGGAGTATGTTCTATGGAAAAGATACAGCAAACAAAGTGCAAAAAGTTAATGGCAGCAACAGACCTGTCCATAAAAAAATTCAGAAAAGAAACAAGCCCAGAAACACCAAACAACAAATAACATCTATGGAAAATAATACGTTTCTTGTATTAAAGTTGTAAAAAGGAGACTATTGGAATATAGCAAATGGTTGCCTTTGTAATTAAATCAATGTAGTATACTAAAAACAATCAGCTGATTTTACTGTGATCTGGTCATGTCCAAAGAAAGTCTCCTTCATTAAAATTTGATTGCCAGCAAACTCATGTGGTTGATATCATAACTTCTGGTGGGATTGTGATATATTGGCATCATCTTTCATGGTTTACGACTTATTTCCTGGTTGATTTTAACAAATAAGTCTACATTTACTTTAATAAAAAGAAGCTCACTAATAGCAACAAATATTTGCTTTTCTGGATGAAATGTATTAAACGTTAAATCCACTAACTGATGTAAATCGACTTTCTGCAATTTTCTTTTGTTGTTAATAGATTTTCCTAAATTGAGACACTGAAACGAAACCATGTTTTCATGCGTGGATGTTATGAATCAAGGTGTAAATACTGTAATTAGAATTATATAGATGCGTTTACAGCCTGTTACTTTCTAGTTACTGGCACTAATAGTGAAAAGAGTCTGACACTGCATCGCCAATTTATTTTACGTTCCCAGCAGGGAGAAATTTTACCTGCACTAATTACGTTTGTTAACATTATGCTGCTTGTTTTATTGTTTTAAACAGCAGGTAGCTTTTTTAAATAGATTTGAAGTCCTGAGCTCTGATCAGCACCAGCATTACTGGAGAAACTGGAATTACACACAGCATTTGGAAAAGAAAATGTTAATACTTGAATATCATCTTGAGATATTAAGACAAATCATATTTAAGAACTGAGTTGGAAATGGTGAAATGCAGCATTTGCCTACTTAAGCTATTGGCAAATACTATGACAGGAAGTGTCTTTGCAGTCATTCATTAGTGATCTGGTTTAAAAAGCAATTATGTATACCGCAATTAAAGTAACTAAGGAAAGATTAAGATGCCTTTTGCAAAATAGAGAAAGTAAGAAAATTTTGCTTTTGAGAGTAGAAAGTGTACATAATTTGATGTAGCAATCGTTTTTGGAAAAAATCTCACACCCAACCACAAGAACCTGGCACCTCCTCCTCGTCCTGATCTCTGGCATTATCACACATTGCTGTGGGACGCCATCCCATTCTTCCACCAGATTTCAAAGGGAGACAACTGTGATTCTGTTTGTGTGTGGCCAGAACAGCACACCCACAGTAATCCCAAAAGTATTCAATAGGGTTGAGTTTACGACTAGACAGTTAATTCCTTCCCACTCCAAATTTCTGAAGGTAGTCTGTTAAACAACTCTTTGCTTCATCTTATGGAGGCTAGAGATAGGGCTCTTAGATTGGAGACACGGACTAAAAATTGTCAATTGGTCACAAGTAAGTGAATTAAGTTTGTCAAGCTTTATTTACATTTGTTTAACTTGCCAACTTATTTTAACTATTTAACTATTTTTTCCAGTAAGGCAGATGTCTTGCCTCCCATCACACTGCCTCTTTGTTTTTGAGTTTTTTCATGCACACTCTGCTGCCAGAGCCACAAAACCCATTTTCCTTACAAAAGTGGCACCATTCAACGGGGTATAAACACACTTTCCAATGGTAGATTTGTTGTCTAGAAACATTTTTATAAGAAAAAGAATTGAGCAAACACATATTTCCATGATTTTGGTGACAAGTTTTGCAAAGGATTGTTGCTGTAGCATTTTTTTATTTACATATAGTTTGTAAAATCAATAGCCATGGTATCGTCTTGACAGATTGTTTTTGTTTGCATGCTAAAAAATATGCTTAATATTTTACTCACTGAGAGTTATTAGATATATGGCAAAACCATCTACACAAGCAAACATAGTGTTGCTGTCAGATGAGCAGAAGACATAGTTTCTGTTTCTCTGTTGCACCCACCACTTGCTCTTAACCTTTTCATTTTAAAAACACAGATGGCTGCAGCTGTAGCACTGAAGTTTTTCCATCTGTCTTTTACTTGTTGTGCCACACGAGCATCTTTCTGTCCCCTGTTTTATCCCATTTGTTGAATGTTTTCAAAAAGCCAAGTACGCAGCATCCAACTTCAAAAAACAAAAAATTGTTTTTCATGAAACATTAAACTCAGTGAAGCAACAGGATCAAAAATTTGGAACAAAGGAATCTATTAACAGTTTTGCATGAATAATTCAATTAAATTGAAACATTTAAGTTGTTGTTATTAAACCAATGTGTTGCAGAGCTGTCCTGTAAAGCTTTGCTTACTCTTCTTTTTGAATTACACATGTGCAAGTGCTTACTGACATGCCAGTCTTCATTCCTGTTTTCTTTTGTCACTTTCAGGAGGAGTTTTTCCTGAAGATTTCTCCATTCTGTTCACTATCAAGCCCAAGGCTAGACTCCAGTCTTTCCTTCTATCCATATACAACAAACAAGGCCTCCAGCAGCTGGGAGTGGAGGTGGGCCGCGCCCCCGTCTTCCTATATGAGGACCAGCATGGCAAGCCCACCCCAGAGGAATACCCTTTGTTCCGCTCCATCAACCTTGCTGATGGCAAGTAAGTGATTGCCTTTTCAGAAAGAAACGCTGGAGGTAAAACCTGGGTGGTTAACTTTAGTGTTTCCAGAATCTTCCCAGTCCTGTGCTGTGGTTTAGCCAGATTTAAATTAGGTTTTGAGTGTTGGAGTCTTTGTGGTGAAGCCCGTGGGGTTGTCTCAAAATGAGAGCAGCACAAATCGAAGATCATTTCAAACATTTTTAATATGATTGATAGGTCATGTTTTATTTCAAACAAAAACCAGTCGTCCCAAAGTATTTTCTCAAGCTCCTCTGGCCTGCTAAAGTGACTTACTGCTCTGCAGATTAATTGTTATCATGTGTTTGTTTAGTCATTAATAGCACATGGAACAAGTCAGACTCTAATGGCAGATAAATTGTAGCTAACAATATAATGACAGCCTTTGTTTTGTCTTGATAATTTACAGCCATGGCGAAGTGATATGGTGCAATGGTGAAGATCCTTATGAACTGCATAGCTCCCTTGTGAAGCATATTCAAACCTCTTTTAAAAGTTGTCATTAATCATTTATATAAATAGGGCCAGAAATGCATATAAGTGTTCCAATGTGTGGATTTTGTTCTGTTAAAAAAGTATATCACAAAATATATGTAAATGCAATGCTTTGGAAAAATATCCATGCTCCTGTTTTCATCTAAACAATTTTAAGTGAATGTCTTAGAATGTTGGGTTGTTTTTAAACCTTTTTACAAATAAAAAGAGCAGTAGGGGGAAAAAATTAATTATAATGTAACTGCGTCTTTGTGTGCTTTGGAGTTTCTGTGCTGATTAACTTTTTTTGCGAAGCAATAAAAGCTGGGTAGCTCTTGAATTGCTACAAAATGGAGCTGTATTGTTGTCAATAGATGTCTATCTAATCGTCAGTAATAGAATTGCGCTGCATAAATCATAAGAAATCAGATGGCGACAGCTAATTCAGCAGCGATGGTGGGAACTACGTCTAACTTTTTCATCACTTAGAAAAGAAGCTGAAAGAAAGATAAACTGTTGACATGATGTTAGCAAAGCTAGCTGTTCAGAGACACATAAGCATTTGTGACGGAAAAAAAGTCATTCACTGCGCTGAATTATTTTGCGGAGGTGTTGACTAACGTGTCGCAGATATGGGACAACACTGTGTCCAAAAGTCTGCAATGTGGTGAGGTGACGTTCACGAACGATCCGATTCTTCTGAACTTCTCTTTACTAAGAATATAGTACTGGAGCCTCACTGAGAGCCGCTCTTTGTTCTTGTAATGCTCTGCATAAACTGCAGTAGCTATCACTATTTTATTTAAATATATTCATTGATATTTATTTAATTAGCAAATAAATAAAACAAGAACGAAAGAGCAGCAGAGCATGCACCTTGCTCATTGGTTGTTTTCGTTCAAAGTGGCAGCTGTAATGTCTGCCGTGACGGTAGACATTACAGCATTGGGCTTCCTGGCTTCATGCAGTGGGAGAGAGAGTGGGAACAGTCATGGTGAGCGCCTTGTGCTTGGCTACTTCTTGCTTGTTGCTCCTTGCCTCAATTGCCTTGTTTAATAGTGCAGACAGTGGTGATTTCTGACATGAATTATATGGGCAAATGCCCAGGAAATTATCTTTTTACATAAGCAGGAAAAAGAGTTTGTTCTGCTTTTAAGATTGGTTAAATTTATTTCAGCTCTATGTATTCAATATTGAGGTGTTTTTAGGGGAATTTGAATCTTTCAGATCAATTTGATTCGGAATTTTGATCATATTTCACATTTTATTGTGTCATGTAGCGCGGGGCGCTGGTCTTGGTCTTGACTCGGTCTCGGACCCTAAAAGTCTTGGTCTTGTCTTGGTCTCGGGTTAGATAGTTTTGCCTACAACACTTGCCACATCTTGTGAAGTTGGGATAATTTTCCTCCAAAAAGTTCCAGAGGAATCACCTCTAACCAGATGTTGGACTGGGTTTTATTCCAATGTCATTTGTGAATGTTAGAATCTCATTTTCCACAGTGGAGCTATAAAGATTGAAAAAGGTTAGCATTTTGGAGGAAGTCTAATCAACATCAATATTTCCACTAAATTCATCCATCCATCGATCCATTTTCTTTCTCCCTAGTCCCTACTGGGATCTGGAGCAGTGCTGGTGCTTATCTCTAGCTAATGTTCCAGGTGAAAATTTCCTCTAAATAAGAAGCAAAAAACAATAGTTTGATAGAGTGAGATGCCCAGAGATATTTACCATGTCTGATGTTTGTTGTGAATGACGTAAACTCACAGACGAACGAGGTCATTCGTCCAAGTTTGTCGTTTATTGAACGTTCAGAAACTGCAGCGGCTGTAATGAATAAAGGTAAACAAAGGTACAAAAACCCGAACAGGTGATCAACTCGAAACCATTCGTAGCTTTTTATATTCTCTCTCTGTCTTTGTCATTTAAGCACACCCGTTGCCTTGGCAACCGCCTGCGCTCCGCAAGCAGAGCATAACCTTGAAAAACATAACCTTCAGTCCGTTTCGATATTAGGCTTTCAGGCTTGTCATTTATTTTGCGATTATTAATAAGCGCCCCCCGTTCAGTTCGTCACCTAATGCCGAGATCAACTCAAAACCTTCCACGATCGACGTATTTCACCCCTGCTCTAACAAAGCACAAACAGTTCAGAAACAATGAAAAACGGGGAAAAAAAGCTATTTATTAACTGAGCTGTGTTGATTTTTTTTTCACAGTAGACAGTGCTCCCCTCGCTTGCAGGTACTGTGAACCCACGCTTAAATTTTTAAGCGTGGGTACCCGACCGTACCCGCCTACTTTCACCCTGAGGACATGTCTTTACGGGAGGAAGTTGGGATACTTGGAGAGAAAAATACAAACTCCATTCAGAAATACCTCAGACCAGGATTTAAACTCAGGACATTGCTGCAAAGTGACAGTGCTACTAACTGTGCCAATGTACAGACAAACCAATTCCTGCAACCACCTGAAATTTAAACATGGACTACAGAATGTAACTTAAATTTGCATGTGCATGAATCGTGCACATTTTCACCAAAGCTGAATAAATGTGCAGGATCTTTCAGTAATTTCAGCAAAATGTAGGTGGGTCTAATATTATGAGATTAATATTAGTTGTTAACTGTCTTATGCTATATTACTAATTATTAACTTACACCCTGGGGGGTTGTAGTTTCAATGCAAGTCCATTTTTTGTTTTTTATTTCTTTTTTGAAAAATTTGGTTGGTATAGTTTTGCCTGGTCCTTTATATAAAGAACTTTGAAGTAGTTGCTTCTGGGTTTATACTTTCTGACACTATTTTTTCTGTTGTTGTGTTTGAAAAAACAAACAGCAACTTTATGCCCAATTCTACTAAAAGACTTGTCCTTGTGGTTTAATGTCTAAGGAACTGTTTCAGAATTAGTTTATTAGCTCTCTTTTGTTGCAACTTAAATGGACAGTTAATGACACAGATAATTTCAAACTTCCTGTCTTATAATTGCCTTTCAGATCATAGCACTTTTCAGTGTCATTAACGTTTTGCTCTTTGTGACTCACGTCCTTGTTTTAATTGGACTGTGTCTACAGCTCTCAGCAGATCACCTGGCGTACAGAATAAGAAATAGCCTTGCCAGTTTATTTTGGCGTTAGACTCCGTCTCAATCAGTTGCAGACCAAAAGTAATACAAAATATGACAGATGGTTGTATAAAATTTGCCTCATTCTGTTCACTGCTGTTCTGACAGTGGTTGGACCACCACTTTCAGATGTGTTAACATTTGTCAGTTTCTGTTTTAGAAGCTGTAGAACTGTACAACAACAAACTGTGCTGAAGTTCCTTTAAACTTTGTTGAAATCATTTCAGAACTTGTGCCTTTTGCACTTGCTTTTCTGGACTAAATGCAAATATGAATTTGTCTTTGAAGGTGTTTTGCAGGTGGAAGGAGGTTCTGTGGAAGTGGGTTTAGCAGATCTCTATGTTCTGCCAAGCGTAGCTAACAAATCCTGCTTTTAAAAAAGTTACATTATGACAGCTCATATCAAAATAAATAAAACAAGCTGGGCACAACCACTTAACAATTGGCAAACCAAAGGCTTGTCCCTACTGTGCAGAGCGGGAAAAATTCTCTTCATGTCTGTACACAAAATTTTATTGATGACCTTATGATTGATCTGGAGCTTTAGACAAACAACCAGGTAGATTTAGTTTCAACACTCACATGGCTGTTCTTCATCTACTGACTGGCTCTTGTATTTAAAAAAGTAGGAATGCAAAAAAACTGAATATTCCCTCGTCAGTTTGTGAATGTCACTGAATGTAGATTTGAAGTCCTCTGAACTAGATAAAGTATTATGCAAGTACTATTCTCTGAGTTCATAATTTCTGACCTTTCATTTTGCTGCAGATGGCACAGAGTCGCTATCAGCGTTGAGAAGAAGAGCATCACCATCTTTGTGGACTGTAAGAAGAAACTGACCAAACCACTTAAGAGAAGTGACCAAGCTGTGATCGACACTGAGGGCATTACAGTCTTTGGTACCAGAATCTTGGATGACGAAGTCTTCGAGGTAAATTTGAATTTTAGACTCTTGGTGTGTTTCTCTGCATGTTCTGTTTTAACAATGCAAAATGCATCTGGGGCACAACTGAGGGATGCCTTTTTAGTGTAAAGACTTAAATGTTTTTTATGTAATTTTAAAAAGTATCAAATTAGTGTAGAATTAGGCTGGTGCCTATCTCCAGAGACGTCTGGAGATAGGCACCAGCCTCTGGGTGACGCTTCATTGATAGATGAATTATCAAAATGAAACTAACAAGATTCGACTTCTTAATAGCCTACATGTGTGAAGCGCTTCTTGCTTTTGAAGAAAACAGTGCACTTATTTGTCACAATGGGGTTGCAAAGACAATCTGCTTGCAATCTATTTACAGTGAATGCTGATGGAAATGTTTTGTTTTTTTTTCCCACAATTGTATTTATAATTGTTGTTTTTCGGTTATAACCAGAAAGGAAAAATATAAAAGTAATTTAGGGATATGACTCAGCTAACACATTCACATTCATGTAGTGTGGATCTATAGCACTTGAAAAGATTTAAGACAATGCACTTTAGGACTTGAGATGCTAATCTAAAAATAAATGTGTGGTTGACTTTTATGGCAGCATTTACTAGAAGCATAATCATTTTATTTACAGCTACCAATTGAGACAAAAAGAAGTTAGAATTTTTTGCACGGAGTCCAAACATTTCAGTGACACATTTAAAGGCTATAGATTTTAGATTTTTGTTTTTTTATTAGGTTTTGAATACCACTCCGTGGTGAATTTTATTGTCCAGAACAACAATGTTGGATTTGGTTGCAAGTTTCATAAAAGGCTTCTTCACAGTGTGTTATTCATTATGTTATTCTAACCCTCAGCACAGATGGGGTTGTTTTAAATACTTGACTAGCACAGACGACAGAAGTCTGCTTTCAGAATATTTCATAATATTATTTAAATATTTAGAGCACAATGGTTAGAATGGAAATCTAGACCGTGCAGAATCATTCATTTGGTTTTGTGAGGGAGTTTGCATATTTGTGGACTGCACAGGTAGCATCTTGCTGAGTGGAAAATGTGAGCTAAACGCTACCATAGAAAACAGATCCTCTTTGATGTCACTGCACATGGAATGCATGCAAAGTGGAGCAGCCTGCAAGATGTTAGCTTCTGGGCCAGACATGACTTTCCACTCCGAAGACAGCTGAAAATGTTGATGCCACTTTTCATCACGATCAACATGAGATCATGAAGTGGAATTTGATTTAAAACTTTGTTTTGTACATATTGTATAGATTTACTGTAATGGAGTAAATTACTTATAGGATACAAGGGTGGATGATTCAGTTAATTAGAAGATGAGGAAATAATCGCAGCCTTTGGTGTTTCTACTGTTAATTCAGGATGGAGCTGCTTTGCTCTTGGAAAGCTCATTGTTTAAAGACCTATTAGACTAAATAGTGTAAATTACAGAGTAATTTGTTTTGTTCCTTTTAGAACCCTTAAACGGAAATTGCCATGTTTTGTTCCAAGAGTTTGGGCTTTTCACATTGCACATTGTTAATTAGTGTTTAAGGTAAAAGAAACCACAAATCCTGACAAGTTCTAAGCTAATTATTTTAATGTTAAGTAGGATATTTTGGGATTTCTGATTACAAAATGAATGTTTAATGGATAATCCACATATATTCCTTATCTTTTATTTGTTCTAGATAGCTGTTGTATATCCAGCTTTATGAAAACTTGCCTAAACGAGGTGTTCAATTTGTACTTTTTACTGTATCTTTTTATCTGTATCTCTTCTCATCTATACATTTGAGAGTTAAAATCTTATACTGGTAAAATTCTCTGTTTTAAGTTAAGTAAAAGTTTAAAATATTGTGGATATATGCTTTGATACATACAACAAGTTAGGAATTATCCTCTGTTATTTTCTTTTTTGTTGAATTCAAAGCTATCAAACACTGTTTAGATGTTCTGCAGCACATTCAGTGTTGGTTACATTTAATTACTGAACTTTCTTTGCGTTGTAGTTCTGGTAGGTGCAGCCACTTCCAGTAACAACCAGTAAAATAATTTTTCCATCTCTGCTGCTGACCTTATAAACTCAGCATAATCTCACTTAAAAAGTATATATATATATATATATATATATATATATATATATATATATATATATATATATATATATATATATATATATATTATTAAATGTGTGCTGATCTTCTCTTAGTCAGGCTCCTTTGTGATTCTTTGAGTTTGAAATAGCTTTTAGATTTTTATCTGAAGCAGTCTATCCTTGGGCTTTTAGTTGTATACCAATGCTTATTAACAATTCTTAAAACTTTTTTCAAGCTTTTTTTCTAGAAGAATTGTTTGCAGTGGAAAAATCCTGTAAAAAAAGATACTTGCTATTACTTGGTGGTTAGGTTGTAATTACTGAGCCTCACAGGTAATTTCTCTATTAAACTCCTTTTGGCATTGAGCACATCTCTATCCTACTGCACTAGATTACACAAGCAGGTGTCAAAGTTGGAAGCAAAGGCGAAAGTGAAGGCGAGAGGAAAATTTGAGCAGAGTGTGCTTAGTCCTCCTGGTCTGAAGAGCACAGATGTTTAAGAGATATGCTCACTGACCCTTTCCCTAAGTGCTATAGCTCTGCACCTCCCCTACACTCACCATCCCTGTTTTTATTCCAACTTTTAAAGAATATTTTGAAGTTAAAATAATATTTAGCTCTCATTTTAATCAAAGCCATGTGTTTTTTTGTTTTTTTATTTTGTTTGTTTTGTTTGTTTGGATTGAATCTCAGTCTGTGTGTCTCGATGAAGAGGAGGAGGAAAGCGAGGTGAAGATATTTTGTTCATGCGCCTGTTATTACTGCAGAGCGGATCGGTCCAAAAATGCTGTCCCTGGAGCAGGACAGACCCTGGCAGGAAAACAGCAAGAGTCTGATGGGCTCCAAACTTTAAATGAATCATTGTTTACAGTTTATAGTTGAGTTGGCAGAAAGACGAACCTAATGACTGTTTCTCATATGCCTCGCTCACACTTTTGTTTCAGATAAAGTTCATTTAAATCCTTATATTTAGTTGAAAATGCCTCTATTCATCATTGGATATTTTTATGTATTCCCCACACAAATTTGCACTTAATTTTGAAGTGAGTAGTAAAACCAGAAAAGTGTGTCATGCATTCATGTCCAGTCCCCCAAATACATCTAAATACATAAAGTGTGTATTATGATACATCTAAATAATTTACAATCTAAGAAACATACATCTCACTGTTTGCTTAGAGCTACTTTCCCACTGCAAGGCAAAGTGAGGAACCCCAATCTCAAGTCTTTCAGTTTTCCTTTAGATTTTGCCACATCAATCTCTGTCCCATCAAAACGCCATTTTATAAGGTTGTTAGTTCAGCATGTTTTTCACTGTAAGGTTTCCACTAACCTTAGGATTCTCAGGTACTGCTGCACTCCAAGGACCAAGTATTAATTGTTGTAAAAAGCCATGAGGCGCCTCATCTGCAGTCCTTAGACATCAATTTTTAGTACATTTCAAACTGCGCCATATTGTTTCTATTTTCAAATGCTGGATTTAGATGTACAAAGCTTTGTATTGTTTTAGAACCTAAGCCTGTTTTCGGTTTCTTCTTAATTTTATTCCTGACCGTCCTGGTGTGCTCATCATGCTGTTTGTTCCTTACTGTTCTCAAACAACCCCCTGATGTTTTTACTGAAGTGTTTTACTCATAACAAGATTAGCTTACACACATGCAAACTATTTTCATCAAAAGTATTTGAAAGGTCAACCAGGCTCATTGCAAATGAAGGTTTGTGGAAAACAAGCGATTGTCTGAAAACTCACTAACAATTTAGTTTACTTGTTTGCTTTCTGACATAAATGTTTTCTTTTTGTTTTACTTTAAACTTTAAATATATATTGACTATAATAAGTAATAGTTGACCAAGGTGATTCCCAAAACCATTTTCTGACATAAAGGCGTTGAGAGAGCAAAGAAAAATAAACCTAACCAGCAAGCAGGCGGTTCAAGCACTTCAACAATCTTGCGAGCTACTGGGAAGGAACATGTTTGAACATTCAAAGGTTACCAGATATTGTACACCCACAGTGCTTGAAAAGAAATGTTATTCTTGTGTTGACAGCAAAGGCTGAATTTGACAGAACACTGGAAGAAATCTGGAGAATATTACACTGTTGTACCGTTTCTGTGTTCAGTTCCTCCTGGTTAATTATTTTTCCTGTTGTGTTTTAAATATCCCATCTGTTCCTTTGTTCTTTCAAGATGAGAGGGACTGGTGAAGAATGATTTTTCTCATAACATGTCATGTTTTTTTTGTTTCGTTTTTTGATTTGCAGTCTGTAAATTAAAGGCATATACAGTATATTTCTACTGTTAGTGTTCACCATTGCAGTGAATAGAGAGCAGAGCATTTTAACTTAAGGTAGTGGCTGCACAAACAGATGTTAGCATGACACATCATGTTAGTTTTTGTTAACTAGAGCATCATTTGTAGCCTTTGAGCTGTTGCTAGAATACCTAAATCAATATTTTCCATTCTGTTTCTAATAATAACTGAAGAGCCAATATTATCATTTTAGGTTAATATTGCATTTTTTGATAGCTTCTATGTTTTAGCATTGCAGATAATGCTGGCTATTGTTTGCTAACTGCTATCTAATATTACCCATGTTTGGCGTGATAAATGTTTTCTGTCAATAGCAACGTGCTAATGCTAGCGCGTTTGCTTAGTCAGCATTATCCAAATAAGAGTCGTACTCTTTTTTTGTTTAAATTATTACCAAGTTACATTCATAATGGCCTTTTAAGCTCAAAGCTCATGCATGTTGAGCAGCAGGAATTTTTTTTTGTGACAGAGGGTGACACAGACAGAGTGGAGTTAACATTTCTTCAGAGGTTTTTCTAGTATATTGCCAATTTTTTCTTAGTTTTTTTTTTTTTTTTTAAAGGTTTCAAATGTTACGCAAATATTTTGAAGCATGTTATATTTATTTATTTTTTTTATCTTTATGGGGATTTCCCCACTGAACTGGTTACAGTGATAAACTAGCTAGTTTTTACGTAGCACTGGTTGTTTTACTTTCCACCTTTAAACTACCTTAGTTTCCCATTCTGGCACTGGTAAACACCTTTTGTGCTTCCTCTAAGCTAGTTATTGCACACTTCAATGGTGCTAATAATAGTTAAATGAGTCTAATTTCTCAATTACAACTTTCCCTCTGAAGAGTTATGCTGAAGGGATCTGGTGTGCTTATGTATTCTGCTTTCAGAATTGCAGAAAAATATTGGGACTTTAGCTTTTTATTACTGATCAGTACTAGAAAGTGTGAAACTGGCCAATTTCAGCTTTCTAGGGACATCTCTACCCTAAATTTAACACCAGCAGTGGTTTCATTTAAGTCAGTTTTATTGAAAAAATAACCTTTAAGTCAATGAGAGGAAAAGTACTTTAGAAGTGTGAAAAGACATTTATTTTATTACTCTATTTATCAGGCTCTCCTGACAGTAGACCAACACACACCTCTCCACCATACAAACATAAATACAGAAGGACAAACACTCTGTGAGCCAAAGAAAGGTGATTAATTTCTTCCCATTTCAGTAAAACACATCTCTGTTGATTAAGTTTCTAAGTCCAATATGTTCTTAATTTTCTAGAGTCAAGGAAGAAACCACATTTTTGTTTATGCCTCTAAATTAGTCCAGTAAAGACATGATTAAAAAAAAGTCTTGCACCTCCAACCCGTCTTATGATCCGGTGCCAGCAGGAGCTGTCTGTATCCAATCAAAGTCACATCTTCATTTTTCAGATTTGGTTAACTTGACTGTGGAGGCTCATGAATTGCTTCTTGTAGCACAAACTGCACTTACCTCCTGCTGGCAATCAAAAACACATTTTTGACTCTCTAGTAACGAACCATTTCCAGAGACAAATTTTATAGTCAGCTGCGCACTTGTAAAAAGAACAAAAAAACGTTGCTTTTTGTTTTTCCACCCGTTGTGAGTAATATCTTCTAGGTCCTCTTTGTGAGTCAGGAAGGATACTCCTCACAGCAGGCGTTGAAAATACCACAGCCTAGCAATAATAAAGCTTTGTCTATGTGCTTCCATAAACTTTTGAGTTTATAATCAAATGTGAAATGAGCTCCAGGAACAAACAGGAGGCTGTTTATTCTCTACTGTTTATTCTCTGTCGCGCATGAAACAGTTACTTTCTCTTTGAATGAAGTATAATTAGAGCCACCTTATTCATTTGTGCCTCAGCCGAGAGTTGGCGATGTTGAGACATGTTGTAGTTGCGGAAAAACACATTATTGTGTGTATTGATGTGCATCCATGACAGGATAATTTATCCCGTTACGCGTGGAATAGCATTGAACAGATTGAGCACATCGCTGTAGATCATTCCTGGGATTCCGAGGAGGAACATGAACAGATGCCAGAAAGATGTGCAGCCTGACCCAGACGTGAACGTCAACAAAATGAGCTGAGATATGCACAAGGAAGTCAGAAGGATGAAAGGAAAAGCAGAGGAAGGCATGGGATGAAGGTTCCACCAGGGAGTGTGGGATTGACTGAATCAATGCGAGGCTTAGGGAACTGTCTTGTGCGTGTGGTCTCTCTCTGTCGTTTTTAATTAACATATTTTGTTCTTGTAGCGACTGCATGTGTGCTTAACACATAAACCTTTGTTTAAAAGAGGAAAACTCTAAGAATAAGACGTGACCTACAGAGATGACAGCTTTTAGAAAAGGGGGAAGCAGACAGAACTCATGCCAGCTCCAGTGTGTCCCTGTTTTATCACTCCTGTCTTTTCTTGTCTTTGACTTATACATTTTGTAAAAAAACAAACCAAAAAAAACAATTGTAGGCTGCGCCGTAACATCTACTCTGTTATTACTTTAACACATTTTGTTTTTCAGCTGTTGATTCTGTTAAGTAAGAGCGTTTTTCAAGTGCAACTCTTTCACAAATGTTTGTTTCCAGTGTAACAAGCTGCCTTCAGAAATAAGGCAGAAAAGGAAAATTGGTGGAAAATTGGTCTAATTTCAGCTGTGCTATAAATGTGTGAGTAATTTCTTAGAAAACATCAGTAAGAAATCAGCATCATGAATCTCAAGAAAGACAGCCATTGTAGTGGTGGTTATGTTTGTAAAATTGTATCCAAATCCTTGAATATCTCAGCGCACGGCTTAATCCATCATCCCAAAGTGGAAAGGGAAGGAAACAGCGGTAAATCTACTAAGACATGTCTGTCCACCTAAACCGACAGACCAAGAAAGAGAGCATTAATCAGAAAATCAGCCAGGAGTTGGTTACTCAACAGTAGCTGCAGAGTTTCATAACCAAGGTAGAATAATCTGTTGTCAGGACAACTTTCAGTCACGCAATCCATAATGTTTATGGATGCATGGCAACGATTCAAAAGATACTCGATTTACAGTTTTCCAAAAACCCTTTAGAGGACAAATCAAAGGAAAAAGGTTCACACTAAAAATGCAATGCTTGACATGAATCAGGGTGGTGGCAGCATTATTCTGTGGGGATGCTTTTCTTCAGAAGGCACTAGGAAGTAAGGCAGAGTTTATTGGAGTTTATGGAGCTAAATACATTGCAACCTTTGTTGATTTTTAATTTAGAAAAAAAAAATGCATTGAAGTTTGCCACTGTTAAAATGTATGGTACTATAACAATACAGATTCATAAACAATCATACACCAAGAAGACTGCTGAATTGTAAAGTAACGTGAAGGATTAAAGTGACAAAATGACACATCTGTTTTCAACCGAAGATGACGAATCTGAACTGACTGCCCCTGCATAAACCCAAAAGCTTAATGAATCTGTGTTTAGTTTAAGTTGGCCTAACACTACTCAGGTTTACTGGTTGCATATGATGTGAGTGCAGAGCGATGGGTATTTAATGTGTTCCAGAGATCTAAGCTTATACAGATGTTGCCTCCTGTAATTTAATGCACTCTGCATGTATGTGCTTCCTCCTAAAGAGGCCACCCGGACCGTGTCCTTTCTTTGCTTTCCCAGAGTTATTTTGCACATTTTAATCACTTAAGTGGAATCCAAAAGATCTGAAAAAGGTAGATGGATATTAATAGCATTCTTAAGGTTGAAGGGAAAGCACGTCCCGGTTTTGCTGTAAATCCTCCTGATACTATCATGGAAAATATGCCTTTCTAACAGTTGGGAGAGGATATCTAATTTCCTTTTCCATAGGCTCATGAAAAACAGACGGCTTCAGATAAGTAGAGACTTTGGATTTTTGTCTGCTGAGTGCAGGGGCTTGCCAACCTTAATGATGGAGTAAGGGTAACTGTAGAATAGTTATTTTTAAAAGCTTTCAGACTCCCCTTCAGCCTAGACACAATCTATAAAGCTTGATCTAATTAACAGTCAAGAGACTACTGTCTTTAGTATTCGACATCCGCCTTATTTTTTTATTGTCTCATTTTATTACCGTCATGCTGGTGAAGACCTTGGGCAGTGAAGCCAAAGGGAACAGGAGCACGCTTTATTGGCATTAAAGAATCCCTGTTATGCTTTCCCCTTTTTTTCTTCAGCATTTTATAGCTTTTGATGCATGACTGTGTCGGTGGAACAGCAAAGTGAAAAAAAATCCATGTCAGAGGCAGTAATCATTACCGGCTGAATCACTGCTCCTGAGTTTGAGAATCAGATCTTTCGTACGGTAGTTCCCGATTTTCTTCTGTCACGAATATGATGTCAACACTTATCTATGCCTGTGATATGGATTTCAGTGATGACTCCACAGGATCAACCAGGATCCATGCAGCAATGAACAGTTCCTTTTCTGTTTACCTGTTTCACATTTCATCACATTACAAACATAAACTTTATGTTATTTTAGTTTCATGTGACACACCAACATAAAACAATCATCCAATTTTGAAGTGAGAGAAAATTGACATGTTTTCAGTGTTTTACTAATAGAAATCCTAAACTAAAATTCAATGTTACCAACTGCCTGTAAAAGTCTCCTAATCAGCTAATTAACCCCCCTTGAGGGTAATTGTTCTTTGAAGGCCTCAGAGATGTTTTAGAAAACATTAGTGAACAATCTGCACCATAGATAAAATTGATAAAATTGAGAAAAACTAACATTTGTTTTTTGTACTAAAACAGCTACACATCTAACCCAGGAAGACGACAACAATCAAACCCTATGTGTGGCAGAAAAGTTAAAATCCCTTTTGGTGAAACTTGGTGATGCACTTAAACTGAACATAGTTGATGGGAAGTCTGATGTGTAGTTTTTTTATTTATTTTTTTTATTTTGTTTTTCCTGATGCATTTACCAATCCTTAATGGCAACAGGAATGGTAACTGCAGCATTCCTATTGTCATCCTGGATATTCATTCAGTTCCAACAAGTTTATCCTTGTATGAACTCAGATTAAAACAATGTTAGAATTGTGTGTGGAGTGGAAATAAAATCCTTTGGTGTTTTGTTTTCTAGCTTGTCACGTTTTTTGCTCAATTTTACCTCTAACTTGTTTCTCATGTAGCTGATGTGGTTAAAGCTCAAAGCTACATGCTGAAGACATTTTCCAAACCAAACCAAATTGGAAGAAACACATTTCTGAGGAGAAGGAAATAAAATAAATGACACCACAGACCATCTCACAGCCTTCTGTAGGATATTAGCTGTAAATTAACCAACAGACTCCTTGTGTATCTTTGCAGCCACAGAGGATAAAAAATAACCTTAATGTGGGAATTTTTTACGCGCATCCACTGACTCACCTTTCTCTTTTTCTTTTTTTTTTTCTAGGGTGACATTCAGCAGCTTTTAATATTGTCAGATCCCAGAGCCGCCTACGACTACTGTGAACACTACAGCCCTGACTGTGGAACACCCAGCCACCATGACACTCCACAGGCCCAGGAACCAGAGGAAGAGGTCAGCGTCTATGGTTTGATTTCTTAAAATATGGATCAGAATCATATCACGATCCTATAGCAAGAAGATGTCAGGAAGAAGTGTGGCAGCTGGGAGTCGTAGGCAGGATAATGTTTCATTCTCTTACATGTATATGGCATTAACAGAAAAGACCACAAAGGACAAAATAAGCAGAAAGCTTGGCTCACTGATCATCCCATGAATTTAAAATTGTTCTAATTGGTTTTTTTGGGGGGGGGATTTTGCAGATGATTGAAAAGAAACCAATTTAAACTTGGTGCTTTTTCAACCATCTTCTCATATATCCTTCAATTTGTGGCATGTCAAAAATCCTGCAGCTATAGACAGAAAACTTGAGAAAAGCTTGAGGAAAACTGTCAAATCTGTGTTTTTCTCCAGTCTGTGTTTTATTGGTGGAAAAACAATGACATATCAAAATACATGCCTGGGTTTGAAATGAAACTTTTATTGGTACTGTCTCCAAAACATCCCTCGGAGTCTTTAGGCAGATTTGTGTAAAAGCTTTAGTTTCTTTTCATCTTTACGCTTTGTGCTCTTTTACAGTTTTATCTTATGGTTGATATTTTCCTTCAGTTTTTGCATTAAATAACTGATGAACTCATTTTGGAAACTTGTTATTTTTTTTCCTGCCTCGAAGTCATAGTCCACTTTGGAGTGGCCCCGAGATTTATATCACTAACGAGTTCAGCAGGCTCTGCCCAGACTCACAGGGAAATTTAAGCTTTTCCTTCCCCGACTACTTCCAATACCTGGAAAAGCCGACTTTTGGTTCAAAACAAAAAAGAAGAGAAGCCTGTTCTTTATTCAAAACTATTGGCAGAATAGAGGGTACCAGCACTGGAAAATATTGCTTCATCATCAAGTTACTTTTCTGAGCCAACATAAGGAGGTTGTCAATCCCAAATAGACAGCAGGGAGCAGTTTGGCTTCAAGGACATTGTAAATCTGGTTTATTTATTGGCGTATTCTGTACAGTTAAGGCAGGAATGTTCTTCCTACATTCCAGCTCAGTTTGTTAAAGTTGCTGACTCGCAATAAGCTAAAAAGTAAATTCCACAATGTAGCTATTGTTTTAATGAAAAAGCCTGAAGCGATCCAAAGTAATTGTGAATAAAACATCTTTTGAAGATGTTTTATCTCATGAAGCTTGTTGACTTGCATCACTTTGCAGCCTCAGCTGTTGGGCCAAAGGAGGAAGAGAAAGTAAGAGCTACCTTTTAATGAGAAAACACATTTATTTATGATTTTCAATCTGCTTTGTTGTAAATCCATTCGGCTTAGTCCAAGTACTTCAACACTTTGCTTCCCTCTGAGCCTGTCTGGATCCTAAGGCCAGGACGTCTTTAATGTGACCTTTCCCCCTCCAGACCACATAACTGAGGCCAACGTTAGAACTTGTATTATTTTTATGAGATTAGCCGCTGCCTAGAGACTAATATTTACCCCTTTGCTGATTGGGTATTGAATATCAGGGGCTGCTCTGTTGTTATAATCTACCTTGCCTCTGTTTGGATAATGCTAAGACAATAAACCTTCATTAACAAAGGCCTGAGGAAGATGTTTTACGTCATTATATGTTGGTCCTCTGTGCTTCTGGCAGAGCTAGTTGGACTAGTGGGTGTTTCTTAAAAAAACAACTCAGATATGGGTTTTTTTATGTAGCTATGTATTTTTTTTTAATCTTCTTTAGAAAATGGATAGATGTATTAAACTCAATTGAGATTTTCTTTAAGTCCGACCTTATTTACCTGTAAATTAATGAGGTGTAAAATGCTTTAAACTCTACTCCCAGTTTTTATCAGTGAGTATCGCAGTAAGTCTTTTGATTTAATAATTAATACTACGCAGTGAGCCTTTTATTACATCTTCATTTTTTATTGCTCTATCTATAAAAAATAGCTATGACTCCATGTATTAGTACTTCAATAAATATGGCATACAGTACAAATCTTTTAAAGATCCTTTCATGACAATTAGAAGTCTTTTTATGGACAAAATTAAGCAGCAACAGCAGAAAATTGTTACAGGATTTATTTGAGAACTTTTTCATTAACTAAAGGTCAGAATGATTTGGAAAATTGGGAAATCCACTCATGCATACAGAAAACAATATATTTTTGGGTTATTTTTTATATAAATTTGAAATTTGGCCCCTTCTTCTTTAATTGACATGATATATATTTTCTTTATGTAGTTTAAAGTGAATAAGCAGTCTCAGGACCAGACTGTTTAGAAAATGGAGTCTTATGCATGTTATGATTTTGCTTACATGCTGTAACATGATCTTTTGGTTCTCACAGTACCCGGTCTACGACTACGGGGAGTATGAATACCGTGAAGGGGAGGTAACCACTGACGCTCCGCCTACATCAGGAGCAAAGACCGAGGTAAATCTTGATTACTTATACAACTATCATGATTCGTTGCATAGTTCTTTTTATTTTTGGTCATTTAAATTCTTCATCGGGTTCCTTTTGCTTTCTGTTGATTGCATAATTTATTGTATTTTTGGGTTGTTTTTTTTCTGCATGCCGCTCTAAACATCTTTGTAAAACTTAACATGCAAAAAATTGCGATTTATTTTTACCTGGTGGGAAGGGATATTCTGTAACCTTTTGAGCAGCTGTTGCCCTCATATCTGACTTTATTTCATGAACTATTTCTTCTTTTAGACAAATGCTGGTGGAGAATATTACACTAACGAGTATGACTACACCGAGGTGTATGGAAGTAAGCCTGATCCTCCGACAGAGACTTCCAGACAAGGCGAGGTAACTCTACTACTTTATTTTTCTATGACTTGGTTCAGAGTTATCCATTTAACAAACATGTCATTATGCATAAAGTGAGGTTGAGACCCAATTGAGCGGTATGTGATATCGAGAGGGAATCTACAAGTAATTTACAGAAATAAACCTAGTGACTGCAGAAAGCAACTTTTGTCTGAAATAATGAAGCTGTTTGACTAGTTAATTACTTAATGTAGCAATCAGTAGACCTGCAACTAACAAACCTCCATGTCTCCCCACTTCTGGTCCCAGACTTACGATGCTGAAATAGGGGAGGATTATGTCACCGGTGTGGATGAGGTTGGAGTGGACCCTACTGTTGCTGTGGAAAGTGCTGCTCCAGTGGACCCACCAGTGAAGGTGCAACCTGAAACAGATGTGAACGAGTTTAAGGAATATGACATGAAGGAATATGATACCAAAGAGATTGTGGAGAAACCCTACGACTATGGCACTTATGTGGATTACGACGATTATGGCACCACCAATGCAAAGCCGACCCCCGAAGTGTATGAGGATGAGATCGGTCCTGGTGTTCCAGCAGAGACAGATATCAGTGTAAGTGGTTACGATTAACAACCTGACTTAATATGAAAAAAGCTAGAAGTGTTTGTTTGTACGAATGTGCTGATCAGAATTGCATCTGGTTTCTGATCTCCTGCTTTTAAAAAGATGTGACCTTCTAATATTTACCCATAGGCAAATGAGTCATGTAGATCAAAATATTCTGATCAGATTTAGCTCTATGCAAATACACTTATAGTCTGAATAAGAAGTGGTTTTTGCTGCTTGATAATCTGTACAATGTGGACAGAAACACTTGTTCTGATTGCAACATTTCTATTGTGGCAACCTGACCTGACTGTGCATGTGTGTACCATATCTGGGTAGCAAAACTGGTCTGCTGATTTCTTGTCTTGTAATATAGGCAGACCAACATAAAACTGCTTAGCATGTAGCTTAATTAGGGAATGGAGTAACATCTCAACTGTTAATAGACCGTGGCGCTGGTCCATTCTTGGCGCTCAGAAGACATAGAACAAACATTTGTTCTATGTTCTATGTCAGCACAGACAGTGGTACAACTGCTTCTGCGGTTTTTTTTTAGGTAATTTTTTACAACATTGGGTAAGTTAGTGCCTCTATTCCAGTGCATGTTTGATCGGATGAATTCATGTTGTGCCTGTATAACTGGTGCATTCAGATTATTTGATCTTAATGTGCTTCAGTCCGAACATTTTTCACATGTAAACAAAGCTATTGATTTTGGTTTTCCATACAGTCGGAAAAAAAGAACAAAAAACAATAATGTTGTATTGTTGCGTACTTGTATTGTTGATCAACAGGACCTGCATAAATGTCACAAAAATAAGGCTTTAGAGTCTGTGCATGTTGTGGTGCTGGAGTATACAGAGGATAAACCCAACAGTCACAGGGGTGGTTTCTGAGCTTGAGACCTTTTCTGCATGTCTGTCTGTCTGTCTGTCTGTCTGTCTGTCTGTCTGTCTGTCTGTCTGTCTGTCTGTCTGTCTGTCTGTCTGTCTGTCTTGTCTGTCTGTAAAGGCCAAAATTTTGAAGAAAAAAAATGAAATAACTCAAACTAAAATGGAGTTCTAATAGCTGCTTCTAAACGTCTGGCTTACTCTCACTGTTACAGCCTCAGTGACCCACATTCATGAATCTTATTCATAAAAATTTAGATTCATGTTTCATGTCTATGTTTCCTTTGAATTTATCCTTAAAAACCTTGTTAATACTGAAAGCTTCAAGTCTTAAGAAACCCATCCACAGCTAAAAGTGATGTTCTTATAGTCTAGTATAGCTTAGTATGGTGTGTTCACTGACTGGAAAAAACCTGTTAGGGTGGTTAAGGGGCAGCTTCTGTTATTTGTCATTTTCAATGATTTTAGCTCGGCCTTTTACACTTACAAGCCAGAAGCTCAGACATACTTAAGCTTCTGCAAATACAGACCTTGTCTTTTCCAGATAAACACCTGTCAGCAATTAGCATGCTCTTTGTAACCTTTCCACCCGAAAGGCCTCTGTTGTTTATCAGACACATGCCTTTCCCTGGATACTCTGGAGATAATCTGTGTACTTTATCATATGACACAGTTCTTGGCAATTAGGTTTTTCTTTGTCTGCATCAAAGATGTTTTTGCATTCTGTGAAAATTCTGCTGAGCTGGTGTTTATTCTTTCATTCACTAAAGAAGCAAATTTGCAGAATGAGAAAGTGACATGGTCTTTATCTGAGTTTTCAGCGGGGATCTTTCAGCTTGGAACATATTTAAATTGTTTTCTTTGTCCTGTATGCGTTCTTGACTGTGTTAAGGTTTGGGCTCAGAACTGTGGTCTCTTCATGAATTCTTTTCTTCTGAAGTCTTTGTATGCATAGTGTCAGGTAACAACTCCTATATTAGTGCACAGTTGGAGTCCTTCTTTTCCATTTTGGAACTGTTATACACTTTTTTTTGCAAATACAGAATATATAGATGCCTCATAAAGAGATGTATCAAGTTTCTCCAGAATAACGGAACTTGGATTCATTTTTCAAATAGGGAGAAAAAAAATACTTTTTGCTTATTATATTCCATTAAATACACTTTTTACTGTAAATATGGTAGCGTTATTATGGCTGTGAGGATTCATATTATTTGTTCTACACCTTCAGGTGAGTGGGGGACAAAATTACTTGGGACAAAAAGGAGAGAAGGGTGAACCTGCAGTCATTGAACCTGTAAGTATAAATGTTTCTTGATGCTTTTTTTCAAGTTTGTGACGCCTATATTCAGAAATTAGAGGTCCGAAATGATTTGTGTTCATAATTGCTCCGATTTAAATGATGTGAAACAAGCTATCGTTTTTGCAGACGGAGACCTCCTTTAATCTGCTTATGTGCATTAGCCCATATCTGACTGGCGAATTCACTAGAATAGAGTCAATACAATTAGTTTAGTCAGCATGACTCACACAGCTGTTAAAACATTGGTGAGCATTCCAAAACCTGGATATGATTGGGCAGATAAAGCCACCTGAGCTTAATCTGGTAGGAATGCATTTCATACAAAAATGTCACAAAAACAAAACAAAACAAAAAGTCCAGTTTGTGTGAAAGAGCATAAATGGCCACTTTCACAAACGATTTTAAACCAGGTCTTTGACATTGTCTGGGATTTTCTGAGGAATCTATGGAAGCACAAATGAGGCAAAAGTGGGTTAAGTGACGCATCAGCAGTGCCACAATGATCAGCACATTTTATGCTGATTGTGCAACTCTGGATTCTAATGTTGGAATAATAGATCCTCAGTGAGACCAGCTGATGAAAACTCACAGGGAAATGCTGCTTTTGCTGCTCAGTCCTCACTTTGAGCACACATTGCTCTGAAGTCCAAGACAGCACTGAACTTAAGCCATGAGTTAGTTGTGGTGGAATGCCTCTGCTGTGGTTTTTTATAATTACAAAATGCTAGTGGGTTTTTTTTCTGACTGATATATTTCACCCTGAGAATTTTATAACTGTACAACTATGAAAATAATGTGCAATGAGGGAGTGCTTCTCCCCCTTTTCCCAACACCATTTTAACTTTTAGTGTGTATTTATTTAGTATTAATGTGTGCTTTTGACTGTGCAATAATAGTTTGCAGAGCAGAGCAAAAAGCAAAAGGCACATCTCATTTGCATCAATGGGAGGCAGAAAAAAAGGTTGAAAGGGAGCTCATCTTTGTGTTTATTAGATATAACTGTTTTGTGTAAGAGCCTTAACTACAAATGATGGACTGATGGGATAAAAGCTTTTTGCAGCCTGCTCAAGATTAAATATGCTCCATGATGTGTGTTGTTGTACTTTGTCTTTTTGATTAATGTCAGAGCTAAGCATTATCATCATTTGGTGAATTAACATCAACTAGCAGGAAGCATACATCACTGCTTATCAACATCTCAGAATTCAACTATGAACTAATAATTGTGGTTCTACTGTGAAGCATATATAATGATGCTGTGTTTGATGTCTGAGCTAATACTAGCATGTAACCTGGTGTAGACTGTTGCCACACTCAGCAGTTGGTTTCCATGGGGACGGATGGATAGATAATGCTGAAAATATCTGTCAATCAAACTTATTTGTATAGCAAATTTCAACAGCAAGGTGGTTCAAAGTGCTTTACATAACAAAACCACAAAGTTAGAAATAAAACACCATGCAGTCAACATTTGAACAAACTTTACATTTTGATGAGTGCCATCACCATAATCATACAAATCAAAATCTTGATCAATGTTTAATTTTGGGGGCGAAGGTCATATGACACAATTTTCCCCTAACGACAATCTTAGAACGTTCTGAGTTCTAAGATGTCTGTGTGGTGTGTTACGTGGATCGTCGGACTGCTCCCATCTAAAATCGGGCTTATTCAACATGTTTGATTGTCTTGGCCCGTTTGTCGCAGCCTTTAGGGCTTTCCCTGACTGAGAGCGAGAATGCAGCCTGTTATTTGTGAAAAGTAGCCAATCAGAAAGTGCGGTGACGGAAGCACAGGGGGGGAATCCCAAACAGCTGACATGGCTCAACCAAAAGTCCAGTTTAGTGCATAGTGCAGCAAATTAAGCGGCTATTGCTTCTACATCGTCGGACATGTTTGTTACATGTTCATAATTTATGAAAATTTTAACTCACGGTAAGGACAAATTAATGGGAGCCCCAAGCTTGTTTCTCTGCAACGAGACGCTCCCGTCTGGGAGTGAAGGGAAACATTAACTCCCGAAGTGATGCACGTTGTGTTCATGCTCTCTGAGTACCGAACCAGTTTGAAGGCTTCATTGCTTCAGCTGGTCACCACATCATGCAGAGCGACCTTGGAATAAGAGAATCACCTACCGAGATAAATCTATTCTCCAGTCTCTTCTCTGGGCCTTTTCCACTTTGAAAAGAAACTTTCCTAAGACGTTTGTTTATTCATTACTCTTTTTGCTGCCTGAGGTATCAATGTTGCGCGCAAGACGTAACCGAGAGAATGCGGTGAAAGGATTTTCAAAATAAAAGCTCCTCCCGACTAACATAACACATGAAACGGAAATATTTAATTATATCTTGTGCGGCCCGGTACCAATTGGTTCGTGGACCGGTACCGGTCCGCGGCCCGGGGTTTGGGGACCAATGCTTTAAACAATCAACTTTGTCCACATCATGAAAAACTGAGATGAAATTGTATTGACCCTTTAGGAAAACACGGTTTGCACAAACCTAATTTTTTATTGAAACACAGATGCCAAAAGTTCAAGTATGTGGGCTTTAAAACATTTTAACAATATATAAAGCTATAAAAGGAAATCAGATCCTCAACAGGCTTTTCTCAGGAATATAAAGCTTTTCGTACTTAGTTTAAACACATTTTGAATTCAGTTAATTTTCATCTGAATTCAAGATGACTGTTACTTTTATTAATTGTTCTCAATAGTGAGATGTAACAAAAATGTACAAATCCCCATGAAGGACTTTAGATGGTTTTGCATTGGCTGTATCACTTTTTGTTTAAACAAATAAATCAGATACCTTCATTTTTGTAACCATCCTGAGGCGTTAGCAAATAAACTCTTTAGCCTTAAGCCAAAAGAACGCAAAGTTCCTCTGCCCCTCACTCTTAATTGTCTCTTGATTTACAGGCTGCCATTAATGCTACTGTATTCCCTCCTTCTTTTTCTTCCTTTTGCAGGGGATGCTTTTAGAAGGACCCCAAGGAGGCCCTGGCCCAGCAGTGAGTATCACATTCTCCCACACTCCTGTCTGCCTTTCACAGATGGAGAACAGCTAAAGAGGGAAAAATGTTTTTATGGAAAGAACGTCAGCACGGATTGTCAGCGGAGCTTGAGTTGAGACAAACTGTCAAAATGTGTATTTGTGCATGGAAGTGTGTATGTCTGTGACTCTGTGCATGTTGGGGAAAGATGAGGGGTGGAGGGGTTCGAGGTGAGGTGGAGGGGCTTACTTTTTTTGAGGTTTATTTCTTTCAAAATGATGGCTTTGCCTCTGTCTCTGTTGGCCTCTGCATGTGGCGCTTTGGTGGGCTGACTGTGTTGGAAATGCTGGTTAGCAGTGGTTTTGGGGTAATATGTTAAATGTATTCACGTTTGCTTTCAGGGTGTTCCTGGTAACCCAGGATTGCAAGGACCCCCAGGTACTCCAGGAGATCCTGGTGAGAGGGTGAGTGAGTGCTAGACTCCATTTTACAGTTTATTGCAGCTGAGTTATTAGAGACACTGTGGTTGTTGATTTTTTTTCTCTTTATGTTTTGAAATTAAATTAAAAGTCATAAGAAGCAAGCAGTCCAGTTTCCAAATTAGCTTTGGTGCAGAGTGGAAATATTTGAAACTAAATTTTTAATCATTTGTGGACTTCAAGAGTGCCTTTCCATTCTTCTGAAAGGCTCTAGAAGTTTTAATCAAAAATGAAATATAAAGTGTGCTTTTGTCTGAAAGGATGTTGAGTTTTTGGCCCAGATGAGACACTTTTGATGTCGTCTCTGGCCGAGGTTTGGATTAACATGAGTAATGTAGCACCTGTAACCAATGACCTGCAGCAGTCCAAGTGTTGTGAATCTACCCTGATGCCTTGAAGGGACTTCAGAACATAATCCTCCCAAGGTGGTTACCCATGTTGCATAGGACTCTTTTTCTGTCTCACTTTTTCCTTCCACTAAGCTTTCCTTGAATAAATGTTTCGATGGGTCTCTGTGAACAGCCAGGTTCTTTAGTTCTTTAGTAATAGCATTTTGTGGTTCGCTTGTGAAAGGTGTCAATGACTGACTGCTCAACAACTGTCAAGACTGCAGTCTTCAGGCAATAACATTTTTCTGTTGTTCATTTTCATTTTACTTAAAATTCTAATTTGCAGGCTGAAATATGTTTCTTTTTTTTCTTTTTTTAATGAAATTCCTGAATTCAATCTGTGAAGAAAATTCTGATAAGCCACAAAAGTGACTTGGAAAAAAAATATTGCAATCAGTTCATGGAAAGTTTGAAAAAAATCAGCTGTGTTGCTGATCAGTGGGACTGCTAAAGAAGTTTTCTTTGAAATATACAGAATCCCTGAAATTACTTTCTTTTTGCATCTCTATTTAAATCTAATCATATATTTGGTTTACTTGATGATACAAAGCATGATCTTGCTTCCCCCAAAACTGCCAGTTAAAAGCTATTTTCTTTCTGAAAGGAAACTTGTGGAACAAATAGGCCATTTGCTAGTTTATTCAACAGCTTTCACTAGTACAAAAGTTTTATTGTTTCACTGAGTCAGGGTAATAAAAAAAATCCTTTTTGTTCATCCAGCAAGTCTGTCCTCCCTCTTCTATTTCCTCTCATGGGACGAAATCACTGCGGACTGACAGGGACATTAGAGCTGAGTGGTTTCTATACTTTGCGGTTTTCCTTTACGCAGTTTCTGCATGCTGCCTTCGCTCCCCAAAGCACTCAGAAACCCCATCCCTCCCAGCCGTCATTAACGCTAGATGCCGCTATGCTCATGATCACAACTGTGGATGGGGAAAATTCACAGACACTGGGAAAAAAGCGAATGGAAACACATGGCATCAATCAGAGCCAAGATGAGATTGCAGCACAAGAGAGACTGCTAAGTAGATTGTTGTTTCTCTCAAGGTATTAAGCCCTGCCTTGAGTCTTTAGTTCATTTCTGATGTTTGTTCAAACTCTTCATGTTGTAACTCAGTATAAAAGTAATTTTTTTTGCAGCAGATGTTTTTAATTTTTAATTTTTTTTATTTTTATTTTTTGCGGTTTCCTGTATAAAAATCTAAACTTCTGTATTGATACCAATATTATTAGTTACAGACATTCTGGGAGTGCCTCAAGTAGCTAACCTCAGACAATGTGTTACTTTTAAAATAATGCGGCAACCACTGACTTTATATGAAAGACAGATGTGGCATGCTGCTGTCACCCCATAGTTTGAAGAGGAGTGTTTTGAAACCCTAAACTCAGTGTTGGGTTCTATCTTCGCGCTCTGCAATTCTTGCATCCAAAAGCGATGATCGGCGCCGACTGAACCATTCTGGGATGTGGCGTAACGCACAGGATAAAATCCTGAAGAGAATTAAACATTTGTTTCATTTTGCAGCAAGCAATAAAGAGATTGTTGCTAGAGCTCTAAAAAATGTTGTTTCCATGGGAATAGATTCACTTTTGGAGCCAGTCGAGTGATCATAGAATAAGGTTGTGTATTGCTGCCAGCATAATCCCACCATTGTTACCATGTTTTTACATTTTAAGATTTATAACCGACTTATTAACCCATTTGTCTCATGCAGGCAAGATTCTTTCTTTAGATGATTAAAAATGTATTCTTTATCAACTAAATACTAAACAGAACAATAAAATTAACTTCCCATTAAGGCTAATGTATGCATCGTCCGCCAAAAACTTGAGGCATATGGTTATTGAAAATAGCAACAATAATGTTGATTTTGATTTGGTTTTCCTCACTAATCTTTGTTTTTGGGTTTTTTTTCATCATCCCAATGTCATTACTGATCTCCCTGAGCTTTCTGCTCTTAGTAGCTAAGAACTTTAGCAGATGTGGGTCCTCTGGACGGCGAAAGTCCTTCCAAAAGAACAAATAAATTACTAGAACAGAGTTTGAAATCATATCGGAAAACGATAGTCTACAATCACTCCTCTACCAATGTAATGTTACATAAACTGGTATTGCAATGGTAAATATAATTTTATATAAAGATCTGGTAAGTATGGACCAAAATAAAGTCAAAAGGTGGTAAAAACAAGGTGTACCTGATAAAGTTACTGGAGTGGTTATTGGGACGAGTTAGAGTACAGTCAACTGGCCTAACGAATAATTACCATTCACCGCTCAGTTGCAGAGTACTACCAACACTTTAAACAGACTTTTAATATCACACTCTTTTGTGTAGCCATAAATATGAGTTTATGCTTCCATGATATCGTGTCCTGTTTGAGCTGTTCTGCCTTTGCCTTGTTTGAAATATCGGCTTTTCTCTCATTTTCACTGTGCAGGGTCCTCCTGGTCGTCCTGGTATTCCAGGTTCAGATGGTGTCCCTGGCCCTGCAGGTACCGTTCTGATGCTACCAGTAAGTCCTGCTGCTTTCTATGTACTTTTTAGTTGTCTTTTTTTTTTCCTCTCACATTTGAGTCTAATTGTCGTCAATAACCCACAAACTCACCTCTGTGGGTAAATTTACCACACAGCAGAAACAGTAGCCCAGCGATGGCAGCATATTTTCTTTAGGTAACAAATCATTGGCCTTGTAAATGTCAGCCAGTTCAATGGAGTGGAACCAGTGACTGAGGTTTCGAAATGCTCAGCCAATGACACGGATTTATGAGCGTCGGTGTTTGTGCTTGAAAGGTGTGGGGTTAACAGGTTTAGTAGACTACCTCCTATGGGGGTCGCTGTTAGATATGCCTCTATGTAAAAGCAAAGACAAGTCCATTTATTTTTAATTTTGTTTTCCTTTTACTTTTTGCGGCCTGCAGTTCCGTGCGGGTGGTGAGGCACATAAGGGACCCGTGATAACAGCCCAAGAAGCTCAGGCGCAGGCCATCCTATCTCAGGCTCGAGTAAGTATCAACGGAAATATTTCATTCTGAAACTCTTCGTGATTTAACTTGCAAATAATCACCAAATGTATGTGTTTCTTTAGTTGAAATACTAAAACACTCAGTTCGGCGTTTATGTAAAGGAGGAGTGCATTGTTGAAGTCCCAATTATCATACAAACAAAGCTTTGGACCCGGGTCAGGCTGAGAAGTGCCCAAAGCCGCAGCAGATACTTAAACCCACTCAGTGGTTCTGACAACCGTAGCACTGCTGAAAACAGGTTGAACTTGGGCGCTTTCATCTGGGTGTGATATATTGTCATGCACATGGAGATGATTAAGCCTCACACAACCACTGAATATTTAAAGCTTTAGAAGTATGCTGAGTTCAATGGCTCCCACAAGTGGAGTTTATTCATGGTTAGAAGGCATTTGTCACCTTTCAGTACTCAACTTGTCATGCCAACAATTCGGTTTGGCATGGGTAAATAGAAAATTAAATGCTTTTCCATACTTCTGTATTTATTTATTCTCTCTGATCTCTCTAGGCAGTGTATATTTGTTCATTCTTTCCAGGTGTTCAGTTATGTACAAATTAGGACATGAATAGGTTTCTTTCTTTTACATCATTGAGTCATCACACTACAAATAAATACCAGACAACATTTCTGGCTGTCGCGCACTGTGGTTAGCTATGAACAGAAGAAAATGCTGAAGTGGTAAACTGCGAACAAGACATGCTGCTCTCAGAGAGGCTGAAATGAATATTTCTATGGTTTTATTGAACTATTATAAGACGGTTTATGACGTTGCAAATCCCTACAAATAGCTTTGTTTTTTAATTTTAGACTTTTACTTTATTTTAAATTGTGGGTAGTTATAAGAATGATTTTACATGGTCAGCAGTTTAGCAAATTCACCTTTAACAAGAACTTTTCACAAGCTCAGTTCACTTTGGTTAAAACTAGTAATTTATGTTCATTCACATTTTTTTTTTGTTTGTTTTTTGTTTTTTGGGGGGCAAAAATCATCTAAAATGTGTGTGTTGGGATTTTATGCAACCATTTGTAACATGGCCTTTGGGAGTTTTATTCACACTGGGTTAATTATCGTAGTTCGATCATTACATTTTATATTTTATACATATTCATAGGTGTTTCAGTATTTGGGAGATTCAGAGTACCTTACATGATATAAAATTTTTCAAATGTAAAAATCAAAATCATCGCAAATTATAAGTGGAGTAAATAATAAAATAAACATTTTTTAGTTATTATTACACAAGTGAGTGTTTGTCAGGTCTTTCATCACATATAGACAATGCTTATCTATGTATACATATGTTTGTTCTTTAATAGCAACTGATGGGCTCTACTTTACTTTGATTTGCCCTTAGCTAACAATGAGAGGCCCCCCAGGGCCAGTGGGGTTGGCAGGAAGATCTGGACTTTTGGTGAGTATCTTTATATATTGAAGTGTTGCCATTAACAAGTTCTCCTTGTGAGAAAAACACAGTGATTTAGTTATATTTGAAGATCAAGTCATTTCACTGCGTACAGTAAGCGTAAATAAAAGGCTACAGAGAATTTTGTTTTCTGCGTAAACACGTTCCAATCAAAATTTTGTGGCCAATTTTTGGCAGGATATTTTTTATATCTTATCCAGTTTTTAGAAAAGCATAAGATAAAAAATATTATAAAAACATTATTCATATTCATAATGTTGTAATTTGTCATAGACCTACACATTATATATTGCTGACAACAGTGGCATCATGCTGCTTTGCGAGAGAGCACTACTGTGAAATATTTACTATAATCTTAAAGCAAAGACAAGAGAATGATAGAGTTGATATTTTAAAATATATTTAACATCTCAGGTTTCTAAGGCTGTTAACATTTTCAGAACTCAAATGTTTCTACAGAAAGAGCTTAAAATCTCCTTTAAACCTTCCTGTTAGCTGCTGGGTGGCTCTTTCTCTCTCTTAGCAAATTAATACACATTATTGTGAAATACAATATGTTTTCCTTGTGACAACTTATATTTCACAGTATTGCTTGAAAGACTATGAACATTTCTATGTTATGAATATGAATATTGTCAACCACATATTCAGTTTGGTCACATCTTTCTCAGACAGCACAATGATGTTACTGGAATCCTTCAATTCTCCTGCACTAGAGAGTTTGTGCAATGGAAATATGACTCAGGGACACAGCTATCATCTGTTTAAATTGCCTTCTTTCTGCTTCTCCAAAGGGACCCCCTGGGGCTCCTGGACTCAAAGGTGACAGCGGTGACTCTGGACCACAGGTGAGAGGCGTAGCTTTTTGTTGGTTTTCACAGTAATACTTTGGAGCTTTAGATAACATCTATGTTGTTCCTGTTTGTCCATTTCTAAAAATAAATAATAATACTGTACATTTACATAATCTGTACAGGGACCAAGAGGTCTTCAGGGTCCAACTGGTTTACCGGGAAAACCAGGAAAAAGGGTAAGAGTGATTTAAACGTAAAACTAATTAAGTGGTTCATCTTCTGTCATGTAGCACTGCAAAGGTGATGCACATACATATAAATTGGGAAGGTACAATTGATGGTGTTATGGCATTGTAAGCACTTCATAACGTAGAGTCAAACTTAGTCCCACTTATGGACGTATTTTAAGAAACCACTTTACAAGCCCTGTTTTTTTTTTCATGTGATATCAAGAAAAAAAGGATCAAACATGATATTACATTTCACATACGAAGAAAAAGGTTATGTGTCCCAGAATCTAATCTGTTTAGTTGCAAAATGTGTAAAATCAAACCCAGAACAAAAACGAAATACTTTGAAAAACGTAAGAGAGTTATTATCCATGGTGAACTGAGTCCCATACAGATATAAGCTGAAAGCTACTCAAAGAGGAAAAAGCCATTTCTCCAAGAGCAACAGAAAAAAAAAATAATACTAGATTACAGTTTATAAATACACAATTTTTAGAGACATGTACTATGGTTTCCTTAATGACAGTTGGACACATTGGATGGATGAATGTTATGTGGTTTGATGAAATTACATTTAATGTCTTTAGCCATAATGACCTCTATTACATTTTGAGGAAAAAGGGGAAGCTTGTAAACCTGACAACATTATGTAGAAATATAGATGTTGGTGCTGAAAACATAAGTCAAGAAATTAAAACGTAGACAAAAATGGATCTTCCACCTGGACAAAGGACCTTGCACTGCACCAAATGTGCTGTAAAGTGGCTTCAGGACAACAAAATCAATGTTTTGGAGTGACCATCATAAAACCATGTTCCTAGCCTCATAGTATCTTTGTGAGCAGATCTATAAAAGGTGTCTTAAAGCAAGGTAACTCATAAATCTTTACTCAGTTACATCAGTAATGTCTTGAGGAATGGGACAAAATCCCAGCTTGTGGAAGGATATGCAAAATATTTGTACCTAACTCATTCAGTTTAAGTGGCAATTTTAATTGACATGAAATATGAAAGTTTTCTTCTTTCGATTCAGTATGTGTAAATAAATTTTTTTTAGCTATAAGTACAGTTTAATATATTTGCCAACTTTAAAATCTGTGCGTACATAGAAAGAAAACATGTTTCACATGTGCAATTAAATGATTGCACCTATGTGTTTATTTAACTATAAACTGGTGAACTGAAATGATGTGTGTGTGTGTGTGTGTGTGTGTCTTCCAGGGTCGTAATGGAGCTGACGGTGCACGAGGAATGCCAGGAGAGGCAGGCGCCAAGGTAATGTGCAGTTTTCCTAAAGAAAAACATTATATTATCATTTTTTCAGTGTTAATTTCAAACAAATTCACATCCCGTTGATGACTGGTACACTTACCGTCTTGATATGTCTTTTATTTACTTCAGGGTGACAGAGGTTTTGACGGCCTCCCCGGTCTTCCTGGAGAGAAAGGACACAGGGTAAGCGTGAAGGAGTAAAACTTAGTGTTACTTAAAAACAACATTGATCAAGACTTACTGTATGTGTTGCATGAAAAAGCTGATTGGGGTCTAAATGCCATCTGATTTAGCAGCACAGTGTGATGTGAATGTTCAGCTCCTGTATGCCATTAGGCCATTTGACCTACTTAGAGAGGTGGGGACAGCTTCAGATCCACCTAAGCAATGTTTAACCAGGCCAAGAGGCGAATGATGAATGTTGAGTTTAGAGAAACCAAACGGAGACACAAAGATCACAGACGGTTATTTTTAGATGGGATTTTAAACCTCGTCCTATACCAGATAATTACAGTGGTAGGCCGGTCCTTATAGAGCTCTAGGAATAGTGAAAACCATATATTGCAGGTCCATGCCCATTGTGGTGACCATGCCAACTTTAGATTAAAGGCGGTTTTTGCTTGTTTTCGTTGTATTTTTTACACCCTCAATTTTCCACATTTCTGACCACCGTCATATTTTTGCTTTAAACTACAATCTTTTTTTCTCAGCTGCACAAATTGAGCATGTAGATTCTCTTTTGATTGCAGCATTTGTAATCTTTGTTGATGTTTTCCCGATGTGATCTATTCCAGGGAGAACAGGGCCCCACTGGTTCTCCAGGGTCTCCAGGAGATGACGGCCCAAGAGTGAGTTTTTTTGTCTGACTTGTATCACTTTCAAATACCCGTAAAATTACTAAAAGTCCAAAATATGTCTGCTTAATCCAAGGGTGAAGATGGCCATGTTGGACAGAGAGGAGTGGCTGGAGAGAGCGTAAGTATAATTCCAGTTAGAGGCAGGGTCATTAAAGTACAACACCTTGGAAAAATATACATTTTTCTTGAACTAGGTCACATTTTATTATGCAAAATTTTTATCTTCTAAATCATAATCTTAAAAGTGTGGGACACCTCTGTATTCAGCCCACCTGAGCTAATATTTTGTAGAACTATATTTCCTGTGATTACAGCTCCAAGTCTTTTAACGTTTGTCTCTTCCATCTTTGCGTACATAACAGCTCAGACTTCATCTGATTTTTCAAATCTAGTCACAATTATCGAATATATTGAGGTCTGGACTTTAACTGGGCCATTCTAACACATGATATATCCTTTAATCCAAGTCATTCCTTTGTAACTCTTCCTGTATGTTTTGTGTCGTCCCTTTGGAAGTTGAACCTTCATCCTAATCTCAGTTTTGCAACAGTAATCAGATTTTCTTCCTGGACTGCCTTGTGCAACAAAGTTCTTTTAGGGTCTCATCTGATCAGAGCATCTTATTACCCAACATGGCTTGTGGCAGAGACTTAAGGCCTTTTTTTTTGCCACTATTCAAATCGTAGACTTACGATTGTTTTGGGGTTTTTTTATATTCGTGTCCTTGCCAACCTTATTTTCTCTGGAGACCACTGCCTTTTGTATGCAGGGACCATTGCCTTTCTAATCTAGGCCTTGTTATAAACAGTTTCTGCATAAGAGATCAAAAAATAGGACTGGAATTTCTTTTTTCTGTTTATGTCCGTGTGAAAGTTTCCACTGCTGCCACACGCTGCTGAAATGGTCCGTGAATGGTAGCGTGAGAAATTTGCTCCCTCTTGTACCCAAATTAGCAGTGTCCTTTTAGAGAAACAGCTGCAGCATGTTTCATCATACACTAGCAGGAAGGTTAAAGAGTTAGCTGACATTAAATGAATGTCTTTATGTATTACAAGGAGAAGCAACTTTCATACTGGCTTTCCATCTGCAGTGCCCATCTATGACCACATGGGGGTTTGTGTTTCACATAGAGCAACATTTAAATTCAGTGCCAGGGAGTTTTAGTTCATTCTATTGTACCTTGACTTTTTTTTAAATGTTGCATTTAAAAACTTGTGTTGAGGTGGATTTTTTTGTTTGTTAAAAATAATTTCTTTATCTTTATAAACAGGGCCCCAGAGGTTTGCTTGGCCCCAGAGGGTCCCCAGGTCCTCCAGGACAACCTGTAAATATGATTTGTTTGTGCTCTGTACTGAGTCATACTATGCTGCATGATTTATTTATTTCTTAACTATTTTTATCAACCAATTCTCTTCACTTTAGGGTCTTTCTGGACTGGATGGTCAAGCTGGTCCCAAAGGAAACATGGTGAGAAATATTTATGTTGTTTGTTTAAAAAGAGAGTTGAAAGTCTAACTTTTTCTGCAGGACCACCTAAGCATCTAGTTTGTGTGAGGCTTACTTTATTGAAGGATTGTGAACTTTAACTCCAGTGTAACAATGCAAGGGAGGAGGCCATGACTCAGCCGCTGATGAAAGCATTAACTATTTTATTTTCTTTCCTACTGTATTTTGCGGGTAAACAAAAAGCCTGTTTTTTCCTACATCACTTTTTTTTTACTGGGATTTTCACAGAATATAAAATAGCAAATTCTACATTTTAAAGGATTAAATTACCAACTCGGCAATGGTAATGTTATCAAACAATTTTACCTATTTTTCTATACACTTTGTGAATTGCAAAACATTATTTTACTTGTTGTCTAACATTAAGTTTAAACAGCAACATAAAAAGCCTTGTCACAATTTACATTTGGACTTGAGGACAAAGATCTAAATTTTGACTTGTGGTCAGAAGAATAGAATAGAATAGAATAGAATAGAATAGAATAGAATAGAATAGAATAGAATAGAATAGAATAGAATTGTTTCATATTTTCCTTCATCAGTTTATATTTTGATTCAGTAAATTTACCTTAGATTTTTGACTTAAATGTTCCTAGTATTTTTCACTTGAACTAAAATGAGACAAACAAGGCCAGTCATATGACTAACACCAGAGTTTTGACTTCAAATTATTCACTTCAGGTTCAGCTTGATAAAAGACTTGGAACTGAAGCTTGTACTTATATTTTGACACCAGCAACTAAAGACCTGAGCGAAGCATTCTGACCAGAACACATTTAATATCTTGAACCAAACAGTGTTATTTTTTAAAGAATATGAAACCCTGACATTTTAATTGCAGACTCCAGTTAAAATATCAGCTTTTTATGATAAAACATTAAACCAAAGTAAACAATTTCTGAACTTTTCCTACCTTAGTTATGAGTCAGTAACTCAATCAAAATATACTGGAAGCTTAAAAGATAAAATAAATATTGCAGGTGTATAAGGATTAACACCCTTAAATTAATGCTTTATTAAATCACCTTTTTGATTTCGTTGCAGCATTCAGTCATCTTTGGATTGTACTGTATTAGGCCTTTTTTTTCTTTTTTCTTTTTTTAAAAAGCACTTCAAATCTGTCAGATAGTTTGGAAAATTTCTGTGCACAGCCCACTCCAGATGATCTCATTGTTTTTTCCTCGATTTCAGATATGGTGTCCAGCTGGGACATTCCATATCTTTTTGGATCTTTTGGAAAAGGCCATTCTTATGTTGATTATGATGTGTGCTTTAGGTCATTGTCGTCCACAGAGATGATATTCTCATTCAGATTTTGCTTTCTAGCAGAAGTCTGGATGTTTTACAAATTAAAATTCAAGGTGTAGCACCGGACTCCAGACTAGTTCATGCTTCACAACACAAACTCACTAATTTTTTTACTTTTTTTTTTTTGAAAAAGTAGCTCATCATGGCCAGATTGAAAGAAATTCAAGAACAGATGAGAAACAAATATTTACATCAATCATGAAGAGCAACATTTGAGATAGTTGATTATCCTTAAGGCTTTTGGTAAAAAATAAATAAATACTCTGTGGACTGACAAGGCAACAGAAATTATGTTATGTATGTGTCCTTAGCAAAGCATTTCAGAATAAAATACAAATACTGACTGGTGGTGGCAGTGTTATGGTCTGGGGCTGCTATCTTCATCAGCACCTGGACAACTTTCTTTAACTGATGGAAGTGGGAATTTTGCTGCAATCCGAAAAGCAAATATCCAGCCATCAGTTTGCTACTTTAAACTCAGTAGCTCCATATTTGTGCTGGAGGACAATGATCTGATGCACACCTGCAAAGTTCATCTCTTTACTGCTCACTTTGGCAAAATCCTAACAGGCTTTTCATGTTTGATCAACCTCCAGTTTGGCTGAGTTTTACTTCTTCAAAGAGTGGGTCAAACTGGGGCATGACCTCTGACCATGTAGAGGACTCAGTGCCAGTAACAAAAATACTTAATGGCAGTTGTTGCCTACAAGGGTGGCACAACCAGTTATTATGCTCAGGAAGCATTTCACATAGAAACAAGTTGCTATTTATTTGATGTATTCAAAGCTTTTAAATACTTTTCAACACAAAAAGGCAAAAACCAAAGGAATCTCTAATGGGACAAATACTTTTTTATGGCACTGCGTTTACCTACTGTGTTTGTATTCTTAGTGACTTTAACTGTCTTCGAAATTTTCCTTTGCACGTTTTTCAGCTCTACCAGCTGGAATAGACATCTTCATTGCGGTTCTTTTATGAAAGTTTGAATCCAACAATATGTCATGCTTGAAAAAGGACATTTACGATTTTTGTCTGTGTGTTTGCCCTCTGATAATGGATCCCTACTAAACCAAATATCAACACTAATGTCAGAACAAGATATCTTGTTCTTTACCCCACGAGGAGTTATAGTTCTTAATTCATCCTTTCTTTATTTTGGCTGCTGCTGAAATGTTAGGAGTTCTCTAAATTAAATAAACTGAATTGTTTTATTTTTTTGTGTGAAGGGTCCGCAAGGAGAGCCAGGTCCTCCTGGGCAACAAGGCCTGCCTGGTCCTCATGTAAGTGTTTAGTTATTTACATTAATCCTGTTCAATCACTTTCTCCCTCTTTATATTTTCTCATTCACTCTCTTCCTCCTTGCTCTGCTGCTTTTTTCCTCTTCGTTCGATTTCCAGTTTGCCATATTGACAGTGCAACAGGGAGCAGTATAATCTTGAATGATCCCCCACATTTCTGTTTTTTAAATCAAAAAATCTGCACATTTTTTCTCGACGCGCTCCCCCAGCTCAGCTACTATCCCTCCGACAATGAGAACTCACTTGAGAAAAGAGTAAATCTTTGTTTCTGTCCTGCTAAAAGCAGCAACAACACTTGGATCCAACAGAAATTTTTCACATATTAGACACCTAATTCCATTTTTGAGTCAAGTTTGATGTGAAACAGGGCCTTTTAGTATTTTCGCCAGTGCCGAATGACCTCTGCCAGGTATAATTTTCAGTCCTGCTGACGATCACAGTGTGAACAGAACGGCGTCATTACTTTGGAAAGTATTAGTGGGAACCTGCGGAATGGAATGCAGGTTGAATGCATAACTTATTCACAGCCAGAGACACATTAATGCTTTCCAGCAAAAGCACAGAACCTCTGGAAAGCTTCTCTTTGTAAATAGATGTTTCGACTCTTTGTTTATGGGCTGAAATGTGAAGTTTTAAAAACAAAATGTTTAAAACAGTTTATATTATAACTTTCTAAAACATAATTGGACTCATTCCTCGTGCTTCTTATAACATGTTTCTTTTCTTTGTCTACAAGGGTCTCATTGGTCCTCAAGGTCCAATTGGGCCTCCAGGTGAAAAAGTAAGTATACTGGGAACTCAAGTTCCTCCTCAGACCTTCTCTCCAATACTGATAAGTGTGTGTTTCAGTCAAGACTTCATAAGTAGTTGAGCAGATTTGTGGCTGAGCTGTAAGCCCTTACCTTGCTCCTCCAACGGCAGAAACACTCACAAGATCACACATTTTATAGACATGAGAGCTTAGTTTGGCTGACAGAGAGAATTTTGTTTGCGGTTTTGAAAACGTATTTCAATATGTTAAACGTATCTGTCTGACTGACTGCGTACGTATTTATTACTCTGTCTTTGTAGGGGCCTCAAGGGAAGCAAGGTCTGGCTGGACTTGCCGGTGCTGATGGCCCTCCTGTAAGCCATGAATTTCGCTCCCTTTTTAATATTTCACTTATTGACGTAAAATATTTATAGGCACATAATCAGTAGGTCCGTGTGCTTCTGTAGGGTCACCCTGGAAAAGAAGGACCTCCTGGAGAGAAAGGATCCACGGTAAGCTGGAATATATTTTGGCAATCTATATTTTTCAATAAAGTATTTAATTTTTTCAAAATTTGTTTTGACAGTAGTTATTTAAAGGAAATTATTAACACAATCTTCACAAAGCATGATCCAAAGTATTTTACAAAAGCACTTTAATTCTTGGACATGGTGAATATAATTTGAATGTATTCCAGCAATAGTGCAAGAACAGGTGCAGCTCAATTACATCTCAATTGCCTTATTTCTAAAATTCAGATTACAAATCTAAACTAACTTCATGGAACATAGAGTGATATATTTCCACCATATATTTCTACTAATTTTGATCATTATGACATGCAGCCAAAGGAAACTCAAAGTTTAGTTTGTCAGAGCATTAGACTATTACATAAGAGCAACATAAACTGTTGCCCACTGTTGCTCAGTGGGCAGACTAAACATTTTATTTTGGAAAATATTTGCTTGATTTCAGGTCCTTCATGATGTAATTACTTATACTTGCATGCAAGGCACTTAACCCCAAGTGGTGTGCCAATCTGAGTATTGATTGAATGAATGTAGCTCTACAGTAAAGCACTTTGAGTTGTCAGTGTAGCTATAAAAGTGCCATGCAGAAAGGTCAGCCTACTGAAAAGCGGCTTTCTGCTTCTTCGCATTGTCTCCTTTTGTAGGTCATGCAAGTTTTCTGGCCAATCAAGCTCAGTGATAGAACAATCATTTGTATGTTAGCAGTGTAAACAGGATCAGCATCTCCTTTAAGCTTATGAGCAGAAGATTGTTTAAAGTGTAGGTACTTTTTAATCACAGTTTTTCCTTCTTCTCAACTTTCAGTTGATATGCTTCAACATGGCATGTAATCTGTCAGATTCTTTAGTAATGAAGTTAGAGTCATTGTCCACTGTTCACTGGACAACTGTCTTAATACGCTGACCATAACTTAGCAAGTAAACATGTTATTTAAGCTTTATTTCTTACCACGATGAAATCCATTGAGATTAAAAAGCTCTTTTTCTACTCCAGGCCAAGAGGCAGCAACAAATGCAACACAAAAAATACAGTTAAAAGAAAATGTCAAGCTATTAAAAACAGGTGCATGTCATAGAATTGGCCTGAAGAACTTTATTTTTATTGTCCTTATGTAATACTTCAGTTTCCTGAGATACTTGAATTAGGGGTTTTATCAGCTGTAAATCTGACTGAAATAAACACTTGAAATACGATGTATAACAAATCAGTATATGAGTTTGACCTTTTTACATCTGAATAAATATTAAATGTACTTAAAATAATTTTTCATTGACATTTTAAGGTATTAAAATGTACCTATTCTACCTATGATCTGCCTTGCATATGTGCAAAAACTCATCAAAAGGAGCAAGAATGCAATTGAATACTGAACATTTATTGTTTGTTTTTAAATTGCAGGGTTTTCCTGGTCCAATAGGATCTATCGGCTATCCTGGTCCCCGTGGTGTAAAAGTAAGCGAAAATAAATAATCGTAGATCATTTTTATCCTGTTTGGGAGCATTACTCTGACTGTGTTCTCCCACATCCTTCAGGGCGCTGAAGGAGTTCGAGGCGTCAGAGGAGACAAAGGAGAAAAGGTAAACTCCTCTCCAACCTCCTCAACATGGCTGACAAATGTCGGTCTTCTGCAAATTATCTCAGAGTTGCAGTTCTTCCTCAAATGGTGCTTCATTTTATTCTGGCAAGAGAAAAACCTCTTAAAGGCCTGTCAGACTAGTGCTCAGGTCCTCATAACACTGAGCTGTAATGGAGTGTGAATCACCAGGCTGAAATAATATTGAGATGTGGTTTCAGCGACTTACTATATTTAGTTGTTACCACTGGGTAATAGTACTTAATAACAGCAAAGTATTGGGGTATCCAAGGAGCATAACTATTAAAAACAAAATGAACACATACTATACAAGAACCCTGGAAATTGATGTAAATTTGGGATGATGACAGCTTCTGAACAAATGTTATTTTATTTCATTTTATTATTAAAAGGAAACAACTTTGAAATGGAAAAATAATAGATAAAAAAAAATGCAATTCTTAACTTAAACCACCAGATGTCAGCAGAGCAAAACGGACAACAATCAAGCAATACATCTGAGCTCTCAGCAGAGCTTCTCATAAATGACCAGTAGATGTCACTGTTCATCTTTTTTTGAAGAAGACGTAATCCTCTCAAGCCTGTTTTTCAGTTTTACTTTTATTGACAGGATTCCTTTCTCTGAAAAAACAGATTTATTTATTTATTTAAATGTGTTTGTTTAATAATATTTTTGCTGCAACAGATGTTGGTATAAGTAATCGGTCCTGCCTTGGCTCTAATAACACTTTTCCAATAACTCTTTCACCACCAGGGAGAGGATGGATTCCCTGGTTTCAAAGGGGACATGGGCATCAAGGGGGACAAGGTGGGTCATCAGTTCTAAAGAGAAGTCCAGTCTTCACAGCTGCAGACATATAAAGCATACAAACAAAACAAAAAACATGTGACATTTAAAATGATTGCCATTTCTACATCTTTTTTTCAGGGTGAGGGTGGTGTACTAGGACCCAGAGGAGAAGATGGCCCTGAAGGGCCAAAGGGCAAATCAGGACCAAGCGGAGAGGCTGGACCCATGGGTTCAGCAGGAGAGAAGGTAAATAGTAAAAGCTTTAGAAGACTGCAAATTTATCCCTTAAGAGGTAAATATGCTTAAATTAAATAAACTTTAAATCTTAATTAATTATTTTTTGAAACATAATTTCTTGTTTTCTTTAACTCTGCGATCCAGTCATACAGTCTTTTATTTAAGCTCTATGGTTCTGAACAGTGTTGTGCCAGTTTACCCTTATCAAGTTCTAGTTCTCAGTTCCTTTTGTTGTGTTGAAATTTTATTTTCAAATATTCTGAACTAAGTTCATCGTCCCAAAATCAACTAATGTGGTTTCATTAGTCAAAGTATTTATGAATTAGTAGCAAATAGGTTCTTTGTACAATTTTATCAGCTGATGTTTTCAAACAGAAGCAATGTTGTTTAAGAGGAAAAGCATGCTCATATTTTAACTATGGCCACCGTTTAAAAAATTTGTCCTAATGGGCAGATTTTCTATTAAACATTTATCCCTATTTTGGCTTAAAATATTAGAAGTTGCACCAGGGAGAGTTTCGGTACTTGCAAGCTCATCATGTAAAAAATACATCTAATACATCTTTTCAGTTCTTTGATCTGTCCTGCATTTCCTGCTATTGCAATAACTACCATGGGTGAAGCTGTATGTATTTGTAAATTAAACACAGTTTTAACTTCCTGGGACCAGTAGTGACCTAACTGAATCCTCTGGCAATCGCCTTATCATTGATTAAGATGAGTTCAGTTTACATCTCTCCTCTATTGGCATGTGCGTTTCTGAGCCATTTTTGAGGCTTAAGTGGTAAAACATTGAATAATTGCACATGTGAACTATTGTTTTCAGTTTGAGGAGACTTCATTAGGTGATAAAGTTCATAAGTTACTGCCTGATGTACTTTACATAAATGTAGTATTACGAACTTTTTCACCTTCAAAGGTAAAGATTGCATGTACATAAAGTTCTATTTCTTTTGTGGATTTCGAAGTATATTTTAAATGCTACACCCAATAAGGTCTATGATGGCAGAAAAATAATTAACATCTGGTTCATTTTTTATCTATTTGTCTTCAGGGAAAACTTGGAGTCCCTGGATTACCTGGGTACCCTGGAAGACAAGGCCCAAAGGTGGGTAATGGGAACAATGTCAAATCTCTTGGATAAATGAGGGAGACACGATAGTCATAAAAATAAGTCACGTAATTGGAGATAATTTATTTACCAAAATCTTTGGTTTAACTATCAAATTTCTGTAGTTTATTAAAAGTGTAGAGTCACAGTGCACACTGCAGCCTCTGAGTGGGATTTGAAGCAGTTTCTTCCAGGTGGATCTGCAAGTTACACAGAAACAGATGTTGGCACATGAACTCAAGGTCTTTATATACACAGTTAGCTACAAATATGAGAATCTGAGTCCATGAGCACGTCTGCTTGCATGAAAAAAGTTACACAAGTAATTCTTGGAAATATATGGTCATTGAAGTCACAGTGATTTAAAAGCTGTGCACCCCTGAAGATAATTAGCCAATTAGGCTACAAGAGTATTAAGATAACCTTTTCTTTCCTCCTCTCACACGCCTTTCTAAAACCTACTGACTAAATGCTCTTTCCCACAGACCTAAGCAGACACCCACTACACACCCTCCATGACTCTTACAGGAAATCCTACCTGGCATGGTCATATGCTTTAGTCATCAACTGTCCCTCTTCTTAGACCTAAGCCATTATCTAAAAATCTGGCTCTGCTTGCACTCTAGCCCTGACCATATTGCTACTGCTCCACTATCTGGATGTGCTGCTGCAGCTGCTTCCTCTTTGCTGCCGTAAGCACTGACATCTTGGCACTGATAGAACCTTCTCTCACAACGTCGCGATCGGCAAATCTCCAGCTCTGCCTGAAAGTCAGCAAAACTTGAGCTGACTACATACAAGAAATTATATTTCTAATCAGTTATCCTGCAATTAGCAACAAAACATTCTTATCTTTTGGGGAGGGAGGAGGGCAGGGTTGTTACGCCATGTGAATTGTATTATCATTAATAGAGCAATTAGTCTCATAATGTCAAAGGCTTTATTGTCACTCTTAAAATCAATATGAAGGATTAATTCTTGACCATTAAACTGTGCAACAACTGCTCATAAAAATCTACGTGGCGATACAGATTTTTTAACAATTGCCAGCTGTCTGTTTCCAAATGGTTGGTTTGGTCGAACCGTCTGACAGCCAGTAGCTGCTCCCTGCATGTGGTCATGGATAAAGAGGACAGGTTTGTCTCCTGCCTTGATTTGAATATAAAAAAGGTAATTTCCATCATATAAAAATTTTTGTCACACTCTCTTACTTCAAAAAATCTGTTCAGCTGTTTGTAACTGGGATTCTTTTACAGACACATTTCTTTCAATTAAACTTTGTAGACTGAGGAAAGTTACTCGATGGGGGGGAAAAAAACCTCCACATTTACATCATAAAGTGCCGTCTCTGTTATGAAATGTCACATTGTCCTCATGAGTAGCTTCAGGGTCACAGTCTTGGCTGGGCATCAGCCTTTATCTGCCCTCAATCAGCCCGCTCTGGAATTCCTCCACTGTCTGTGTTTTTGGCTGCTACAGCCCATCACTCTCTGCTAACAGCTTTTCCACATCGTTAATTGTGGATGCCATTTGCAAAAGCTTCAGCGGACTGTCTTATCTCCATTTTGCAAGTCGTGCCCGTCCAGTAGCACTCCTCCTTTCAGTTTACTGTAACTCCAAAACTGTGGAAAAACAAAATTTGCACAACAGATTTTTCTTTTCTGCTTTGTTACCTCTTGCAACTCTGTCCTTGTAAATCAGTTGTTGTGTCCTTGTCTATTCCGCACAGTATTATGCTTAATACGCATATGCACATGAAGGATAATGAATGCTGCTTGAATTATTTTTTTGGGGACCCAAATCACACACCACATGACCTTGGTTTTCAGCCGAGGCAAAGGCATATTTAGTCTAGATTGGTTGATCTTATTTATGCTGCCTAATTCAGCGTAAAGTGAGGTTATATTTATGACCTGCTTGGTTGTCTCGTTATTAGGCAAACAGTAATTACTCACCAAGTATTTGTTTGACCGGCACCCTTACCACTATCAGGGAGCACAGCCTCTAAAAAGCCCAGTCACTAAATTGCTGATAGTTATCAAAGTGGATCCGCCGTTTTCCTTTACTTTGTCTCTATTTGCACCCACCGTCTCTTTTTTCTCTTCACCTTATACCTCTCATTCATCCTGACAATCTAACGTGTGGCTTTTTCTTTTTGTCACCTGTGAAAGTTTTTGGGGCACTTGGTAGACCATGCTCACCACATAGCAGAAGCTATAGTCCTCAACATGGTTGTCTTGTTTTTGATTCCCGGTCTCAGGCCATTTGCTGCATGTTTCCCACTTTCTCCAACTTATTTACTACTACCAAAAAAAATCTCAGAAAGAAAGAACTCTGCTTTTTATGAAAAGATAAAGCACAAACCCGTCTAGCTTTGCAGGCATCTTCTGTGTGTCTCTGTTATAGCCTTGTCACAAACAATTATGGGGAATTCTTTGAACGTGAACAACTCAGTAAAACTTCTTATTTCTACAATGCATCCTAATTTTTTCTCGTCTTGAAATTCAGGGCTCGAATGGCTTCAATGGATTCCCTGGAGCAAATGGTGAAAAAGGAGCAAGGGTAAGCAGAACTCATCCATAGCATTAAGCAAGTGAGAGCTGTCAGACATATCAAACTGGGTTTGGGTTCTCTGAATATGGAAACACAGAATCAATAGATATAGATATAAATAATGTACAGCTTCTTCTACCACTGATTAAAACTTTGAAATAACTATAGATGCTCCCTTTAGAAGTTTAGATCATAAAGCTTCTTGGGTCCAAAAGTGTGTTCTGCTGTTTTTAGCTAATCCAAACAGTTTTCTGTGAGAATCAGGTCTGGAGACTTAAGAAGACCATGGAAAAAGGTTGATCTGGGTCTGGTTAACCACTTTTTGTGTCGATTTAGAGTGATAACCCATGTTTATTTTATTGAATGAATCCACAAGATTCGTATTTATAATCTTGCGGTGTTTCAAAGAGTCATGAAACCATGCACTCTGACCATGTTCCCAAGATCTTTGGGAAATAAAATCAGGCTCATGGCATCACAGGTCCGACACTAATTGCTAGTGGGCTTGCAGCATTTTTCCCATATTCCTTCTTTGTTTTACATCAAAGGCACTTTGAGTGTTTGTTTCCACAAAGTCCCAGTAGAACTTAGCAATCTCCACTTTTAAGAAGATAGAACAAAGGTATGCCCCACAAACAATATCCGTGGATAGAGATAATGTCCAATGGTTATTGTGGGAACTTTCTCTTTGCTGCACTTCTCTAATAGGTTAAAATAGCTTAAGAATTTTTCAAGCTTCTTGCCATCCTGCTCATTGTGCATTAATTAAACATCAACGCACAATGGACTATTCAAGGTTTTAGTCAATTTCCTTGGACCTTGAAAGTAGTCAGAGTTGTATCCCAAACTTTTGGGTTTCTATTTCTCTGCATTGCCACATCACAACTTGATTGTTATGATCTAAATTTTGTGTGGCATACTCAGTTTCATATCAATTTTGAAATAGAACTTTTTTTTTTAATAGACCTAATTAGTTTCAGTTCAGATAGTAAAAAATAAATGAAATTGGCCTATATTATGCTTTACTCCATAAAATGTCCAAAGTGATCAAAGAACTCCAGAAAACAAATGTAATAGCATGTAATTTGAAATTTAAATGGCCAGGAACTCAATTAATTGCTTAAAGAAGGAAGATAATTGCGGAAACGTTGAACCTAAAATGTATAGAAGGGCTCCAGGAAGGTCCTCTTGAAAAGTTTGCAATAAAGATGTAACTTTTGAGGGTGGAGTGACAACTTTATTCTGCTGTTTGAAGAAAGCTGTTGAGTCACCCCGGCAAAAAGGGTTACAGTTGAAGGGATGACAGTGAGAAATGTTGAAGGATTGGGGTTGTTATCGACAAGACAAGCTCATCTGGGTTCTCTCGCACACTGAGAGGCAGACACACGTGGCCTCAGAACGCTTGAGCTGACAGGTAGTTCAAGCTGTCAAGTGCCTCTGGGTAACCGCTTATCACAGCACTTTGATTATTTATTTTTTGTCCATAGATTCCTAGATGGTTCTATTTAATCTGTGACAAAGACTCCCATAGCAGCTGTCCCTGTCTGGTGTTAAGATGTATTCTGTAATCTAAAACACAGAGCTTGCTTAAACTTGCTTAAAAGAGAAAACTTCTGAAAAAAAACAACAACTTGTTGATGTTGCAGTGCAGGATTTTGTTGATTTTGTATTTTATTTTCAGGGAACTGCTGGCAAATCAGGCCCTCGAGGGCAGCGTGGACCAACAGTAAGCATCTCATTTGTCTGATAAGTGAGCAGAAGCCCTTTACATATATTATTAATAGGATAAATATCAAAGTATCAGTATAATTTAGCTGTGGACAAGTTTTGAATGTGTGTTTTCAGCCCCTGGTGGCAAGTTGTTGAGAGATGTAAAAATAGTAAAAGGCACTCGCTCATAGTCTTCATGCCTTTACTGCCTCATTTTCACCTAATCATAAATTTACAATGAATACAGGGTCCGCGTGGAGGACGTGGAGCGAGAGGACCGACAGGAAAGCCAGGTGCAAAGGTGAGAACATAGGCAGACTTTCAATAGCTTTCATGATTTTGATGCTAATCAAGCATGAAAAACAAATCAATGAATTGTATTTTCTCTGCAAACATTTGTCTACTGCTTGATGTTAATCACATTCTTTTATGTTGTAAAGCATACGCATGCATGTGGTTCATTTTGTAATCTGAGTATCACTGCTTCAATACTATGTTATTCATATTTTATAGTCTGTCAGTTCTGAGAAAGTTCATACTCTTCCTCTGTGGATTTCCTTTCTCCACAGGGCACCTCAGGCAGCGATGGACCTCCAGGCCCACCTGGAGAGCGGGTTGGTATAGAATTTGTCTCATCTGTAACTTGTATTCTGTACATTGAGTTTCTGTACAGGCAGTGAGTGAAAGGACATCAGGAGCACTGGGTTGGGATTGGGACTCAAAGGCATTTGAATGTCTTTGCTGCATTCAAATTACCTGCTGCACAACGCTGCTGTTGTTAGCATTGTTGCCTCAAAGCAAGAAGGTCCTGGGTTCAAATCCTGGCCTGGGGACTTTCGGCATTAAGTTTGCATGGTATCCCTTTACTTGCTTGGGTTCTCTCTGGGTTAATTGACTGTCAGGTTAATTGGTCTCTCTAAATTGTTTTCAGACATGCGTGTGAAGGTGTGTGTGTGTCTGTGGATGGTTATTTATGTTATGTGTAACATGTTGCTCATTAATGGACTGATAACCTATCCTGATCGAAGCCTACGTCTTGCCTAATGACCGCTGGTGAAACGCACCGGCCCTCTGTGATCCTCCAAGGATAAATGGTATAGAGGATGTAAACAGTTAAATAGTTTGTGATATTTTCTCTAAAATAAGCCTTCACACTCGATCATGTCTGCAATATTCGAACATTGATAGACCTTGTTTTCATGTGAAAGCAATTACGACATGAATGTTTCTCTACAGAGCTAATAAGCTGATGTTTTCCTGGCTAGGATCAAAACTAGGATTTTCCCCTACGATCTTTGAGATTTTCATATGTCTACGTATGGAAGGTCTCTGCATCTACACTGTCAGAGGATGCAGTTGTGCTGCAACAGATGCACTGCACCAAGAGCGATGTGAATCCTGGAGTCTTTTCTCCTGGTTCACCACTTCCCTCCTTACATTTACTACATCTTTTAAGAACATCTCTTTGATATTGTCAAGTTAAATGCTGTATGGCATATTTAAGCAACAAGGCAGCTGAACTTTTCCTTTTCCAGCTTAACAACCATTATGAAACAAGCAATAAACAACATTTAATCAAATGCACCATCAAAATTATCAAGCAAATGTACATCAGATATGTTGATCAACGCTTTCGTTGTTATTAATCATAGGCAACTCTTAACTGGTGGGTTTTCTGGTCTAATATATTGTGCATTCAGACTGCTGTCTGAAAACTCACAGCTACCTTTGGTCTCTCCGAAGACAGTGTGGCTCTGCATTTTAAACTAGCGCACACTTCTCTTCCTCCCTGTTCCATTGGGAGCCAAACGCACAGAGATTTCTGTGCGCGATGGATCTGATTATGAGATTGTTTCTAATGGCGCGGAGAGAATGGATTATTTGTTTCAGCTGCTAGGATCTTTTGTCTGAAGCCAAAGAACCCACCAGTCACGATGAGCATATCAGCTACAGCTACAATGCTAAAATTACTTGGAGTACTGCCCTGCTAATGTGTGGACATAATCAGGTTGGTGCCCTGGAACAGGGCCAGCATGGCAACACCTGCATGTTGGTGCTTGCAGGCCACATGCCCTGGATGAACTGCCACTGCTGCTTCCTTCCCCAGAAATGCTGTGAACTTGGTAATAAAGCCCCACAATTTTAAAAAGGAAATTTCGTGCAAAACATCAATAAGTCACTCTGAAAGAAAGGGCTTGTTTGTTCTAGTTGATTTTTATGTTGCCGTATGGTCTTCGTTAGATGTCCAAAGCACCTAAATCTCTGAGAGAGATTGGGAGTTTGATTTTCAATAATACGTAAATGTGATGAATTTACAATTAAAACCCTTTAAAATGACACACATTAAGTTATGCTTCCTTGCCTTATTTTTCCCAAATTCTCCCATTAGGGCCCTCAAGGACCTCAGGGACCTGTCGGTTTACCCGGACCCAAAGGACCTAATGTAAGTGGCTGCCGTCAAACTGCCCGTGTGCTGCTATCTTGATTTCTGAAAACTGTAAATGTTTAATCTCCAGGGCCCACCAGGGAAAGACGGGTTGCCAGGTCATCCTGGACAGAGGGGGGAAACGGTAAGTGGGAATCTTTCTTTGCCATTTTGACAGGGGGTGTCATTTCTTTTGGCGTCGTAAGCTGAGTAGCATTAGTGAAAAACATGTTATTTTATCTGAACTGAAATAAAAGAATATAGACTGGAATTAATAAATGCTTCACCAGCTATCATAAATGTTCCTAAATCAAAATCCCAACGTTAAAATGTAAAAAAATAAAAAGTAACTATTAGCAATGGGTAAAATATTTTCTGTCTTGCTTTTTTCTGTCTTGCTACCCATCCAGCAATTTATCAAGATATCAGGCTATTGAGCTTTTAAGCTATCTATTGAGTGATCAGACAATGAACTAACAAGTTATCTGTCCATCAAGCTAGCAAGACATTTATTGATCAAGCTTTCAAGTTATATTTCCATGGATCTGTTAAGATATCAACCTATCGAGCTATAAAACTATATGTCCATTGATCTATTAAACTATCAAGCTATCCATCTATATAACTAACTGTCTGTTTCAGGGTTTCCAAGGAAAGACTGGACCTCCGGGACCTGGAGGGGTGGTTGGACCTCAGGTAATATGCAACTAACTTTGCTGTGTTTGTTAACCATGTTTAGTTGTTGTTCGTGTCTATTGCAGAAATGTTTTGACCGCAAAAGTTTACCCTTTGACAATGACAGACATATTTAATCAGATACAATTAAGAAACTTCACATACATAAGCTCGATCGTTTCTTTCAAACTGGAAACGCAAGCTGAGATTATTATGTTTGATTCATCCATTTATGGGAGAAAACGATGCAATTGTTGATCAAATACACACCCAAAATTAATTATATTTGCTTTATTCATCAACATACGATTACAGAAATGTAAACCAATTATTTCATATACATATTAAAAGATGCGCCTGCATTGCTCCTGATAGGGACCAACTGGAGAGACAGGACCAAGCGGAGAACGAGGACACCCAGGGTCACCTGGTCCACCTGGAGAGCAAGGTCTACCTGGAGCTGCAGGAAAAGAAGGAGGAAAGGTGATGAAGAATGAATATTAAATGTTTATTAAAATTCATAAGAAAGTTTAGGAGATTGTCGTATTGTTAGTCGCTTTAATTTTTTCTCCATCTTGATGGTCAGTTTTGTTCTTTAACAAACGATTTTTTTCCTCTAAAAAAATTCTTCTTCTTTTCTTCTTCATCTTCTTACCTCTTAATCTCTTGCTTTTGTTTCCAGATAGAGAACTAATTAAGCTATTATCAGACAACTTTTATAATTTGTCTTCTTTATCCTCAAGACCTCACAGTAATAATTACCTGATAGTCTCCTTTAGAGTATCTTTTTCGTTTCTCCAGGGTGATCCAGGTCCTTCAGGTCATTCTGGCAAAGTGGGACCACCTGGATTAAAAGGTTTCCAAGGGGCAAGAGGTCTCCCAGGAGCCATGGTAAAAAAAATGTTAACATAATTATAGAGAAAAACATTTTCACATGTATAAACAGAAAGCCAACCCCCATTTTCAGCATCCACCCAGCTGAATTTAGCCTACTCTAATTACCAGCCTAACAACCTGCTGTTAAACCAAATGTCAGGCCTGAGAGTAAACTAGAAAAACGGTGCAGAACTTGCTTAATGGAGGACTGAGACAAATAGCTTATAATTGCCCCCCGCCCCTCTCTGTCGTTACATTTAGCAATTTTAGAGACAGTTTGCTTGTTGTTATAACAAAGAACAGGTAAATTAGTTATGCAAGAAAAAAATTAGGGTGATTATACATTTTTTTTGTAGTAGTAGCAGTCCAGGCATTAAAAAAAGCTTAAGTTGTTCCAGAGTGCTTTTCATTTAGGAGGCATGTTCTGCTCCCAAACAAATAGTGAGTCAGTGTCTCGCTTTCAGTTTAAACCCTTTGCAACTTTTTAACTCTTTATCACATGTGTGGAGAAACCGGTGCGGATTCTCAGAAGCAGTGGGTGTGAGTGAGAAAAAGTTCAAGGTGAGAGCAGATGGCTATTAGAGGCTGACTCAGGATCAGCTTCGGGGGCCGTGCGGCTGGACCTCATTCCGAGCCTGACCATTAAGAGCGCACACGACAGCACAGAGCAGACTTATTACAGCCGGTGTGTTTGTCCCACATGAGCAGAAAGACGACTTTCTTTTAATAATGGAAGCACAAACATAATATGTGAGCAAACGCATGTGTGCTCTTTCTGCTTCTTAAACTGATCCCATCCAGAAACAGAAAACCCAGAAGGGCTCGGCGTGTCGACGTGGGCGCACATATAAAACAAACACACATCATAGTCCCTTACTATACTGTGGAGAATCATTCAAGCCAGCCAGTGGCAGCGCCTGCTTGGCAGCCACTGCAACCCCTGGCTCTGCTGGAACCTGTAAATTAGCCATTATAATAAAAGTCTGTTTTCCATATGCAGCCCCAGACCCCTTCTGTGCTGTGAATCAGCACAGCCATTGCCATTCAAGGACCGGGAACTTGACGAGGTGACAAGAGGCAGGAGATAAATGGGCCATGCCTCAACCTGTGACTCACAGTGGGGTTTTAAAACTTGTCATCGTTTCTTATTCTTCTGGTTCCTTTTAAGCTCAAGTGGTGACACCCATTGCATTGATAATGTAATACTTTTGAAAGCTGGGCTGCAGAACAATTTAATAAATAACATGCGTTTTAATACAAAACTGATTTGAATCGTAAATATCTTGATCAATGAAAGGCACAAGTGCTTGCTTTTGTTGTAATTACCATTTTGATACGAGAAGCTTGAGTTTTAGCTAAAAAATATCAGTTTACAAAAAGAGAAAGGCATCCAGGTTCATGATAAGTGAATGTGATACATCTGACCAAACCTGTGTATTTAATTTATTTCCTATTTAAAATATTTTTGATCTGAGTTATACAGGGAATTGACAGGGAATTGTTTTTACAGCAGTGAAGAGTAACTAAATGGTAAATGTCTAGCACTTGTACAGCACTTTATCAAGTTCATAACACTTCACTCTACATTCAGTCATTTCACACATTCAAACATTGGAATAATAATTATTGGAGAGAAATTATTCTTTTCACAATTCTTTCACAAAAATACAAGATCGTAATTAGGAGAAACAAACTACAATTTCCCAGGTATGATTGCAGAGTGTTTTTTAAATTATTTTAACTTGTGTGATTTGTAGTCTGTTGATATCAGTTCAAACACAGAAAGCTTTTTTTGTCATTTTAAGAATATCTACAATAAGCTGGGAATAATGAATTAATAAATAACTGTTTAATGCAATAAATAATATCTTCACCAACTGATTCTTTGATCTCAACACAAAAAAAAAGAATATCAGTAACTTTGGTTTGTTTACTGCATCTCCTATTCCGTTCTATAAAAATGCACATATGGACATACAAAAATACATGCTCAAAAGTTTTTAAAGAGCTTTTCGACAGCTACAATTGATAGTGTTGGAATAGCTTTGAGTGGTGGTTCACAGTGAGTGATATCTAACCTTCTCTCTTCCCTCTCTTTTTTCAGGGTCCAGGTGGCTTAAAGGGAGGCGAAGGACCTCAGGGTCCGCCCGGCCCCATCGTAAGTAGCCAGTTACTATGGTTACCTCATCTCTCTAGCCACAGAGATTGCAAGGAAAAGTGACTCGTGCTTTTGGATAATTGAGCCGCTCGTGCTGCGCACAGCCCCATTCTCTAGTCATTCAGCAGTGCATGCAATGAAAACTGCAGCACGAGTTTTCGTGGCTGGACGGAGGACAGTGGAGTGATTGGATTCAAATTTTATATCAGGATATGAGAAGATTTTCTATTTGGTATTTAACATTCCTACCCTAACACTTTTCTTCTCTGTTTCTATGTGTTATGGTCATAGCAAGAAAAATATTTTTTTATTAAAAGCGACTATTCTCAAGAGGTTTTCATTAGTCCAAGGCATTCAACTTTATTTTCTTTTAGTTTCTTTCTTTAGACGTATTGAACTTGCCCAGAATTAGGCAAACTCTCCTGATTGATAAAATACTGTAAAATTGTAGCTAGTAAAATTAAAGATGCGTAAACCACAGCTCAGTAAAGGGCTGCTTGATTTGTTGTGTTTTTTCACTGAAATACAACCTAATCACTGCTTAACTGTCTAATCGAAGAGCAGCTAGTCTCATCCCTGTTGCTTGACTGATCATGAATGTTCTTTGCACATGCACTTAACAGTTCCTATAGCAACTGTTGTCGCACAGATGGAGGTGATTTGATTATTTGTTTAATTTGGTCAACAATACTATTTTAGTCATTTTATCTTAATTTAGACTGCCTTGTAAAATTATTCATACTCCTTATACTTTTTTTCATTTGTTACTTTACAATAGCAAACTTCATTTTTGATCTAAAAATGTCCACCCTAAATCAGTTGAATAATATTTAAGGAAAGTCATTTCATATATCATGGTTACAATTATTCTACATAATGCCGCGTGAAAAATCATATATGCTCCTGTCATCCTGCAGTTTATGACCATGAAAGGGAAGCAGGGGTGACAGAGCAATTCATAAATAAATGAGACTTTTTTTCTTTTTTTTCTTCCTGCCTTTTGTCTCCGGCCCCTCAGTTAGAGATATAAGCAACAAAAGCCTCAGGAGCTGAGATGCTGTGCATAATCTGACTGACGGGCAGCTTTGAACTGTCTGTCATTTTGTTGAAGCGTTAAACCCAGGTTCCCGATAATTGCCCCATTGCTCACCAGCAACAGAGCAACACCAGTGTCGATGACAGCGGATATGCATAGCAGGCATGAAAAATTGTGAAAGTGAGAAGAGGAGTATTTCACTCAATGAGAAAAGCAATTTCCACTGCAAAGAAAGGTGGTTTTCTTAAATTGGCTTGAAAGTGAGTCATAGAGAGAACAGGTGAAATGCTAACTTAGTAACATTGTTGTAGTAGGAAAAAGTGACCAGTATGCAATGTGTATGCACACAGCAGATCTGATATTTCCCTCTATTGATTTCCTGCCACAGATCGAGCTGCTGTTGTGCATTGGGGATCTAAGTGTGGTGTGTGTGTGTGTGTGTGTGTGTGTGTGTGTGTGTGTGGGGGTGTGTGTGTGTGTGTGTGTGTGTGTGTGGGTGTTGTTTTTTTCCTTTGTCTTTTTAAAGACTTGTGTGTGTCTAGCAGAGCCTGAAAGGGAAACGTCAGCGCAAAAACAAAAATTTGTTCTACAAGTGGTGCTTCTTGTTTGGTTCTGGCCAAATGTGTAGGAGGAAAAATAACAAGAAACATAAAGAAATCTCGTGAACTGCGTTGAATCGAGCAAACTAGCGTGGAGGCTTGTGTGTGAGTTTGAGGCCTGGTGGGTAGGCTGGCAGCTTTGGGATGACAGTTTGGAGCTGTGTATGTGTGTCACCAGAAAATGACTGTCATGAAACGGGCCAGGCATATGAGTGCCAGGTGGCAGCTCGCATCAGCAGCCGATTTAGTGAGTGGGAATCAGGTCATAGTTTTGGCCCCGAACACATGCAAATCAAATTTTATTGTGTTCATTTTGTTAGAAGCTTGCTCAAAACCCTCCCTTGATAGGAGGGTGTCATAATGACGTTCTGATCAATAATATGTGTGATTTAGGACCTCATACACAGAGGCAATCACCAACCAGGGAAAAGTCAGGAAGAGACATGGCTGCTGTGGGGAAAGAGTGGCCATTGCTTACATAATAACCCCACTGTGGAGGTCTGCTTTTAGTTAGATAACAGCTGAAGGCTGTCAGTCTGGTCAATATTCAACTGAGTGTATATGTGTCATGTTTGTCATGTTATTTTGATCATTTTGACTCTATGCTTAGCGATAATTTATGTAAGAAATATCAGCTTATATGTTGCATTGGTTTTGTGGCATATAAAATGCATTAATGATATGTGAGTGGTAGCCTCACAAACTAGTTTTCAATTTTAATTTCTTTTTAAATTTGACTTAACAGCTATCAATACATGCACTTCAACAACTAGTTGTTAAAGTCTTTCTGTTTCTTAAACACACATCTTAGAAAATATTATTGAAATATTCAGCAGCCAATCTCACATGAAAATTTTTTCAATTAAGGCTCGACCTTTCTTGTAAGGTCAAGCATTTCATGATTCAAGAAAATATCCAGTGGATTCCCCCGGTGTGTTTAGCTTCTTTTTACAGTATTATCTGGCTGGTGTTTGATAACAGGGTTCCCCTGGTGAGAGAGGCCCTGCTGGTCCCGGAGGTCCTATTGGTCAGACAGGACGCAACGGCCCACAAGGACCACCAGGCCCTGCCGGAGAAAAGGGATCCCCTGTGAGTATTCCTAGCTTGTTTTATTTTTTTTTTTCTTCTCATGAAACTGTTTCCTAAACTCTAAAGTGTCAATGGTGTCATCAAGTGATTGTGACAAATGCTCTTCACAGGGAGAGAAAGGTCCCATGGGTCCAGCTGGCCGTGACGGCATTCAAGGTCCAGTCGGTCTTCCTGGTCCAGCTGGTCCTCAGGGTCCCCCAGGAGAAGATGGCGATAAGGTAAAGTAAAAGTGCAGCTCTGTCTTTGTTAGTACAAGAAATCCACAACCCTTTATTCACAAGAAGATCAAAGAAGCACACTCAAAAAAACATTTTTATTCTCAAAGATTATGACAAATGCATAAGTTATTGTTTTAGATGTGCAGCATGCAGTGCTAGTTTGAAGTTTAAAAATACTAATTCACTTAAAAGTCATTTGAGGCTTTTATTTGTGCATTTCAAAAAGCAATTACATTTTCAAGACAATAGTTGGATGCACACGTTTGTGTTTCTTGTTGATTTTCCTCCAACCGACACAGTCTCAGAATTTACCATAATACGTTTGAATAAATATCTCTTAGCAGGTTGGAGAGAAAGTCTTGCATTCCTTCATTAAAACATTGAATGTCATGGAATGGCGCTAACCTCCTTCATATTAAAAATGTTTGGCCTATACCTCACATTCTTATTGACGATGAGTGCATGTAAACCTCTGACCAGCACTGTATCTTAAAAAAGCCTTTTGATGCGCATAAACAGAAGTTCTTATTTGCTCTGTTAGATTTAATATTGCTACTGCTGAATGTGTGATTCCATCTAGAGTTACGCTTCATGTGAACTAAATAGATAAGATGTTTCCTAAACAAAGGCATGATAAAAGTGAATCATCCTGCTGTTTACACAAAATGTTCACCCTGAGGCTGGCAACACTCACCCCTGTTACACTGAGCCACAGATCTGCATTTTGTAACCATCACACCTCCTTCATTCTAGTCACGTCTTATATCACACCTTGCTGTCAATCATACTACCAACAGGGTGAGAAAGGGAGCCAATCAATTAATTGAAAACACTTGCCCAAGGTCTTTCTGGGCCAATCAAATTAGAGTCTCTTGAGAAATATTCAGTGGCCAATGCTGATAAAGGTGACACTTGAAGACTTTGGACTTTGAATAAACATGGCAGGCAGAAGGTTTTCAAGATGTTAAGGAGAGATATGAGAGCTTTTGTGAATGTGATCACAGGGAGAAGTGGGCGGACCTGGACAGAAGGGAAGCAAAGGAGACAAGGGTGAACAGGTGAGTCTTCTTTCATTACATTTATAACAAGGTTTCTCCAAAACCGCTGCATTTTAAATTACGCTAAAAATTAATTAACTAAAGAAAACAAATCATAACTACTGATTTCTCATGTGGAATTAATATATTATCAAATAGGTATTACATTTTTGGCTTAAATATGAATATCTTGTTTGTTTTTTTTACATATTTTCTCATAAATTTTGTATTTGGCTTTTTCTTTTTTTTTTTCAAAAAACAAAAAAAGCAATCGTCTCAAATTATTTTATGAGTTGGGACACCAGAATCATTCTGATCTGGTTATAAGAAAAAAAAATCTCTGTATAATCTGAGCGAGCGTGAAGCAAAAAGTCATTCTTAGAATGTGCAAAAGTAGTAGACACCCATTAAATAGATCTATAAAGTATAGATAGAAGGAGTTTAAGTGCAAAGACACCAAAAACATATTTTTTTTTACAGATATTCTCTGTAAGACAGTTTGAAAACTTTGTCTGATTTTTCCATCACTTAACAATAGAACCAAACTTTGGGTCAGTCTGCTGAATGTCAACTAATCTACCAGCATAAAACAATGCAGCATCAAAAAATGTAAAATGGTTACAGAGTTAGGGTGCATTTGGTTTTTCTATATTTATACTTTTGACAGTTTCTCAGTGTCTTCAGCAGACTGTAAATGTTGCTTCTTTCGCTTTTCCTCAGGGTCCACCTGGCCCAACGGGTCTCCAGGGCGTGGTTGGAGCTCCTGGTCCAGCTGTAAGTATCGCTTCCACTGAGCCATCAAAATTCACCACATGAAATATTAACAGTAAGTCTTTGATGACTAAAATTACTTTCAAGGATTTTATATTTTATATTCAGAAAATAGGCTCCAAAGACCTGGTTGACTTTGTAGCTGCATCAGTATTCCCTCCAAATATCCTCTGCATACTTTTTTTTTTTTTTTAAAAGGCTTCCAGCTTTTATTTTGCATATCATGGTGTTTTTAAAAAAAAAAAAAAAAACACTCGTTTCTGATGCCATAAAAATTAGCTGTTCTACTAATGCCTGCCTCTGGCTGCAGAGAAAAACAATGAATTGACGGAGACAGGTTTGAAATGTTTACACCAGTCAAGGCCTCCTCCAAACAGTGAAAGCGTTACATAAATCAGGATCAAAGGGCTGCAAAACTCTAAGCTATTTATGAAATATGCACTTCTGAGTTGTTGTGACAGTATTATAAGCGCAATTACATCATCTTATCTCCTCATGTTAAGATATGTTTAAAAGTTACAAGGTGGACTCAGAAACATCTAGAACACAGGCTTGATAAATTTTAAAAAGAGTAAAATGTAATTCTAATATGGCTGCATAATTACTAAGTACAGTTAGCCATTTCATTAAGGAATATGTAAAATTGTTGTCCACTAAGCTAGATGGATATTGAATTAGGATATATGGTACAATATCTATACTGTAGGTATTCAGTATCTACTGGTATATGTCAGTATCTACCAAATATGATCAATCTTCTGACATTAAAGAAGTTGCTGCTAGAGCATATTTTTTTCATTGTGCTGTTCTCGAACATAATTATGCCCGCTTTATGGCTGGGAATCCATCATACACAAGGATTGCATGAATGCTTTACCCCACTTTACCCTCCTCGTCTTTTTCTTTTTGGGCAAAGATTTTCTGGATGGCCCAATGCAAAAAACGTTCGTCTATCGTTCATCCTGTAGAATTTCCCTCTGGCCTCGATTATCTTCCTCAACTTGTTACGATCTGCCCCAAAGCCGTCAGCAATAAGGGAGATAAGCCATGCACAAGAGTTTCATTTATAAACTACAAGCTGAGGTTAAAGTCAAAGTTTCCAATATGAGGTGTAAAAGATAGTGAAATCGTTGGTGTGTGAGTGGAGGATGCATGTGAAAGACTGTAGCATACCTGTGGAGGAGAGCAGAAAGCAGTTGGCAGTCGGGTTTGATACAAACTGAGGTTCTTACCAGATCCTCAGGTGCCCCATACCAGTAATCAGTGTTGTATCTGAGCAATAAATGTCCAACCTAACCTCAATGGTCCTGCAGGGGCTGTAACAGACTGAAGTGAGGCCTTTGCTGCTGCTCCTCCCACAAGGCCAGTTATGAGAGCAAATGCACTCGTAACCACCTTCTGCCAATGTTTAGGAAACTTTTTCCTGGTAGCAGGAAAAAAGTTTACTGCCTGCAACTCTTGGACGTCCTCACAACCACAACTGAACCTCTTACCTTTAAGCTCTTTTTTGTTCACATTTGAATATTGAAGATTATGAGACACAGTTTACATTAAATATTCTCTTTGTGAATACTTTTACATTAAGTCATCCATTAGTCTAGCAATATAAAGTAGGCTCACCTTTCTGAAAAAGCATATCAGAAAATCGGATCTGTTTGACTAGAATGTGGCAAGCCATTTAAAACTCAGGTAAAATCCATGTTTATACAAATATAAATAAACATAAAATGTTTATAGTTGTTTTACAGTTTCACAACATTTTTTAATTAATTTTAATTACTGTTATTTGTGTTGCATACATTATTGAAATAGTTTTGCAGAAATTATCATCAGTAATGTTATCTTTTTATTATTATTATTATTATTCTAAATTGTGTAAATTTACATCATTAGTTGCAGTTAAAGTACAAGTTTGGGCTTGATGTTCTATTCACAAAATTCCTAATGATGGTTCATCAACAAGCTGACAATCATTTTCATATATTAGTTAAAATAGCACATGTGCCACCTGCAAATGCTGCAGAATAGCCTCTACTCATAGGAAAAGTCCTGCTTCTACAATATCTGGAGGCCTCAGGGTAACTAGCAGCTCATTGCTGAAAATAATAAGGCTTTACCAACCATTCCAGGAAAAAAGTATCGTCTGCAAGGCTCTGTGGGGGCTGCAGTAGACCTGGTGAGACAGATTGCTGCAAGCAGCAAGTGCACCCGTGCTGAATAGAAAATTATTTAACGGTTGTTTACCCTGGTGAGTCAGTCTGCTTATGTGCAACCATGTCTTCACAAGTGAATCCTGACTCATGCTGAGTAGTCTCGACATAATTTGCTTTCATTAAAACATGCTTTTAGACGCTAGAAGACAAGATTTTGAATCTGGGAAATCATTAGTGGTTGAGTAGAAAGAGAATGAATTTCTTTCTTGGCTTTAGATTTTGAACTTTAAGCAAAGATGTGTTAACCATAAAACACAGACCGAACATTGGCTGATGCTACAGAAGGACAGTGTTGTCTGGAGACTTTAGAGCAACATGTGCAGAGCTTCGGCCTTTGTGATGCCTGTAAGCATGAAAGGCATCCTGCACATTCACTGCTTTGCATTGTGCTCGCAACTTTGTACAGGTGTGGCACATTCTTTAAATCTTATATTAAACCAGTCAGAGGCATTACTTACATAAATAAATTCAGGCATGTGAACTGTGAATGTTCTGTGAACAAATTGGACACAGTTTAAATCTCAGCACTCTAACCTCAGAGGCAACTCTGTTTTCAATCTCTTTGAGGAGATTAGATTTGCAACTTGGTTTGTTAAAGCGTCTGTGAGCTTTAGGCCACTTTGTCTGTGACTTTTCTTTTTCAAAGCTGTGCTCGTTTCCCCCATAATCACCTTACATTTCCCTCTAAACTGTTCTGCATTCACCACCATCGCCTGAGGCTCCCTACATGTCCCAGGGCTCAGCAAGAGCTCCTCAAGCACTTTCAAGTGCTGACACGTGTTTGAACTGAAAACTCCCAGTCTGTCAGCACTTCACTCTTTCCCCACAGTCTCGTCTCTCTTCCCTCTGTAGCTCGATGCACCTCTGACTTCACAGAAGTCAGCATCTTTCACATATCATAACCCTGTGGCAATTCTTTTCTGCATCTTGCTTTTTCCTGATGAGAGTCTCTGGTCGGAAAGCCCTCAGGTACACCACAAGGGCGTATCATTGAGGAATTGCCTCATGCTTGTCCAGTTTTGATTCAAGTTTTAGCTTCATGTTTTATTCTCAAAAGGATCAAATAACTCTTACCGTGCAACCTATGCTGAATTCTATAATTGACCTTTAAAAGCAAATGTTTAATTTTGGAAAAGGGGTTTTATGTGGCTGGTATAACTACATGGAAAAACTCTAACTTGCAAAAAGTTATTGAATGCTAACTTCATCGAAAATCCATGGGAAAGCTTTCTGTAAAATTGCAATGTAGTTTCCAATTTCTGTTGTAATGTATTTCCTGAATCCATGCTTTTCCATGTGAGCTCAGATATAGTTTGTAACCTTGAAATGTATCAAGAATAAATAGATACAAGTGTTTGAGGGTTTCCATTTGCTGCAGCGCCAGCTAATGAGATTTTATGAACCCTGCCCTCCCACAGGGCAGTGATGGTGAGTCTGGGCCAAGAGGACAGCAGGGCATGTTTGGCCAGAAAGGAGATGAAGGACCCAGAGGATTTCCCGGGCTGCCAGGACCCATTGGACTGCAGGCAAGTCTCCATCAAATATGTTGCTTTTTTACATCCATATTTCCAGTTCTTCACCCTTTTTTATTTTCAAAACATGCAACACCCAAAGTCCTGTTGAGTATTGTCCTGCTGGGTATGCATATAGCTTTTCCTCTGTCAAAGCTGTTTAATGCAATGAGATTCTTGCCAAACTCCTTGAACCTGAAGCATTTCATCTCCCCATTTACAATACATCAAAACAGAGCATATTTTATTAATGCAGCTTTGACTCCCAATAACACTTTGCTTCGCTCTGGGGTAAATAATGCTTTACCCGCTCAAGGACTTTTCTTGGTATAGATGGGACTGAAGATCCATCACTATCGTCACCATTTTTATCTTTTCTGCTGGATTTTCTGTTGAAATAACATCAAATTCATGCGCTAAATGTCTGTCTGCCAGCGCCCTCGGTCCTAAAAAGACTCTAGTTTGCATATGACAAAACATTGAAAGCATTTAAATCCACTTTTCTGTCAATCTATTGTCTTTTGTGAGATATGCTGAAAATTACCCACAAGGCTCATTTCCACCCACAGGCTTTGTGCACTAATTGCTCAAGAGGAGTAAGACCTGAGAGCTTTTATCAATAATTGATCCACAGTTTTGTTTTCCAACTCGACACACGTTAAGCCGTATTTCTCTTTATTTTTGATGGCAGCATTTTATTGATCTCTGTTGCTGTCATCACAGACGCAATAACACGTTCATCCATTTGCAGACGAAAGCATGATGCAACAGACACAATGTGTACCCTAACTAATGAAATTACTGGAAAAAGCTGTGAAGTGAAAAGTGGAAAAGATGTGCAAAAGCTTCTGGTTAACTGTTTTATTGCAGTGGCAAAATCTCACCCTGGAAATTTGAAAATAAATTCTGTCCTTTATTTAAAATGACTTAGTCACTGGAAATAAATCCCAAATAGGGAAAGAACAAATAGCCTGTGGTACGATTATTGGTACTCCTGTGATTTTCTTTTACTGACAGGACAGCATTTAGGCTTCTCCTGCAACCTTTTGGGATGTTGATCACATCACAATAACTGACATGTCATCCATTGAGAAACATTTTATGATATGATAAAATTATAATGCTTTGCCTACCAAACACCTGAGTGGGATAAATTAAGAACATTTTTATGAATAAATAGTTTTGATAAAATAAACAGCCTAAAATGTAAGAAAAAAATGTCTTTGTATGGATGAAACAGTGAGAAACACGTAGGAGGACTAAGTGCAAAACTGAAACTACAATATGATCGTATCATCCCATCATTGATCAGCGCCAGCTTCGCTATTGATGCTATTGATACTCGGGTCAATCTGCCAAAATATCAGTGTTTGAGGTTCAGTGTGACTGTTAAGATAGGATTTTCGTACTGTGCAAGCAGTGATAGTGGCATTATTTCTGTTAATCTGCTAATGGGAACACAGAATTTAGTGTTTTCGAATATTGTACTGAATCAGACCAATATGAAAGGATTTTTTTTATGCACAATGTTTTGTTATGGCTTACACAATAATGGGGAAGACCGCTGACTTCCCCATTACTTTCTTCTGTCTTGACAGTCCAGCAGAAAGTCATTCTCGCATTCCACATAAGGATAAGCCACAAAAGATCATATCTACAGAATTTGAAAGTTGAATGGAAGGACAAACTTTTGTTAATAACGTATACAAGCAGCAGGGATTAGTCACAGCACTAAGAGGATTGTGATGCAAATTCTACTTATTAGTGTGAGGGAGGTTAATGATATATGAATTGCAGCTGGAGTCAGAGTTTCAAGAGCTATTACACACAGACATATACAGAACATGAGTTAAAATTGCTATCTTCCTTGCAATAAGCCACTCATAGACCACAGGCAAGGTCAAACATCTCTCACCTGTGCTAGAGAGAAAAAGGACTGGTCTGCTGTTCAGCGGTGAAAGTAAATCATGTTGTCCTTTGGTAATCAAGGTCCCAATTTCTGCACGACGCATGCAGAGGCACAGAAACCAAGGTAACAGAGGTCCAGTGTGAAGTTTCCACATTCAGTGATGATTTAGGGCACCATGTCATCTGCTACTATGTTTTTACCAAATCCAAAGTCAGAGCAGCCATCCACCAGGAAATTCCCTCTGCTGAAAAGCTTCAGTGGGATGCTGATGTCGTTGTCCAGCAGGACTTTGTAACACACATCCAAAAGTACCAGTACACATTTTAATGACCCTGAAATTACTGTGCTTGATCGCTCTGCAAGACAAAATGTGTTTATATTTTATAAAAGAGTGTTTCCATTAACCATATTTAGGATTTCATTGTTTGCCCGGGTCCTTCTCTATCCAGCTGGTAGCATCCATGTCTGGGACGCTACAAGACTAAAACTAAAGTGCTAAGATAGTCATCAACTCCTATAAGAAATGAACTGCTTGTTACTTCCTAACAGTTTCTCACTCATATAATCTTTCAAAAAATGGAGCTTATGAAAGTGAAGCTGAAAATTACAACATTGATTCATTTAAGTTGATGAGCTGAAGTTTAAGGAAACTTCCTTTGATGGCAATGAATAAAGAAACTGCACTCTTCAGAGTACCTCAAAGTCAATTATCCAAGGAGCCACTGAGGATGAAATTAGAGCGAAGCTTCGTTGGTCAATAGGGCTAGATAACGTTGTTATTAAGTGCAATTGGCTTTTAATTGGGCATAATGCACTCCATCTCCCCTCTTATAATTATTTTTTTGGGCTAAGCTGTCCTTCAATACGCAGCAGCAGCTGCTGCAACTTCAGCTTTTCAATGCAATTATCTGAAGCATTAATGATTTTTGACCGGGGGAAGGAGTGTCTTTATCCTGAAATCCTTCCATCAATTTGTGCAGAGTTTGCTGTGAAGTAAAGGAGTCTTCCCCTGAGAGGATGAATTGTTCAGATTAAGCGGTTACAACGAGGACGCAGAAGAAAGTAAATATTACATTTGTTCACACTAGTTCAAGGCTAGTGTGGAAATGGAGTAAATGCCAAGTATGAACATTTATTGATTTCTTCTGATGTGCGCTCCAAGTTTGCTGTGCATAATGGTCTTTGCTAATGAAACTCATAATATTTATTTTCTTTCTTACCAATTTATATTCTTCAGGACACATTTAATAAGCAAGGGTTACATGTATGAAATGCATCAACATGTTTTTTTTTTCCATTACACATGACAAAGTACTAAAGGATAAATTAGTTTAGGTTTTATTTATTTCCCCATTTTTACACCAGGAGCCCACAACGCCAAACTTCCAGTCATTGCTCATTATGAATTGTTTTATGCTGTAAATGTAAATCAACAAAATGGGCTGAAACTACATATTTTACAGCACTGATGCATATCCATATCAAAATACTTTTGCTTTCCCACAACTACAGCTGCTTTGAATACCTTTATGTGTTACACATGCTCCATCATTGTGGTCTGGCTAGAAAAACACATAATAACTGCAATTATGCAGATGGACAGCAGGCAACAATGGAAAGTGACACCTTCTTCATCCTTTCTACACATCCACCTTTCTGAGGTGCATTCAACTCTTTTAGTTGAGCTTGACTGAATCCCAAAGCTGCATAATAGGCGCCGCCTGCACAGTCGCATTCGTTCCACTCCACTGTGGACGTAGATGGATGGAGTTTCCACCCTGTAATTTACACAGGCTGATTATACCCAAGCCTCCCGTACCCTTTAATTACAATAGGTGTCCCTTTTGAGTAATTGTGTGTTTGTGCTCCAGGGTTCTGTTAGTATTAATGCACTCTCCATCGCTTTGCATCCCAATGGCCTCCTATTCAAAAACTGTCAACTAAAAGTACCTGGTAATGAGCAGCGCAAATGTATATATGTTCCTGTCTGTGGACTTTTTAATATGGAGGGTTGCCTCATTTTACCTTCGTTTCTGTGTGCTAAGCAGTGTTTGTCATCTTTACAGGGTTTGCCAGGCCCTCCTGGTGAGAAGGGAGAAAATGGAGATGTCGGACCAATGGTGAGTGCAACTATTTCTGCAACTTTGCTATTACAACATAACCTTTACGTTCAGTTTCACTGGAAAATTATTGGCCCTTTTTTATAGGTGGGTTAGTTTAATAGCACAACAAGAAATACATCTGCTAGATGCTAGAGTTGAATTTCAACCTTTTATTTCTACTACTTGGATTATGATAACTAGAAATAATAACATTATAGCATATTTTTAGTTTTCTGACAGAAGTAATATTATGTGAGGCTAATGATGAAGATATTTTCACCACAGAAATATTGGCCCAAGCTTTTTTTTGAAAGTGAAGTTTTAACAGTGAAGTATCTGTTAAAATACTTCACTACAATAAACCGTCAATTTCAACATCGTGGCTGTGGCTCAAGGGTAAAGTTGTGTGGCATTTCAAATGTTGTTGGTTCTTGTTAAATGTGAATGTGGGGTGTATCAATCTGAGTGTGAATAAGAGAAATTCACATTAAATTAATTAAAAATGATTGTTTCATAATCAGCAAAGACTGTTGACTTGACAGACGTCCAGCTTAGAGTCATAGACGACTTCCACAAGAATGGTAATCACCAAAAGGTCATCTTTAAAAAAGCTGGCTTTTCAGAGAGCTTTGTATACATATTTTAGTGGAAGGAAAAAGTGCTTTTCAACAGGCATGTATTTTCATATTTAAATTATTTTTTCTTATTTTTCAAATTTGTTTTCATAAGCTGCAATCCATAGTTATCAAAATTAAGAAAAATAAATGCTTATATCACTCAAATATATTTATTTGTGTAAATCTTTGACTTCTCGCCAAGCAAATCAGCTCTGTATTTTTGACTCAATATTTGGCGAAAACTAATGTTTAGCAGCATAAACTCAGGTTTATGTGATAGAAAAACCCTGCATTTTTGTGTGTGCATGGGTAAAAACACAATCTCACAAGTTTAAAATATGCTATTATGATCATTGCTATCAGGTAATATAACTTTTAGAGTTGCATTGAAATGTTCTGCATGGTTACGTCTGAATAAAACTACTATCAATCATCAGTTAGTTCAGATTTTCTTCTTTCTGTGTTGAGATCAAAATAAATCTGCTCATCTTTAATCTCTTTCTGACAGGGTCCACCTGGTCCTCCAGGTCCCAGAGGTCCACAGGGCCCCAGTGGAGCTGATGTTAGTGAAATTTTAATGCTGGCATATTTAATTTTGCTTGGATTTGATCTAAATAGCATATTTAAAAATAAAAAAACAAAGATTTAAAACTGCATGTGGCTGTGATTTGTCTTAAGGGTGCACAAGGTCCCCCTGGAGGTATTGGTGCAATGGGCGGTGTTGGTGAGAAGGTAAAAATAAAGAAATTTGAGAAAAAATAAGAGTGATGTTCTTCTCACCTCCTGTTTAAGTGCATGTTAATACATCATTAATGTCATTTTACAGGGAGAAAACGGTGAAGCCGGTAACCCAGGACCACCTGGAGAGCCTGGTACTCCAGTAAGTTTAGAACCAAACTAAAATGCTTTTTTTTTTATTTCATATTTATTACATGCATGTTATTTTCACCAATAGGACAATATTGCTGTATTGTTTGTCCTCATGCTCAAAGTATAGAAATGTGAATGCTAAAACAACACTCCTGGAATTTTAACTTCTGGATATTTTACATCATTATTTTTACATTTTATCTACTTGTGCTTTTCTTACGCAACTTTTTTCATCTACATCCGGGGTTAGAGATGGATCTTGATATTGGCAAAATAGTCCACCTCACAGTGTGGCGTTTTGAGCAGCATTAATTAATGTTTGAGAAATAAAAAAACACATTTTTACCTAGGATGAGTTTTCAAATGCTTATTTACATATGCAGTCTGTTTGGAGTGAAAAGAAGGATTAGAGATTAGTGGGGTGTTGCAGAAATAAAATCAGAAATTTTAGTTATTCAATCATTTTGGGAGGGCTTATACCACAGTAGCACAAACCCACACAGCACAAACCAATGTGAATTGATTCTGGGTTTGACCGTCTCTTGTGATATGGATTGAGGTTGTGGCATGGGCGTCACGGTGACTCATGCTTGGACTCCCCCACCATTACCGCTTTAATACTAAACATCCTGTCGGGAGCTATCCTTTATTTTAAAATCATCAAACCAGAAGATCAGTTCATAAAAGTGTGTGTGAAGACTTTTGTTTTTCTTCTTTAAGTTGATATAAATGGATGCAAAATATTTGGATTTTACATGTGAATCTCTTTGTTGGCTTTGATCCTCGCAAATAGTAGCCGCTGTTTGCCCGTGACTAAAAACGTCTCATCTTAATTACAGCCATGAGGCTCCCTGTGTGTCAGTCTGTCAGAGGGTATTGATGTATCTGCCGGCTGGATCATATCTGTTTACAGTGATAAATAGACCCGGTGCAGCAGAGCAAATCGAGGTCGAAAATTTAAGGTGCCTTGCTGACAGTGACTCATCTCCAGTCGTTCAGCTGATGGTTCTGGACCGGCAGTTTTGTTTGAGTAACTCCTGAGCCAGAGCCAATGTTTTAAGAGTCCATTTTTTGCTTTTAGAAGAGTGGAAGTGATTATAGCACAAAAAGTTAACCATGCTTGTCTTCCCTATCCTAATTCAACAATCGTGTAGTTGGCCTTTACCTGGTTTTATGATGACGGAGCCGTGTCGCAATTTTCCTCAGGGCCTCCGAGGAGAGATTGGTGAGAAGGGAGAAACCGGGCCACCTGGTGCTGCCGGACCCCCGGGCGGCAGAGGCCCCCCTGGAGACGACGGTCCCAAGGGAAACCCTGTATGTGGGATGTTCTTGAACACACGCACTCACACTGAGCTATGACTGATGCTTCATTAGAGCTGTCAGCGACAGAGAGATTTTGACACATATCTCATTTTACCTGTCTGCTGCTTGAACTGTTCTTGACACAGAGAAACTCATCTGAGTCAAACTCAGTCTTCTCAGTATTTTGATTTGTCTGCAGGGACCCGTCGGCTTCCCAGGAGACCCAGGCCCCCCTGGTGAGCCTGGTGCTGGGGTATGTTCCGCTTTTTATTTTTATTTTTTGTTTTATTAACAGGATTTTAGGTGTTGAAGTAATTGAATAAGTCTGGCTGACATAAGTCAGCCAGACTTATGTCTGGCTTGACATAAGTCAAGTCTGGCTCACTTATGTTTTTTTTTCTTTTGTTTAGGGTCTTGATGGTTTACCTGGTGAAAAAGGTGATGATGGTGAACCTGGACAACCGGTGAGCCTGGCTGATCAGATTTTTATATTTCTTTCCAAGTAAAGGCAAAATCACCTCTTAGGCTTATTTTTGTTTTTTATATTTTCAAGAGCTGTGTGGAATTTACTGTTTTGGGTTTTTATATTAATATTTTTCTTTTTATTTTATTATTTTTCTAAATAATGTTGAATCTTTAATAACTTACTAAGCAGATTTTTTTGTACTTTTGGCAATTTTTACAACAAGAGGAATCAGAAAAAGATGCAACTCTTATAGTTTAGGTGTTTAATATTCATCCTGTGTTGCAGAATATTGTTCTTTTCCAATCACATGCAGAGCTCATTATATGACACCACTTAATTTCTATAAAGTGGAGCTAAGTGTTCCTATATGCTCTAATTTAGGGTCCTCCAGGCCCATCTGGTGAAGCTGGAGTACCAGGGCCTCCTGGCAAAAGGGTGAGTAGTTCTCAAAGTGGTGCATCTGATGAGATACTCCTGTTCAGCTCTTGAGATGTTCTCTATTTTGAAAGTGCTTTTAGCAAGCCCCAAGCTACTTCATTACGCACTGATACATATTTATGATGGTATGCTTAGATTTTGAAGTTATTTCCCTCTGTTTCACTGAAAAATGATCCCCATAAGAAAGCAGAGTCTCCAGAGTTTGCGATGATTGTAGATCGCAATCACCTTTTGTCCTTTAAACTTGAACCTTTTGTTTTCTGGGTGTGAAAAGGAACAGTCTGCAACAGGAAGTAACTTACTGAACTTAGCAACACGTTCCTGCCAGTGGGATGTTTTGTGTCTTCTCTAGAAACCATTGATGTAGAGCAGTGTTGTATAATCTGTTCACAGCTTTAGAAGAGGGAATGTGGAAATGTTCACATTACCATAAACCTCAATTATAATGTTCACTAGCAGAAAGTCCCTTGGTTACTTGATCTGCCTTAATATATTAGGATCAGCAAGACTAAACAAAGATCAAAATCACAATCAATGACTACAAGAAGAAATATATTATATGTAAAGTATTTTAATTGGAAAATTATATACAAACAAAAATATCTCTCACTCTAATTTGTTTATATCTTTATTCTTAATGCATTCTTGCTGTTGCACAAGGTGTGAACATTGTAATCTAACTCTTAGCCTGCTGTCAAAATGAATAAAACATTTTTTTTTTATCCCCGATGAACTGACACAGACGTGTCTCAACATGTCATAGAAAATTGCTTCCTTTTTGAATTTGGCTAGAATGTATTCACTGATGGCAAAAAGTGTGGATTCTCAATCACCAGCCAAATTCTCGATGTGCTTTAATGGAGGGATATGATCAAAAGTACTTTTGGAGATTTTTGCCAGAAAATAATTAATGGGTGTTTCTAATAGTGGAGGATTATCTGTGATTAGATATTTCTGTGTGGTTTTCATTTTCTGAGCTGAGAGGTTCGGGTTGCATCATGCATATCAGTTTACAATGCAGCTTAGTGGCTTGACTTAAAATGCAGGCCATGTGGGGTTGGTCATACATTTTAAAGATGTTGGTAAGCACTTTTTATCCCCATAATTTGTATTCCTCCAGCTAGCCCTGAACAAATTAGACTCCCGTTCCGTGTTCGTATTAATGGACTTCGTTATATAATTTTTCATCCTTCACCAGAGTAATTCTGGCTAAGTCTCCTTCCCAATATCCCCTTAAAAATGACTCCGGTTTGGTGTTCGTTGATGCATGTAGCTTCTTGACTACATTACCACACATACACACATATGCACACTAGTGCCTGCATACACATATTTGCCAGGGTTCATGACCTACATTGATGACCTGTGGCGTTTTTTTTGGCGTATTCGATTATAGCTTCTAATGCCACATGTCAGCCCACTTACAGGGTTTTGACCAGAGGGTGTTGTGTGAAAATGCTAATGCATTTTCATCAGCTTGTATTTAGAATGTGGGACAGTTTGCTTGCACTTATGCTGGCCGACCTTGCAAACCTGTCCCTCTCTCAAGGTCAGACTATGCTTTAGCTAAATGATTAATGTGCATTAGAAGCTACTGCTTTTTACTTTATTTTGAATAATTCCACTGTAGATGAACTTCACCTGTGCTCTGGTTCTTTTAAATAAGCTCAAATTAGACTTGGGGACGGAGACGAAAAGAGTCTAATGGTGTTTGGTTGTTGTGCTTCTTAGGGACCTCTCGGATCTCCAGGTCAGGAGGGAAGGCAAGGAGAAAAGGGCTCTAAGGTAAGTCCTACCATTTGGATTTTACTCATTACAATTTACTTTTTCCAGTGATTATGAGTTGTTTTTCTTTTGTTTGGATATTTCACACTATTAAGATATCACTGAAAATTATCTCTTGCATCTTAAGCTCTTATGTTATCTGAGTTATTTTAACCATATAACTCTCAACGTATAATTTTTATTACAAATGTTTCGTACGCTGCTACTTCTGCTGCAAAGTAATTATCATTGTAAACCCATTACTTAGAGCCTTGTGTTTTACTTTGAGTGTTATGATATGATGTTTTGGTTTCAAAATGTCCCAAAAACTCTCTCTGTCTTACAAAACAGCAGAAGAGTTACGTGTCTCCAACTCTTTCCACCCGATATCCAGCTGGGGTGTCCTATATATTTATAAAAATCTGCAAATTAGCTGCATCAGAAGCAGTTGCTTCCCTTGACGTTCCAACTATTTCACTGTTACATTCTTGTTTGAACCAGCATCAAGGCGAAAATGTCTGTTTAAGCCATAAAGACAATGTTTGACTTCTGAGTCAGACAGTCTGACAAACCTCAGGCATAGTTTTTCTCTTTGTTTCATTCCTCCTCTTATTTCGCTTCTTCACATATCCCCCTTCACAGACACCCTCTCCACTTTTCGGGTAAGGATTAGAGATGATTTGACAGAAACAAGGCAAAGCCTGCGAGATGATTTGAGACTGTCAAATCTGGGCCTAATTGGTTGTCAGAGAAGCGTAATCTCTCCCATTCAATCATCCAGGTCAATATTATGCAGCTCTGAAGCTTCAATACATGAAAATCTGATGTTTATTCTGAAAACATTTAATCTTTTAAGGTCTTACAAATACTCCAGTCCTTATTCTGCTAACCTTTGCAGCAGGGAACATTGCAGAGTTCTATATCATATGTTTTGTTAAAGTTATATATATGTGGATAAAGACAATGTAGTTATTGAACAGAATCCACACTTTATGTTTTTTTTCCTTTATTATTTCTGAATTATATGCCTGAGGAGGAAGCAGATGATGATTTTTCCACGTATTTCAGGGAGAAGCTGGAGCAGAGGGACCTGTTGGGAAAACAGGACCTGTGGGATCTCAGGGACCCCCTGGAAAACCTGGTGCTGAGGGTCTGCGTGGAATTCCAGGCCCCGTTGTGAGTTTGCAAGACGCTAAATATTTGATTTTATCTTCCAAAGGAACAACCGCATAGTAGTGACATATTTCAGGTCAGAAGTTGTTAAAAATCATCTTTTTAGGAGAGGTCAAAGGGCTGTAAGTCAAAGAAATCACTGTTGATGTCTGCAGTTATTTTTTCTTACCCAAGTTCCTGAAGTATGAACCTGGGAGGGGATGGGTGTAAATTCACTTACAATTCATTCTGGAACTGGGTTGCATTCCAACCCAGAGCCATTATGGAACTGGGAGCCATTATGGAGCCAAATCTGAGCCATTATGTTGTTTTTTTGTTCCAGGGTGAACAAGGACTGCCTGGTGCATCTGGTCAAGACGGCCCTCCAGGTCCCATTGTAAGGCATTCCTTTCTATCACTAAGCTTTGGGGATGTTTTTAAACATTGCTAATGGGCACTGCAAAAGCAGCTGTTAAATTTCTATTATTGTTGCACTGGAGACCAATTCCTCTTTAAAATATGCTGTATTATCATGCATTTTGGTATTTCCATTATTTGTAATTTCAGTTGATCTGCGCAACATATAGAAAGAAACATTTCACATGATTTGTGTCATTTGCACTGGTTTCCTCTCCTCAGGGACCGCCTGGACTTCCTGGCATGAAAGGTGACTCTGGATCCAAAGGAGAAAAGGCAAGACAATATTATAATGCTAATCTCATATTGCTTTATAGTGCATGTCTCGTATCCAGTTTCGCACCTTATCTGAAGCTTCCAAAGCATGCACACATCTAGGCCTGCGTGCACCTTGGCTTTGTTCGCCCCCTGCCAGCGAGATGAAAAGCCGCTCTGCTCTGTGCGGAGGTTTCTCACTCGGTGATTTAATGCGCTGAATGAATATGTATAAGACCAAAAAATATTGTCTTTGTAATGCTCATTGGCTTAACGCCCGCTTGCAGCATTCAAAAAGCAGATGATCGTAACTCATCCAAAATGGCAGGTGCAAAGGCACACCTCAATAAGCATGCTAATTATTTAGAGACAGAATCAAGACTCTGGCCAAAGGTTTGCCTGGCCAGACACTTCATATTCATTTTCCAGTGAATTTGCATATTTGTTTCTTTCTGCTCCCAAAGTAATAAATGCTTTCGTAGTAAACCTTGTTCATGTAAGAATGTTATTTATTTCTGTCTTTTAATGAAATATTGCTGCTTTTTCTGCTTCAGGGTCATCCTGGTCTAATTGGTCTGATTGGACCCCCGGGTGAACCTGGAGAGAAGGGAGACAGAGGTTTACCCGGACCCCAGGGTGCCGGAGGTGGCAAGGGAGAACCTGTACGTTTCCTGTCATTTTGCAGAAACTGTTATTTATCTGAACATTTTGGTTTATTGGTAAAATTATGTTACCAACTAATTTCATCTCATCTCGTCAGGGTATTGGTGGTGCACATGGCCCACTCGGGCCTCCTGGTCCTCCAGGACTTCCTGTAAGTTGTAATTCTCGTTAAAAGTTTGTCTTGCCTCATTTCTGACCTTCGTTCTTACGTTGCCATTGACTCGTTTGTCCCCAGGGCACTCAAGGACAGAAAGGCTCTAAGGGATCAGTCGTAAGTCACTTTTCCTTCACCAATGAATATTTTGAATTTTTCACATACAGATAGAGGCTGTAATAGTGTATTTAAGTGTTTCTAACATCCCCATGACGCATGTTTCTTTTTCAGGGCTCAACTGGTCAGAAGGGAGATCCTGGACTCATCGGGCCACCTGGGCCACCTGTAAGTCATAGATTCAGCTTGTCCCTTATAAACTAGACTAATTTGAGCTTTAAAGAGTTTGTTAGCCAAGAATTCATTTCTTTGATGAAGGAGATCATTATATATTTTGGGGGGGAATAGATGGAGCTTAATACACGTCACTCATGCAGAAAAGCAGAGAAATTACAGGGAAAATGACTTTCAAAATAGAACTTAAAAGAGTTTGTTACTGGCACAGTTTTTTGTGGAATAAACAAGGCTGAATAATATTGAATGTAACCTGCAGACGGTCAAACTCCAGGTGAGCTGTGCTTTCATAACAATCAGCAATTTTAAGGTCAGGAACATTTTGACCCACATTACTGATGTGAGGGGTAAACAGTGTTGGGACAAACACAGAGCCTTGAGGGGCAACTTGTTTGGCATTTATGTAACAGGTTAGTTACAGATAACTGGTGACAAGAAAGCCATATTTAAAATCACACAATGACAGAAAAGCTGAAAAGATTTAACGGAGTCATTTAGACTTAAGGTTTGAGAGTAGATTGAGTAATAATAATATTACTATATTATCATTGCACGCTAATCTTTACCTCCTGTGCTGCAGGGCCCGCCTGGTGATATGATCCAGCCTCTGCCCATCCAGCAGTCGAGCAAAAAGAGCAGGCGGCAGGCTGAAACGCAAGGAGATGAGGCTTTGGCCGACTACGGCATGGAGGGGCCGGGCATGGAGGGGATGGACGACGTCTTCGGATCCCTCAACAACCTCAAGCAGGACATCGAGCGCATGAAGTTCCCCATGGGCACCCAGGACAATCCTGCCAGGACCTGCAATGACCTGCACCTCAGCCAGCCTGATTTCCCCGATGGTACGATGAAGACAAGCCTTAGTGTTGCTTTTTAGCATAATGTATCGATAGCAGCAATTAGTAAACTTTTAAATAGCTTAGTTCAATTAAAGGAAAAACATGAAAAGAGGAACAAGATGAGAAAAGCACTAAAGAGGATAAAAGCTCTTGTCGACGGTTGCCTTGGCAGTGTTTTATGGATCTGTTTCCCTCTCAGGTGAATACTGGATTGATCCGAACCAGGGCTGCATCGGAGACGCCATCAAAGTGTTCTGTAACTTCACAGCAGGTGGAGAAACATGCATTTACCCAGACAAGAAATCCACAGGAGTGAGTATATGGTGTTAGAAAACCGGTCATTTAAGGCATGCATGCTTCATTGTTTCACCAAAAGGATTGTTTAGTAACATTTGAAACTGTGTAAAAGCTGCTTTTAGAAATTTAAAGTGTTTATTAACTTTATGTTTTTGTGGGCATTTCTTATAGGTTAGAATATCCAACTGGCCTAAGGAATCACCAGGTTCATGGTTTAGTGAATTCAAGCGTGGCAAAATTGTGAGTCCAGAAGACACTGATATAAGTCTGAATATGATTTTTCACATTTGCTTCATGAATTTCTCCACTTCCTTCATTCCTAATGTTGTCTTCCTCCAACTGTTCTCAGCTGAACTACGTGGACGGCGGTGACAACAGCATCAACGCTGTTCAGATGACCTTCCTGAAGCTGCTGAGCTCCTCAGCGCGGCAGAACTTCACCTACATTTGCCATCAGTCGGTGGCCTGGTACGACGCCAAGGCCGACAACTACGACAAAGCGCTGCGCTTCCTGGGCTCCAACGATGAGGAAATGTCTTATGACAATAATCCCTTCATCAAGTCGCTGATGGATGGCTGCTCGGTAAGCACACATTTTTGCTTGCTTTCAAAGTTTCACTTTGCAATTAAACTTTCTTTTTTCTAAATTCCATGAAATCCCCCGTAATCCTCACAAACATGCAGAGAATTACAGAAAAAAAGTGTCAGAAAGTGTTCATATTTGATGTGGGAGAAACAGTCCTCCAATATTAGGGAATGATAAAATGCCAAATTGGTTTCTCACACCACTGCTCACATTATCCAAAAAAAAGCGCAAAGTCAAACTTTGTGTTAACAATAGTGCCTTCTCTGCATCAGCTCTAGATAAATATCATAACTCAAAAAGAAGAAACAAGAAGTTATAATGTTGTTTATCTAACCCAAAAAGTGGGACTGGAGTCTGAGAGCTGGACGTATGTCACACAAAGACTTGGATTCATTCTCTGAAGACTTGAAATTAACTTTTGCTCTAGACACTCAAAACGTAGTCGTTCTAATAACTATATTTTACATTCCTTCTGAGCTTGAATATTCCTCATGTTGGCTGATGTTCGACAGTCCAAATCTTTTTCTGTTGCCCTCTAGATCTCAGAATGCAACAGAAATTGAACTTCAAGACAGCTGTGAGCTCAAATCCTGTTTCATCAGTCAAATCAAGCCAGTTTTTATTTGCATAGGACCACATGTGAAAAGTTGTTGAATATTTAAGCTTAAGAAGACAAACGGATCTATTAACAGTTTGTTATCTATACATTCTGCTGCAACCGACCCTTTGAGGTCATTCATGACGTGACCTGAAGTCCAAATAAGTTTGACTAGTGGATTAATTCTAGGAAGTTATAGCTTCTTTTGTCAAAACTCCCAGCTGGTACTGAATACAGAACCTTGAAACTGCTCTGGATCATGTGATAAAACTTTTTCTTCTCACTCTGTGTGCAGATGAAGCAGGGTTATTCAAGGACAGTGTTGGAGATTAACACACCTCGCATCGACCAGTTACCCATCATTGATGTAATGCTGAATGACTTTGGGGAATCCAACCAGAGGTTCGGCTTCGAGGTCGGCTCCGTGTGTTTCCTCGGCTAGACACGCCCGTCTTCCCCCCTCCCGCTGAACGACAGGGTCAGAGAGTCAACAGTAACACCCACAATGAAGAAAGCCTCTCAGCCACCACCTATTGTCTCCTACAAAGTAAAATCCCATTTTCCTTTATTGCAAAGAAGATCCAACAAGCTGGGAGAAAGAGAAAAGCACACTTTGACCCTGCCTTAAAAGCGCTGATCAGGGGAAACTCCTCCTTGCCCTCGTAGGGCCAGAATCACGTGACTTTAACTTGTAATGAGAGTGACATCAGGAAAAGGACTTTTGATGCCGTGGTGGACAGTGGCATACTTTCAGCATTAGAGAGAGGATCCACTTGCCCCAAACCTTGCCCTCCCTCCTCTGTTCCTCTCTGCATGCTCCAAGTGATGCTCTGAATTAAACCACAGAGGTGCTTTTGTGCAGAATCGCAAAACACTTAAGGTGCTACAAATAGTGCATTTGATAAAACTGTAATTAATAATATTTGAATTTTGTACATTACTGTTCCTCTCTGAATCCACTCTTAACAACTTGCATGTGCTTCTTCGGTTTTAAAGAAATAGTTCGTCGACTTTGTTAGAATAAATTTTATGAGGATATTTAAAGTTTCTTAGAATCTGTCTGAAAACATCTATGACATACATTTGACTAAAGCTTCAATTTGTAAGTATGAATCAGTCCTCTTGTAAATATTATGATTGTTAATCTCTTTCATGAGCTTAGAAAAATAACTGGAACATAACAGCTAACCAAGAAAAATCAGTAAATGTTCTCAGTAGGAAATTAAGCCATAATAAAATGAGGTTATAATATAAATATTCTAAGAAAGGGCTTATTCTTCCAGCTGTTATACCTCAGTCTCCTTAAAAAATCTGAACGTAAGACACAGTCAAGTTTACATTTTCTGTGGTTTAGAACTAATAAAACTAATATTTTTGTGTGGGAAAGGTATGTCTAGCTGTTTTCATTCAATCCCAACGATGTCTTGTGGATATTTCCTTTGTAACGATGAACAAAATGTTTTCATGTGCCTTAAATTGTTCATTTAAGAAATATATTAAAATTGGGCTCTGAAAAACATTGGGTTGAACGTTTGTGTTGTTGCCTGTTTGACTATAGAAACAAGAAATGTTTGCTTTTTGTGATTCTTTGCCACAAGACTAAGATCTCCATCTTTTATCCCAATAGACAAAGAAAGATAAGTGATTCTTTGTGTTTGGGTTCATTTTACCGGCTCTTCCAGCTTTTTTGTTTTCTCTTTACCTCTCTCTCTCTGACTCAGATTTGACCTCGATCAAGATCTGTTTGCATCGTCACTTTCTTGGCTTAACAGCAACAAATACTTCAGAGCCACTTTCTAAAAACCTGTGTAATTACAGTATGTCTTCACCCTATGTACAACTGCAATAAATGTTTGGTGCTTTGTGCGCATTGCAATCTTTTTGCATTCACTTGCAATATAAATTGAGAGTAAATTGGAGCCACTTTCCCCAGTTCAAACAGAGACCAATGGTGAATGAAAACACGTCTATTGTGGTTTTGGTTTTCTAAAAGCATGGCCTGTCCTCAATTCGGCTCATTATGGCAACACTTAGAACAACCTAAAGTGTTCATACCCTTTGAAATTTTTGACATCCTTTACAACCCACACAAATGTTATGTTACTTTATTTTTGATACACCAACACAAAGTAGAGCCTGATTGCTAAGTGGTGGAAAAAGTATACATGGTTTTCATGCCTTTTCAGATCCACCAACAAATTCTTTTCAAGACTATCATAAGGGCTTTGTAATGGCCAGGCCAAAACTTCAGGTTTAGTCTTTTCAGTGCAAGGACAGTTCAGGTTTCAACTGTCTGAACCATGCATTGGTGTTGTGTTTTACTCTGATACAACTAAACTATGTCCTACCAATACCCCCAAAGCTCCTAATATTTGTAAAGACGCCCCACCTGTTTGCAGTATAATCTAAGGATGCACATGGCCATTCTGAGCAAATGAACAAACATCAATAAAACGAACAAGATCGGAATAAATAAACTGTTCAACAACAGAAGACAAGTTATGGATAAAGCTCTGATAAAGTTTACAGCAGGTTTTTGGTCGAAAGACACCCCATATTATAAAATGTAACAAAGCATTAATCAGTCTTTCATCCAGAAATTGAAAAAGCAATTTACAAGTGCAAGCCTACAAAGACAAGAAATGTCTGGCGGGGCTACAAAGAGCCACATTAGAGCCCTGTGTGGGATTTCTGACCATTATTACGTATGAAACCACTGAAAAACATTTGGAAACAATTATGCTGAATCTGAAATTATTTAACATTATTCAAACCAGTGGCTCAGAACATGCAAATAAATAAAAAAAATGACGGTTAAATGACACTGGGAGTCATTTAAGTTGCTTGAGATTTCTGTGCAGAAAGAGAATATTGCTGTGAGACTCTGGTTCAGGCTCCTGCAAGTGTTTTTCTGAAATTTGTGTACACATACTAAATGCTCTCTATGGTTGTTCACTAGACTTGCAGGAAAGTGTAGTGTGTGAATTTTCCTCACATGGGTTTGGAACTGGATTGTCCAATGATTGAGTCCTGAATAAAAGGAGGAAATTTTCTGCCTCTCTGCAACCAAGAATTTTTTATTTATTTTTTTTTACTGGTGGTGGTATATCGACATTTTTAATTCACAATCAGATCAAAGTTGATAATTATTTCCTCTTGATTTGAATCATTTTTATTATTCTTGATCGTGCGATTTGCTTGTCTCCGGTCTCAATCTTAACCTGCAAGCTCAGTTGCAGACCAATGGCTCTTGAGGACTGGAGTTTGAGACAAAACCTAAGTTGCAACATTTTAGAGACCCGGTCTGGGCCACAACCCATTTACTTTTCTGCAGTCTCTCTGACTTATACTGAGAACCGCCACTTGTGGCAGCTTTTAAAGAACTGCAATGAAAAAAAAAATCCCTTGCTTCCTGTGAGTGCTGTGATGTCAACAATGTTAAAATTATTTCCAAAAGCCTGAATTTTCCACAGCATGATGGTGCAATTCGCATCCACATCGACAGAGGCTGAAGAAATGGCTTCTGTGCTCAAATATCTCGATTTCCATTTTAATCTCTGTGTGATGTACACACAAAACTCGCATGAAGCGTAATTAACAGCATAATCCGTATAATGTTGATGTGATAATAGCTCACAGCTTTCATCTGTGCCACTCAAGTGTCCACAAAAAATGCAAATCTGCAGTAATTATCTTTTCTTCCCAGGGAGCCTGAGGGTTTCACTGGGGTATGAAAGTGTGTTGAAGTCATGGATGTCACTTATCAATAATGTTTTGCAAAATAAATGTAGCAGAGAACCAATTAGGAGTTCTATCACAAGAAATACTCAAAGCAAGCATTAAATGTCTGAGTTTTACTGTTTCCTAATTGTAAGTTTTCAGCTTTCCTGAGTTTGAGGTCGTGGTTCTCAACCTCTAAATGTTGGACTGCTTCCCTGTCCAGGCTCTGGCACTTGTCTCATTCTTCTTCCAGAAAACATCTCAAGTGCCATCCGGATGGATGGAAATTGGTCACAAGGAGACATTTTTGCCATCGAGACTCTACAGATTTAGGTGCATGCTTTGACTCAGCCATTGTAACATCTGGATATTATTTCTGAGCCACTCCATTGCAGTTCTGGCTGCATGTTTAGTCTCATCCTGCTGGAAGGTCAACCTCCAACTTCTAACATATCTTCTGACACACTTACCAAATATTTAGCCCTGTTCATATTCCTGTCAACTCTGACCAGTTTTCATAAAAGAACTCCCCAAAGCATGATGCTGCCTCTGCCATTTTTCACTGGAGGACTGACTGATGACTTTATGTGTTTTAGCTCTTTCATATTCAGCCTACCCTGAACAAAGGCAACAAGGGAAGTTTTGGTTACTTCTGTCCTTGTGCTTTGAATGTTCATTATGACAGAAAAGGCACTTGTAGAAATTAAGTTCATTTACCACTTTTCTTGACTCCACACAGTCAATTTAACTTTGTTACTTTAAGTATGTTTTAAATTGCCCTTCTTAAAACATTTCCGTGTTACAACGAAGGTAGTAAGAAAGAAATGTGCACTCTGTGCGCATGAATCCTGTGCATCCATCCCAAGATCAGCTGTGTCTTTCTGTTTCACTGAGCAGTTTGTGTGTTGCATTCTGGAACGTTTCCCTGTGGTGGTTTGGCTGGTGTTGACATGCAGTCGTTCCAGAAGAACTGTTTGCAGAAGAAAACAATGGATGACTGGCATTCATTGGCTTTTTCCTGCTCAAGCAAGCAGCAAGCCAAGAAAAGGCTCCTCTAGAAAGAAAGCGGGAGAAAGAGCAGATGCCATCATGCCCTGCATGACTGAGAATCTACACCAGAGTTGAACAAATTTTATTTTAAAATACACTATAATGCAAAAATGCTTACACTAAATGAATGTTTTTCTTTTATCTGGTCTCAGGGTCTACAGAACCTGACATTAAATGTAAGACAGTGACCTTACATGACTTTCCCTGATGCATACATTCACTTAAGCTTAATTAAAAAAACAAACAAAAAAAGGTTTTTAGCTTCTACCAGATATAAAAATGGACATTGAAAAGTAGCAAAAAAGTACAACTGGGCAGGTCTTTTTTTTTCTTCTTGCTTTTCAGAAAAAAACTAAATCTTGTGTGAATCAAAAAAAATTATAATCCTGGACAAATTTTGTGCCAGAACCTTTTTTTTTCACTCACAGATCACATTTCAGTTAATGTGTAATATCACACAAAGTTACTCAAGAAGTGTCATTTAATTTACGACTGTGGATCTCTTTTGTAGCTAGATAAATCTGCCAATGGTCTGTTTTTCCATAAACGTGTGAGGTATTACTCCTCTCATTTGGAAAAGCAGAAGTGAAGAAAATTAGAAACTGAAATTGTCAATTTCCTTGGTGAGGATTGTGCGTCTTACCGTGTCAGCTTTCAAACGGAGTAAAAACTCTCTTGTCCCCTGGCCTAATTCATTCTGTGACGGCGCCTGCTTGTTCACAACGCTGGAAAAGCTCACGCAGAAAGAGAACGAGAAAGAATGTTGTAGAAGGAGTGTAACACTCCCTTTTTACAGAGGAGAAATCCAATTTAGCTGACCCGATGTTTCAGTGTGAACTATCAAACCTATCAGCTGTGAGCTGTTGGGACTTTGCAGGGGTTTGACACGCATTCGTAGGAGAAAATCAACAGTACTTTCCAGCAGCTGTAAAACATTTTTCCTTTTATTGTTTCGAGCTCTTAGGGCATGTTCTTTCTTCTAAAAGCAGAGAACAAGTGAGAACAAGCATTTACAAAAAAACAAAAGGTTACCATCCATCAGCTCTAACAAATGTTTAAGCACGTTTAAGCAAACAGGATTATTACTCAGCTCCATATGTGCTTTTGCTGACCGATACGAGGTGACAGATTTCAGGGTTGAGAAGTACAGATCTTTGCTAACAGATGCAGTGATTCATGACGCGTAGTGAAAACGATTTGGAAAGAAACAACACCACACAAGTGTTTTAGAACAAAACCAATTAGAAAATGTCAAGGCGTGTGGCGCTGTGGTACAAAGGCTTGCAAATATCATGTTCTGCCTCTAAAGGAGCTCAAATCGAGATTTGGATTCTGCAGCCTGGATCTTAGACAGAATTTTTCAAGCCATTACACTCCCATTCGAAACAGCCACCTAAAGTTTGGAGCTCTGTGTGAAATAGTGGTGAAGGATTACATAAAACATCATGATCCTTTGTGTTCTCGTAAGGAATACTGGGAGTCTGCTGTAGGGATTTATCATGACAGCTTGACACTCGCAGAGAGGACGAAAACACAAAGGCAAGCAACAGAATACCGCTGTTTCTGACACTCTAATAACCTTCCATTACAGTTTACAAAGCCGAGCATGACATGTTTGTGAAGTTTCATGACAGTAATGCCTCTAGCGGTGTCAGCGAGATTGTCAAGAGAGCACAGCAGTGGTCACAAAATATTTAAAAACTATTTAAATGTGTGATGATTGTCACTGTTGATTCGTTTGTGAGGACAGATCATCAATCCATCAGAGGACAACACAGATTTACATGGACAATTATTTTAGCCTAGAAGTCGATTTTAGGACTGTTGGAGGAAACCAGAGTAGAAGAAGAAGCAGTAAAACAAACGAGCATGAAAACATAAATCCACAACACAACATCCCCTCCGTTTGCCCCTTGTCTGAAAAGGAGTGAATGGAAGTAAACATATATTCTCACATCCTTCCCTTTTTTATTTATTTTTGGTCAGTTTAAGTCATGTTGAACAGTTTAGCAAAACAACACCAATAAACAACCAGCGACCTACATTGCAAATTAATTGTAGCTATATTTAATTGAAGTTAAATGTCAAAAAAATGAATGAATAAATCGAATATACCCCTCCTTGATAATCATTTCCTTTCTGAAATGATGAAAATCTATACTTTATACTTTATAATCAATTGTTTCCTGTCTACATGCTGCTTCAGCTCCACATTCAGACTATTTTGTGACCAAACTCTAAAATTTCTACCTGGTTGCTCTCAGCTGAACAATCCAAGCATCCCTGATATCTCCTCCCACCAAAACAGTCACTTCCAGTTTGTAAATTGTTGTCCACCCTAGCAGACACTGACCCTGATAAACATTGCGATTACTTGCAACTTGTTGGTCTTTACTGCATTTAATGTAAAATAAACTCATTTAATTACATATACTACTGTGTTTCATTAATACTTTTTCTGCAAACTTGCTTTTTCCCCACACTGGGATCCTTATTTAATAAACCAAAATTGGAGCTTCATTCATGACGTGAACGAGGCTTGCATCATTAAACCTTTAAGCTCACTTACTTGTGATGTGGTCCTTGCTGGTAAATTAGCGCTCCGGTAAGTCTAATCATGAGTTTCTGTAGTGATGTACTGCTTTTAAAATTACTGTTTGTGTATTCCATGTTAAAACTGTTGAACTGGAATATCACCAGATGGCTCGGTAGTAGAGCAATAGCATTGCATTCATGTCCGGGTTTGATTCTACAACTCCCTCTGCCTTTCTTCCTGTCAAGCAACCAATGAATAGAGACCACTTGTGAAATATTCATTAAATAAAAACAGTCTTTAAAGAAGGAAAAAACAAAAAAAGTCCAGGCCTGGGCTCATTTCTGTAATCATACAGTTTCTCCAAGCAAGAAACAGATTATTTCGCCTCCCTAAAGAGTTTGTCTGTGGAAAAGGGAAACGAGCTACAGAGAAGGCTGAAGGTGACTCCTGCTGTCAAGGCCGTGCTCTTGCTGCAGCCTTTGAAAAGCCTCAAAGGGAGCAAGAAAATCGAAGGACAGAGGCTGTGGCTTAGATCCAAGCCCAGTTCAAGGTAGATTTGACATAAAGCATGATGCCAGAGCATTTTCATAAGTTTGTAAACTGCAGGAGGTTTTCCAGTCGGAAGGTGGAAGATAAAGTGCTTTACGAAATTCTTGACACATCTTGAACTTTTGCCCATGTACGGTCATTGAAATAACAAATAGTACATTTTATTAGAATTTTAGGTTATAGACTAAAACTAACTGTGAATTTGAAGGAAAATGACACATGATTGTCAACAGATTTGCAGGTGAAACTGACTGACTTAATTACCTGTAGAACCAACTTTTGCCTAAATTAAGGCAGCAAATCTTTTCGCCTTTGTCTCCACCAGCATTATGCATTTTGAGTATGATTTTTATGAGAAATATCCTCAGCTCAGTCACATAAAATGCAGATCATCTGTGAAAAACTATTTTTAAGTTCACCAACAAAAATATCAGGTGGCTTCAAGTTTGGACATTTGACAAAAATCATCAGCAGACCTTTTCAACCAGAAACTACAAAATGAACAAACTACTTAGACGAAAACTGAAATCACACAATGATATAGTATTGTTACAGCATGAAAAGCCTAATAAAAATTATTTAGCATAAGCTGCCATAACCATGTCAAAGTAAAGCAGGGGTGTCCAAAGTGAAATGCATGAGGAACAAACAAACTGAGAAAAGCGGAGGGAGAAACTTTTATATTTGTCTTCAAAGCTTGATACCTAATCTAATATCTCTTTCAGTATCGGCTGAAAATGAAACTGCAGTGAAGTACATTATCCAGTCACGGTAATCCATGATGCTGCAAAATGGTAAGTTCACGGAGAGCTAAATGTAGAGATTTTCTAAATTATCAATGAACGCTTTGAAATATCACTGACTTCAGTTTGACTGGAAGCCAAAGAAGTGGACGCTGCCCGCAAGGTGTCGAGCGACGCCGCCCCTTCCTGAACCTTTTAAATAAATGCGTTGTACCTGATTCCCACTTTTCTTTAATTGCTGCCAGTTTAGTGTTGGCTCTAATCATCTGGGTATTTAAAACCTGGGAGCTGAGAGTCTTTTTCCTGTACAGAAAAGGTTTCAGTCATCCAGGTTGATCTGGTATTTTCATGTTAATTGCAGGAGAGATCATTGACATGGGATCCACAATAGTACTGCAGGTAAAAATTGAACTATGTCCATTCACTGTTTAAGTCAGAGGGCTGAAGTCTTTTTACTGAACTTAAGTTGCAGATAACTGAACTCCATATCCTAATTAGGTGAAATCTGTAGCTTGCATTTGTTTTTTTTAATTGTGGTTCTAAAAAAGTTTGAACACAATTGAGTTTATAACATACTTTGAACATATTCACATTTTTCGTTAAGCTTGTGCAGCAATTTTTGATAAAAAAAAAATAGACTTTTTTTTATATACTGGCACATTCAGGGTTAAAATTTTTTGGTTGCAAATTTGTCAACTTTTGCAAGAGTTATGTGGCAAAGAAAGTTAAAATTAAGTCCAATCTTATACTTCTCACAGAGGAAGTCAAATATAGTCCATATTCCAATGGATTTATACAGACTAAAATCCTGAAGCTAATAAATGTAATATTTATTTCTCTGACAGCAGAAAAAAAATTGCCTGAGGTATCTTTAAAAAAAAATCCACCAGGGTGGAACAGCTTGAGCTTTGCCCAAACAGTAAATTCTATCTGCATGCACAATGAGTGCCTCGCACATTATTTAACACAGCGTCCCGGTTATTTGAAAACAATGTGTCATATTAGAGTATGTGACTAATGGCTCCAGCCAGACAGGCACATTACAACTGCACTGCACCACAAAAAGCTTTGTGTCATTAGTTTCAGTAATATGACAGGTTCTAAATCCCTCCATGCAGTAATGAGATCTGCTTCATCAGAAATGTTTCCTGTGTTTTATGCAGATCAGTCAAGTAACAAAAAATACTTTCCCGTTTGCTCTTTAACAAGGCAGTAAGAAGGATAGAAATTTAATTTCCGCAGTGGACCTGGTCTAGGCATATACATTAAGGAGAATTATCTTTCCCATCTTGTTAACACCCTTTACCGTTTAGAACAAGGTAAACTCTGGCTTTCCTGCTGTTTGAAGCATTGAAGTAAATCTACAGACAAGAAGGAGATGAACAACCACACAGCTGAAAAACAAAGCTGAAATTACCGAGGAGTCGTGACGTTTTGCTTTGGACATGAATACATAATGCAATGCAATGGTCGCCTATGACAAAATGAGCATTTGCAAAGCCTGCATTCAAACATGAGTTCATAAAGAAACTGTTTAAACTAGGATTTGTCCACTGAAGAAGATGTCAAGAGAAATTACTTAGCTGGAACTGTTCAGACTAGCACCCCACCCAGAAATTTAAAAGCTCTTTTGGTCAACTGAGTCTGCTTATAACTGGCATAATCTATGAAAGTGTTATGATTTTTGCTCTGGTACAACATGAACAGTTGCTTTGATGTGGCATGTCTTCATTTTTCCCCACCAACAACTATTTCACCAGGAGGACTAATATCAGTGATTTTGTGAATTTTGAAGCAGTAAAAAGCTACTAAACGCTGAAAGTGGTCTCACTTTCCTACACATTATCAGTCTGTGTTTTATTTCTATAGAGTAACTGTATAACTGTGGAAACAATATTCTGTGGCTATTGTTTGGTTCTTCAACTGGTTTCCCATGCACAACATGTTAAGGTTTCTATTGTTTTGATTTGCATCAGTGTATTTTATTACGCTCCACATAAGTTGTGAAACATAGTCTGTAGTTTTGTTGAAGTAAACAACTATTTTTAAATCAAGTTGTTTAGTTTTCTAAACATACACGGAGTCCCATACACTGTTAACTTGAAAACATCAAATTCGCTCCAGTCTGAATTTAAATATTGAGGACTAATAGTTTCCCAGCCTTGTTCTCCACTTCATAAATAATTGAAACTAAAACTGAGTTGTTTTGTCCGCCTTTTATGTCGCAGCCAACCTTCCAACTCCCATGCACGGTGACAAAGACGCAGCGCCATCAGCACCACCTTCTTATTTTCCGCTGAATGCAAGCAGCTGCAACTTTTGTCGCTGCGCAGCTGCTGCTGGATCCTCCTCATACAAGCAAGCTGGGCTCATTTAAAGCCGAGCCAGGCGGCTTGATGATGTCACATCCGTGGAGTAGGGTCCTCTGAACGATCAGCTCGGATTTTCGCCGCATGCGTGCCCACAAACTTTTTCCCTCCTCCTGGATGCAAGGCTTCTCCCCGCTCGGCCGGATGGCACGCGTGACGGACACGAGCGGTCGGACGTGCCGCCCTCCTCCCGATGCCCTGGAAGTCTCGGTTTTAACCACAGAGTAGTGGACGCGGCGGTCAAGGCGCACGGATATATTTAAAAAGGGGAAAAAAAAAACTTCAGATTTGTGTTATCTCGGGTTGCTGAGGTGAAGGTGGAGCAGAATGTGGTCGCTGTCCGTGGTTCTGAACCCATTGCTGTTCCTGTTGTTGTTCGGATACTGCCCTACCGTGGTGAGTTACCACAACACAAAACTACCAAACATTTGCACCTGAAACGTAATGTGAACACGAGCGGATCTGTTTTTTATTCGCGCTGTTAGAAATGTGAAGTTTAGGAGAGTTGGCATTTATTTGTTTTGGGAGGAGCATTGCATTTTCTTGTGATTTATTTGATCATTAACACAGGAATGAGTCACCTTAGTATGTATCTATCTATCTATCTATCTATCTATCTATCTATCTATCTATCTATCTATCTATCTATCTATCTATCTATCTATCTATCTATCTATCTATCTATCTATCTATCTATCTATCTATCTATCTATCTATCTATCTATCTATCTATCTATCTATCTATCTATTTGCACAAGGTGGTTGACTGTTTTCTGTATCAGATTTATTAGCTATCCTCTTTATATTGTACAAAAATACTAAAGTTAGACCATTGCTTGTTTTATGATTTACCTTTGCTGTAATAATTGAATTTTGCTTTAAATCCCACTGCAATTAGGTATTTATAAATGTGTATATTTTGCACATATGTCAGATTTGGTCCTTTAATTAGTGTAACAATCAAATATACCACTTTATGGATGGTTTCAGAATCCTAAACATTTTGGGACATTTTAGTCTGGAAAACAGAACCAGCAGCTTGCTGATCACAATACCAAAACCAAGCAATGCTCAATGAGGTTCATCCATGGAGAGTTCTCCCATTTTTTCCCAGTGTCTTGATTGCAAAGCAGTTTTCCTCACCTTGCCACGACTGGCTCCTTGGCTTGTAAGTTAGAAAGAGAGGAAATAATTTTAGACTGAAGAAACATTTCTTCAAAGGAAAGGAGAGGAAAAACTCATAATGAGTGCTCAAAACAAAGGAGGGACCAGATGTCTAAATGATTTAATGGGGGAAAACGGAGAAAGTCTTTGTTAGTGTTCCTTTTAAACAAAAAATAATCAAGTGGGGAGAGCATCTGGCTTGGCTAGGCGTCAGAATCGTTTTAGTATGAGAAAATGTGAGCGTGAAAAGAGGGGAAAGGAAGTGAGTCACCCAAGAGACAGAAGAAAGAGCATTTTCAAAGATTACTGACACCAAATTATTTCAGAGGTCTAAAAAAATAATAATAATCAGAGCTGGAGATGGTTTTCTATTTCCTCCTACTTTCATCCCAGCTGATTGCAGATCATAGACATTATGTCACGTCGGTGTTGAGCGCACTTGTCCCCTAATAGTTTGCCATGATGTCATCCTTTAGCAAACTTGTCAACACATTTTTGAAGTGTTTTTCAAATTTCATGGAGAACACAAGTAGCACAGAAGCTCTCGTTTACGTGTATATACGAGTTACTAACCTTTTCTGATGTGTAGTGACATTCCATTAGTGTTTGAAAAAAGTCAGAAAAAGAGTGAATTTCAAAACATGATTATGTTAATGCCTTATTTATATACAAGGCATAAACACAAAACTCATGTCAAAAAGAAAAAAATATATATAGATAAAGAAATTAAATGCTGCCTCTTGATGAGTCAAAAATTGAACTATTGGCTCGCTCAGAGAGGATGTGCTCTCTGTCTCCTGTGCCAAATGTTCTTCAAACTGCTCAGGCTGACAGACTGGGGTGAATGGCAGAGTGAAATGATGGCTGGCTGCACTTTAAAATCAGGACACCTGACTTTTATTTAAATGCATTGGCTTCCAAGTTAAGCGCATTGTTCCCACTACCTTCCCCCTTGGGGTTTCGTTTTCATTAAGTTGAACACAATCCAAACAGAAACTGATTTGCTGTCAAAAAAAGGCTGCTATTTGGGACAAATTTTCCAAACACAATTAAAGTTTATTTGCACATGCTGACACTCTGCACTGTCTTTAGATCTAGTTTGCCACTTTGTTACTTCTTTTGTTTCTGATTTTCAGATGGAAGTGGTCACAGTTCTTGTTTCCAATCAATTTGGAGAGCCTGTTGCATGTTCTAAAAAGGAGAGAAAAATGCTTGAGTTTGTTTCTCTGTTACTCCCTGCGGGGTTTTATATTAAACAATAACAGAACAGTACAATTTCAACGCTTGTGGTATTCATCAAGACTAGGCAAGACTGTTTATAGTTGAAGAGGCAATTCACTGGAGACAACAGACATCGAACAAAGAAGTATCTTACAACAAAAGCATTTTGTTCTTCCAGACTTTGAAAATAAGTTTCTGGAACGGGTTTGTGTCAAAGCTTTTGGGAAATAAGGCAACGAATGAAAAAGCCACTGAAGGAAGAAAAATAACTGAACATTACAGCGATAGTATGTGCTACTTTTTTTTATATAACGATATTACCAGTGTTCATTTTCTTTGTCTCCACAGAGGTATGTGCAGTGAATTTATGCTTTGCATGTTTGTGTGCAGACCGTCAGGCCAAAGGAGAGCTGGCAGGTGTACAGCTCAGCTCAGGATGCAGATGGGCGCTGTATCTGCACAGTGGTGGCACCTGAACAGAATCTCTGCTCCAGAGATGCCAAAGGCAGACAGATCCGCCAGCTCCTGGAAAAGGCATGAACATGCGCCTACACACACACACACACACACACACACACTGAAGTGCATGCAAAGTGTTTTTACGATCAGCACACCTGAATTTATACAGACATTGATTTTCAGCTGTTACTCATATCACTTTGCTGCTGTAATCCTCCCATAGATTGTACCAGCCAGATTCACAACACTGTTTTCTGCCTCTGCATCTATTGCATGGCTGAGATCAGCTGAATGGCATGTTGTGAAGATGAGATTGCCTTCCATACTGTCTTAACAGAAGTGGAGTGTCATCTGTTTCGCAACCAATGGGGGCTATAAAGAAATATTGCAGTAGTTTTGAAGCGAGGTTCCATTAGAATAAATGAGTGGTTCACACCTTCCCTGCAGCTGAGAAGGAATTCAGCTTAGTTCATCCTTTTTACCTTCTTAAAACTACACACGTCACTGTGGTTAATGCAGACACTTTAAAACTCTCATCACATTTGCATTAGGTCATTATTTATAAAGAAGCTGGTAATTATTTATGGTGGAAGGTAGCAGTTCACCACTAATGATTTTTCTGGCCAGAAGGGAAACAGAGTCCCTCAGATGTGTTCTGGGTCGACCCTGTTGTTCCCGTCCTCACTACCCTAATGAGACATGTTTGAAGTTAACTCCAACAAGAGGTATTTAGGCAGCATCCTGGTCTGATGCCCAATTTAAAGTCACTCCTATGCAGGTAAGACCAGGCTCTACGTTGAGCTTCCCTCAAGCTACAGAGCTCCTTGGCTGAGTGTAACCACACAGAGGAGCTAGCTCACTCTACCTGCTTGTGTCCAGAATCTTGATTTTTTTTTGGTCAGGATTCATGATCCATATCTCTTAACAACAGATGAGAGTTGAACAAATCTCTTTCTTCATCATATGAACCAGAACGGCACATCCCTTTCTGCAGAAGAGGCCCAACCCACCTCTCCTGACAAAATATCTTAGGAAACTTGGATTTTAATCATAATGATCCCACAAGGTCTAAATCCAGCATCCCAGGAAGATTCCAGTCCACACTTTGTGCTGGACAACTCCATTGTCTGCAATAGAGTTGCTTCTCCTCAGTCCTCAGAGTCTTGCTCACTAAATTAGGCCTAGACATAATTTACAAACCAGGGAAAACATGGAGTTTGTTTTACACATCTACCAGCAAACAACTATTACAGCACTGGAGTCTCTCTCCGAAGTGACTGTTACATTGTGATTTAGCCTACATTTAACTACTGCAAGCCAAAGCATGTTCTCTGTCATTTGCTGGGGCCTCTGACACTAATGTACTAAGCTGCCTCAGGGCTTCGGAAAGGCCTTTTCAGTGTCCCTCTGCCCAGGCCAGGGATGAACACAGTGTGTGATGGTTGTGCTGCATTGCTTCTGATGTGCTCCAATAATGTTAGCTTTATTACAATTAGAGTCAAAGAGAGAGAAGAAAGGATCACTGGTTTTTTTTCTTGTCCCTGTGCCCTACAAACCCAGTAAGCTTTTTGTATCCTTGTTATTCTCTCAAATAAACTACCAAATGCTGCAGATTCATTGATTTTTTTTTCTTGATATCTCAAAGAAACACACAAAAGTATTGCAACAGAAGCAGGAAAAATGACGTGTGTGACTTTTAAGTGACTAAAGCCGAAGTGCAAATTGTCCTGGTTCATACAGCATACAGTTAAAGTCAGATATTTATTGAAATCAAACATTTACAGGAACTGTAAACCTTTTGTTTCCACTAGCTGACATAAAATCAAACTATTGTTTTTTGTTTTTTTGCTAAATGTCTTCATATCGGATATTTTAAACATGTTTGAGTAAAAGCAGACTTCAAATACATTGGTTTCTTGAGTGAATAAAATAAAATTGCCAAGGAATCTGGTTCTGTGTCTTGCAAAGTATTCATGTGGGAAATGAATACTTTAAAGAATCATAAAAAGTTGCATGAGGATACTGGCAGAATCTAAGATTTGTACCGGTCCAAAAGAAATAATTGCAGTTTTGAAATGCACTAAGGGACAACTAGCTTCATTTGTGGGGACGCCTCCTATGTTCTGATGAAACTAAGATAAGATAATTTTTGGCTTGAAAAAAGTGAATGTTCAAGCCTTTGAGCATTACCTCAATGCTCAAAGGCATTGAAAGGCTGTACAGCATCCTGTACAGCATCCTTTGTATAGGATGCTGTACAAAGGTGGCAGCATCCTGTTGTGTGGTTGTTAGAATGTTAAGTGGAAATACTGACATCAGCCAGACATTAAAGCATCGGAAAAAATGTGTCTTTCTAATAGGCAATGATCCTGATAGTACAGCATAGTTACATACAAAGAGGTTAATCCCAGCAAAGTCAATGTTTTGGAGAGGCCATTATACATTTCTGATCTCAGTTGTACCTCAGTTTGAATTGAATTTGAAGAAAAAAAAACAAATCATCATTCTGGCATTTGGCAAATTGAAACAAGGAAGCTTAAGTGCCTTTCTATGACAGTCGATGAGGAATTAAAAGCTTGTCTCCCTTTTTTGCAGTGCATGTAAATCTGATTGAAATTGCACTTTTGAAGCTGGTACATCCTGCAAGTTTGTTGAAAGGCAATCACAATGGAGGTCAAGGTGTTGTTTTGTTTCTTTTCGTTTCTGGGGAAAGTAAAGTGAAGCGAGGTACTAAACAGCTGAAGAGGAAGGACGTTTTAATCTGGCGGTGGACGGGAAAATCAATGCTGCACCGTCTGATTCTTTTCAAAAGGTACAGAACATGTCACAGTCAATCGAGGTGCTGAACCTGCGCACGCAGAGAGACTTTCAGTACATCATGAGGATGGAGAGCCAGATCAAAGGGCTGCGGTCAAAGTTCCGGCAGATCGAGTCGGACAGGAAGACCCTCGTCAACAAAAACTTTCAGGTATATTTTGTTTGATCTTCACCTGTGTGAGAAACATCTCAGAGCAGGTTTTGTACAAGATACCTGATATGCATCTGAATACATAAAATTGAATCCTTGAAAGGATCATCAAAGGTTCACCTCTGCCCAAACAAGGACAAGTTTTAAAACTGAGACACTGTTTGACTGCAGCAATAAACCTGAAAACATTGAGGTTTGTTTGATCTATAAAAGGGCAAAGAATGTTTCACAGAGCTGACCAAGGAGCACACTTTTATAGGATAGAAAATTACACACTTAATTACTTTCTAACTACGATTCTGCTATGGTATCTAAGGTTACCTTGGAGTTTCAACTTTTATCTCAGTTTTTTTTTTTTTTCTCAGCTCTCGTTCCATTGCTATTTGCCAATACAACAGTTTTCAGATATTTTAAAAGACTGTAACTTTTTTTTCCCCATTTCATTACATTACAGCCACAAATTTCAAAATTTTTTGAGGGCAATTTTAGTTACCAGACAAACACAATATGCTTCAGAAATGTGTGATGGAAGAAAAATGAAATATGGCATTCAATAAAAATCTAAAAATGTGAGATGCCCCCTCACTCTAATTTTATCTTTTGATAAAATCTGGCTTATTTAGAAGTCACCTAGTTATCAAATACATCTGTTGTCTGTGCAATTAATTGCCAAACTTAACATTATTAATGTTGAATTTTAAATTTGACTTGAAACAACTCAAGTGAATTAATAAGAAGGCTCAGTCTGGACAGGTTGTTCTTTTAGATCTATTCTTTATGTGAAAATTGAAGGACTCTTGGCTCCCACCATCAACCTGAGGATCCTATGAATGTTTCTGAACATCTGCTTGGATTTTTAAGGGATTTGATGTGAAATATGCTAAAATTGGTATTTTATGCAAGACAAAAAAAGTGAAAGTGTCACGAAAGAATAGAAAAGAGGATTTACAGTTATTTTCTATCACTTAATCACAGTCATTATTCATTTTCTAAATTACAATTCCAGGATCTGAAGGGGAAGATGGAATCCCTGCAGCCACTGATTCCTGTCCTGGAGCAGTACAAGACAGATGCCAAGTTAATCTCCCAGTTCAAAGAGGAGATCAGAAACCTGTCCAGTGTGTTAATGGGCATTCAGGAAGAAATGGGAGCCTATGACTATGAAGAGCTGCAGCAGAGGGTCCTGAACTTGGAGAACAGGCTTCACAGCTGCATGAACAAACTCAGTGAGTCTCTCCAATCAATGACAAAAACAGAAAGGATAACTGGCACATTTCCTGCTGGTGCAAGCAGATTGGCATTTTAGCTGGAGAGCAGGAAGCACGACAGAGCTGTAGCCAGAGCCAGAATGATTTTAGTTGATTGAGAAAAGCCTCATTTGGAGTCACGGGACATTATATTTTATTGCTGTAAAATTGTGAAGATTTGTGTCATTATAACTTTCAGGCAAATCCCCGGTTTTATTCAAAGTGAACAAAATCAAATTTAGCCTAAAAATGGGATTTTGTTTTCTCACATCTGATTCCGTCTTCTTTATTGACATTTGCAACTGGGACATAAGAAAGTGTGATTACATCACTGCACCCACTGATGTCTAACTGGACTAATAAGATCAGTTCTTCTCCCACAGCTGCCTTGTCTTGTGTTAAAGGCTTCCATGACTAGATCTCCAGTTTTCCACGACTCACTTGTGTCTGCCAAAGTGTCGACATAAAGAACAAACTGATCTAGTCTAACAGGAAATCCCTTGGTGCTTAAAAAGATTGCTTGGCTGTGCTGTTGGGCTGAAGTATTTGATTGATTTGGTAAAATATGTACTTAAAAATCTGTACAAGTGTTTCCTTGCTGGCTTTTAGAAGTACTAAAGTGTCTATCCCGAGGAAATTAAGTACAACTGAAGTATCTCTGATGATAAACTATCAAAGATAAACATTTCTCCAAATTCGGACAGACGTGGTGCGGTTACACTTCAGCACTTGCGTGTTACCTTCCCCTTGTATTTATTTAATAATGAGAGCTGCTCACAATGCCGCCCACACTTTGTTGCTGCCTGCACTTTGAGTTGTATTCCAGTCATAACATGAGAACATAAGTGATGAGAGCTGTGTGATGCGTTTTACAGCATGTGGCAAGCTGATGAAGATCACTGGGCCGCAGACGGTGAAGACTTCAGGGACACGGTTTGGAGCTTGGATGACTGATCCATTAGCTTCTCTTAAAAACAACAAGGTGAGTTGATTTGCTCTGATTTTCTACTGTGCAAAAGGATCCTTACAGACAGTTTTATATACTTAACATCATCCTTAATCATTTCTTCTAGATGAAAGCCTTTCAGAATTACTGTAGTTCTCATCTTACCCTGTATCCGTTTAGTGCTGTGGTCTGGTAATATGCATTTAAATTACATAAATGTCTTTGATAGACATTTATCACTGGAGTTTTTCTAGCTGAGGTTTTAGTTTATTCATGTTAGTTGTTAAAAATTAGGTGTACTCTTCCAAAAGATTAAATGTATAAAATTTACTGCAGATTTTCTCTTTAAATGTTATTTCAACTCAAATATAGATATCATTGAATGGATTATGTATTTCACAAATTAAATTCAGTAAATCAAAATTGTACATCATAGAGAAATATTTTAAATGTTGTAGAACTTGAAGGCTACTTTAAGCTACTTTCTGTGTCGCTCTCCCTCACAGGGGCAGATGTGTAAACACAGCATGTAGACAGGAAGCAGCTCACATTAATTCTCTTCTCTGTAATTATCACTGGAAAAGGTGGAAAACGGTAACAGGAAAATGCAGGTTTGTTAACTCAATAAATATTGTGGAATTTGGCAAGCTGTGCATACAACGGCAGCTATGATTTTTGTTTGTTTTTTTGAAAATTGGATATGCAAAATGTAATTTGCTTACATAAAATCAGACGGTAAACAAACAAGTATTTAGAAGTTGAGATCAGCCAAAGACTCTGAAACAGATAATATAAAATGTTTCGACTGCTATCAGAAGACACTCATTATGCTGCAAATAAACAAATATGAATGTTATGCAGGGCTGCATCGTGGCACAGTTGGTAGCTTTGTTTTTCCTGGGATTTTTCTAAATGGAGTTTGCATATTTCCCCCATCAATGTGCGGATTATCTCCGGGTACTCCAACTTCCTCCCCCTTTCCTAAAACGTGGCTGTTATGTAAATTGGTCTCTCTAGATTGCATTTAGATACGAGTGTGTGTTCATGGTTGTTTGTCATGGGTCCTTTTAATGGACTGATAGCCAGTGTGTTTCCTGCTTTGTGCAACAGACATGCATCAGGAAACATGTTGATAGGAAACGTTTCTCTTATTCACAGATAATGCTCAGACGTTTAAAGTCTGCAAAACAAACTAAGTGCTCACTAAAATCTTTTTGTTTGTTTTTTTGCAGAGAAAATGTCAAATTATTCAAATTTAACTTTTAATAATTTAACCTTATCCTAATCTTTATTTCAATAAGTTGAATTATTGAAATATCTAATGAGTTGACCTTGTCCCACATCCTAGATGTCATCTGGACATGATGAAGGATCTGCTGCTGAGTCTAAAACAGGTTTATGATGTTAAGCTTTACAAATACTGATAAGATGTGATCATACAGCGGCAAAGAACATTCAAATATATGTTTTGATGTGTTGTACCCCCTGTCTTACTGTGAATTCATTGCACCAAGAATCATATTATCCCATCCAGGTACTGCATTCTTTCAATATTTACCATTTTTTGAGGAGTTGATTCTATAAAATGCATTGAATTAAGTAATAATTATAACATGGCCCTTTTTCCAAGACCAGATAGTTTAATGCACCAACAGTAAGTCATGTAATATTTCATATCATCAAAAACTGAAGCAAAGCATACATTTCTTATTGTCTAAATAATGTTTAGTGCAGTTAATTTTAGACAATCTTGCTTTCAATAAGCAAAAGGCTGATTTTTATGTGGTCAATTTTAACGATTATTCTGCTGCTTAAAACCTAATTATAAAAGTTATCTCTTATTTATCTGTATCTGCAATTGTGTTCCACGCTTCCAATTTCAAACATTACAAAAGTGTCTCTGCATTTGTCCACAGGTTTGGTACATGGACAGCTACACCAACAATCGGATCGTGAAAGAGTATAAATCCATCAGTGACTTTGTGGCAGGAGTTGAATCCATGACCTATAACCTTCCTTTCAAATGGGCCGGAACCAACCATGTTGTCTACAACGGGTCTCTGTACTACAACAAGATGCAAAGCAACATCATTGTGAGGTACAGCTTTGAGACGGGCCTGGTCATCACCCAGAGAGCGCTGGAGTCAGCAGGCTTCCACAACGTGTACCCGTACACATGGGGGGGCTTCTCGGACATCGACCTCATGGTGGACGAGCTGGGCCTGTGGGCCGTGTACGCGACCAACCAGAACGCGGGGAACATCGTCATCAGCCGGCTGAACCCAGACACCCTCCAGATCCTCGACACGTGGAACACAGAATACTCAAAGAGGAACGCAGGCGAGTCGTTCATGATCTGCGGCACGCTCTACATCACCAACTCCCACCTCACTGGTGCCAAGGTGTACTACGCCTTCTCCACTAAAACATCGACGTACGAGTACACAGACATTCCCTTTCATAACCAGTACTTTCACATGTCCATGTTGGACTACAATGCCAGGGACCGCGCCCTTTACGGCTGGAATAATGGCCACCAGGTCCTGTTTAACGTTACGCTTTTCCACATTATTAAAACGGAGGATGACTCTTAAAGACACTGTGCAGGTGAGAGAAAGAAAGAAAATATACAAAACCGGAAGGTTGTGCCTAAAAATATTCAGATAATTTATTCAACTTTTAATTTATTCTGTTTTACTCATATTAGTTTTTGTTTTATTTTTGCCTTTTTTCACTGACATCGACTTACCTCTTTTAAAATTAAACTTATTTCTGTACACTGGTTTTATAATTAGTGTATATTCTATAGATAAAACAGTTTAAAAGAAAGATAAAACTCTGCAGCTTTTTGATCCCTGTGGCATTTTCCTCTTCATATTTATATTTTTTCTCTCATGTAGAAAGCCCATTTATTTATGCACACTAATTTAATCAAATCTTTGACTGTGATCATTAATCATTTATTCTTTCCTTGCCATTTATTCATAATATTAGTATAATTATTCCTGCTTTTCACTGCCTGCATTTAGCTTTGTATTGTTTCCCATCTCAAATTTTGCACTTGACCTTGTGACATGTGGGGAGGGACCATAATGTACCTGTACAGTTAATGTACTTGGCCGTTTTTGTGTTTATGTGGGGATTATGTGGTCATCATGGTCACTGGATATCTTGAAGTACCAAGTCAAAGTCCTTAGCGACCACTAATATCTGACTGCCTTTAACTTAGTACTCTGAGATAGTGTAGCTTTTTTTTTGTAAATTTAGCAGCAGTTTGTATGCCTTATTCTGTGTAGTATGTGCCGTAAGCCGAAGGATAACACTTCTTGTGCATGAATGTTGGCTATCCTGGTGGCATTTTTACTGTATTTGTGTGCATTTTGTATTTGCACAACATTGCATTCTCCTCCAACGAAGCTATTGTCATGATCCAGTTTTACATACTGCGGTAGTTCAGCTCATTATGTGTTTGTGTGAATAAGATGGTATCCATAGGTAAATAAAATATTGTTTTCATAAGACTAGGGATGTATGTTTTTTTCTTAAGTATAGAAAATTTATTCCAGAATTATGGGAACAAATGTCACAGATCACTGCAGTTTTCAAATAGCTCAATGTTCCTGTAGACCCTGGTTACACCACCTAAAGTATCCATGCCAACAATTGGTTCAATATAGATACTAAATCAGATCTGTGCTATTTTTTTGTACAACATATGTGATGCTCTAAAATTTATGAAGGATGTACTTTTATAACCAGTATTGCTCCTCTCTAAATGCTGCAGAGATGAGCACAACAGAAATAGAGGGATCAACCAATGCAGCCAGAAGGCGCCCCTGAGTGAAAGCATCAACAAACCGTGTAATTAAATCACCAGTGGTATGGCAAGGTCATGGATGTTGACTTTGACGTAAGGGATCATTGGAAAGGAACCTTGTTTGAACCTCAGTTTTAACAGGTTTTATTTATTTAAAAAATATTGAGGTACGGGATGTTAAATTAGTGAGTATGTGTCATTTGTTTCAGTTTCCTGTGCAATAAAAAGTTAAGAAACCCTTTTTCCTACTTCTTCTTTCTAAATGTGAAGTTTTCAACGGAGAATAATATGTGCAAATCCCTGGGCAAATGACACATTCTCTCTCACAAGCTCCAAGACAAATATTGCAAGTTTTTCTCCTAATTTTCAGGCTGCTCGTCGGGCCAAACAAGCTGATGCTTTGAAAAGATGGAGTGAGATTATCTCCTGCCAAATCAGAGGTCTTATTTTTGCTGTACAAAAATAATGAATGCACGATGAGCAGATTAGCAAGTGAAAACTGGGAAATGGATTTTTGTGGTAAGTATTTCTAATAGTAAATAGCATTCTGCTCACAGTGAAACCCAAGAATAGAAGTTAATTATCAGTTAATTATCTGGCAAATCAGTTTTTTTTGTTTGTATTTTTTTTTTTTTTTTTTACAGATCCTTAGGATTAATGAGGGAAGCAGGATTCTCACTAGGCAATTCTAAAAAAAAAAAAATCCTTACTTTTATTTTCAAAAAGATTAAAAGCTTTTGCTACACTATTCACTTTTTACACTTTTGCAAAGGTCTGCTGATACTTTTTTGGAAACAGTTTCAATCTTTTGGCGACCTTTGGGACTGAGGAGATCTTATGTTGCTAAGGTAGATTAAAAACATAATCATCTCACCTGCCTCTCTGTAGAAGTCACCAGTATTTTTGAGAGAGTGAACATAGACCTCTTATATCCTAATCTCTTGCAGGTTGGATGCAGAGCCTCCTCTCCATGTCAGATCAATACACACCAGCCAGACCGGAAACATCACAAAGGTCAAAGTAGCATGCACTGAGTAGCCACCATAGGAAGCAGAGACAAGTATAGATTTCATGAGATATTGATGTCTCGAGGGCAAAGATGTCAGTGAACTTCAGGTGGATCATCATGCAGCCTGTGAAGTGGCTCCAATATGGAGTTAACATATTTCCAGCATGGAGTGCTGTGGAAAAGTTTTCACACCTTGTAGGTTTGCTTTCTTTTTACTTTTTTTAATCACACTGAAATGATTCAAATGAAATGTAAATATCAGACAGAGATGAAATACAAATTTGTATTCAAGTAAGAATAGCACTACTTCAAAATACTTTTATTCAAGTAAAGAAGTATTTGGTTAAAAAAAGTACTAACTGTAAACATATTTGATCTAATATTTTCAAATGATGTCATCAGATAAATCAAATAATAAAATTAAGCACAAACTCTGTTATTTTAAGGACTGAAAATAAAAATAAAAACCAGAAATAAACAATACATGTGCAAAATAACAAATTCAAATAGGAGAAAACACTGTTCAAAATCTATTTTTTAATATGAAACATCTAAAACCAATATTTACAGTAATATATGTTGCAACATTGCAAAGCAGCAGTGACAATATTTACTCTGCCAGTATTTGCAGAAGTCAAAGTGAAATAAGAGTCATAATAAAATATTTGTATCACTGAAGCTAAGTTTATGTTCTAACTGTTCATTTTTACTTAATCTACTCAGAAATATTCTAACTCTCTTGATGATCGAGGGAATGTATTGATTACATTTTCTCTCATGCTTCACATTACAACTGTGCATTTATTTCATTTTCCAACTCTCTAGTTGTCAAGGTTTTTGTCTGAGTCATTAATGTGGCTTTAAAAATTTCAGCATGCTGCTTTTGCATGTAAAGGCTGCCACAATAGCATAGCCATAAATGAGACGTGGCCATTTATGGCGTCCAAACTGAAATGCATCAAGTGCAGCAGATTTCCACAAGTGGTACACACATTTTTACGCCTGCATGTTCCTGAAATCTGAATGTGCAGATGAAAAAAAAATTCAAATTAGGTAGTTTGGATTTTGTGTAGGAGTTTCTGTTCACAGTTTTAACAAAGAGATTGGAAAAAAAATATACAGTTTTCCTCACAGTTTCTGACATAAACAAGCACTTAGATTTTTCCTTATATTATTTGACAACTTTTTTTCAGTAATCATCAGCTATTTTGCTTTCAATATGCAAGACATTTTCCATTATTACGTTTTTCTTTTTATTACAAAGTAAAGCTAAATGCCTTCTTTGAAGGACATATTAAAATTATATTATTGATTTTCTCATTTAATTCAATTTCTTTTTGTGTTTTCTTTGGTTCACCCAAATTAAATTCTTTAAATAAAACATCAGAGACTCATATGCCGAGTTCAAAGAAAGCAAAAACCACACAGCAAAACCTCCACATAAACTCACCATAATGGGATTTGAGGATTAGCCTCAAAGTCTCCTTTCCGTAATTCTTAATGTGTTGCTAAGTAACGGGTGGAATTAATTTGATTTCATTTGTGGAAAAAGTAAGGGTCAAAGAAATAAACAACACCACAGCAGAGTGCAAAATAGAGGGGAGTGTGCTGAAGGGGCCACTTTGTAGCATATGATAACTGTTTTTGCGCAGCACCAATTACCGTCACCTAAATGAAAACTCTAATTACCGTGATCCTTTTAGTGCCGGTGTGCAAGTATGCAGTGGGAAGCCTCAGTTATGCATCTGAGCTTTAACTTCCTCAAAGCTGAAAGAGAAAATTATAGCAGGAAAAAAGTTACAAATTATCACGACAACTTCAAATGATGACGAACGGATAAAAAATATGCAATTTATATAGACTTGAATTGGCAGCACAGTAAATTTGATCACACTATTGAGCTGCAGTTTAAGGTTAGTTTTTTTTGGACTTTTTGGTTTTAATTGGGGAAAAGCAAAAAGAGAAAACAAAGTTAAATTTATCAATGGCTTTCTCCATGAAAAAAACACAATAAAACAGAAACGCCAAGCTAGGAGTATATCTACGAAAAGAAAAAACAAAGAGTAAATGGCAACCTGTCACAGGGCACAAATGGCAACAATCAATAGATATTATTTTTCAGTTAACAATAAAGTTTAATAAGAAAAGTGATCAGTATTTTTGCACTTGTCTAATGGAGATAAACATAGGAGTTAAAAGTCGCATGTGGATGCAGGCTCTTAATGATGTCACGTCTGGAGCGTGCTCTCTTGTGGAGGGTCCACCATTAAGAGACTTTCAGACCAATTAATAAGGAACAGGGAAGGATGTAAATGTCAATCACAAGCAGCTTCTCCATCAGAAATAGCTGATATTAAAATGTCATTTAAATACCACAATAAAGAATCAGGAATGAGTTTGATTTGAAATGAGAATCTTCAGATTAATATTTTCCACTGATTATTTTTTTTTTTTTTTATGTTTGGCCAAAATTCACCAACCAGGATATCCTGGCATCCACTTTTATCAACTTTAATAAGATTTGGTTAATATTTCTTTTTTATCAAACAGATAAAAAAGTTTGATAACTTTTTTATTGCTGTTTTACTGCTGTTTTACTCCCTAATGGCCTTAATTATTACTGGCATAAAATTTGTGTCCCGTCTTTCCTTCTCTTTTTTTCAGCTGCAGCCAAGATGGCGGCTCATCCTGATTCTGCCTTGGCATCGTTTGGCAACCTGGGTTCTGAAAACAACGTTTTCCTGTAAACGTTTGCCTTCTTGCCACATAACAAAGGAATAAATGTGCATTCAAGGAAGGATTCAATACAATCAGCTGTAGTCTCTCTTAGATGACTTTTTGTCCATTTATATTTAAGATTTTTATGTGCAACATATTATTATTATTAAATTGAAACTACTTCTTAACTCAACTCATATAATTTTAGTTTTACTTTTGTCGACTTGTTTTTTTTTTTCCTAACACTGTAGTAAATTTGTTTTTTTATGTACATTTATACCTTATTATCCATATTTATTAGCCTTTTTTCTCCCTGCTGCACCAAACTTGGTCAAATATTTTAAGCCCTTTTGTTTTTGCAGTCTTGTGTTTTTGTTGCCAAAGCTTGGAAGTCCACCATCAGCCTCTCTATAAGCTTTGATTCCATAGCCACCCGCCTCTCCTATTGCATCATCGACCCGCTCAAAGCAAACATTGCTGGTTTTTTTTTGTGCTTATGGATGTTTATAAATTAAGCGTAACTTGGGGCAAGGTTTTAAATTCCAAACGCATTTAATCTGAAATCAAAATAATGCAGCAGCCTTTTGAACCATCATCATTTTTTTATTTATTTATTTATTTTTTACTAAATTATGTTTACTTCTAATATGCAAACGACATACCCCATTTATTTTCAATTCCTCAAGTTGTAGAAAGTTTGTCCGAACCTTTCCATAAATCATTTTATTTTGACAAGCTGCCTTCATTAGCTATACATACCCCTTAAGTGTTGATGCACTCAGCAAAATTTAATAGACAGCAATATTAATATCAATGGAAGGAAGCTGGTGGAGAAAAACCATCAAAATGAGGACGAATGCTAAATATTTAAAAGAAAAATGATGAAGTGAAGTTAAAATGTAATATCACATCTGCTGTAGATAACTGTCCTAACATCTAAATACTCAGTAGTTTGTCAAAGATATTGAACCTAATGGTTAGTTTAAAAAAAGCAAATATCTAAAGCATTTCCTGTCAGAAATCAGAGCACTGAAGTCGTTCTTAAGCTGTTGTGTTTCTGCATGACTGACAAGACTTACCTTCAGTCTTTTTACATGCCGCTTCTAGGCACTTTGTAGAAAAAAAGACAGAAACTAATAAGCACTATGACAATATAGCAGTTTTGTAACAATTCATCACTAATGAAACTAAAATTACATTTGCTTTTGAGCTTCTACTAAGAAGGGATATTTAACAGTTTCTTTATGAGTCTTATCGACATTTATTCACCTGTAGTTTATTAAAAACTGAAACTGCCAATGTAAGTTAGATCATCCTAAACTTACAGGAGATTTATAAGATCTTAGCGCAAGAACACAAGATGAGAGAATTATTTTTTACATTTTGGGGCATTAAGAACACCATAAAAATGTCTTTAAACATAATATGTAGTTTATGAAACCACAAAAATGGGCAAAAATCCCATACCTTCCATTTAGCTCAAACTTTACTGTACAGTGTTTATCCATTTAGGCTTCTGCATACTCCAAAAGAACAGAAAATTGTGTTCTCTTCCCCAGGAGGATGGACATTGTGTTCCTGCAGCTTGTTCTTGACACGTCGACTGGGCAGAACTTTTGTTTCTGCTTCCTGGTATGTGACAGCTTTGTCGTAATAGGACAGAAATTTGAAGTCAGAGGAGTTGCTGCACTGACTTGTGTTGTAGTGGAAGAGTCCTAAGAAGAATTCCTGGAAAAAACTGCAATTCAGCATCATGTCAAGTATGAAATGTCTTCATCATAAAGACTATATTATTGCTCTTGGCACCTCAAGCACAAGATTGAGGTAAATTATTTTCCTTCAGATACAATTTGCAAGGCAGGGTGCATTGCAATGCTAAAGGACAATTCATTGTGATGTTTTATTCTTGAAATTAAGGATATCAGTTTAACTAAATGAAACATTAAAAAAAGTCAAAAAGAAATGAAAAATTTTTATGTTTATTGTGACTTCAATCAAGACCAAAAATCACTCAGGGTATGTCTTTCTCCCCACCAGATAACAGTAGTGAAAAGGACAGCTGGGGAAATAATGAGATCATAAATATAGTTGTCAAAATAAATAACAATATTAAATAAGTTCTTTTGAAAAGACAAGCAAGTTGTAAACAATTCTATCTGCTAACACATTACAACCTCCATCCACATGGTGCAAAAAAAAAAACAATGCTGTTTTTTGATGATAAAGTGAAAGACCAAAGACAGCAAGTGTACTGAGCACAGAGATGTGAACCTGGAATGCTAGTTAGCTTTAGTTGTCATACATTTGTAGTCATTGGAGATAAAACAATATTGCTGTTTAGGAAAACGTTTTACAGTTCAGCTTTAAGGTTGATAGGCTTCTGCACTCTTGTCTGTTCATTGTGTTTTAATTCTCGTAATCTCTCTTTACTAAATTAAACAATAATATTAATTCGGGCTTAATTTTTGATACAAGCTCACTAAAATCCAATTGAAAATTAATTAGAAAATTAATTTCTGTGTCTGCACATGCAGCCAATTTGCATCACATAAACAATGATGAGCTGATATGTCCTCACCAAATTCATAACAGCTGGAGGCAAAGGCATCCTGGACCAAAAAGATGCTCACTTCTTTAGTTAAGCACATGGAGTACAAGAGAAAAACACTTTTTGAAAATTAGAAGAATAAGGAAATAAACGTTTTAAGCTGTCAGCACCTTTTCTACTTTATTCAGAGTGTGGCTTCCTAATTCATTTTTCAGCAAGTACCAACAAAAATGCTAATATGCAGAGCTGCTGTCACATCTGTTCAAACTGGCTTTATAGATCAAAACCTGGTCTGTAGGTCCACTAAAGGGAGCTCCTGCAAGCACAAACAGAAACCACAATCTAAGCTAGAGATATTTCACAGTAGGGGCATAATAAGGCTGTGCTGCTTAAATTAGTGTGTTTTTAGCTCCTGCACAGATTCGCATCCTCGTCTGACACAAGAGCTACTTGTTTGAAACATTGCGAGTTTGCATTTGTGCTCTCCTTCCTTATCTGTGGGCACAGGAGCAGAGGATTTGTCTCTCTGAATGAATGAGCTCAATAAACCTGTCACAGCTAAGACTAGTTGACTTTGTATTGACTCAGGTTATACGGATCAATCCTTTTTATTAGCTTTGGCTTTGCTTTACCCACACATGACCAAAACCAATAAAGCACAATGTCACCTTAAATAATTGTTGTACCTCTGAGCTGATCTAACCTGTATCATATGCATCAAAGTAAAGGAAACTTAGCAGAAATTCATTCTGTAATTTCTATATAAATAGTCATCGCCATTCAGTGCATTCAGATTTTGTTCTTTTTTGTTTTTTTGCTCACACTTAAATGGTCCAGATAATTAAACTTGTTTTGACCAAAAACAAAGATAACTTGAGTAAACGCCAAAGCAGTTTTCAAACAGTGATTTACTGGATTAAAATGTTATCTAAAGCAGCCTTGTCCTATGTGAGAAATAATTGTCTCCATAAGTTGATAAACTGGTTGCGCCACCGTCGCCAGTAATAAATGCAATCACTTATAACTGGTGACAAATCTTTTACCATTTATGCAGCTTCAAATTCTGCTGTAACAACTGGTTTCACAACATCATCTAATTGTGTGTCTTCTATTCTCTAAGGATTGTTCAAACACCAATTATTAAAAAAATCAATGGGTAGATCCAGTTCAGTGTCCAAACATTAGTCTGCATCTACACTTCAGGTTGTGCACTAGCTACAGACAACAAACCTAAGCGTTAATTTAACAGCACATTAGCAGCGGCACACAGGGTGCTTTGTCAATTTTCAATTTTTCAGACCAACCATAATGGGGCTGACGAGTGATAAGAAGATGGTGGTCGATGGGTCCTTGGGGGGCTGTTCAGGATGTTAGCGCCTCCATTTTTCAGGACAGGTGCTTTTAGATCTTTGAGTGGCAGCCAAGCATGTCGAGGCACAGAAGATCAGGCCGCTCTTCCAGATTGACTTTTTCAGTCTCAAGCCTCAAAGATTGATCTATGCTACAGCCTGCCAAGACCTTGGTGGGAAGATTGTAAAAATAGATTGGGTCTGTTCTTTCGAGGAAGAAAAAAAACTCACGGTTTTGGGGGAAAGATAATGATTAGAAAAGAGAGAGAGGAAGAGGGGATGGATAAAACTTTTATAAATTATTTCATAAAGGTGTGTTAGGCTCTGTTTGAATGCGAGCACACACACGAAACACATAGTGTGTCTTCCTGTTTTCACAAAGACATTGAACTGATTCACATTCATATTCCTTTCACTTCCATAGCCTCAACCCCAACCCTAACCTCAACCTTAACCCCAACCCCAATCCCAACCTTAACCCCAACCCCAATCTTAATCCCAATCTTAACCCCAATCCCAACCTTCACCTCAACCCCAAACTTAACCCAAACCCCAATCCCAACCTAACCCCAACCCCAACTTACCCCCCAATCCCAACCTTAACCCCAACCCCAGTCTACCCCAACCCCCAATCCCAATCTTAACCCCAACCCCGATCTTAACCCCAACCCCAATCTTAACCCCAACCCCTACCCCATCTCTAAACCAAACTCAATAACCCAAAACCAGCATTTCTTCTTATCGGGCCTGGGCAGTGGAACCTCACAAAGTACTTCTTTTTAATTCATTTAAAAATAATGTCAAATTTGCTGAGGAATCATTACTCCTTCATGAACACTAGTGAAGTTTCACAGCAGTGGCCAGCCGACTAAAATTACTCCAACAGTACATCAACGACCCTTCAGAAGTCACAATATATGCCAGAACAACATCTAAAGCACTGCAGACATCACTGGGTTTAATGTTTTTATTCAGCAGTTATGGCATAGTTACTTTGAAAAAGTAATTTTAATCAGATTCCTGATTATTTCTTGAAAAAGTAAATTAGTTTCGATGTTTACTATTTTCTGAATAGTTCGACGTAATTCACGGGTAATATATAAACTTGACATTAACAAAGACACAGCGGGACGGATAATCCGGGAAATGATGGACAGGGAGAGCCTGACTAAAACTACCTTAATGAGGGACAAATTCTGGGGTTTATTATGAGTCTCTGCTTATTTCCAAGTCCAAATGAGTGATTTCACGTTCAAAAACGAGCCCAAAAAGGCGCAACTCATTAAATTTGCAAGAGACTTTAAAAAAAAAAAAAAGACAAAGTTGCTTATAATAATCGGACTTGGCGACAGAAACTCAAAATAGTTTCTGTTTTTCCATCAACAAAATGCGCATCTCCCTCCATTGTTTGCATTTCTGTCTCTGGTTTTGTCGCGTAAAGATGCAAAGTGATTTCGATAAGTAACTGTAGTCTGAGGACTGGATTTGAAATAGCAACGTGTTAAATTACTCGTTATTGAAAAAAGTGGTCCAGCATCAATACTGGTATTCAGGATTCAACATAAGTAAGAAACTAGGCTAAAGTGATGTCCACAAGAGTGTTGAAAGGAAAAAAAACTGCTGCTGGAAAAGACCACAAAGAGCTGACTCACTTGTCAAAAAACATATTGATGATTCTCAAGATGTTTGAGAAAATATTGGACTGACAGGACAAATACGGAGCTCTTTAGAAAGTGTATGTCACTTACACAATTATCAGCAGGAGTTTGTTTTAGATTTGTCTTAAAATAGCATCAGAATGTATGCACATCTTAGTTTCTGGGGTGAATTTTAGCCAAACTCAACTTCATCTGAATTTCTGATTCCTTCTTTTATAATTGTCTTAAATTAAATCAATTAGAAATTCATTAGAGTTACATTCATTGCTTTGGCAAATGATTTAATTATGTTCTGTAAATGAGGCATGAAAGACCTTTTAATGGGACCTTGTCTTATCCTTTTTCTTCAATTACTTCGGTGATTCACCTAATCTATTTTGCGCTTGCCAAATTATCTAATGGAGCTTACAAAATCAGAACATTTCATGTGGTATCAGGTGAAAGCACAATCTGCAAAGCTGATCTAATTACTGTCCTGTAAAATTTAAATGAGATTATACAGTACTGGATGTGGTGATAACACTCAGCTCCCCAGCGGACAGAACTCCAATTTCCATGAGTTTCTCCCTGCAAAAACGGATTCATTTCACACATTATCGTTATATCTTCTTCACAAAATGTTCCTTTTTAGTTTTAGATTGAATTGCGACATATTGTGATTCAGCATACATACTTTCATACTTGGATCGTGTTCCTCATTATTGTTAATGGTTGTTAAATCACTTCCTCAACAGCTGCAGTCTTAAAGCTTCACGGTATTTCACTTCATCACTGTTTCATTTCAATATTTACAAATAAATGAGGAAATATTTGATTTTAAAAATACACTGCTCAATGTTGTAACACAGTTGATGCAAAATTGGGTGTGATGTTATTTATTGTTGAAACATTTTGCCCGTTTTTCTGTTTTCTCGTCTGCATAAGAAATTCAAAGGTTGCGCTTCATATAAAATGCACAAGCAAGACATAAAGTACTACTGCTGCATGAACATACTTGTCTTGCTACCTTCTTCAAATCTAATAAAATTAGTATCAATCAGTTGTGCTGTGTTTGTGCTTCTATCATTTTAAAGGTATTAAAAAGTTTCCAGAGGTCATCAAAGGTTAAGTGTGCTCCGTTTACGCTGGTTTGTGCTGCTAAAGTTTTCGATTGTACTCCTGTTGTTTTAACGATATTAATAAAAATGTAAAGATTAAAGATAAACTAAGTGTTAGAAGTGAGAACAAATTTATACTTCATGTGTCTTGCACTGTTATTGAACACAGTTCTTATCAATCTTAGCAGTGATATCACATTGTAGCACTTCCTCACTGGCTTTACTTTTGACCAGGAGTGATCATTTTTATATTCAGTTGAGAAGGAAATGGGAAAACTTGGTCTAAACATGATTCTTTTTTCGCTCCTCTTTAGTCAGTAAATATTTTGTAATTATTTTAAAATGCATGCTCTCTCTTTTAACACAGCACAATTGCGATCATTTACTTTTCTGAGCTCAGTTTGTTTTCCATCTTAAGGTTTAAATGCTTTGCCTTCCCACGAGACCTGACTGAAATGTCAGAGAATCTTCAGTAAAAGTGATATAAATACATCAGCAGTAAAGCTCCTAATCTCTGAAGAGCATGCCGAAATTGTCGAGACAACTTTGCACACTGATGATTTTTTTTAATTCTTTTCAGTTTCTAGTTTAAATGTTACATTTGAATATATCCCAAGTTCAAACTGTGACATACTTCACATGCAGTCTGCACAAAGCTTCACCCTTATTCAGTCTGTATTTCTCCTGGCCTGCCGACAAAACTAAGCAACCTCTCAACGTTGCTACGTTCTTCATAATCAGCAGGCTTAGAACAACAGTTGAAGCAGAGCCAAGACTGTCAATCTTTCCCAATCATGATTTTCTCCTTAACCCCGAAAGTTGATGCCACTTCAGAGGCAACGACAAAGATATTCTCCCTCCTTTAGGGAATTAGAGCTTGGAGCCGAGGCGCTGCAGGGAAGCTAATATATGTATTTGTCACATCTGTAATGGCTCACTGTGTCACCACGGCACCTTGGTTTGAGATTTATGGTAATTCTGACTGCAGAGAAGCAATTCTGGTGTAGGCTTTTTGAGCGTATGCGTCCCGAACAGTGCTGATGAGATTTCTTAGAAAAGCATTAAATAACTGCCACTGAAGTAATTCCCGAGCAAAATAATTGAAAAAGTTAGAAGAGTCTTGCTATAAATTATAGCCTAACATGCAAAGTTTAGAAACAGATACTGTCTTCAGCTTTGGAGCAAAAATGTCAAACTTGTAATAAGTTAAGCATGAGGCTTATTGCGTTTGGTAAAAAAAAAACTTTTAAAATAAAATAAAAAATGTTTCCAGTGAAAAGAGCAAGCTGTGAAAAATAAATGATCAAAGTTACATGATGGAGTGGGTAAAAACACATTTAATAAGCTATTATTTTACATTTACACAATCTGAATAAACTCACTCCTAAGAAACAGAATCCGCTGCTAGTGGACAGAGTCAACTAACTCTGTTGTAATAAACTGATTATGATCAAAAAATAGATGTTAAAAAAAAGCAAAATAGAAAGAAATTAACTGGATTATAAATTATGTTTGAATATAATATGTTACCTAAACATTTGCTGTCCTTAAGGTAGCAAGCATGAAGCACAGGGAAGCTCAAAATTATTACTACTGTTGGCAGATTTGGGTTTAAAGTGATTGTTTAAACTCTACCAACATGTTTGTGTGTAATATTGACGTTTCAGAGACGTCAGGACACGACTGAGTTTAGCATAAGAGCTATATCATGTTAGCTCATCCATCACAAATAGGATTCTACTACTTTATTTATCAGAACTTAAAATTATAGAAAGAATAAAGTATATGTCTCGTCAAAATACTCGCACACGAGATGTCAGATTTTTCTCATAAACTGCAGCGGTTTTCACAAACAGACTTTTAAACATGTAGTCATTCTACTGAAAAAAGACAGGAGTACATTCCAAGTTTGAAACATTAACATTAAAAGTTATACAATCCATTTTTTTTAATGTTCATTAGCAAAACATGACATGTATTGACAGGATCCATCTATTCTCAAAAAGCTTGTGTCCAATATATCGTATTTCGTTGTGTTCTTTGTGTTTTATATTTTTGAGAATGCAGATGGAAATGAGCTATTTGGGCTAGAATCTGACATAATGCATGTTTTCCTTTGAGGTGCAATTTCTCATACAACATCCTTGTTTAAATTGAATCAGCAGAGTTAAAATCTAATGACTTTGTATGCACTACACCCTTTGCGGATCACTTGCTTTGAAGTTTTGAGAGCACAAGAAATTGTCTTAGTTCCCCGTTTTTTTTTTATGGCTGATCTTATCATCAAAACGTCATCGTCTTCCATTCATCCCAGGTGGGTTGGTTTTGAAAATGTATTTCTTTATCTTCAGTTTGCACTCTAAATGCAAATATCTGAGTGTCCTGGGCTTTGGTCAATACAGAAATAAACTGAAATAACTAAAGAAATATAAGTGACAAAGCTAACCCCTGTAAGAAATATATTGAAATTAATTAGATGGGTAAAGTATCCACTGTTATTTTTGTGATTACTGCACATCAGCAATAGGTGCTGTGGGAGTGTTGGAGCTTCAAGTGGAATAATGGACATTTGAGCATAATTTCTTATGGTTTTTGGAGTTCACAAACATGTTTTCTGTTTGCACAAGAGAAAAGAAAGAGAGACGCAGTTCTCCGGGGCAGCTCTTGCAGCTCCCGCAAAACCGTGTGTGAAAGCGAGAAGGTGCCGCCCGCTCGGCTGCGTGGTTCAGATGCACTTTAAAAGCGCACTTGATCAGCAATTCCCTCTGTGAGCCCACACATCCATCGCACTTCAAAGGACGCCTCCTGAAGGTTCAGGGCAAGAAACGCAGTCGATAACAAACACGCCTCAGCAGAGATTGTTTACTTTAGCACGAGACATGCGATATTTTCATAAACTGACTGCCCTCATGCGGTCGATCCTGGATCAAAAAGAATTAGAGTTGTTGTTGGAGACGCTGCGTCCTCACTGATGGACTTTTTATTCAGCCAGAACACAAAACAATTGATTACAGAGAAATGACTAATGACTTCTGCTCTCTCAGGGAAACAATATAATCAGGCCAATTTAAAAAAAAAAAAAAAACAGCTGAGCTTTCGCTTTGAACAGACTTTATCGATGGGCATGTCCATCTCTCATTTGTCTCATTCTTCAGCGATGCTTGAACAAATTGCAGACTGTTTATTGGAAATGTTTATCTCAGTCTACAGATACGTATCAAAGACTAAAGCAAGGTAAATGTTTGATGTGTCTTGAGTTTTATGCTGTTATCCACCGTTAGACCGACATCAATAAATGGAATCATCATTTAAAAACTGGATTTTAGAATTACTAAAACATAGGTTATGTTTTTTGACATTTAATCTTTGAGACAATTAAAACTTTGTCTCAGATCATGTTTGTTCCACTGGACCAGCTCCTGGTCATTGAACGTCAAACGCATCACTTTCCAAGTCACCATCCCTCTCTTCTCTCTTCCTTATTGTTTCATAACATGTTTTACTGTAATAAAAACCGATGCAGTTGAAAAGAAAACTTCTTTCACCAGCTGAAAGTTAGAATCGTTTCTCATTTTGAACACAACAATCTTTGCTGACTCCATTCCCAGACTGTGCCCTCAATTAAACTTGCAAACCAAAATATCCACTACTCTGAGTCGCAGGCTAACAAAATTAAATCTTACTAATGCCCCCAATTAAATCACAAGCTATATTTTTTGCTTCTGTTGCGGAAGGTAAACACAGTCTTTGAAAAATCCTTTTGCAAATTATAAATCTGTAAATGAAGGTTGCAAATAGTCTTGATGCAGGTAAATATCTTATTTACCAAAGCATCAACTTTTAATGAGCTCTGATGGCCTCCTGCGGTACGAGGCACCAAGTCACTGCCAGATCAATTCTTGTTTATTTGGACATGGAGCCTCCTGAGATCAGCCTGCTGGTTTGTTTTTGTCTCAAACATCCTGCAGCTACTTGATCGTACTGAGACATAGAGACTCTAGAAGTCAAATCAGCAGATTGAACCAGGGGCGATTCTAGGATCTGACCTTCAGGGGTGCTTAGCCCCCTGCAGGGCTAAGGCCCAAGAGAAGTTATTCGTTGTGCATTTTTCTAAACGTCACTGCTTATTTAGATAAGAAACCAAATAGTTTTGTCCAAGTAAAACTGTTAACTACATACAGGACTGGAAAAAATTAAGAGCCCATTGAAAACCTCCTGGTTATTCCATCAAATATTGATTTCTGAACTCTTCCTGAGTTAAAACATTATTTTTGTTGTTTCTAAATGAATCTCAATGTGTTTTCTTTGAATTATTTAACTGACTCCAGAGAAATTTGGGAAATTAATTACAAAACAACACAATAGTCACTAATCAAACTTCAAAAAGAGCAACAAGAGTAATTAACAAGGCTGAGAACCAGGATCATTATTTATCCAAATATTTTGCACACATACATTAATTTTTATTTAGTACTAAGCCATCCAGTTGATCAAAAAGAACAACTGTAAATGAAACAAAAAAAAAACAAAAACTGATCAGTAGATCATCTCATTATGCTTTGTCTGTTCAGCCCTGGTGGGTAAGACATTTTTTTTATACTGAGTTGATGTAAAGCCCCTATACCACAAATAAGTATTCTTTGTTCAAATTTGAATAAACAGCAAGATGCCTTTTGTTGTGGTCAGCAGCGACATATAAATACATTTCACAGCCTGCTACAGCATGACTCACCTTCTCCCCCATTGTGTCTCTATTTGTGCTCATCAGCTTCATTCAGATGACCATATGGGGAGACAGTGGCATGAAATCTCCTCCAGAGAATTCATTAGCAGTCCCAAATTGCACATTGGAAACAGTCTTCTATCTACTTGAGGTGGCCAGAGAGGTTCGGGCTTGTGGGCATCCTCGGGCAATGACGCTAAACTTGGACTGTTTGTCAAAGAAGTGGAAACTGTGACAAGACGCTTGGCGAGTCCTCAGCAATGACTGCGACACAGAAGGTAAGTGCGGAGCTCTGTGCATCCGTTATAAACTGTTGACTGTTTGTAACGACAGTTTAATTGTTGCAACTCGATTGGACAGCTGAGGTTAAACAAATGCCAGAGATATGAGGAGATTTCCTTCAATTTTCTTCTCACACACGGAGACGACATGATGTGCAATGTATAAAACACAGCAGATAAAGAAATACTTTAATGCATAGCAAATGACCAAACAGAACAAAAGCAATGGTAAACATATTTTGCATTCAGTCAGTCTGAGGACAAATAAATATTTCATGTACATATGCCTAATAAAATAGATTTGTGTTTTTAATATAAACAAAAAAAAAGTCTAGGAAGCTTAATAATTCATAACTTATACAATATGCACATATTTAAATAACCCATCAGTCTGATGAGCGGTTTTCTCTGTTTGAACATCAGTCTCTGTGGGCTAACAGACACTGTAAGTCATAATCATCAGTCACACATGCTTGGTACATCAGGTCAAGTTAATCCCCATCAGGAGCCAAAGGCATTTGTAGTCCGGCTGTGGCTGCAGAAACCAACTTGGCAGGTGAATGGCCTCACTAACTCACCAACACCTTGGTTAGCAAAAGATTTAGACAAGGCTGCTGGGTTATGGAATGTGTGTCATATTCACTGCTTCTGAGTGTTTAGAAGCGGCTGCCCATTATTTCCTCTTCACGGGTGAGATCTTCATGTCTTTTCTTGCTGTCCGTCTGTGCAGCGCCACATCGTCGTCCTCTCCCGTCTGTTGCTTGGCAAAGTTGACAAACACCTGAACAAAAACGAAATTCATCCAGAATGTGATCAAAGGCATTTGATCACAATTGTGACCAGTTCCTCTTCCCAGGCATTAATATAACATTCCCAGCAATGACTGGATTGGAATTGTATGCAGTTCCAAACAGAAAAAAAAGCATTAGGAGGTAAAAATTCAGGTCTCACATAGTTAACTATTTAAAGAATCTTGCAATGACATCCATTTTCTATGATCGCATATCCTTGAAGGTTTATGCAGCTTGCAACAGAAGTGAAAAAAAATGATCGTGATGAATAATAATAAAATCTTTCATGGTTTAATACCAGCATTCTTTGGCCTCATATTCACTCTCTGCAATGCAAAGCTAAAGTTCTTACACACTTTCTTGTCAAAATGCTCGTCTGCTGCTCAATGCGCAGGAAGGTATAGCAGCACAAAACCACCTCAGTTTTAGTTTCTTGCACATTCAAGAACTTCATTCAAACTTCAGCCACTTTTACAACCTTGAAAACACCAGAACAAAACAAAAAGCAGCCAACTGTTCAAATCAGGCTTTGAAATCAGCAGGCATATGCATCATCCTGATTCAAACACTTTGGACAAACTGGAATAACAATTAAAAATATATGACATGTGCATCTTTGCAGCATAATTTGGGAGGAAATAAAGTGTTTGTTTACATGCAGAAACTCTGGTTTCAAAGGAACTGTGGAACTGAAGACAAAAGAACCCATCCTCTTTAAAGGATATCAAAGTTTGCAGGCACAATTTGAAAAGAATTTCAAATTAAAGCCTGTTTGCACAATTAAGTTCATTGTTGTAGTGGGACTACATAAGTGGCTAAGTCCTGGCAGGATTTCTTTTTGGCATTTGTAATCTAGTATGACTGTACTACTTAACAGGTGTGAATACTGTAAGTGATCTGTTTTCCTTAAAAACGCTTATTTTATCCATATTTCCATTCTACACATTAGTAGAAAACAGTTCATTTTTTATTATTTGTCTTTAGATGTGTTTCTCGGACAGTAATTTCTCTCTGGGTATTAATAGAGGATCCAGGTGATTTTACAAAGCATATAAAGACATCAAGTCTTAACTGACTGTAATGATTTGCCTGTATCCTGTAAAAGGCATTGATCTTGCAGTCTCTAAATTACTATTTTGCTTCTTTTCTCTATTTGTTCCAGTGATGCATCACAAGAATCAATTTTGAGTTTTTCTGAGTCTAAATTGTTTCTGAAAGCCGGAATTGAAAGTGATCAAGTGAACTAGTTTTCCCAACACAATTATGAATTAGGTTTATGAGAACATTCTGTAATTGGGTATTCAATGTTCAATTACGTCTTGTTAGCAAGCACCTGACAGCAGCTCTTATGAATTTTGAACACATTGCAATCTTTTTTCTTTTAAAAACATGTAATTGTTTTCGTTTTGACTGTCAAATCTCAGCTTTACCTGGTCCAGTGTTGTCTGGGAAACAGAGTAGTCTTCGATGCTGAGCCTGTCTTTATTGGCCACCACCAGCTGGAAAATCCTCGCCAGGGAGGATGAGGCAATTTCATACTGCAGCGTGTTGTAGTGTTTCTCCCGCTGAACACAGCCGGGGAAGGAGCTCTCCATAAAGCTCTCCACAGGCTCCAGTTCTGGAGACAAGCCTGCTTTAGCTGCCTTGATTTTCATTGTCACAACGTAGCCGTCGCCAAATCTGGGTCCAAGGAAGCAAGGCACAGAAACATTAAGCATACTGCTTTCTTTTTCTGAACATTAATGTTTCTGTCATCTATAACGTGACGGTAATGATAAAAAATATTAATGCTAGCTCAGACTTATAGTCACAGATTGGAACCACAGTTATTGATTAGGTAAGAAACAAATTCTTACTTGTATTTGAGGTGCTGGATGGTACCAAGACACTTGAAGGTGCCGTTGACCATGATGGCCAGTCGGGTGCATAGAGCTTCACACTCCTCCATGCTGGTGGAAAAACAACAGCAAACCATCTTCATTCATGTCTGTGACCTACATCACCTTGTCACACCACAAGCTTTAATACTTCTTATTAGAGTTTTATGTAAAGAACGATCACAAAGTAGTGCGTTTATATGAAGTGGAAGGAAAATCTTTAGTTCACATTGGTTTTAAAGTCATACCACAAAATCTCAACTGGATTTAGGTTTGACTGGGCCATTGTAGTAGACGAATAATGCTTTGTTCTAATCCATTTCATTTCTGACTGCTTGGATTTGTTCTGCTGAAAAGTGTAAATTGGGTCTCTTGGTTACGACTGAGTAATGATGTCTTTTTCCAGCCTGTCAGCTTCGATACACAGCTTGACCTTGGTAGGTTTGTGGTTCAAAATGATATTGTTTTATAACTAAACCCAACTTCATCCCTTTCTGCTGTCTTGTATGATCTCTAAAACGCTGTTTGTTCATTGGTATTGTCTAATTAAAATGCATTTACAGATGCTTTTCAATAAATTAAATATATACATGTTCATTTATTTCTGTAACTCAATTCATTATGTGAAACATGATATACAGTAATTACATAACAAACTTGCTTTCTGTTAATTGATATCATTTTCAGCTTACAAGTAATGAAAACACAACATTTAGTTGCTTAGGAAATGAACATGTATAATAAAAAAATAAATGACTCTCAAATGCAGTAAGTTTTAGAACTAACTGGTTGCACTGGAAAATATAAGGGGATTTTTATGGTACTTTTGTTTCTGTCAAAATGTTAGTTGTAAGCAGAACTTTCCTTCCTTCCATAAACAATAATATCTGAGTGTTTCTTTAAATGCTTTTGGAGTTTGTGTTTGGTTAGCTGCTGTCACATATTCAGTTCATCACAAGGTTTCGAACCTGTGTGACGTTAGCACCACAGCCCGGCCGTCCTGAATCACACTCATGATGGCATTCCACAGAAAGCGGCGAGAGTGCGGATCCATCCCGGTCGTCGGCTCATCCTAAGGAAAAAAATAAAAGGAAAACAGCTACAGCACAAGCAGCAAACTTGTCTCTCTGAGCACATAATGGCACACTAACAGAGACCAAGTCCTTATCTCTATCAGCATATGGCAAAAAATCGCAGATTTATACCAGTTTGAACTGAACTGCACAGTTTTCGTGCCAACAATATAAAACATTCCAGGCCAGGCCTGACTGAACCCATATGGCTTACCATCTGGATCCATAGACTGTTTCATTGATAAATTCCTGCATAAAATCTAAAAGACACAAACAAAGGGCTCTGTAGCTTGTCGTCGCCGCCTCCCCTACCAGCAGGACGAGTGCAGGGCAGCCAATCATTGCAATAGCTGTGGACAGTTTACGCTTGTTGCCTCCGCTGTAAGTTCCCGCGCTGCAGCCGGCGTATTCTGTCAGGCCCAACTTCTGGATGCCCCACTCTGCCACCTGCAGAAGAAACAGAATCTAAGGTCATAGGCCACTTCAATGCATCACTGACTGATTCCTTCGTAAATGAATATGCCAAAAAATAAATAAAAAAACAGATAAGAAAATAATAGGTATTAAGTAAAAAAAAACGTGAAGAGAAGATGGAGGTCTTTGTCATATGATTAGCAGAGTAGAACATCCCAAGGTGCTTCGATATGTGAAGCAGCTGCAGTCCCACTTACTCTGGGGATCTCTGATTCAGGCACCCCTCTGAGTCGGGCGTAAAGGTAGAGATGCTCCCTGCCGGTGAGAAGCTCATCAATGGCATCAAACTGGGGGCAGTAGCCCATGTTCTGGTGGACGTCTAGTATGTCTGTCAGGATGCTGCCAACATAAACACAACGTTACTTGAGATACTGCAGGAGCTCAAATAATATGACACATTTTTAGACGGCATTAGTTGTATGAAGGCATGATGCAAATTTTTACATTTAGAAATCTGTCAAAACAAGATTTGGGGTGTCAAAAATCTAAGTCTCTCTCTCCTGATTAGCATATGTTCATTTGTGTTTCATTATCAGACAGTGTTATTTCACAGATTATGTCAGGCAGTGTCCAAACAGTCTGATTCTCAGAGCTGTTTCAGGATTCACCCAGCTGGAAATACATGCAGGATGAACCAGGAGCAACAACTTTTGTCATTACATAAAGTACTGAAAAAATATTCATACTCCTCGAATTTTAATGTATTTTGGAGGATCTGTGTATCATATTTTTGCGTGTGGTACACAGAAACAAAGTGGTGAAAACTATGACATAAAAGGAAAATGACATGGTTTTAAACGGAAAATGGGAAAATCATTGGGCTTCAAGTATTAATTTAATTTCAAAAATTGTCACGTCTAATATGTATGACATTTTATCTTGCATTTTAAAAGTTCTACCAACTTTTAAAATGTTTCATGGATGCAAAATTGCTAATTAGGTTTTTTTAAAAAACCTAATTAAAATTGTCCTCAACTTTCCCCTGACTTGTGTGCTTTTTTTCCCTTTGGTCTTTGTGATGCTGTTTATTCATCAACTTTCTCTTACAAAACATCTGAAACCTTCAAAAAAACAGCAACATTTACACTGAGATTGAATACCACACAGACGCTGTTTACCAAATGTTGTTTACCAATTGCATTAAATTGTATTTATTAGGGTCAGAGTAAAAGGAACCCAATACATTCTTTAGACTTTTGTGTGTTGAAAATGTTGAAAATCTAATTTCAGAATTATCCACTACTTTTTCTTGGTATATCTTATAAAATGTATTTAAAATTTTGTGGGTTAGTTGGCATAACTACATTTTCAAGGAACTCTGTCTGTCTTAAAAAGAGTTTTTGTTTCAAGCTGGGACAGGAATGCCTTCATTATTCAATAAATGAGCTCCACCTACTTGTAACCAGCCACAGTGGCCTCTCCAGAGCTGGCATCAGTGTCACCAGTCAACATTTTGAAAGTTGTCGTCTTCCCAGCTCCATTAACTCCCAGAAGGCCGAAACACTAACGACAACAAAAGGACGCCGTTAACAGCAGAAGAACAGAAACCTGAGACACTATTATAAAGAATGGAACATTAATCTGTCCGATTGATTTGACTATTTTATATAAATATCTATTTTAACTGTTTTCATGCAAACAAAATTAATTTAAAGTTCGGAATTTTAACTATCAGTCTTTATTTATTCACCGACAAACAGACACAACTTGTGGCAGAAAGAAAAGATAGAAATAAATCTCAGCATGGATGAACTCGGTGACTTCACCTCGCCTGCAGGGACTCCCACACAAATCCGGTCCACAGCTGCCCTCTTTCTGCCCACATACGTCTGTGCAGAGAAACGATAATGTCTCACTTCATTGGAGCAATACCAAAGCAAATGTAGAGACCACAAATATATTTTAAAAAGCACCAAACTGATGAATCATGTGCAGAATCATGTGACTTGTGAATTTAACCATTTATATATTTTGGTCTGGTAAAGTAAGATATATATATTTTTTTTTGTTAACTCATTTTATGGAGTGAAATGAACAATTTTATGTAATTCTGATGCTCTTTCATTCGTTTCCACTTTATGTTCTTCCTTTTTATATGTAAAAAAAAAAAACAACAAACAACTTGAGCAGGGATGATTATTTCCTCCAGAATTAATCTAATAAAATCTGTTATTCTGTTACTAAATAAAAAACACATGATACAGTCCAATAACCAAAACAAATGTAATGTTTTTATATTAAATAAAACTTCATTCATTTATTTACGTTAATTTATTTTGTGTGTGTTTTATTTAATATTGGTATGTATATGTTTCATATGCAGAGTTCACAAATGCACCTAGTATTTTATTTGTCCATTTTCAAAACACTATGGAGGATCCTTTTATTTTCAAACATGGCTGCTGTTGTTAGGCATGGACAAAGTACAATAAGTTCAAGTTATGGTCTTAGAATTACTAACGTTTTTGGTCGAACTGTTCCTTTAAGTGAGATCTGAAGTGTTGTATTCAGCAGCTTTGTGGTGCTGATGGAGGCTGCAGCTATCAGGGACTATTTTCAGTTTTCACAGCCATTGTCAGATGGTGGATTATTATATTTAATGCCAGAAGGAAAATAGTTTTCAGTAGAGCAGTATCATAAAAATATTATTGTTTGGTGATTGTTTAATTAATGTGATTTATGTGAGCAAACACCTGGCATTCAATACTCTAAAAATACTTCAGGGATGGGGATGTCTAAGTAAAGATACAGAAAAGTTTGGTTTGATTAAAGATTTTTTACCTTTGAGAGGTCTCTGATCTGCAGGATGTCCTTCTTGCTTCCTCCCTCATATATCCTCAGCCTTTCCTCTGCGACATCCTCATCCTCATCTTGTACTACAGTCTGTTTACAGTCTGATAACCTGAGGAATAAAGAACAAAGTCCTCTAAGGAGAAATGCCTTTTCAAAAGCTACCTCGAAAAGCTCATTCAAACTAATTATTGAATTAGCTTCAATTAGCTAATTCAAGCTATTCAGTATTAATATATTCAGCGTATTAAATGTTATTTGTGTGTTTAGGTAATTGCAAGCTCTTACCAGTGGTCCAAAAAGAACCGATACTGGATCAAAAGGTTGAGACTAAAGTACACGAAGCCTTCCACTAGCATAAAAAATATGTTTTTTCCCACAAAGTCCCACCGAAAAGGATCCATTTTGTATTCTTCACCTGTAAAAGAGAAAAAAGAAAGACATACCAAAATATTTTGATTTGTGAAATGAAACACACAAAAAAGTCAAAGCTTTGCAGACAATTTAACCTTTTGTCAAGAATTTCCATTCTTTTATTTTTTAGTTTTTATTATTTTCTCCCATTAAAACAACAAACTTGAGAGAGGCTAGATGCAATTTTTGTGGTACATCAAGACGAGGCAGTGCATAATTATCAATTGTAAGTAAGATGACAGATCAATTTCAGCATTTACATCACAATAAAAATCAGTGTAAATTAATTTTAATGTCTTTATTTAGATAATAATCCATCTCCAAATTCTCATAATGATCACACAGAGTTTGTGAAAATCCAGCTGTTCTGAGATACTCAGAGTTTTGTTGGAGAACATACAGCATCATGAAAACCAAGAAACAAAGCAGACAGATCAGGAATAAAGTTATGGAGAAGCTTGATGCAGATACAGATCCTAAGCTTTGAACATCGTATATACCAAACAGAAAAAGTCTTGAACAACATCAAATGTATGAAGACATGAACGAACAGGCAAAGCAAGACGAGCAAAAAACAGAACAGCCACTCCAATAAATTAGGCCTTCTTGAAAGAAACCACAAGAAGTGATGTCTGAAGTAGGGGAGGTGGCAAATAGAGGACACAACAAACATTTGGAAGAAAGTTATCGGGTAGGACGACCTGCAGGACAAAGGTGAAAAATTCTACTGCGCATCACCCTGAGAATACCATGGTGGTGACAGAATCAAGACATGGGAGGAACTGAGTTTGTAACTTTTTAATATATTCTTGCATATGCTTTGTCAAAACTTTTAACAAGTGAAACACCACGCAGCGCTTACCAAACCTGGCGTAGACATCAGTTACAGCCTGATTCATGGCCATGTCTATCAGTCCTCGCCCCAGGCAGAAGTGAGGAAACACCAGCAGCAATTTCTTCAGCCACTCGTTAAACGTCAGCAGAGACTGAAAACACAAGAACGTGTCCCAGAAGCAACAATATGAAGATACTGTATATCTGATGGTGTGTAAACAGAGATCTGACAAATACACATTATTATTTCTCTTCCATTTGTAAACTGTTTGCTAAACACAACATGATGAAACTATGCTTAAGACTTGCTGTAAAATTGTATTTGTAAACCGACAAAAACAATCTCAAGTCATCATTTATGTTGTGTGTGCCCATTTTAAATAATGTCCTCATTTTGTTTTGTTTTTTTCCTCTGTGGAAAAAAAAAAAAAAGTTTTTTAATTAAGCTAATTTTTCAAACTTGGCAGGAATGATGGCAATTATATAAAGCACAATTTTATGAATACTTTTTGAGAAATATCAACAAACATTAATATGACTCAGTCCACCTGGAGACCATCTCTCATGACTCATCTGCGGTGAGAAAAATGGAGCGCAGATGTTCAGAGGAGATGACCATCTGCTGGAGAATGGGTTCTATTTTTTATTATAGTAGATGACAATGAGAGTGCAAACTTCAAACTTTACCCAGCTTTGGTTTTATCCCACGCCCCCTTATTTTAAACACATAATAAAGTAACAAATGTTCACATATATCTTTGTCCACACAGTCTGAAGCTCAAATATTTGTTTTGCCTCAAATGATAACAAAGTCTTCCACACTCAACCTTGAATGTTTAGGCCTCATTAAAATGTTTTCCACATTATTCACCAAAATCTACCGTTTCCTCTTTGATGCATGCTAATACAAGTTTGAGTCCAATCTTAATTAGCACCTCCTTGTCCCCTCTTGATATTTTTTTCTTTCTAGTTTGTCAGACACACGTCTGCCCTCAAGGCCTCACAGCAGACTTTAGTCCACGTCTGCCTTAATCAATTTATGTTATTTGCAACTGAGGGGATGCAGACATTCAGAAAACATGGCTTGTTTTGAGAAATGATTCACCTCTTACAGCCGTGGGCAACAGTACGAAACAGAAATAGGAGGAATTTGCATTAATCAGTTCTTTAGCTGCAGGTCAATTTGTTTTCCAGCGATGATATGACAGATACTGATCTGTAATTGTTTCCCTTATAAAATCATAATCTATTTATTATACACAATCACACGCAAAATGGTCTCTTAATATTATTGTGTGAATAATACATGGAAGAAATAGACCTCAACATGACAGTTTTCATTTCTGTATTTAAATAAAGCAGTAATTTTTTTAATGGGATGAATCCCATGTGGTTTGGTAATTACTGAAAAACTCACTCAAGAATCAAATTATTTGTGGTAGATATAATTGCCCACAGTAAATTGGGTAATCTGGATAAATATGGAAACTAGGAGTGTTAAACAACTTGTCTTTTAAAACATACTTAAAAACTAACAAACACATAGTTAATTGGGATGTGACCTTATCTGAACTGTAAATGCAAAACATGCATCATTGCAGGACATGATGCGTTTTTATTCCATAGTTTGCAGCTTCTTCATGTAATAATTGATTACATTGTTAAGTTTTTGAGCTTTCAATTCTGTTCTAAGTTAAATTGTACATTTCTTAAATTCTTTCTTCACAAATCCGCTACTTGTTACTAATTATGCCACTTTTACTCATTAACTTTCTGTTAAAGATTAATTTCTTACAGACGTTGAGTCATTAACTTTAATGAAGATGCAGCAATTGTTGTTTTCTTACAATAAATCTTCCTCATTCCCCTTAAAATGATCAGTATTTTAGGAATAATTCAGGTCAAACCTTGAATAAGCTTTTCTTTGTGTTTCTATTTCTGTTATGGCGTCTCCTTACCCGATTGTTTTCAAAGAGTTCCAGGATGAACGTGATGGCGCTGCTGTTGATGCCGATAAAGAGATTGATGCAGGACAGAGACACATACGCAGTGCTTGGGATGCTGAATACGTAGGACATGGGGTACATCATGGGTGTCACTGACCACCTGAAAGAAGGAGAGGTTGAGAAAAATGAAAATAGTGTGTTTAAAAGGCAAATGTCATGTTTTAGAGCCATAAAATGCTCAACAGACGTGTTCTGTCAGTAGAATATGTTGATGTTCACAGAAGCTGTGAGCTTTTGGTGTCAGACAAATAATGTTTTCTATTCTACATCCATGACTTTTCTATACAAATGATCCTCCTGCATCTTTAACATCCATGTTTGTTAAACTGTCTTGAATTACAGACTTTGCTTGTTTCAAATTCCTCCATATTGGGTGTTTTTTTTTTTTTAGATCTCTAAACTCTCAGAAAACATTTCTCCTGACCTTCTTTCCCCTGCAAAATATATTTTGTATAAATCTTCCCTTTAAAAAGTCAATTTTGAGATGGAGACGTTATTATTACTACTTTTATATGAGATCATCTTTGTGTAGATGCATTATTTTTTATCTTGTCTGCCTTTTCTCCTTTATTGTGATGGGCAACACGTCTAAACACATTTGAAAAGAAAAGAATCTGTTGAAATTAGTTATTTTTACTCTCTCGGGCGTTTAATTTTCTTTAGAAATTAATAAATTCAGATGAGACAAGATTAATTTCTCCAAACAACCTGTTCTAGAGACACAATTTGCACTATATTTCAAAAATGCTTTATTTTTATTTATTTAATTAAACTACATGAAAAAATCAGCAGCTTACCCATAAAGAAGAAGAAGAGCTATTAATGCTGGGAGGTTAGTCGGTGACGTGTAACACTTTTTATCAAATGCCATGAAAATGCCAACCACCATTGCAGTGCTGAGAAAGTAGTTCACCTGAGAGAGAAACAAACGATGAGATTATACAGCAAAATATGCAACAAAAAAAAAAAACTGCAAATAAGCAACAAATTAAAGATTATACAAAACTCAGACTATCACAATATATTTTAAGAACTTCCGTTTATTCTGGAACTCTCTAATTAAAACAAAATTACTCACCATGTCCCAGAAGAAATTGGCCACCCAGTACACACAAGGATTCACTCCACTGACAAACTGCAGGTGCTTGGCTTTGGTCACTCGCTCCTGAATGAGGTAGAGGACGAAGCTGGCAGGGATGAAGGACATGGCGAAAATGACACAGATCGCTACAACAGCGTCCACCGAAGTGGTCAACCTGCAGGAAGAAAGGAGCAGAATAAAATCACAACTCCGGTCTGGATTGGAGTTTTATTCTAATGAGATTAAATGCAACCAGATTCTTTGTCATTTTCTGTGTAGGACTATTCCAACGCTGAATTAAAATTTATTTATATGAACACTTTTTAAACATATTTACTAATGCTAGTAATTTTTGATCCCACAGCGTATTCAGACTGCTTTGAGAAGTTGCGATTAAAACCTTGCTGCAAAGCAGATACAAAAACTAAAAACCAAATTTCAGACTTAGCCTTTCTACTCCTTCAGAACAAAAAAAATATAAAGGTGCGGCTTTGCTCACACAGTGACTTCAGAAAGCTGCTCTTTGGTGAGATTCAGAGGGTGATTGATGGTGGTGATCCCATACTCGACAGGTTTGGCGAAAGAAGGCAGGAAGGCTCGCAGAATGGCGTTATTGGCCACATTCATGAAGGCCACCATGGCGTGCCAGCCTTTGTTGTTATACCACACCTGACAGAGGATTGGAGAGGCAATTCAATGCATCCGAACAGAAATATTTATACGGCGAGTGCAAGCAAGCTTTCTTCATAAAACGTACCTTTACATTAAACTCGCTCTCCATGAAGTGTAAGAACGTACCGATTTCCCTCAGGGCAAGTCTGGAGTAATGACCCTGTGAACATGGGAGCTCAGAATGAGCTGACTGGATGGATTACAGTCTAATGTAGAGGTGAAAACAATGAGAGCATTACCCCCGTTATGTTGAGCATCCGTCCTAGCTGACGGAAAACGTTCTGGATATCTCTAGGATCCACATCTAGGATGGGAAGTTGACCTCCTATGGAGAGGCCTCCATACCTGATGACAGAAAAGATTCAAACCTGAAAATAAAAGAGAGAAATTCCCACTTCTAGATACAGAGAGAGACTAGAAATGCAAGTACCTTTGCTCATTCACCCAGTATTTGCTCTTTAAGCTGCAAAGTAATGATAAAGAACAGGAAATGTTATTAGTAAAGGTGAAAAAAGAGATGTAGAGCAACTCCTTTGCATCTTTTTTGTAGGATAATTATCTGCTTGTCCAATCCAACCTGCCTGGTTCTGATGAGACCGGGGTAGGTTTTCACCAGATAGTCAGAGATGTTCCGGTCGGTCAGATCCAGCATGACGTCTCCCGTCACCTCCACCCGCTGCCGAGGGGGCAAGCCTCCTGCCCCAGCAGGACAGATGGGCATCATGGTCAGCTTCTTGCTGGTGCTGCACTGGCAGGAAGGCGACGGGTTGCGCTGGTTCCATTCAGGACTCTGTAAAATGTTGTGGACCACAGGGGAGACGCCAGGTTGCTCCCAGTCAGAGGCTGTGGTGTTGCACATCATCCTTGATAAAACAGAAACAAAGATGACACATAATGATCTGTGCTACATTTGCTTTTTGTGATTTAGAATATTTCTCATGGCATTTGGCACAGCCTCCCAGACTTATTGAAGGCTTAGAATAGTTATTTCTGCACACATTTTGAAAATGATTTGATTCTGAAATACGTATAAAAGCGTAGAGTCAGTAGTGAAACGAGAAATGTTCCAGCAGGATATTTTTCATTCTGTACATTGTCTTGGTACTCACTCTGACAGCTCTCTTTGCATGCATCGTGTGCCAAGGCCCGGCATGCTTAATAAGCGATCTGTGAAATGCTTCATTCTGGGGTCAAACGGACGCTCGTTGCTAAAAACATTAAAGAAAAAAAGATAAGATCACTGTTAATGAGACTGAAACTACCCAGTGACCTTGAATAATATTTATGCTCTTCTACTTCTTCACATCGTCTCACTACTCAAAACTTCACATTGTTTAATTTGGATTTTTTTTTTGTCATAAAGGAACATAAAGTAGTGCATAACTGTGAGATGTGAGGGAGAATTATGCAGGTTTCAATAGGTTTAAATTTTTCATTTATTAGGGAAGAGTCCAGGAAGTCAAAGGTAACTTTAGAAAAGCTGCAGAGATCCACAACCATTATTATTATTGCACATCATAAACAGCCTGTATAGAATACTGGGAACAAGAAATATCAAAGCCATCATAAATCTTGTTTGCAATCTGTTACACGTTATGTAAGGAACACAGCTAACATCTGGAAGAAGACACTTTAATACAGGCTATACTTTCAGATTTTTATTCATAAATGATTTTGAAAATCATGCATCGTTATCCTCTCACTTCAGAATGATTCACTACCCAGTGTTGGTTCACCAAATAAAATCCTAATAACCTGGAATTGAAGTTTCTGGTTGTAACTTGATAAAATGTCAAAAGTTATTAGCGAATGAATACTTTCGTAAAGTGCTTCACAATATCTTTTGCATTACTGTCTGACCTGAAGAAGGTGAACTGTTGTCCGTACATCCAGGGCGTCAGAGTTAGGCTGGGATATTCTCCAAATGGAGGGACGATCAACGTGAAGATCAGAGAAATAAGGACAAAAGTGGCAGGAAGCACAATCTGAAACCACAGTTACATGTTTTAATTAGAAAATGTAGATATCAATGTCTTCCCCCAGGTTTTTCCTCCTTCTGGAATAAAAATCATTTGAAACTCAGAAAAATAACTCCCATTCTTATCAGTGGATCTCCATGTTCACTTCGCCCAGCAGTACCTGTGCCAGGAAGTCTTTCCTGCTTCTCGTCGCGTGATGAAACCTCTTCACCAGCAAAGCCTGGAAATGCTTCAGGATCAGTGAAAAGCCCTTCACCTGTCTGGATCCCTTCCCTGCACTGCTGTCAGACGTAATCCCATTTACACAGTTATTCTCTATTACAAACAAGAAAACAAAAGATAAGCATTAGTATAAAACAAAAAAAACACATTTTCAGTCAGGCAACTTTTGACACAATGTAAATTTTGATCTTTATTTCTACATCTATAGAATAAGTGATGCATTGCTAAGTTTTGAAAGCTTATGCAGCATGAAAAGCTCATGTAACAAACAGCAGCTGCTAAATTCTCAATGTATAAACTGAACCCTTTAGAACTGGGTTGTTTTGTGGAAATTTTTTTTTACAATTACTCAATTTAACGGAAGCCCTTTTTAGGAATCCCCTCAAATTAGAAATGCAAAATTGCATTAATAGTAAAACACAGCATTTAAATAACCCAGGTCCAGCAGGTTCTACAGGAGAAAGAGGGGAGCAAGCATTTTTACTGAAGCTCTGTCCAAAAGCTCCTCTTTCTCTGACCTTCCTCTTGGCCTACACCAACTTTGCTGCCATTTTGTCTTCCCTGCAACATCCACTGTTCTAGAGGGGCAAACAAACACAAACTACATAAAACATAACAGATGCACGTTTTACAAAAGTTATGTGGCTACTGTTTCGATCACACCTGCATAGTTCAACTACAATAAATATGTTTAGATCAACATTACTCATGCAGGTGTGGTGGAAGGATTAAGAACATGGTGGAGAAATAGACAAATGGGTCAGGAATTTTATGCCGGGAAAAGGTCAAGCAGAATATCAGTGGTGGCATTTACCGGCAGTGGTGGCATTATTTGCTGCTTCTCCATCTGCTGTGACCTTTAGAAATATCTGGAAAGGAAAAAGATGATCCTTTAACTTTCAAAACATCCTATGCAGTTATTTTAATACCTGGATGAATATAAGTATTTAAATATAAATCTACAATGAAATGTAAGAATTCAGCCAACATTTCTGCTACTGTAAGTGGATAAGCAGGAAATGCATGGCTCAACTACAGTATAGTCCAAAATATTTGTTTAAGGTTTCTAAGAGACAGTCATATGAGTCTGACTGTGTCAGATTTGTGCAGATAGGGGGAAACAAATGATTCTTCTCTGACCTTGAAGGGCAAAGTATAAAGCTGGGAAGGGAGCTGGTTTTCTCTGCCTACCTCCTCTAAGGATGTATCAGAGATGCCGAAGCTGCTCAGACCCATATCAGCAAGAGTTTCCTCCAGCTCTCTAAACAGGCTGGCATAGGCGCGATGTTTGAACCCTTTATTAGGGAGCAAATAGGTCAACTCCTGTCCGATGGTCTCAATGAGCTTTGCCTCGGGAACGTGATGGTGGATCAGACTGGTGATGTTGTCGATGTCCCCTGGGGAAGAGACGGAAAAGTTTCAGATTAAGGAACTTTTCTTTTAGCAAAGTTTTCCCAAAGCAGCAGAAACTGAAATAAGAGCAAAAGAAGAAAAACTGCTTGAAAAGCAAAACAGAAAAAAAAACAAACACTATTATTCAAGAGAGAGAGAACCTGTGCTGGAGGAACTTTGTGGTGTAGCATCTTAAATAGCATCTCCTTAGGCAGATGAGGAGCAAAAAGGCTTTTGTGTCAATATCGCTTCTAAATTATTAATGTCTGTAAATAAAGTGAACTGTTCCAGCCTGTTTTAGGATTTACAGCAAAGATGCAGTGATAGAAATTGGGAAAAGATCCTGTTACTACCATTACTCACAAATTTCCCCTGGTAGGAGTGAAAAATAAGAGGAGAATCTGTTAATGGACAATTTCAATAAAGGTTAGCATTTTTTGATGAGCCTCTGATTCCACAAGAGAGGCATTAGAGAACATTGTTACCTCAGTAAGTATGCATTGGTTTATAGAGCTACTTCTCTCCACACAGAAGACAAATTCATCTGAATTTAACCAGCAAAATTTCATAAAAATGCAAGAGGTCTAATTTCATCTTAATCTGTCTTCATGTTCAAAACTGTTAAAGCATCTAAGATTATTTCTTGAGCACAAATGAAGGTGACAGCTGGGACAAATGTGGGGAAGTTGTAACTTCATGAAACCAAATTACACACATCCAAGATATTCTGCCATCTAGTGGGGACTAAATATCAAAAGTAGCACTTATCAGTTGTTTTTTTCTTTTCAAGAATCCAATATGGCTGTTTATTATCCATGGAAATTCCATCCATCCATCCATTTTCCGTCACCCTTCTCCCTAACGGGGTCGGGAGTTGCTGGTGCCTATCTCCAGCTGCGTTCCGGGCGAGAGGCGGGGTACACCCTGGACAGGTCGCCAGTCTGTCGCAGGGCAACACAGAGAGACAAACAGGACAAACAACCACGCACACACACACTCACACCTAGGGAGAATTTGGGAAGGCCAATTAACCTGACAGTCATGTTTTTGGACTGTGGGAGGAAGCCGGAGTACCCGGAGAGAACCCACGCATGCACAGGGAGAACATGCAAACTCCGTGCAGAAAGACCCCGGGCCGGGATTCGAACCCAGGACCTTCTTGCTGCAAGGCAACAGCGCTACCCACTGCGCCACTGTGCAGCCCTCCATGGAAATTAAAGTCAGTTATTTGGTTCAGACATGATTTTGTATATGAGCCATTTTTGAGCTCCAGATAAAAAATCTAGGACTTTTCTGCTAGTTCTGTTCTAAAGTTGGCACTCCCACTAAAAATTCTAACATTTTTATGTTAGAAGAGCCAACAGTGAGCAAAAACATTGTCTCTCTGAGACGTGTGTGTAAGTTTGAGCTCCTGCAGTAAAGGTGTGGTTCAGTGGCTGCAAGCAAACAGACGGTTCATGCAGTGTTTGCGGGGATCCGATTGCCCTGATTGGTCACTTGAGGCTTCATAATAATCCTGTCTCCTTTGCTTTTAATGTTATAAAATCAACTGAAAGTTAATGCTCTTACAAATGGAAAGTTTTGTTGCATCCAAAATCTATTGTTTTTTTTTTGGCAGAAGATACAGGAGGAACAAGCTGTTGAGTCTTTCTCTCACATAAAACTGGGATTGGTTTATCAGTGAATAGTTTTGAAAACAATGTATACATTTCAAAAAGAAAATTGTCTTAATTTCCATTTATATTAATACCTTCAGCTTATTTTCTAAACAACTTTTTTCTAGCAGCAGAGATAAGGAAAAGCAAAGAATAGTACGCTAATGTCAACTCCAACAAATAAGAAAAGACTTGACTGCAAATGCATCTTCTGCAGGAAGTGTTTGCGAACGTGCAGATGAAAGCCTGATAGAGAACATGAACACTTACCCTCCAGAACTCTATCTAGCTGCTGGTGCTGATTCTGAGACTGATCTTTGTATTTGGTGCAGATGGAGCAGGAACACGAGCAGTCTGAAGCACAATCGCATTCATTCTGAGAGAAACACAGAAAGACACGAGCGCTTTCAACAACAAATGCATATATACTGACAGAAGAGGAGGAAACGGTGTTCTTTGTCTGCACGCACTGCTCACCTCTCGCTTCCTGATGTCCTTCATGCGGCGTACGAGTGTTAGATAAAAGCCGACTCCAAAGCAGTTTTTGAGGAAAAGGGGGGACCCGCAGCAGTAAAGCTGTCCTTTGGAGATGATGGCGATTCGATCACTCAGCAGGTCGGCCTCATCCATGTGATGTGTAGACAGAATCACGGTGCGGCCTGCACAAGCACAAAACTTTTATTAAGGTGACAAACATTTTAGCTCACTCTGTTAAAAATATGACAGAAATATAAATATAAATCGTTTTAATTCTACTTTCATTCTTTCCTTCTACAGTTGTGAATGAGAGTTTAATAGTTTCAAAAGTACACGACCAAATAAGGGGGTGTTTGTTTCATTCTTCAAATTCAGCTTAAGCTTTAGAAAATGTGTTGAGCGATAAAATCTTGGTCAAGATCTGCAAAAGGTTTTCACCTGTTCTGTATTTCAGCAGGAGATCCCAAATGGATCTTCTGGAATACGGGTCCACTCCTGAGGTGGGCTCATCCAGAATGACAACCTTGGATCCTCCGACAAATGCCATGGCAACAGACAACTTCCTTTGCATGCCGCCTGTAAAATGCAGAAACATAAAGTAACGAGAGGAATCAAATGAACTGACCTTCTCTATCCTTTCTGACCCGAAAGAGACGAGTGGCAGACCTGAAAGGTTCTGAGCCTCTTCGTCTCGCTTGTGAGGTAGGCCAAGGTCCAACAGCATGTTCTCCACCTCTGTCTGAGCCTCATCTGGAGTCCGACCCTTCAGCAGTGAGTAGAACAGGATGTGCTCCTCCACTGTGAGACTGGAACACCAACATGGCCGTAGGAATCCATCAGCAGAGTAGAAAAGAGAAAGAGAATAAAATGTTGCTGGAGTGGTTTAACCTGGGAAGTTTCTTGTGCATGTGGAATAAACAATGTGCAACAAATCTTGATGCTCATTCAGTTCACAATAATGCCCTACTTTGTGCTGGTCTATCAGACAAAATCATGAAACATATAGGAGATCTGTTGTAGAAAAAAAAAAACTTCAGGGTATGCAAATGATCCAACTCACTGATTGAAGAGGATGTTGTATTGAGGGCACATGCCCATTGATGTACGGATGATGTCTATGTCTGTCTTAATGTCTCTTCCGTTGATGTAGGCTGTGCCGGATGTGGGAGGATAGAGACCAGTAAGAATTGACCTGAAAAAATTAAAGATTTCCATATTAATCCTCTAAAGAGGCAAGCGGGAGTTGCTAACTTCCTCAAAAACTGAGTAAGAGAGGAAGAAAGGATGGGTTTTTATAAGTCTGATAAATCCTCATGATATTTTGATCAGTCTATGTATCAGTTTTTCATATCTGATTGACAATGTGTTCAGTTTCTTTTCTGCTTACAGTGTTGTTGTTTTTCCAGCCCCATTGTGCCCCAGGAAGGATGTGATCTGCCCTTCGTAGAAACAGATGTTGAGGCAGTTCACAGCTGGACGAGAGCTCCCGTCATACACCTTGACCAGATCCTGGATCTGCACCCCCAACACCAGGCCCAGGGGATCCTGCTCAAAGAACACCGGACCTGTACGGAGGAAAAAGAGAAAAAAAAGATGAACGCATTTACAAAACTGCATTGGAAATTATCAGAGCATCATTTGATTCATCTCTTGGGAAGAAATTCAGTTTCAGATCAGTTGAAGTTTCTTAGAGCAATAGAAACATTTATGTTACTTGAAACAATATGTAATTATAAATGACTGCATTCAAAATATGCTCCTTTGTAATTCTCATTTCACTTTAATGCTGTTGTGCAGTTCCCCTTTCTGTCCACTAGATGACTTCAGAGAGCTCTCCAACAAAAGTCTAATTCCTCTTTAGGGTTTTAATTTTCCTCACCTTCACTCCCAGCATTTGGATCCTCCTCCTGGTTCGGATTTTCTTGTTGTTGTTTCAGCAGCTCCCTTTCTCTCTCCAGGCGCTCTCTCTTACTTTGGTGCTTGCAGGTTTTCTTGCTGGCCGAGCCGTTGCAGGTGTAAGTCTCGGGCGTGCCTCTGCTCTCAACGTCCAGCTCCTGGATCTCTGCTTCTGGTTTCTTGGAATCTGGTTGGGAAAGATAGACTTCAGCAAAGGTCCCTGAATAATGACTTCCTGGCTCTGAAATATGATGATTTTTTACATCATATAATAAATTATATTAATTGTTTTAGGCTAACACCATGTATTTCTGTATGTGTGCATCCTTGCAAAAGTGATCTAATTAGATATCAAAAAATATTCCGAGCAACAGTTGGAGCTTTTAAACTCTAAATGTGCAAGGAGTTGCTTCAAAGTATTTACAGCAGCAATTTCAATAAAAAATAAATAGCTTATTATTCACCTTGCTGCACTACTTTATGTTGCTCTACCACGTAAAATCCTAAGAAAATACATGAAAATTTTAATGTGACAGAATGGGAACAAGTTTTTCTAAGAGCCACCCCCTTAAAGCTTAAACCTTATGTAAATAAATGAGATCTGCTAGATAAAATAATAGGTTCTTCATCATTTTAAGGAAAAGTAGCACAGCTCTACAGCCTCAAAAAAAAAAAAAAAAAAAAAAACTCCACCTGAGACTAACCTTGCTCGGTCATTTCTTGGTACGACGGTGCAGGTTTCTGCCAGTAGGAGGGCTGGAGAGGGAAGTAGAACCGTCGACCGATGCCGTATTGTCCTGTAAAGCAAAAATTTTTGCTGTAATACTCAACTGGCTAAAATCCAAATAGGTTTCAGATGGTGCAGTGCTTAGTATTAGGACTCCAACCTGGGAACACGTTGTCCAGATACCAGGCCAGGACTCCATAGAGGACAGCATCAAACACCATCATGAGGATGGAGGTGAGGAAGGAGTAAGTGTCTTTCTCTAATGGGCTGGTCTGAATGTTGTTCCACTGCAGGCCCAAACCTTGCTCTTCATACCGTGAAAGGTATTCTGTCCCAAAGCCAAAAGCTACCGGAGAGAGCAAGCTCTAGGAAAGCAGAAAGGATAAACAAAGAACACAAATTCAGAAATGAAACAGGAATGGGTTTGACGCATTTAAACCAAACAGCATAAATTATCTTTAGTTCTGTTCTTGCAGGCGTGTCTGAAAGTATTTAACCATGAGATGTGTGTTCTTTCAAAAGAAAGATGGAATGGTTTAAAAAGACCTCCAACGCTTGCAAAACACCTTAAATAAAAAACCGTCTCAAGAATGATAACCGAACATACTGCCGCCAATTTCATGTTCTTGGTGATGCGGTCCTGCCACGCAAAGCACAGGATGTGAGGCAGGTAGAGGGTGAAGTAGATGATTCCACTGCAGGCAGCAGCCAGGTTGGCTTTGTTGAAAAACACACTCATCAGGAAACACTGCATGATGGTGGCCACAGTGAAAATCAGCAGGAAGAAGAAGACAAGGATTGGGTCGCTATAATTCAGCACCTTTCCGCCCTGCAAGAAAAAATAAACATTTCTTTTTAAAACTTATTTCACTCTAATACTGCCCACAAGAGGGCAGCATTACTCCCTTTAAGAAAATAACTCTTTAAGCAAACAAATGAAATTTCCACTTTTCATCGTCTGTCCTCTCACTATTATGATGGCTGTCAGCAGCGCTGTGCTTGCAGTCATCATGATGAAGCTGTCGATGAACCATGTGTACCAAATGACCCCACTGTTGACCCCCATGGCTTTGAGGGTCTCTTTGAGGCGCAGCTCCTTCTCTAAGACGATGCTCTTCACAGTCATAGACACTGAATAGATCCAGGCCAAGACCATGAACATGGGGAAGCAGCGGTTCAATGTGATCATGAAGCTGCAGGAAAAGTGAGGGAGGAAAAATGATATCAAGTCCATCTATCTGAGATGATTTTGCCTCAGATAGACAACAACAAACACCTGTGACGCTTAAGTAAAACAAAAGTTCACTGAAATTGTTCAATAAGTTAAGCATTTAATGAAACATGATATTATAAAAGATTTTATAATTAGATGGACAAAAGAATAACAGAACAACCTGAACTGTGGCCATAAAACATTTTATAATCGGAATAATAGGCATCCATAATTAAATATACACCATAAAACAGATGTTTACATGCACTGTGTTAAAACATCACTTTTTTTCCTCCTATTTTTATTTTTTTGACATTGAATTTGACTAAACTTTTTCAATTTCCGGTCAGTTCGGACTAACAAAATTATTTGAATTTGGTAAAGGGCAGAATAGAAAAAGAAATAAAAGAGACAGAAAGTTACCGAAAAAAACAGCAGAAGGGATTATTTATCTAGATGGAAAGAAGTGTCAGATGAAAACTTGAAAACACTTTTACCCATGAGATGACTTTTAAAAAAAACATGGTTTAACTGGTTTATTTAACCAGCTGGATCACTGAAAATCACTTATAATTCACTTGTCTTATCTAAAGTAATTAACTCTTAGATATGATCTGTGTGAAGGAATTTATCCTCAGTACTTCAGGAAACCCATTTGCATATCTTTATTTCAGTAGCTAAAGCACTGAAAGGTCAACTCACAGGTCATCGACGTAGCAAGGATATGGCATCTGCTGAACGTAAACCCCCAGAGGCCAGTCATTTCCGGTGTGAAGCTTGATGATCCCATGTTCGATCATGTCCTGCAGGTACGCAAAGCCACCCCACAGGTACCTCTGGTCCTCCATCGGGTCCGCTCTGGGGCCCGGATCCCAGTATCTAAGACATATTTTTAAAATAATCTGAGTTAAACAGGAGTTTAAGAAGATTCCTTTGATTTTTGATTGATATTTGATTAATGAAAAAAAATCCCAAGCATTGATTTCATTAAAATATTTGTAGCTAAAAGAATATCCCAAAGTCTCTGAAGCCACGTACGACACATGCGCATCCCCATGATAAGCGGATAACTGTGTGACAGATCTCTGCTGCAATCTGATTATTCAATTGTACAGAGGCCTGGACTCCCACTGGGTCCATTATGGCTCAAAGTGTTTGTGCTCATGTTCAGGGGGGATGTTGGCATCGTGGCTCCCTATAAAAAGGAGCTCAAACAAAACAGAAATGCATAAAAGTGCTGCACGTAGGGAGGATTAAAGGACAAGTAATGAGTTAATGTGAACCACAAACAAAAGTTTGTGAGATGCAATAAAGGCAGCTGGTGAAGATTTTCCCTCTCAGCGAGAATGTGACAAGTATATATGAAGTGGTTCATTGATGTGGTGGTAACAGTAGGAAAAACTATGAATGGCCAAGGGACTGGATGAGTCTGACGTTGCAAGGCGGTGTCTAAAGTGATTTCAGTACACTGGTATACACATGCTGGCAACCCTCAAATTTCTATAAACAAACAAATGTAACAGATTTTTTTTTTTTAATTCATGCCTGACTTGTTCAAGTTTCTCTTGTGTCTGAATTTTTTTTATTTACTAATTCACAATTTCCTGTTTCTCAGGGGCAAAAATAAAATCACACGAAGAGCAAATTCTCTTGAGCACTCATCAGAAAAAGAACGACTAACAAACAGGCCATTCCAATAAGCCAAGCTTTAATTGATCCTCATGTGATATGTAAAAATAAACAAATATTACAATGTCTAAAGCAATTGTGCTGAGTTTGGATTGTCCCTATCTGCAGTGAGTTGGATAAGTAAAGTGAAAACTCTGTAAAGCTAAAACATACAAAAAAAACATTACTTCTTGGGGTCACCAAGTCTCCATAGAAACCAGTTAAATGCTTTCTGGGAGGCAAGGCAGGAAAAATACTTTTATGTCCCACCACCAGAAAACTTCTTTATCTTCTAACGATTTTTGTGAGCCAACAGATTAAGTGTTAGGGTGCAGTGGAGGATCTGTGATGCTGTGGGTCAATGTTATGGTATCATGAAATATGTCATGAAAATCAGGGAAGAAATGAGAGTAAATAAGAGGATCTATACAGATCTGGCTCACATTCAAGTAAGTATAAAAGGAGCTATATCATAATTTCATTCTAATAATAAATGCAAAAGCACAACAATTAGAAGTTATAAATTTTAGGAACACTGAAGAGATTAAAAAGAAGACAAAGCTTTACAGACCTGTCTTTAATCTTGTTGGTCCTCTCCACTGCATCTATGTCCATGCGGATCTTGTATTTGACGTGTTGAGGAACGCTTGTGGTCCAGGGATACATGTCCATAAAAACCACACCTGCCCAGAACTTGTTCTCCTCCAGCAGGTACAGAGCCTGATGGATCATCTGGGACTCATCTGTGTAAGCCACAAACTTATCCAGGCTGACACACTGCAGACACACATAGTTGGGAAGACAGCCATGGATCTGGTGTTGTCAGACTGGGAAGCTATTGTTCAGATGACAGCAATAAATCTTTCAGATGCAACATTTTGTTTCTTCTTGCTGATTTTTGTCTAGTGAAATGTATCGAATGCTGCAATAAAAATGTGTTTCTCCATTGAACTGTAGTTACAATAAAATAGAGCAATGAAATCCACTTTCCCTCTCCACCTACAATAAAAGGTCGAAGTGGAGGATAAAAAATTTGCTTACCAGAGTCATGGTAATATTTTTGACAAAGGAAAATCTCCATTCTGAGAGGCACGATTATCAAATCAGACAACACGCATATGACATTTCTAAAGGATTATTCCCCCTGAGGTCAAAGACTAACTGACATTAAACAGGTTTTGTAGCATTTAACACACAGAGCATAATTTAACCTGCTTGTTTTTTCCAGCAGTCAGCCCATCGATAAATACCAGTGACCTACTTTTACTGGCAGTTGTGCACAGCCTCCTCCGTGTTTGACAAATTGCGTGGCATGATTTACTTTTCTTTCCTCGTCTCTTAGGCCTTTTCCCCCACATTCTGGTTCAAGTTATCGTAATGCTTTTTTCTCTGAAGAATCTTTCTCAACCTTTGGTTAATATTGTGTTACTTATTTGTTTATTTTTGCTTGTATTTTTGTTTTTGATCCACATTGTTGATATTTATCTTTATTAAAACATCATACTTGATGATTTAATAAAGATCATCAAGTATGATGATCTTTACTTGGCTGCCCCTGAAGATGGATATTTGTTTTTTGCTTTGAGAATGAAATCTCGAGTTCCTCGTATCTTTCCTGCTGATGTGCTAAAATGTTATTTCTTCCACATTGGCGGGTTTGATTTTTTTTTTATCTTGGAAACGTTTAGTACCCAGTGATTTTTTTTTTATTGCTTCTTTTTAATTGAAATTAAATTAACACCAAATGCAAGAATCAAAGGCCAATGCAATGCCTAGCAATATTTCTTGTGGGGCTGAAATGGCATAGAAATTATAGTCTTTAAATCTGAAAAGTGTGTTGTGAGTGTGTATTTAGCCATAATTACTCAGACACCCATGAATCAAATGAAATCAAACAGGGCCATTCTGAAAATAATTTATGGTTTTCAAATATTATCCGTTGCAATGATCTGTCTCTATATAATTACTAAATAGATCCACATGTTTGTGTTTTTATCGCATTAGATAAACCCACATTATGAGTGTATAAAGAAGCATCATGAAGATGTTTTTATCCTCATGATAAAAAAAAACCTGGCAAACAGGCCAGGTATGAAATTTAAAGTATTGGTAAGGTTATAAAATAATATCAGCATTTGAACTTGTCACAAAGAACTGTTCAGTCCATAATTAAGTATGAGGTCAGGGGGTCTGAATATAAACACATCATTTCAACAATTCTTAAAATTTATGTGAAAACCATGTATCATTTTCTTCTCAGTTTCCAATTAGGTAAAACTTTGTGTGGTAATATCACAAAAAAATCCAACTAAAATACATATTGAAAAGGTATTTACTGTTTGATTTACTGTTTGAACTTAACTGGGAGTTCTGGTCTCTGTTTTAGGTTCTCCTGGAAGCAGGGTGTTTGTTTTAGAAACACTTTTTCCTTAGAGTGAAGATGTTTGTTGCAAATTATGTACATATTATGCAAAGATAAAAATGAACTTGAAATTAACTGAACCCAGACATGTTCATTGCAGGACATATTTATGCACCATTCCTTCACAGGTACAACATAAAACATGTATGTTTGTCACATGAAGATTTTGTCTACAGCTCATACTTGCACAGATCTTTGCATGTGAAATGTCTAAAGTCTCCATCTGGATTACTGGCTGAAGTTTCGATTCAACTTTATGGGAATACATTAATGCTCACTCAAAGACAGATGTAGGAAAAAGACCCTCAGTGAGACACATGTTCCAGTGGAGTTGCAGTGTGAGAAACATCCACTCCTGACAGAGTGAGGGGACTTGATGTTAGCTGCCACCGCCACCCAATGCACCAGTGCTAGCTGACAGCTCTATCTAATTGGCTAAATTGCCTGGTTTGTTTGCAGGACTCTGAGGGGTCCTGGCACCGAGTGCTGCGACAAAAGACAGATTTAGATTCCTGCAAAGATAGGACTCTTTCTTAAACCACAACCCTTGGCTCCTTTTAAATCCCACAAGAGAGGAATGGAGTGAGTGAGGAAAGGAGGATAGATAGAGTGATTTGTCTACTTTATGAAGAACAGGGTTTGGTTTCAATGCTGAGCTGTACACTGAACCATGTCTGAGCTCCTGAGGAGGGTGATTCATTCCCACCTACTCTCTACTTTATCACCGGCTCCACAATGGAGGCGACAGCACGCTTGTTCTCTCCACCTTTCAGGCTGACGGACAGGAGAGAACCGACAGAGCTGTGACATGTGGCTCTATCTGTCTGATAAGGCCTTGCTGCAACCTGAAGGAGCAGCCCTGACTGACTTCTACTTGTACAGGCAAATTGAAGCTATTTACGCACATCACAGCTACAGCAACGGGCTCCTTACCTCTCCGTATTGGTTGAACATGCGTATGATTTGGTCAGCAATGTCAAAAATATTCCGCCAGTCCAAGTTAGGCATTCCCTCCTCCCTGTCCGCCTCTGGTCCGTTGTGCAGAAAGTTAAGAATATCTTTAGTTGAAAACATGCTTTCCACCAGACTGTTGTCCATGAAGTGCATCACTGTTGGGTTCCTCAGGGTATCCTGAGAATAATAGAGCTTCATTAATTAGTTCGAAAACATATGGCCTATGTAGCACCGTGTTGAAGAAACTTTTAAGGGATTTTTTCAAAGAAAACAAAATTGAGATTTATTCTGTAAATATCAACAATGTTCACACCAAATTGACTCTACTGCTACTTTGCCTTTTAGCACTTATTGTTTGACATGTGTAGTGAAAGCTGTGATCAGAACAACTATGTCTGTACCCTGATCATGTTCATCTGGACGCTGCTGTTGAAGAAATCCCAAAGCTGAGGTCCAACCTCCTCCCAGGCCTTGGCCATGTTCTGGAGTCTCTCCAGCTCCTCAAATGTTGTATTAGCCTGGTTCCAAAAAGAAACAAAATGTTAACAAATTCATGGAGTATAATTCTTTGGTGAGGCACTGTAGCATAAGTAATAGTTGCAGTAAAACCACATAATTTGACTGACATAAACAGGTTTTGCTGTTGGTACCTCAGGATGTCAGGCGAGGTCATGCTGTCTGGTTCAAGCTTTACAAGTTGTTTTTACATCACGGAAATTTAAATAAAGCACCGCAGTTGAATATATTTGAAACAAATAATAAGAGCATGAGGAATGCTGGTTTAAAAAACTCAAACTGGTAGCCACAGAAGCATATTAACACCGACTTTTATGAAACTTTGTGAACCCGAGAAGAATTTTCTAGCTAAGGATCACAGAACTGTTGTGCTACAATGTAAGTAAGAAAACTTTATCACATTTCTTTATTTAGCACATTTGAACACGTAGGGATTGCAAAGTGTGTCACAACTGTAATTCAAACAGGAAAAAAATAACACAAATTGTACATGATCTTCACTGACAATAAATTTATAGTAATTTAGAACCTGTAGAAACAATCAAACCAAGTTAAACTACAGCCTTTATTTGATATAAACTTTAATTTATTTACAATCCCGGTCTTGACAAACTGCTAAATTCACAAAATTTGTGCTACTAAAGCTCTTTATTTGTGTAGATTACATCACAGGGTATAGTTAAAACCTAGAAAATATCTAAAAAAAAAAAGAAACAGTTTTAATTTGCACAACATTACTGGCGAACTAAACAAGAAAGACAAACTAAATTCCTGTATCAGTTGCTTGAAATTGATGTGTTCTGTGCAAAAAGCAATGGCAGAGACAGATCTATTTACCTGCTCCACCCACACATCGAGTTTATTAATTTGATTTTCCTCTTCCCCTGCCGGCCCCTGTAGGCCTTCCACACCTATCCTTTACATTCAGAATCAGGTCAGTTTGAGTTGGGGGTTGTGTGAGTAGAAAGACATTAAGAGTGTTGGAGAAAAAAAAAATGAAAAAGGAGAGAAAGGGTGTGTAGAGGAAATAAAAGAGGTGAAGGGTCAGGCTGAAGGTGGGCTCTCTTACGCTCTTTAATATCTGTCGGACGGCCGGGGAGTCGGGCGTGTACAGGATCTTTCCCATCAGCAGGGGCTTGACTGAATTCCACACAATCTTTGTGACGGGGTTGGACTCCAGGGTCTGCATCAGGGAATTACAAAACGGAGCTGTGGGCAGAGAAAAAACCAAGATGCTCAGAGAAGAAGAAGGAATGTTGGGGAAAGAATGACTTCTTCCAAAAAGAAAATTACTAATATAATACAGTCGGTTAAAGTGTGAAAAAAGGATTATTGACACTTCTGCTGCAAGCCTGAACTCCTTCAACTCAGCCTTAGGAATTTAGTTTTCACTTGCTAAACTTTTTTGCATTTTGTCAGGTTAAAAGTACAAGCTTCAATGTTCCTAATTAGAGGCTAAAAAATAGTTTGTACCTATATTTAGCTAGCCTGAACCACCTTTGACCTTTTGTGATTTGCTAAATGTCTCTACCAGCTACAGAAGCTTCAGTTTTTCCTCATATGAACTGTATGCATTTCAGAAACCGAGTACCCCTCTCCAATCGTGTATTTTGTGTATGTCTGTTCATCTGTGACGTGAAGTTCCATTGAACGCAATGATATTTGTGGCTTTTCAATGGGAGCTTTTCACTATATTTTAAATGGAAGGAAGTGAGAAGGTTCAGGTTGACTAAGAGACGGACAAACTGTTATGCATTTCTTTGTGACAGGAGCTTTTCAAAATCTCTGCTTAGTTGCAGCCTTTTCTTGTCATGCATGACCTTTAAAAACACGAAAACCAAAGAGGAAAAGAAACCCAGGTAATAAATGAAGAAATGTGTGCTTTTTCCAAGATTGCTCTTTCAGTTTAATCTTCAAGTTTTGATAGGCAAGAATTAAACTGGGAGCTTATAGTCCTATAAAAATGTGCAAGTGCATTTCTCTAAAAAGACTTGCAGTAATAAAATGCCTTAAAATATCCCCTGAATTCCCCTTGAAAGTGAACCACTCAGTTTCCTCTAATTGAATTTGAGAAAATAGTAGCATTTTATATGGAAGAAAAAGCACTGAGAAGTTTCCTGAAAACTGATCTTTTCACACAGTAATATAATGGATGTGATCCGCCTGTTGATAAAAGGAGTTCAATTAAGAAATCGTTCATTTACTTACTGGTGGTGTCATCGTAGACATAGTTGTGATTTTTGCTGCCATTCACCCCCAGGAAAACCTTGTAGTTGTTGTCTTCATACCAGTTGAAGGACAGAACCCTGGAGCCCCCGCCCTCTGGGTATCCGCAGAACAGGCTGGACACCCCGGACATCAGCTGGGTGAAGGAGGAGGGACCCCCAGCTTGGAACAGAGAGGAAACCGCCCTGAGGAGCTCCTGAGAGCTCTCTCGTTTCAGCAGCTGTGGAAGACACAAAAAACACGTTACCTTCACGTATATGCTCTGTTATTTACTGTATGACTAGAAAAAGCATCTAAATCTGAGTAAAGGTAATAACTCTTAAGGTGTATTTATATAAGTCCTTACAGCACCCTCTACAACTATTGCCATCCATGGTAAAATTGATTCTTCTTTTATTGCAGGACAATAATTTCCCTCAGACTTATGGATTAATCTGCGTTTTTACTAAACTTAAACTTGTAATCAAAGAATTTCTGTTTCAATGGGTATAAATATGGCATAACACAAACATATATTTTTTCTCAGTCATTAAGAGCAAAAAGAAAGACCACACTTCAGGAATACTCTACAAATAGGATATTTCTAGGTTAAATTATGAAATCTTTCTCACTAAAAATTCTATTTTGTCTAAGTGGTCAGAATTGTATTGTATTGATCAGGATGCTTGATATTCTCTGTAATGTAATTTAATTTGATTATCTTAGGAGCTGTCTGCACCTGCTGTAAAATGGCTTACATAAAGCACATGTAAAGTCCACTCACATTTAAGCAGTGCAGCAAATGTCATAATATCTCTGTTTGTATGTTCCAAACTTATCAAATGACAGGAAAATATCATCCTACTGACTAACAGACAACATCACATATAAAAAATATTTATTTTATCAAGGTGAATTTTTTCAATCACTGAGTTCATGTTTTCAAATAAAATGTTGGATTTTTTTCCTGGCATGAAAAGACACATTTCATTTAAAATTCTTCTGAGGAGAAAATCGTCTAAAATAAAGCAATGTCAGGTCACCTGAGCTCACCTGACCTTGAAGACATTTACTCTTCTCACCAGTGCTGGCATGTGAAAGTAAATATCCTCCATCCTACATTGCCTTCAACAGGATAAATTCATGTTTTTCAGTCCTTGGGAATCTAAACAATTATTTCTGAGGTGTCTGACCTTTAACGGGTAATTACATTCATGGTAGGGATATTTACATTGCTCATATTCATTCATGCCCTGTGAGCTTCATTACATAAACGACCACATGAAAACAATAGTTTGAAAGATAAGCAAACATGCTGCTCAGACGCCTCTCCTCACATGATGAGGATAGCCACGGGGGCGGGTGAAATATCCTCCTATTGACAAGACAAAAATAACTTCATGCAAGTACAATCTTTTCCCCAATGTGCATCGTTTCCTCCCTGAAGAATTATGAGCTACAAGATAGAAAGTTTTCCCTCCAGACATTATGTTGCTGTTGGAAACTTCCCCTTTAAACAATCTCATGCAAAAACAAATATTCAGAGAGGTACACTTCTTCTGAGGATGATTACAATTAGCACAATTTTTGTCAGCAAAACTCTTGAAAGTGATTTATTGCTATTTCCCATACAGCATCCTCAACGCTACACCTTGTGAAAGTGCACACATGCAAACACACACATGGTTTGACACACCCCTGATTTTGGCATCGCTAATTCCCTCTTCCTTCATTTTTCAAATGTATTATTTATCACATACACTGAGCTGAAAACACACATAGGTAATGGGGTAATGAGAATAACTGGCTCGCCCTTCCGTCACCGTGGTGACACAAAAGGTCCCACCTACAGGATGTGTCACCTCGAAGGAATGTCCTTTTCCCCCCTCTCTTTCTTCTCTCTACATGCACCTCCCACAAGTCTCTTTCTTTCTGTCATCCCTTACAGAAGTGTTTCTGGGATGTACTCCCTCCTGGGACAAAGAGAGAACGTGACAGAGCACACATCTCATCCCAGGTGTTTTAGAGGTTATGATTTTTTTGAGTTTTCAAAAACATTTACAAGCTTTTACTGCTGTTACTGCTGTTTACTGCCAATCTTGAATTGGCAGTAAACAGCTGCCAATTGTTTGGCAGCTGTTTACTGCCAAACAATTGGCAGTAAACAATTGTTTGGCAGAGTTGTTTTGCATCTCTTTCCCATATTTGTTTTTCAGAAAATCAGTGAGGAAATAGTCAATTCTGGTCAAACAAACATCCAGAAACAAAGTATTCCTATTAGTTGTTTGAGGTACTCCTGCAAGATAATGTTAGTTCCAATTGAGAAAAACAATTACTTTGTCACAATGTTGCCTATTTTAATTAGGCAATACTGGCATATTGAAAAACAAATTACATGTCTACCAACAATTAAATTATTAGGAATCTTTTTGAATGGTTGTGGAGTATGTTACCTATTCCATTTATATTTTACTTTTATGTGAAACTGAGAGAAAGTTTCAGTGTTCAATAAATTATCATTTGATTATTATTAGTTTCAAATAATCAAGTTGTCAGTTAAACTTTCAGTTTCAAGCGATTGGTATGCCGATGTGAGTGGGTCTTTATCACCACAGACAGCATGGACAGAGGGGGATATCAAGCAATATTATTATTGGGCCATTGTAAGAATGCTATTTATAATTCTGATGTATTTTTTATGTTATAATATTATGAAGAACTTAAATACCTTGATTCTGATATTACACCTGAATTTCCCCATTTTTAGACAATAAAGGCTATTACTACCCTGTTATATTACTGCAATACTTGAGTTGTTGTTGTCTAGCATGTATGCGATACATGATATTTGATAGCTCCAACAAAATGCAAATTTTGAGTGATACACTGTCAGAACATTATAGTTGCTTCTTTTATTTGAATTAAAAATACTGCACACACAGCATACTTAGAGTGACCTCCATAAATGATCTGTGGGGCGTCCTGCATTCGATTAGTAAGCATAATATTTACACAATGCACTAGTTTATTCCAAATTTAAACATGGCAATGACTTTCATTCATTTTCATAAGGTATTACAACCAGTTTTTGGCAAATACCTCATCCTTAAGAACTTGGATAAGTATTGTTGAAAAAATGTGGACTGGGTCATCTCTTGTTATCAAGGTTTTGCAATGCAAAAACTTTCATTCAACTGGAATTAGTCATTTTTATCGTTCCGCTTACTATTCTCTCCCGGTGAATACTTTAGTGTTACATGAACATGTGATGTCACTCTTGCATTTATAATAAAGAAACTTAACAGCCAAAAACTGGGGATGAGTAACTGTGTTGAATTTGCAAATAGTTGTGTCTGCGAAGGCTCCGGAGGCCAATTTATTTCCATGAAATTGAATGAAAGTATTTGAGTGTGCATGCCAAGGAGAAAATTAAGACAGAAGGAGTGTGGGATGCATGACAACATTTCAGCTCTGTTGTATATGCAATGATTTTATATACTACAGTTCCTGTTAGATGTGCTAAGCCTATTTAGCCAACAGAGGCATTAATCTTGTATTATTAATGGACTCTTAATAGTTTAATTTAAGCATTCCTTTTCCAAGTTAGGAATGATCTTATGAAGAACCCTCTTCAATTAAGACAAGATTGTTTTAATTTATTATGGCTTTAATGTAAGTTAAACATACAGACTCAAACATGTACATGCTGTCACTAATATTTGATTAAATGCCTCAAAGTAAACTTCATCTTGACTAAATACTTTCTTTGGCCATCTACAAGATTCTGGCAATAATCTGGTACATATTAAAAGATGCATCAGTTGCTCTTATTTTACATTAATTTTTAGAAGGGTCATTATGTTATATTTCCTAGAAACCAAAATTTCTTTGAAAGAGATGATTGTCTTATTTTCCTGGCTCATTTTCAATTTTCCTTGGGTGGAGAGATTATCAGTACACATTTGTTATTGCATGTGAAAAATACATGCATATAGTGTACATGCATTCGCAAGGCTTTAGGTAGCCCTCTGCTTCCCATGGCTTTACACACTACTAAGATAGATTGGTCACCTGCACATGTAACCCCCAGCCTTATAGAAACCATCCCTCAGGCCCCTCTAGAACAACTTCTTAAACAGAGAGAAGCGGAAAAGGCGAGTTTCCTGCAGAACTAAAAATACTGGTGCCTCTGAACCCTACATGACTCATGAGAAGAAGAGGACAAGAAGATGAGAGTGCAGAAGCAGAAACCCTTAGAGTACTTACAACTTGGATCTTCTCTGATGCTCCCCTGAGAACCAGACCCCAGTAATGTAGATCAATCCCCTGGCTGTCCAGAACCTGAGGCATCTGTGAAAACAAAGTCACAAGATTCATTAGGGAGGGAAAAATGCCAGCAGAATGGGAATAAAAATAAAGTTAAAATTAGAGATGTCAACACAAATGTCCTTTTGTTCTTCTTTGTCAAAACAATATGCATCATGGGTTAGGTTTAGACAGAAGAGTACAGTTTATTAACGATCTTTAAATGCTGGAAACTTCTAAGAAGTGTTTTTATTCCAAGGAAGGAAACATTTTTTGCAAGCTTTCCTTGCACATTTACAGGAATCGCAAGTAGCAGCCCACTGGAACAAAGGCTAATCAACCTAACAAATTCATCCCAGTGCACTGTTTATCTACTAAACAAAGGACTTGAGCTATTTTTTTTTAGCCAATCTTAAAATTGAGATCAATCAGTTGATATGAAATCAAAGCAACTCTACTCTACAAAACGCCCTCAGAGGATTTGTGTTTATGGGAAAGCATTAGCAGAAGGTGTTAGAAATCGCCTGGTCAGAGCTAACTGCTGAGGGTAAAAGGAAACCCTGTGTGCCAAGGCAAACACATACATGTGATATCCTTCCTCCTGCATTCCTTGTGCCTGCATTTCAATGAACGAAGGAAGGAGTGAGGCAGTGTGGCAAGGGCTGGGGAGAGAAAAAGCAAAGGGAATAGGAAGGGAGGAGTAGATGGGCCGATGGAGAAGGTAGTCAGGAGCGTAACGATGGTGGAAAAGATAAGCCAGAGGTCATTACAGTAAAAGTAAAAGGGTGTGATTTAAATATTTGCATTTCAAATAATTATAATGGAGGAAGTGTTACACCCTTGAACAAAGTTACGTTTTAGACATTTCAATTGCAACAACAATCAATGACATACGTGTTAGATGTGCTTTAACTGTGTGCTGTGAAGGTGCCTGGGTCAGAAAAGAGCAAAATTGAACTTTCTGGGTTATATGCAGAAAACTAGAAGTATCACCAGAAACTTCATTCACACAGAAAAACGTGGTAACAGAATCATACTGCAAGAATATTTCACTTCAACAGTGTTAAAATCCACTCCTATGCCAAAATCTCTTTTGATATAGAGAAAAAAGTGGGAGAACAGATGAGTGTGTGACACACTGCCTCTGGGGAAGAGCATGAGTCATGCTAGGTTAATTAATGAGTTGCTAATCAAGCTGTGCTTGTTTTCCCTTCCTATGAAGAATAACCACTCTAGTGTTCAGCTGCTTCTTCCATGCTGTTGCTCTGTCAGCTTGGTGGGACCAGACAGGAGTTTGTGACCAGCAAAACAAGCCAACACCGACACCTGCCAAAGTTCTTTCTACTAGAATTAAGAGATTTCTGTTCTGGATGAGAAGATAACAGCAGGGAGAAAAGCCAATTGAAACTAAATACAGTGCTATTCTAAAAGAAGGTTCCCAAAAAAAATAAAACTGAGACAGAGGTTCCCCATCCAGCATGTCATTCCCACTAACTACACAACAAACATATGACCAGAGCTACAATGTGACTGGTGAGCAAAGCTTTTACATGTCAAAAAAGTTAGGACTTAAATCCAGTCACAATCTGCAGCAAGAAAATGTATACTTATAAACACTTGCAATCCATTGTGACTGAACCTATGCTTTTTGAAAAGGTGTTTAATGGGATGTTCAATTCTAATAGAGCCTGTATTTATTAGACTTTACACTGTGCAAACAACAAAAAAAGTATATATATTTTTTATTTACAACACTTTTTAATGGTGCATCACACAAATGGAAATACAAAAAGCATGGAAGTTAGGTTTTGATTAAAGGCTTCTTTAATCAGTTCATCCACCCCAACATGTCTCAACAGTACAAAAGAAAAAAATATCTCATTATAAGTGTAAACTGTTTTACAAATTAGTTTCTCTTGGATTGTTTCCAAATAAAGCCTAGTTTCACAGTAGCACAAGTCTGAAAGGATACATATTGATTAATATCTTAAGTCAAAAGAGAATCGGCACTGTTGCATGAAATGCACAGTCCCAGCAGTGAAGCACAGAGGTAGGAGTGTGATAATGGGAAGCTGCTTCAGTAAATAGGGAAAAGGGACATTTCCAGAAGAGGAAATAATTAATACCTTTTGAAATAAATGCTGACTGACAGGTTTAGTCTTTGTCTGAAGCCAACAGGAAGAGGAATAGCACAACATAACAATCTGAAGTACCGTTGGATTTCTAAAGAAGAGAAAAGTGCAACCTGAAAGTCAGCCAAATGTCACTCATCTCGAATCAGATAGAGTTCCTATATGTATTTTTAAAATTTTTTCCAGAGACCAATCAACACTTCTCATAGAAGCAGCTATAAATCAAGTATACAGCATGAGGAAATATTTTCAGACACGTGCGACACTTTTTACTTCCGAGTTTGGCTGTTGCTGGAATTATTTGCAAAATTATTCTAGATAGTTTTACACTATAGTGACTGCACTTAGATAACAAGAATTAAACTAGTCTAAAGAGAAAAGCATTAATCTATAAATAGTTTCCCAGACTTGTACAGCCATTCCAAAGTCTAGCTACATAACCCAGTCAGGTATTAATAGGTTCAGTAAAAGCAATTAAAATGTTTTTGCAATTGCAACTGAAAAGTGTACAGAAATTAGATAGGTGAAGGCAAACAAACTTTGGTTTGTTTGGGGTTTTGTTTTCTATTAGATTTTCTATAAACCTTAAAGCAAACTGTCCTCTGAGCTTGAATGAACCAGTTAGGCGACACGTGTAGGTGGAGTACCAGATGCAGCATGCTTTCTTATGGAATGGCCAACAGGTTGTATGCACGTCCAAGCTAAGCCCATTAGCAAAACAGGCCAATGCGGATAATGCCATATGAATTCCCTGAGCCAGTCAGATGACTCACCCAGCCTGAACCTGAATACCTGCATACACTAATAACCACAGGGTGTCATCATGATAAAAACAAAATAGACAGTTCAGTCTGTTTTGTAGTTTGTAGCTTGATTTTGCATTATCTTTTCATTTACAAGTTTCCTCAAAATATCAGAAATACATTTGTTTTCTTTGATCATGTGCACTTGATGAAATAAAATAAAACAACATAAATTGATCAATTTACAGGAAACTATTAATACTGGGGCAGGTAGAACAAAGGTGGTTGGATCAGTTTCACATTCATGAAACATGACAGCAAACCTCAACAAGGAAACTCATGCATGGTTTCATTTGCAGGAAGACATGCTATGTTGTGGGCAAACCAGCCCTGACTCAATTACTAACACAATTACTTCTGACAGCACTGGGAAACTAGTTGGTAATCTAACATATTTTTTTCAGCTGCTAATAAAAACTCTGGTAAGATAGTTTTGATATGTCTTGTACATTGTCACACATTGTTACGCTACGACCACAAAAATCACTTTAGCTCCGTAAGATTGGACTGAGAGTGTCTATAAGCACCATATTTCAAGTCTGAACATAGATTCTCAATTGAATTGTTTTGTTCTGGTCTTTGATTGGACCATTCTCAGGTGAAACTTCTTCCTATTTTCTACCAGCCAGTTGCAGTTTCTCTGACTCTGCTGCAGTAAAGCATCCCCACAAAAGCTCATCTATCATTACACATGTTGGCCAAAAAGTTCAATATTGATGAAATGTAACCAACGGATGTTCCATTAAATATTTGCTGTGAGACAAAGAGCAGAAAGGCCTTGGTCAAACTTGTGAATGTGCAGCAAACAGTTGACATCTGATGACCGGTCCTTCCACCTGACCTCTGGTTCTCTGTAGCTTCAGCAGTTGCTATGGACCTTTTTGGTCATTTCTAATCTGTTGAATCAGTTTGGTTGGATGATTGATAAAACAGTGCCCATTACACCACTGTTGCAAAGAATTAACATTGGCTTAAGACTGCTTTAAAATTCTGTGCCTTGGTCTACATGAAGCTGTTTCTTTACAAATGTCAGTCAAGTTTATATGTATGGTACATTTTCAGCAAAAAGGCAGTTCAAAGTGCTTTACATAAAAAAAAGAAACTTATAAAGACTGAAATTGAATTATTCAGGGGTGTCCTCTTCTAATTAGGTGACTCCTGAGGGAAATTGGTTGGAATGGATTTTATCAATGGTATCAAAACAAGCACAAACCATTTTTGCTTTTATTTCACAATTACGGGCACTTTGAGATGGTCTCTTGCACATGAAATTAATTCATTTAGGTTTATGGTTGGAAGCAGAGAAAATGTGAGAATATTTAAAGGTGTGCTTTTCTGCAAACTAGGTGCCGTAACACACAAACTGCACTCACCAAACTCCAATCTCAATGCTTGTTCTTGCAAAAACATGCATTCCCTTTTCAAAAATCTCCAAAATGAAAGTGCCTCACACCATTAGAAAGAATGCGTAGCCTTAAGTTTGAGTGGGAAGATAAATGATGGCAGTGTGTGGAACCACAATTACACCTGCTGCCATGAGATTGCACTCCTCCAGACACTGAAACTGTGAAATGCCTTTTAAAGTTTCTCCCAAATTGCCATTCAGATGAATCATAAAGGTAACAGCAAAGGAAGGCATTCATGAAAAAAAAATATATATTTTTTTCCAGTCTGCATGAAAATAAACCAAAAGGGAGACTTCATACTGTCTACATACATTACAGCAGGAACAATGCCAGCGGGTTTAATAGGAGGAACTGTTTTGTTGACAAATTTCACTTTTAAGTAAACCACCAACCAGTCTGAAGATCTTGAAGAAGTCCAGATTTGCATAAAGTACGTCTTCAATTCTCTGCAGCCTTTGCTGGCTGAGGGCACACATGGCATTGCGCACCCCATGGAGCCCCATTCGACTGGGGAAGATGATGAAGTGCTCCAGCAAGGCTTGGCTGCATGCTATGTCTTTCAACTGTAGGTCTGGGACACCAAAAGCAAACTGGGAAACACAAAAAGAAAGGAAAAAAATTGCTTAGAACGTGTGCATTTAAAAGAAAACACATTTTTATCGTTTCATTAAACAAACTTGTTCTGAAAGAAAGAAAGGCCCACCATAAAGCTAGTATTGCACCCAAGCCGAATGCTTCTTTTATCTCTTTGGCCTAAGATTAGCCAAGTGGCAGTGGACAAACTTTGACCTCCAGATGATTGAAGCTGAACTCTCATAACTTAAAAAGTTTAATTGACCTTCCAGGTCACTGATCCTTCTCTGTCCCAAGAGAGGATTTCAAGTATCTTGGTGTTATATTTACAAGTAATGGTTGGATGGAGCCATTACTCCATCCCCAAGATTTGGGGATTTCTGCTCAAATGCAGGAAATGTTCCAGTGTATCGTGGTGAAGAAGAAGTTGAGCTGCAGGTCTTGGTTTACTGGACTGTCTGTGTTACTTTTTTCTATCTTTTTAATCAAGAAAGTCGATTAAGAACACGTTCTCAATTGCAACAACACCCTGGTTGAGAGGTGACAGATGCTGGGAGTTTCACACTACCTGAAGGTAGACCCAGAACCAACCCAAGGGAATATATAGTCCTTCTTTTATGACAAAATCTTAGGTTCCTCCAGAATGAGCTGCAGATTCATTCTGCAGGTCCAGGTAGGTCCAGGTTCCTACCTGGACCTTATACCTCCTATACCAACCAAATAGCAAGTTTAGCTGTAGAACATCCTGAGTCAGAGGTTAAAGTTTTACCTGTTCCAAACGTAGCTGGGCATTGGCGAGTTGGTAAACAATAGATTCAGAGAGGCCTGCGTCTCTTAACAGGAAGGCTGTAAGGACCTCATCGTCCTTCAGAATGTCATCAATCTTCAGTCCACGGCCTAAAAGGAAAACCATTAACATTGATAGTGAAAGATCAGACACACGCAGAACAATATTGGCCAGAGCAACACTGGAGAAGGAAATGATTCACAGGAAAACTTTAGGCTTGGTTATAAACAATCATTTTCAGGAGAGCATTGGCTATTATACTGACTGAAGCGTTCCTTCTTTTTCTGTTTACCTGCAACGGCGGACGGATTGTTGCGTAACGTGTCCATAAAGTTTGAGAAGGATGCCATCTCACGCCAAAGTCTACCATACTGCTGGACCTCTGTCTCGTTGAGCAGAAGCTCCTGGATGTCAACGTAGAATCGTGCCAGTCTAAAGTTTGTTGAAAATAACAAAACAGCTTTAAATAAATACTTGCTCACAGTGAATTTAAGAGTGCTGTTTTGACCTTACATGGAGTTGTTATAGTTGGAAACGATGCCCGGTGACTCTCCCTGTGTTGGATATCTGAAGCAGGGATTATTAGCGTTGCAAAAGATACCCTGAATCCAGGGGAGAATCCCTGCCGATGGCAAGGCCTTGTTGGGGAAGTGACCTAAAGAAACAGACATTCAGAGGGAATGTCAAAGCTCAGGATGTGATTATTAGAGACTCTCCAAATGGGATGCCCTGTGTTATTCTTTCCATGTAAAGAACTGCGGCAGATATCAATATGTTTTCATAGATGAGGGTGAGTTAGCAGTGCAAGCTCCTTCTCACATTCATGCTGCTGGTAGAGAGGATTGGCCTTCCTCAGCCACACCAGACCAATGAATAACAAGACGGGCCAGGAGATCTCCACCAGGAAGCGGATCTAAAGAGAAACAGTCCGTCACTGGGAAGCACAACATAAGACATAATCCTGAAAGCTTAAAAGATGCTGTATCATGAAAAATTCTGTTTGGGCTGTTTCAAAAACCCATGTACAAATCTGGGAAGGTTTATACCTTCTGCCTTTTGCGAAGAGTCCAGTTCTTCCATAGTAACAGGCGGATTTGTGAGCCTGTCTTCATCGCTCTGCAGCTCAACCCCTGGACGGGGTCATCAGACTGTGAAGAATCTGCAGAGACAAAACTTTAGTGGTGAGCGGAGCGATTCACCACTTAGACAGCAGAGCAACTATCGGTAAGAAAAGGTCTGAATAGCACGGAAATGATTACTCCATGACATGACGCATGGGATTAACGAGGGATTATTTACAGTGTCTTGCAAAAGTATTTAAATCTGTTTAGCTTGAGTGTCTTTTATGAGAATTTTATGTGATAGAGGATGAAAGCAAATGGTAAAAATCTTTTAAAATATTCTAAAATACATCCTTCAGGATCAAAATACATTATTATTTAAACTGCAGTGTGTTATTTTCCTCTTGAGGTACAGCATATATATCTTCATTTATATAAGGATATTTGTATTTATTATATTTATAAAATAACTGAATTTAAGGAAACAGGTCAGGTAGGTAAAGTAATTAAATTCTTGCCACTATGATTACCTTTGTTTAATAAATATAGTGGGGGATTGTCTGTTGTTCACTTAGAAATGCACTTGCTGACAAAAAAAAAAAATAATAATTACAAATTGCACTGACTAAAAAAAGTGTACTACTATTTTTTACTATTTTCTACTATTTTTTTGTATATTTGTGCTCAAGGTTTCTTGAACCTTGAGCACAAAAGGTTCAAGAAATTTGCTCATCATCCATTTTTATTTCACATTATTCCGGACGAACAATAACTGAAGCATTTGATTGTTAATGAGTTCAAACTTGTGTGTTTGAATCAGAGTAAGCTGAACGAACTGGTGATGATCAAAGAGATTAAGTAGTGCTAATTTGGAAATGTTTTCATTCAAAATGTTCCATCTGATCGATGGCCATATATTTTTGGCACTGTTCAATTGAGTAAATGTTAAATTTTGCAATGTCTCCTTGAATACGATTCTGATTCGGCTTCATTCTATCTGAATTTCAGTCAGTCTGTTTCTAATTAGCGAGTTATTTGACTTCATTTTGCATCGTCCCTCTGATGTTGACTGCATGGTGATGGTCCAGGCTGTAATGTAAGTAAGTGCATGGTGGGTCATATCCCTCCTCAAAAGACAATCCCCATTGTGGTGACAGCATCATGCTATGGGAATACTTTTTTCCAAAGGGAAACTGGTCAAAGTGGATGCAGCTAAAAATAGGGCAAACCTGGTGGAGAGGCTGGAAAAGATTTAGTCCTAAACATACAGACAGAGCTACTAGGGATTGATTTAGATCAAAGCATATCATTTGTTAGAATGGCTCAGTTAAAGAAAAAAAACTATAAACTTGATGTTCACAAAATCTGAAAGAAATTTTAACAGTTTTTCAAAGACAAATGGGCAAAAATTGCAGCTGGATGTGTAAAGTTAGTAGAGAGATAAACCCAAAGATGTAAGTGTAAGAAGGTGGTCCTGATCAGGGGTACTGAATACAAATAGTCTCTATAACCACATATCATTCCTCTTTAATTGAACATTTTATAAATAGTTCAGCCTTTAAAGCATGAATACTTCTGGACACACTTGAAGAAAGTCAAATAAGTCACAGTGAAGTTATACGTCTTCTGCCAATGAAGCTTTTTAATTGGAAACATAAAAGTTATGAGTGAGAAAGAGACAAAAATCATGAAACAGAAAAAGACCATTTCCTTTATTTGCTTACAATGAACTAACCGAAAGGCTTGTTATCTTTACTCTCTCTGAGCAATAACAAAGTCATGTAGTCATTGTTTGTTTCTCACCAGCCTTGACCTCCTTTTGGATGTCACCCAACTTTCGATCTTACCTGATTGTAATAGGCCTTACTGTTAACTCTGGAATTGTCTTGACTCACACCTTTAAACCACTTTAAGAAAAGCCTTTGGAGGTGTTCCTGAGAAACAGTTTCTTACCCTCACGGAGCCACTGTTTCGTCAAACTGTGACTCCTCAACACAGTTGCTAAGAAAATTTAAGGATGACTTCATGTCTGCATTCACATGCCACCTGAATGACAACTACAATCTAAACCTGATCCGTCATGGGATCTTTTTTTTACGAGAAATTAATCACTGTGCACAAGTTATTCACAGATGGAGCATCACATAGCGCAAGAACATGTCCAGTAGATTACTGTAGACTGCCAGATGGAGAATACGGGCAGACCAACACTTGTGAAGAGAAAAACAAAAGGGGAACTGCAGCTAGAAAACAGAGGAGGCTAAAAGCTGTTATTATGTCTGAGTTCTCGGAAAGCATCTTTTTACTCAAAACACAAATTACACACAACAGGATTGCTTTACACACGCTCTGCAGAATTCAGGGAGAAATTACCCTGCAAGCGTGTCGCAACCTATCAAAGAAACTTAAACAACAAGCGATACATTACTTCAACCATGTCAGCAATAACAACCACACACTCACACACACCTGTCAGGTCTTGTAAGATGTTTCAACCCATCAGATTAATCAGTTGGATTCTCAGGCTTACCTTCTCACCGGATCACAACAAAGTCGAAAAACATCAAGGAAAATGGTTTCACAAACAAGCTGAAGTAATGCAAAACATTAAACCGGGTAGAAGAAGTGCTTCAATGACTCCGAGCTGCCCACCCTGTCTCTCTTTCTCTCTCTCTCCCTCTCTGCGCTGCAGGTCAGCAGCACTCCTAATCTGATTGCTCTAATCTCCCGGCTCAACATGGGCAGGCAGAAAAGAGACAACAGTCATCCATTTTGAGGTAGAATAAGGAAGATACCTGCAGGAGAAGGAAAAGGAGAGAAAGCTGACGGAGAGAAAAGCGGGAGGTGGTCTTCATCACAGCAGCAGCAAATGTTTGTCAAAGAAAATAACCTGAGCAGAAATGAAACTGCACCAGCGTGTAATCCCACAACTAAACACCTACAGAATAAATTAGGAGTTTGGATTTATAGGACACAGGAGCAAAGGCGAGACTAAGAGACAGCAGCATTTGTTTCAATTTTTGTGTCTGAAATGAGTTTCCTCTGAGAGGCTGAGCGGAGAAGGCGCAGGTGACATGAGTAATTAGCTGAGGAGAATGTGAAGGTTTCAAAGTAGGACATTAAACCCAGCTGAGCCCCCAGCAGATGGAAAACATACTGAAACCACAATCGATTCGAGTTGGAGCAAATTTGAAACCCATCAAATGCAGAAGGAAAAACAATCCAACTGGATGCATGACTGAAATATTAAGAAATGAAAAATCTAAAGCTGCGAGTAAAGCCAATAGTTTTATGAGTTTCCACATTCAATCCAGGTTCTAAATAACTGAAATCTCACCGTATTTATCAACGTCTAAAAATGGTTGGTTGAATTCCATGTCTTTGTGTGTGTTTTTTTTAAGTAAGTAAATAAATCTAAAGGTTTTAAATCTAAATGCATCCATTTGAGTCCTGATGGGTCTGGTGCCGATTTCCAGCAGTTAATTGTTGGAGGACCAGATGAAGGAAAAATCTGAATTTTGCATCAATGTGCTTGTATTATAAAATAAAATAGGTTCTAATAAAAATACATGTAAATAATAAATTTTTAACACTGAAGAGTTAGTGTAAATGTTTGAGAAACTATCCTGATGTGCTATAGGTACAAATAAACTTCATTACTAGACTTTTTTCTGCTTAGTAGTTATTTTACAGATTTGTTATTTCTCTATTTTAAAAAAAAAATTAAGGAAAGATACAATAAAAATAAACTGAAAAATGAATTTAAAAAAAACCCCCAAAAAACAAGTTTAAAATAACTTTTGTTTTAATTTGCAGCAAGAACTGTTGCATGAATATATAAACATTTACAAATATGTGCTGTAAGGCTTACATATTGAGAGAAGATGTACCAATCACAGGCCACTCAGGACACACTTAGTAAGAAAAAGAAATATTTTCAATTAATTATATTAAGAAAATCGCATTGAAAATATTCCAATTGTTCCCTGTAATGTGAAATACATTACATATTTAAATTTAACAATTAAAGGGACATCAGCACTTAAGTCTGGAAGTGCAACATGTAAAGTGTCATTATGTAACAGATTAACACTGGACTTACAGCTAACAGGGAAATAACTTCTTTTTGGCAAATATACTGTTTAAAAATATAGCAGACAGTAAACATTGTTGTTGGCACCGCAGTCTATGTATTTGTTTTGCTTCCTTTGACCAACTTCTGTTGGTTCTGTCTTTAACATGTAAAAAGGAATATATTAGTACTTTGAATACTTTCATGGTTTATTTTTACTTGCCTACATGTTCTCCCATTCACCACAGACATATTAATATCTACAAATATAACTTTTTGTTCTTTTTTTTTTTTTTTTCAAACAAAATGAGCCTCTCTGTGTTCGTTCTCCTGCAGCAGTCGAAGTCTTTGGTAGATGGGTTTGCTCCCAGTAGGGCTGAGGTCATCGGGGCTGCTGGGAGAGGGAGACTGCGGGGGAGAAAGAGTGGGGGATGTCGAGACCCCGGGGTCAATGGCGCTGTCTGTGGAGTCCTGAGTCTGGTGATGTGTTTTTACTGGGGTTGTGGAAGGAGAGGGTGCTGGGGAAGTGTTGGTGGAAGTGAGCGACGTGCTGGTAGCTGTGGTTGTAGTCCAGCTGGAAAGTGTCCTGGATCTGCTGCTACTGGAACCTGGGGGAATGTAGAAGGTTCCTGGCGGGGGCTGTAGAGTCCGTGGAGCCCTGAGTGTTAGTGATACGGTTGGTGAGCTGCTGGCAGAGGATTCTGCATCTTTTTCCCTTTTGGAGCTCCACACAGACTTGACTGGCAGGATGGTAGAGCTGCTGGAGAACATGGTGCTCACGCTGCTAGTGGCCGTAACCACAGAGGCCGCGGTTGCAGCAGCACCAACCGTGATGGGCAGCGTGGCCTTCACCGGCTGCAACCCGGAGCTGGTGGGCGGCAGATTGGCGACTATCATGGCAGTTCTGGATGTCATGTCATAGTGCTTGTACTTCTTATCCCATGTCCTTCTCTGCATCGTCTGTGTGTCGATAAATGGTGTGATGTAATAGGTGCTTATTCTGGATGAGCCACTCTGTCGAGCCCTCTCAGGTTCTGGGATCTCCTGAATCGTTTCTGTGTCCCTCTGAGCGGAGCTTCCATCGACCACATCCGTTTTGTTCCGGTTATTCCTCTCCAGAATCTGAGCCGGTGTCGGCAGGCGTTCCAGCGGCATGCTGATCGGTCGAGAAAGGTGCCGACCGACCTGGTTACGCAGCTGGACCTTTGTTGGCAGGGTGTTTGTGTGATAGGCGAGCGAGGAGCTGGGGCGGTTCAGCGCCAAGGTTGATCTCTGGACCTCTCGTCCGCCCGACGTGTGCAACCCATTGAGCTTCTCTGCGGCTGAAGAGTCTGATTGGTCTTTTCCGGCCTGGACCTCATGCACTTCATCCAGGATGTGCGATGATGGGATTACCGAGGAGTATCTCTTGTAAACTTTGGCACTCTGAAGGCAGAAATTGGACAGAGGATTACAATGTCATCACATTTACCAATCTAAATTTTACAACATACAACTCAAAAACAGCCAGATGGAAGAACAGGAACAAGGAAGGAGCTTGTAATCTCACTACCAGCTTAAAATATCAGCCACATTCATTACTATCTGCTAGCTAAGGTAAGATAAACATATTAGAAAAGTCCAAATTTGAACTTCAGAAAAACCCACACGGTTAGAAATAATAAAATCACTTGAGGCACAGGTATTGACACCTGTACAAGCCTATGCTGCCAACCAACAGTGCTTAGTCATCAGGTATCGCTGTCAAACAATCTCTTGACAGGTAGGTAGAATCTAAACTGTTATTGCGGAGGCTTTGCCTGCTCCTGAAAGAAATCTCTTAGATCAGTGCTGTTTTTGCCCCTTGGTTTATAGTTTCTCTGAGTTTTAAGTTCAGCTTCTCTGTATTATTTAGTCTTGTTCCCGCAGTTTCCCTGCTTGCATTCTACCACAGGTGTTTTTCATCTCCGCTGATTAGGTCCCCTGGTTGACATTTTCCATAATTGCCTCAGTATTTAAACTCACAGGTTTGCTTTGTTCATAGCTGGAATTTTTCATTTCTCTACCTCCAGTCTATGACCTTTTCTCCCAGTAAGTTGCCCCTTTTTGATCAATTATAACGTAAAAGTATACTACAGTTTATGTTTATGTCAAACATGTACATTTTAGAGCTATTTAAAGATATTCCTACAATAGGGGGATTTCAATGAAATCAGTTATCTTTTAACATTTTTTTTAGCTAATTTTTGTCATTTTTAACAATGTTGTTTTACATCCCATGAGCCGTTTACATCTTTCATTGCAACTTTGCAAGTAATGTTAAGTCAAAAAATTTAAATGATGTGAATCAAACTGCACCATCAGGGTCCTCCTCACCTCCTTGATGTCCGTTAGCGAGGTGGAGTGTCTGCTGAGCTGGCGCACCTTCTCCTGTGGGGTCAGCCTGGGAGATGCTTGTGCACTGGTGGTGGTGGTGATTTCGGAGCCAGATGGAGTAGGTGCATCAAAGATCGTGTGAAAGTGTCTCACCATCATCTCTACCATCAGCGCCTGGCATGGGTAATCCACCAGAGAGGAGAGAGACACCTCTGCGTCGATCTGTCTTGGTTTTACCAGAGTGGGTCCGAAGATAATCCCCAGGTTACTTGCATTCATCTTGTTCTCATCAGCGTGTTTACTCACTCTGGGAATGCAAAGGGGAACAATGAGCTTGATAAGAAATATGCTTTTAGTCAGTTTATTTTCTTTGGGACTTCAAAAATACATTTTTAAATAAAAAATTAAAGAAAAGTTTTTTTAAAGAGTGTCTGCAGTGCAGTGATGAATGGATATTATAAACAATGGAACCCAGAATAAAGCTTGGAAATACATGGTGATGTTGATTAAGAAAGAAAACAAAATATCCCCTATGCTTATTACATAGTACTATACTAGACACTGGTGTAGTATGTTTGAAAACTAGATCAATGATACTGAATAAACCACAGCTTTAATGCTGTCATTTTCTAACAGTTCCTGCCAAGCTTTAGGGAAGTCTCTGTTTCCCTATGTGTGTCATGAGGAAGTTGGCAAGTCAGTGTGACTGTAAAAAGAGAGACATACCAAAGCCTGTCTCTTAGTTTCAGATCATACCTGTTTAGATGTGTGATAAGGTAACACAGAGTCCTGTAGTTGGCTGTGGGCAGCTGACGCAGCAGATCTTTGATTTTCAAAAGAACTCTGCTCATCTGGGCGCTTGGTGCTCCTTTCTCTCCCGCCTGGGAACTCGAAGGTTTTTCAGCTTCTTCTGTTATCACTCTCTGACACTCTTTAGCCAAGCCAATAAGGTTGTTATAGAATCGGTACTGGATCAGTGGTTCTGGCAACTGTTGGAAATGAATGAAACTATCAATATTGATTCGGACGTCATTAATTTTGGGCTGTTAATGATGCGACATGGTTTATGCTTTTTAATGCCCTTTGAAAACCGTCAGGAGAGTGTTTTGTTGTGGCACTGACGCAGAACAAAGAATGACTGTCATTCCCCCTAAAGCTACACAGTTGAAACTGCTTCTCTGTAACTTCCTGTTGTACTTCTAATTAAATATGAATGGGGATTTATGTATATTTTGGGACCAGCATGAATTAGAGGAAATTCACAGTAAAGTCAGACTTTTAAAAAAAATCCCATTAAAACTGTAGATTCATTCCTCTCTGGTAATGGTTTTATGATGCATGCCATGTGCATCATAAAACCCCAAAATCACAATGCCATTCATGCTAATGAGAATATCTGAACTTCTGATTGGTACAGCAGCTGAAGATTTAACTGAACATAATAACAGACGTCGACTTAAGTCATTAATTACAAAAAATCTTCAGTAGGAATCAGTAGGAATTTGATAAAGACCTGTCTCAGGTAGAGTTTGAGAACATTGCTGATGTCGTGAGGTGAGAGTTCAGACAGTTCAACCAAATCCTTCCCGTTTTCAAACGCCTGACAGAGCTTCTCCACTCTGGATTTGGCCCCATTTACACGATAAATGCCCTACAGGAGTAAAACAGGCACATTCATAATTATCATGAACCAGCTTAAAAGATTATTGTTAACTGATCATGTAATTATTGAGGAGATTTTAATAATAAAACACACAAAGGCCATAAAAGTACCTTGATGTTGAGGGCTCTGCTTTCGATCTCAGTGGTACACTTTTTGATTATAAAGGGGATTCCATCCGGACAGTTCTTCGCTGCTTGGGCGAAGTCGATACCGAACAGCTGCAGCCTGCCCTGCAGCTTTTTGTGACCACACTGGATAGGGAGTGTCTCTAAGCATTTCTTATGGCATGCCAAGGAACACTGGCAAAAAGATGCATAAATTACAATTAGGTGACACAAAATTAACACTTGTGTACTGCTCTATCTGTAGAGTTAAGCCAAAAATATTCTGTAACCTTGACAAATTTTAGATTTTAAATCATGTTTATTCAACTATAAAGGAAATGAAACGGACATTTATCAAAACATTATGAAACAATATATTTGTTTTATTACAGATTATTAAAAAATAGATTTGGAACAATTAAACAATTAAGTGACACTTCAGTTAACTGGTGTCTTTAGTTTTCACTGGTAATTTGTCTGTTTATCTTTGCTGTTCAACTCCATGTTTTTGAGTTTGAGAGGCCTGTTTGCCTTAATTTTAGCTATTTTCACTGATTCCAATCCATCAAAACAATACATCCAATCAAAAGAAACATGTTGGGAGAAATTATAAAATAACTTTACACCTGAATCTGTCAGTGCTGTGAACAATTTTCAGCTTAACTGTATCAACAATAAGACACATCACTTTAACAGTGATATCAAGGTAATATGATTTGTACCTCTTCACATTCGGCTCCATGAAATACAACCAGGCTGTCACACTCTCTGCACTTGGATGGGGCTCGTAGTTTTCTTAGCTTATGCGTTTGAGCAGCTTTTGACATCTGAGTATTTCGGAAAGGACCAGGAGAACCTAAAGTCTCTGTCACCATCTCTACCAGACCTAGCAGTAAAAGTAAAAAAAGAATAGATAAACAGGTATTTTTATTATTTCCCCATAAGAAAACTAACATAACTTCCCGGGAAAAACACTGAAGCTTAACTTTGGGGAAGTTGCTGGGCTTTGTTTCCGTCATCTAACTGTACAGATAGTCTTCCCTTTATTTGATGTTCAAACCAAGCACAAAAACTAATGTAATCCCAATCAATTATTCTCTGCAGACCAAAAAAGCATATGAAGTGAAAACATCATGTTCCAAAACTGACATCCAATCAGTACAATGACGCAATCTGCTATGCATGAGAGAAGATTATGCAATCCCTTCAAGACATTTTTATTTCCCTGTGTCAACTAATCTGCAGGCTGTTCTTAGCAAAACAAAAAAAAAGACAAATAGATGTTTCCTACCGTTGTCAAAAGGACAGAGAGGCTCCCTGTCATCCAGATCGTCAGCTGAAGACATGGTCCCGGTGGAGGGAGTTCTGGGCAGCCGCCTCTTGAAATCACCTGTTTAGTCATTAAAAACAAGGTTACGATGTACTACAACTAAATCAGATTACAAGAAGTTACTATCAACAACTACAAAAGAGAAACTGTGATGGTCACATGAGTACATTAAGCTTTAAAAAAAATCAGTAAGTAGTGTGTCATTAAAGTTTAGCAGGAGAAGGAAGTGAATTTGGAATGAATGTGTTTATTTATCCTCTGCATAAAGTCAATAAGTTACTAAAAAGAGAAGTGTAAAATATTGAAATGATATAATTCATCTAATAGTTGTCAGATACAATCCTGCATAAATTGTCTCTCTGTCAAGTATTCATCTTTTTTATGCATATACATCTACTAAATAATACATCATTCTCAATGCATAAATTTAATAAAAGTACAATTTTAACACAACTTTTTTAATAGCTTCTAATGAAATAAAAACATATATATATATATTTAGAAGGGAATAAATGTGAAATCTTCATGCCTGGGCTAGCGGTGGGGGAGTCCATGGATCTGGATTCGCTGCTGCCCCCAGCGCTCTCTGAGTCGCTGCACATCCCGCCCTGGCTGCTGGAGGTCCAGGTTCTTAGCGGCGCCTGGCTCCTTAGCGCTTCAGAAACACAGAAACAGAAGAAGCAAGGTTCAACAAAATGGCATTTGTTTGGTGGTTTTTCAGAACCTGGCAGTCACACTCACATTTTAGACTTATGAGTAAGCAGCACACAACCTCCACTGCTTTAGACTTAAAAAGAGACAAAAACATTCCCATGAATCAGCAGTCGGGGTAAATCCCCTCTGGGACTGATAAAGACAGAAGCAAATTGAACCAATAGATTGTCATGGGCTGTTTAACCTCCTGTAACAAGAACTGTTTTATAAATAAAAAACAATAGAAAATCAACATCCGGAAACTCACATGTGCTAACATGCATACCTGGAATGTCTGTGCTGCTGTTGGATCTTCGTTCACTGATTTTTGAAGGTCGGTGAAGAGCGTGGTCTACGTCGTCTCCGCTCAAAACGTCACAGGAAGTGATGGAGCCCTGCGACAGGTTGCCATGAGAAGAATGGGTGCTCCCTTGAGACCTTTTGGTAAATCCAGACCTGGAAAATAAAAAATAAAAAATAAAAAAGTAGATTTTTAATGCTTTCTGATTTTAGTTGCAGTTGTCGTTTTAGCGTCCTACAGTCAGTCCAGCATTACTACATTATGTTGAACCAAGACTGTCATAGGGAAAACTGAATAAAACTGATTACTTTTATTTTCTGGAACAGAATGAATGTAACATGAAGAATACAGGTTAACCATAAATAAAGCATAAACATTCTAGCTTTGTAGAAAAAATTAATGGTATTTGTAATGTATCATTAGTAAGGTTATATTACTGGCAAAAAGATATCTGGTTTACTGCATTTTTTTTTGTAGTTCCACAGTTGATAAGCAATCATTTAGGATTTTTGCTGTGCAGCTGATTTTACACAAAGTATGCAGCTGCAAAGCCACAATGAGCAAAAGCAACAATTAGCTACCTTCCAACTAAACAGCATGCACATTTGGTTTGCAGGATGTATGTTGTATCTTTTTCTAGTGAATATAACTTTTCCCAAGCAATTTCTTGTGTGACAGAGACTATATTGGTTCTCTGTTTGTAATGGTATGCACTCTGTTCTCTGTGATATTGTCGTGGAACAGAGAGTGCAGCTAAAGCACAAGCAATTACATTTTGCAACATTCAAAGCAAAGAGCTCCATTTATAAACCAGTAGAACAGGCTTTTTCCCCCACATAAATACCAGTAAGGATAAAATGTTACCAGTTGAACTATCAATGACTGTAGAGTAAGCAGTGGTTAGAACCTGAATGGTTAGGATAATAAATTATAAAGCTATGCATGTTGCAGGTGGCATATTGTCACAGTTAAAGTTGCTTTCTTAACCTAGTTAAGGCCTTTAATGACCAAATGTTTTGTCACAAAGGCAAATTTGCCCAATTGAAAGTAACCATGGGTCACAAAAATGTTATTCCTTCCTCACTTAATATGCAAAACATTTGCCTAGTTTTTTATTTTTAACTGATCAAACACACAAACATGCAACATTGTAATAAGCAGAAAAAGGAATATTAAATCATTTTAAATCTCAACTACATAACAAAAAAATTTAAAGTTTATCTTATTTTAAAGACTTGCTCTACCTTTCTGAGACCAAGTGTTTTCTAATTTGCTGCTCTAGAAAAGAAAAGCTTAGGCTAAGATCAGCAACAAAAACAGGATGCAGGTCTTTCTTCAAAAAGGCTTGTTTAAGAGCCAAGTTTAGTGAAAGGCACGTTCAAAACTATTTGGAGAAAAAGGCTGCTGGATGTTTGGAAGTTCTACTTTCTATGAAATAAAAATAAAAACAAAGCATGTAATAAAAAATAAGTTTTTATTTTATAAGATTAAGCTGGTGGTCCAGATTTGTACCATTTTTTAATTGTAATTGGGTGACCCACAAAATTATTCAATGGTGCTGATAAAAGCTGATGTTAAGAAACTGCGATTAGGACATCTATAAGGAGAAACAACAGAAACAAAAATTTGTTGCAAGTGAGAGAGACCTACTCTCTCACTTGCAAGAGAGTAGCTTGCAAAATGTAGAGCCTTACAATTATTAAGTTTTCAATCAAATCTGTCAGGTTGACTTTAATTCACTTCAGTGTTGAGTCAGACTGGGACCCAGTGCTGGCAAAGCCCAACATTGGGATTGGCATCTGTCCCTAAAAGGCCTGATCAGCAAATTCCTAGAACAAGGTAGCGAAAATATTTCTCCAAAAGTGATTAATTATGTTTCTAAAATACGTTGTCTTAATGTAAAACCAGAGATTGATTGAAAAAAGTAGGAACAAAAACTGAAAGGAGACTAGTTAGCAGATTACTGCCACAAATTGCATAACTGAACAAAAACCTTCACAATACTAAATGTACACACATTCCAATCATTTCACTCTTTAGTTTTTATATTTGTGATTAAATCTAACAGAAATAACAAATTTAACCTCTGTTCTTAATTCATACTGTTAAATTAGGTTATGAAACATTGTTTATTTTTCTGTGTAAAATCTCGCAACTGTCTGGCTCTGAGAGAAAACTTGGGGGCACCTCGAAACCAGAGCCAAACTCTCACGCTCGCAATCTTCCCTGCAGCATTCAGCCTGCGACACAGATATTTCCTGAGGAAGGGCAAGAAATTCAACACGCGATCTGTCTCTCCCAGATTTTGTCTCTCTTCCTCCTACTCTGACTCACTGTTACCTCCACTGAAAGAAGAACTGAACAACTTTAAAATGGGAGGGGAAGGCTATGAAGAAACACTGAAAGAATTTTTTTTTAAACAATGTTAAACTAAAAGAGCCCAAGATTATGTGTAAACCAGGCTTAATTTAACAAGAAATATACAAATACAGCTCCGTAAGAGTATGAATTAAGCTTGAACTTTGACAAACTGTCGCCTTACAAGTATAAATGTCAATATATTTATGTGAAATATCAACTTAAAGTATTGCGCAATTGTGAAGCGGAAGGAAAAGACGGAAGGATAAGACATCTGACATACATTTGTACTCAGACTACTTTATCAGGTTGATAAAGTCAACTTGTATAAAGCAAATTTTATTTGCCTCATACTTCTAGCAAATAAAATCCAATGCAAGAAATTATAACCAAAATATCATATCTTCTGGCTTTGGAAGAGATATACGGAGATCTGTAGCTGAAGTGCGAGAATCTGTTGACAACACAACTATTACCACTCCACCCCACAAATCTGGCCTTTATGGAAGAATGATGAAAAAAAATGCATTGTTGAAAGAAAGCCAGAAGACACATTGGCATTTTTTGACACAGCAAAAATGTGGAACAAGGGGCTGTTGTTATGTGTGGCTTGAAAACAAATAAAGCACATCAGCCTGCACACACCATAGAATGTGCAGTAACCTTCCCTTTATTTTCTAGTTTGTCATAAAATAAAATAACATTTATAGTTACTGTAGCTTACCTGAAATTTTCAGAGAAGGAGTCTGGCTGAAGATGCTCTTTAGGAAGATTTTTAGGCAGGTTCCGGACAAAGTTAGCGTAGCATCCACCTGGTTCATACAACTTGGCATTCTCACTCAGGGCTTGGAAGTGGGTTGGGAGCGACACCATCTGCACCTGCTGCATCTGAAACCAGTTCACTGACACCTATAAAAAAAGAAAACACAAGGATGGTTGGCATTTTACAAAATATTAGTGTTTTATCACTGCATGGGAAGCAAATCAAATTTAACTGAAGGGATGAACTGATAGAAAATTTGGGTTAATACCAATATTTGATATTTATATTACTGTCATGGGTGATAAGCAATATTTTATATATTACATGTTCTTTACAAGCAACAGGAAATAATGTTGCTTGTGGAGACAATTCAAGCACTTAGTATGCAAAGGTAAGTGAATCTCTATCAGTCCTGACTGGAAATCTATATAGGGTAGGAATAGATTTAGTAATGTATTAGTTATTACTGTTACTGTCACGTGACCAAACAAATGCCAGATGACAAACCCCCCAGAAACAAATGGCAAAAAGATGGAAATAAGTATAGGTTATTAATATTGACCTAGTTTAACTTTTCTAACCGATACCGATATGTTAGTGCCAATATATTGTGCGTTCCTTAACAGACTAGCTAATTTCTCATCTGGAAATAATAAATTGGTTTCTCTTACAGCTTTGAGTGTGAGGTCACACTGGAAGATCATCTCTCGGATCTGTGTGAGGATTGTGCTTTTGATATTGGCCAGATCCATCCGTTTGATGCCTGCGTCAGCCCTGCAGCTTTGGAAATGGTACTGAGCTTCCTCAGCCTACTCAAAAACAATAGACAATGGTTTATGGAAGTTGCTCATCCCAAATAGGTGGCACCACAATCCCCCTGTGTAGTAACCCTTGCAAACCTTCAGCATAGCCTCTTCCTCAAGCTTTCTCTTCTTCTCCAGCTGTTTGTTGCCAGTGCTAGACTGCTCCTCCTGGGAGCGGTTTGTAGACGATTGGGCTTTTCTGTACTCCTCTTTCCTCTGGTCATTCAAAGCTCGTGCCTTACGCAAAGTTGTGTCAACCTCTTGCTGCCAAAACCAAACAATTTTGCCACATTACTTAATTGATTGTGACAATGTATGAGCCAGTTACCATAGAAACAATCAGAGATGCCCTTTTCAATTTTTAGTCCAGCATATAAAGAGGGAGTGTAAGAAACTAACATTAATAGGTTCTGATGTGAAAACAATGAAATAAACAAATGTTTTTCTCTTCTCAAGAAACAGTTCTGTGCAGAAGAACTGCTTCGGTTCTTCTGCACAGTTGCATGGTATAAATGCAAGAATAACTTAGCAGAGCAGTTTGCTAAAAGAAAAGTTTACTCTGCTTTCCTAAGTGTGTTTCAAGTGTCTGTGCGGAGACTTTCAACAAACCATTTTCTTTTGCTCTCTCTGCCACTGCTCCTTAATGTCCTTCCTCAACTTGTCCAGTTCATTCTTGCGAGCCTGAAGAGGCTGAAAGTAAACAGAGAAAAGAACAGCGTGGAGTTACTGAAAGAACATTATAGAAGAAGTTTCGTCTCTGGACAATTAGGCAGCTCAAAATTCAAATCAAAATGAATTTCACTGTAAACTTAAAGCTTTCAAGGTGTCAAGTACACCTTTGAATAATCAAAATAAAAACGGAGAGAAATTAACAAATTAATTGATGCTTATATTCCATTAAATCATTACAGTGAGTATTAAAGATGATTCAAATGCAAAGGTTACAGAGCAATTCTTTTTTGATGCAATGATGAACATTTACCTGTATAAATTTATTGCTTTGGAGAGCCAATGCAGTCTGAATGAGCAGCTGGTTATATTCAATCTCGTTCTTGAATGTGGAAATGTAGATGTCACTTAGAGGCATGTAGTCCTGTAGGAAACATGGAGAAAGCAACATTTTTATGTGTTTTTGACTCTCTCTGTTATATAACTGTTTGAGACACCAATTCAGCAAGAGACCAAGGTCTCAAATAAAGTCTTAAGTTTGTTACCTGCTGACTGGCGAGCGTCGTTGCAGACTCTGCCATCTTGGTATAGCTTTTGGCATACTCAATATCTGACAGAAAAGATCAACACAAGAAGAAACTATAAAAGGCTGCGATCAATGAACTAAACAGCAAACATTGTTCATTATAGTTGTTCAGATTTTACAGAAAATCAAGAATGCCAAGAAACTGTTCCTCTCTTGTTGAAGAGGAACAATTTAATACTAAACATGTTCTTGACGGAAAGTTAACTATATATTTGAAATAAAAGTGAACTGAAGAACTGATCTTCCAAGTCTGAACTCTTCCATCAACGTCTGAATTCAGCAGTTTAATGCAGCAGTTCATGCTTTATGTAGCAAGGCACTTTTTTTCCACTCAAACATTTTATGATCAACAATCATAATTTAGTTTGTTCTGTAACATCTATTGTTTATATTCATCAAGACCAGTGTTATGCATGTCTCACCCATGGCCAGCCGTTTCTCCATAAACCCCAGGAGGTCTTTAATGTACTTTGACAAGGTCTTTGCATAAAGTAGAGCGGACTCGACCCCACTCTCATTCTTCTGCAGAGCCAAGTCAACCTCTTCTTCTTTTGACAGTGACAGCGCTGGGCCTGTGGAACCAGGAGAAGAAGCAGACATCACATATGTGGTGTGACGAGAATGTCCCAAAGCTGAATGTACATATCTCACTTCCACTTTCTAGCATATGTATGCTTGTGTGTGTGGGAGGTAGATTAAAAAAACAGAACAAGATCAGTGAAGTTCACAAGTTGGGAGAGTATGAAAGTACCAGGAACACTTCGACACAGTCTGGTAGCATTATGTTCCTTTTATGTGTTAGAATAGACAACCCTCTCAGCCGCTGGCCACACAGTATTACTCTTCAACAGGCATTAAAATGACCAACTAGTGTGGAAAAAGCTGCAGAAATAACAGGGGCTGAAGTCGAGGTTTAAGGCGGGTCTACCTCAGGCATTCAAGACTCAGAAGACTAAATTACTCAGCTACAATTGACATTTCAGACTGCCCAGAGCTATAAAACAATAATTACATGCTTTGTAAAAGAGCCATTAATCCCCCTCACGTTTGAGGTCAAAGGTGTTTCACACAAATATAGCTCAAAGATAAATAAGTGATTGTGAGGCTAACTTACCAACGAGATCCCTGCTCTCTGGAACGAAGCCCTCAGGATCCACAGAGACGTTGTCAAAAGACTGTGAAAAAGAGGTTTGAGATTAGAAGGAAGAGGAAGTGCACACATACAATCAAAGTCACACATCAGTAGTAGCTGGGGTTTTCAACACTTCAATTAAGTCCAAAAAAAACAAGTTCTTGAGACATTTTAAATAGAGGCGGGGTGAAATTGCTGCCATTAGTGAGCCTTTTGAGAACTTTCATGTTTCAAAACAAAAACTAGACCAACAAGAGGTCTAAAGGTGGAAAATAGACAGGTGGTGTCTCACCCTGCTCCTTTTGGTCTGGGACATCCCCAACCCTGAGCTGCTGTCCACATCTCCCATAAGGAAGTCAGAAACTCTGTGATGTAAACATGGAAAAGAAGAGAGATTAAATAGTCCATCGATCAACGAGCTCCTGCCTTTTCAGGTCCTATTTAACGGGGAAAAAACATTGGTGTCGAACCACAGTACTCACACATTGCCGAATGTGAATGCCAAAGTGTCGATGGATGTGTGTATCTCACTGAATATAGCCTGCTTGTTTTCTGAATTTACTTCCTTGAAGTTAATGCCTGGAGAGAGAGATAAAAGTAAACTAGAACTTCAACAACATAATCATGTTGTTGAATCATAAAACAGCTTTCCTGACCTTCCCCACTAAAAAATGTGAGATCTCTGTGGTTAGCTGATTTTTAATACATCAATAAAAGTAACAATGAAAACACAAGTGAGAAATTCAGGCAACACAGGAAGAAATAAAACATTTTAGCCTTCTTTCACATCAAATATTCAACTTTAATAACTAAATGTTTTCTACAGGATTTTCTACAAAAACATTTCAACCAATCTTTCAAGTGTCTACAACACATTGTCAGTGTACTCCTTTCCCATTTTGTATTTGTACTATTTTCATGAGCAACTTTCTTGGATATGAAAAGAAGCTGTCTGCCTATGAAAATATTAGTTTACCGGTAATGAAACCAGTGAAGAAGCAAATGGAGCAGACATCAGGAGAAAAGGAAGGCCAAATGCATTACAGTAAAAATGATCTGTTTTCCTCTTCTATGCTTTCAGCTTCTGTTTGTTCAGCATGATGTTTAGAATAAAGGGTTATCATTATTGAGGGAACAGAGACTGATATTTACAGTTATTAAAGTTATCCATTCCAAACAGCAACAAAAGATGCAAAAGTAAGGTTGAAATGTCAATTTCCTAATCACTTTGTTTTACTCCTCTTTGCATTTGTTTCTAACATAACTAATGACTGTTTCGGGCATGAATGCAAAGAACATGTCTTAATCTCTGCTTTCATGAAGAGTAATTGGAATTGGCACAAATCTATTATTGGTTCTTCTCTGATAACCCTCCTAAGCCATACTAAAGAAGTTAGCTTCTGTCAGAGCTGGTAAGCATTTGCATGCATTTAACAGTTTTAAATAACATGACAAAAAAGCATAAAAAATATGAAAACTAAGAAGATAAGTGTGAAGTTTGTATTTCATCCTACCAATTCAAAGAGTCCCTTTTTAAAAAGCCCTAATGATTGCCAAGGTGGAAAATTCAAAGAATATTCAGAAACAATCCCAAACTTTCCCTCCTTTGATAAAAAGTGATCGAATCCGTCGGTCCATCATACATGCTGCTCATACTCAAAAAACTGCAGCTTTTTAAAAGCTGCTGTTGACAGAGTCCCGGCAGTTTTAGAAAGCCATCCAAGCTGACATTCTCCGTGAACTTGTGCACCAGGCTTTCTTCGCACCAACCATTATGCCCAGGAAGATGACAGTGGAGGTGAGCAATCAGAGGAACCGAAGACACAGTGAGTGAAATCCAACTAAGCAGAGTACTTCCTGTCTGCCCCGCAACAGGAAACACTCGCACAGCTTGAATTCAGTGACATGTAAAACTACAGACAAGCGTGACAGCTCTTACCTCTTCATTCCACCGCCCAGTATTGTTATTTTGTAAATGGAACCAGAAAAATGCAGCAATTTGAATACTTAGCAGGGAACTTTCAATTTCCAGAGTGCTATCAAGCTTTTGTTTCTCCATTTTATCTTGATTGGAGCAAATTCAGTCCATGTCAGTAACGGACCGGTGATTAAAAATCCGAGAGGTCGCGGAATCCCGGGCAAGAACGGCGCCACATTCCAGGGAGACTCTGGAGGCCACCAGAAGAGAGGAGGCGCGGTGCGAGCCTCCCTGTTGTGCACCTCCCCGTCTCTGAATGCTAACACACAGCTCTGCACTGGCTTCTTCCTCAGGACATCCTGTGGGTCTCTAACAATGATTCCAGACCCTTGCCTCCCTTGTCGTAGCTGAAATTTGGAAACTGCATCATTCAAATATATAGCCTATTGTTGTTGTTGTTTTTTTCATGACTGACTGTAAACTAGGACATGAGCTTTGATAAAATTACTCGTTTTAAGTGTTCCAATTCTTGGATATACCTAAGTTCATCGCTGATCTGTCTGCGTTGTATTTTGGTCTCCATGATGCTGATTGTTCACACAGTTGCACTGCATTTTATTACGGACGTCCAAGTCATGTGGATTTAGTACAAAAGCATGTGCAACACTCTTAGACTTTCATTTTCGAAAAACAAATTTAAAAATACTATTTTTACTACAACTTTACAATTTTACTATTATTTATCTTGAATTGTTCAATAACATAAAACCCCAACAAAAATATCCCCAAGTCTGTTTGTAATGTACAAAATGCTGAAAAAGTAATGGGCATAAATAAACCTGTCGCAATAAGCAATTAATCACATGATATATGAGCATGATCATTTCCATTTTGATGATCAATATTTTTAGAAGAAAAACTTTACAGAGACATCGTATGTGTGGTTTTTATTTCCATTTTCTTTATTGTTTTGTTTTGGGGATTTTTTTGTCATGTTTTATTTTAGATATTTAAAATAGCTTTCTGTTCCAGTGCTGAGTTCTTTACAAAAAATAAGTTCATTGGTCTTTAAGAGGGCGATCTGGCATTTATATACCATTATCAATATAGTACTTGCAAATGGCCTCAAAACAACCATATCACAATAATAACTAGGAAAATTTCTCGTCCAGCAAAATTTGCTAGGTATAAATAGTTTTGCTGTGTCTTCTTTTTGTAATGTTAACCACTTTTAAAACTTTAAGCTAACTTAAAAACGCCTAGACTTAAATGTATGAAATAACTAATGTTATTCGTATTCTGAAAAACACCAAAAAGAAAAAGACAATCAGCTCTGCACATGTTTTTAGTTGACAGGAGAATAAAAAAACTAGCAAAGAAAGGAATTTCAAGCTTTTATTGGAATGTCCTGCATTTTTCCTGATTTGAACCCAGTGGGACAAAAAAGCAACATAGCAGCTTCTATCTGGAGTAAAAACTGAGTTAGTCCACTTTTAATGACAATTACCTTGTTCCTGAGTTATCACAATCTGCACAAAGTGTTAAATAAAAATAAATAAATACAAGGAAACAGCTAGAGAGGATACTATTTCATCTGAAATTAGTTAGCCAACCATGTGTGTGGAGAAGGAGGAGCTACTCTGGCAGTCACACAAATGCCCCAGGTGTCATGTGCAGGCTTCAAAGAGCAACACAGGTGAGAAGACGACACGCTGAACACAGAGAGGGGAACGAGGCCTGTTATCATCTAAACTACGGCGTCTTCCTCAGTCATGTCTCACTGATTTATCTGTCTTTTGAATGCTCCTTCACCAGCTCTTTGTCGCTGTCAGTTTGGTCATGCTTTTATGTGTTATGCTTGGCTATGAGAGCTGTCCATTTGAGGAGTCAGTTAATGTAAGGCACCCCCTTGTGGACAGTTAGACTCAAAAGGAGAAAGAAAACTGAAGCACACTGCAGCACACATCATAGCTTTCTGTGGTATCTCAATATTTTTTTGTGTGTCAAAATGGTTCACATATATTTTTATCCAGTTTTAGAAAACAGAAAATATTTTGACAACATTTAGTTCAAGGTGTATCTTTTAGTTTACTAAAAGTGTAATAAAATAAAGATTTGTTTTTATTTAAAAAAAAAAAAAAAGAATAATACGTAATATTAAACAAGAACTTGAGAAAAAACTATTTCTGTGTACTTTTTAAGTAAGTTAGTCAATGAGCTTTGGACTTATTGGAAATCTTTTGTTTTCTTTTTCATTCTGAAAACTGTCAACACTTATCTGAAAAGGCAAGAGAATGCAGACGAGCATTCTTGAGGACCAAGTCACACTTCAGAGACAGGACAGGTGACCAGACAACAAAATACCTCACTGCTTAGCAAAGGTGAAGAAAATACAGAAAAGGCCCTGAAAAGAGGCCTCTGGAGATGTTGAATAAGGAATGAAAATTACAGCCTGGCTGCCTCCGCTGATTCCGAGCGTAAGTCTGGAGAGGAATTTGTCTGTTGGTCACATCTCCAGCAGATGAGCTGACTTTTTGAGTTCATTGACAAGAAATGGGGAAGTATTTGCTGCTTCAGGAATCCAAAGTCTATTGTTGCCATTTTCCCAGTACCACATCTGCGGCAAATCTTTAGCAAACACAAGGAAAACAATCCTCGTCTGAACTGTTACCATTCAGTGAACGCTTTCTTGAAATGACTGATCAACTGATATGCTTCATGCTAAGATAATCAGATAACATTAGAATTGGGTTTGGCGCATTGGCATGTCCACCTGCCAGAGAAAAGAAAACTAGTCACCTTTAACTTTCGCAATGACAGTCCCAGCAGCTCCAAGGATGTCTGCTGAGTTCAGGGTCCGGTGTTTGCCGATGACGGTCTTGAGAACACGGAGCAGCTCTGCCAAGCGCTCCTGCACCAACTCCGGAAGACCCTCCAGGTTGTCTGGGGACAACAAAAATAGAAACATTAACCGAGTGGCACAATTCTGGGATTGAATCATGGTAATCAAAATTCTGAAGTAATGTCACACAGTAACGTCACAAACATGCCAGGGTTTAATTAATTTTCCAAAGCCAAATGCTATATTTCACAATCGTTTAGTCATTTAGCAACCCTAATGCCTTATCGTCAAATTCTTCTCCGGGTGAAAGATACAGTGCATGCTCTGCTGTTATTTATCTGAGCCTCAAGCAAAAAAATGGAAGAAGGAGATAGCTGTGGTTAGGAGACAAACACACAGATGTAAGTGCTGGTGATGTCACATGTTTTTTACCCCTTTGACACCATTTACAACGGAAATATTGCATTGTTTGCAGGTAGAGCCGTGTCAGCTATGGTTAGGAAATTCCTGAACTTTAAAAGGAGATTATCTGAAAAAAAGTGATCAGACGCTTTTCTGCACTATTTGCATCATACAGCTCACAAAGAGCATCAAAATCAAGTCAAAATCATCGTAAACTTGGTTGTAAATTGACACATATGGTAGCAATTAAACAGTTCCATGTCTCTATTTGAAGACAAGAAAAAGTAGTAGAAACAACAGACAAAGCTGCACACAAAGTAGAAGATCTTGCAAGATTTCTTTAGCGCCAGTGAGGTTACACAAGATGACAGCGGAGAAGAAGAATGTATAAAATGTGTCTAGATTAGGCCTCTCTCCACTTTTTCAACCATATCGCATTCTGTCAGTCCCTCTGCTATGAAAGGCATCTGTTTCTTGCTGAACCAAATGCAGCAGTGAGAAGGAAAACCCCGTTTAAAGGAGAACTTGTGCAACTATCCTGGCTCTCTACATGGTGCTTATTCTCTCCATGACAATACAGCTTTCAGAGCAAAATAAAAGCCAAGATGAGTAACACAGCACACACCCAAAAAAAGAAGATGTGAAAAGCAAGGCAAAAACGTAAAATGTTTGATTTAGCTTCATCAGCAGAGGCGGTGTAGAAGTTGGCACCAGACATTAGGTGAGTTCATGTCTAACTTACTGCTAAGGAATAAGCGGGGGCAGAAAAGTCATCTGTTCTTTGTCAAGGCTACCCAAGCGAGCAGCAGGGCGAGACGAGAGGCAGAATTTATAGGAGTGCTAAAAGGATTTGCCGAGGGAGTTACAAGGCGAAGGTTTGGTGTGTGCGTTACCCTTTCTGCTCCTTCTTCTTACATACACACTGATTCAGCATTATGGTGTAAAACATACGAAGACATAGAACTACCATGATGTGATTATTTTTGTATAAAAAACCCAATAATATAAAAACAATAATAAATGCAGATTTAGAAAGATCCAACCTTCCTATGTACTTATAAAGGAAAATGTCTTTTAAATTGGGTTTCACTCCTTCTTTGTCCTCAGATGAGAGTGAGTGACACCTCAGCACTGACTTTGAAGTTTGCTTCCCTATAGACACGAATAATGGATGCTCAATAAATGTCCTCCCATTCCTTTCAACTCCCTCCCCTCCAGCCGTGATCAACAAGGCTTTAGTGCTTAGCTCTTGGGCTTTTGAGGATTCTCCTATCAAAGATTTGTGTGGGTTAGTGATTAGCATATAAGAGCCAGTCCTAATCAAATGCACACCTGAGAATTAGCACTTAGCATGAAACCAGAGGAACATGACTGAAGGTCCTGCTGTGAGATTACAGAAGTGATGGCTATTTGGATCACTCATTTCCTTTTTTACGAACAGGAATTTAATTAGATTAATCTACCTTCCTCTGTTTACAGTCACCCACAGCAGAACACAGAGTAGGTAACCGCTGTGATGAAACAAATAAACAGCAACCGACCCTTACAGTTAAAGGTAAATCCACCGACACTGACCTGCAAACAAAGACCATGCATGTGCTAATTAGAGTAAAGCCTCAAACATCTATTAGAGTAACAACATGCACCAGATGTCAGGGAACTAAAACCCTACTCCTTCCATATTTTAGAAAGTAATTAAATGTGACATTTTATCAATCAGCAAAGATAAGCTTCATTACCTAAAATGGTGATGAAGCTTTCTAGACATGTCGGCTCATACATTGTCATAGATGTGTGAGTTGAGTTGTCTATGTTTTCCACATGAAGGCTGTGGTCAGTAGTTCTGTTACAATATGTCATCAAGAGGTGCAGTGGAAATTTTACGGGTTTAGTGTGGGAGGTGGTCCATTGTTTCAGCAGCGATAGCAAAGCTGAGGTGTATTGTTTAAAGGAAGACCCCCTGCCAAAGGCAGCGCAGCCCAAATTTGCCTGCTGCTTTTGGAGCAGCAAGCACATCAGTTGCAGCCACGTTTCATAATGCATCTTAACCATTAATTTGCTCCAAGAACAAGATGTTCTTTGCTCACTGTTTTATATGTTTACTTAACTAAATGAGAAAGTATTAACAACAAATACTTAATTTTTTACAACATTTACAGTGCCTTGAAGAAGTATTAATGCCCCCTTTCAACTTTTCCACATTTTGTCATGGTACAACAATCTTCAATGAATTTTATGGAGTTTTTATGAGGGTTGTCAAAGTTAACGTTTTAATTGTGCACTTACTAAAATTCCTGGTAAACTGTGTTATTTTGGGAAACTGTGTTTAAAGGTTCTGTACTTTTTGGATCTTGTCTCGTTTGAAGATTATTTTTATTTCAGCTTCTCTATGGGACTGATCTCCCGCTTATTAAAAACACCGCCTCTAAAAACAGCTCAACTCTTTCTCCACCTCTCCTCCTAATCAATGCTGACTGATAACACCACTCACAGCTGACAGGCAGAGAAACAGGAACAACCGTGGAATTATTTTACTGTTGTAAACAAAAACATGTAGTTTCAATGTTTTTTTCTACAAGCTGTTATTCACTACTGAAGCAACCCTAAACATGCATAAACAATGAACAGTTACATCTGTTCAGGTTCAAAAATGGTTTTAGTTTGAGCAGCAAAGTCAAAGTCTGTTGATTTAAAATATAATTTTACTTAATGTAAAGAAATTCTGCAAAATTTTAGGATTTTTGGCTTTAATAAGCTCCTCAAAGTGAATCTTCCTCATGAAAACCACACTTTTCATGACAACATGGATCAGTTGCCAATCGAGTCTTTTTATTATTCCAGGGGTTTGCAATTAAAGATGTGGAAAGAGAACAAAAACAATTCTTAGAATGATATGCAAATATTAAATAACTGTCATCTATTAGGGCTCAGCTTAAATTTTATGGGTAAAAACCCAGTCACTATTTTTACATTTTTACCCAGTGTACATAATTAATGCCATCCAAATTGCTCCTAACAGCTGGGCTGTCAATTTTTTCTACCAATGAGGAAAAAATATATTTCACTCTCTGAGAAAAAGGCTCTAGGCAAAACAATTAGACACAGATTAAGGTGGAATCAGTATTTATGATCTGTCTGGAACTCCTTAAACACAAGATTTATTGGCAGGCCTTTAAAACTTTAGAACTTTTTTCACCATACAAATCAGAACACTACATAACAACAAAGTGATTCAAGATCAACAGAAACTTCTCAACAAGTCATCCATGACAATCATCTCTATTGCTACCAATTTGTATCCCCAGTGTGGTGACACACTCTAACATGTCATGACAAGTTAATGCAAAAACACACATCTTACTTCTGACTTAAATGAAATACCATGAAGCATCTCAACCATGTTTCTTTTAAATTATTGTTGCGTCTTAAATTACTGTGCGTGGGAGTCCCATTGTGTCTGACGCAGCTCCCTTTGAGTCTGGTGCAGAGAAGAACCAATCTAATCCAAATCTCCAGGCGGCCTAACAGAGGTTACAGCCTCTGCTCCCCCCACTGATAACAGCAGGCAATCAACTGGCCAGCCTGGACACGCGATCTGCTCCACATGAAACAAGCCTTGGCAGCTCTACTGACACAGTGCTGCTTGGGAAACAGCCCCAGGGTTTTACTGAAAGACCAAGGAGGCATTTTTCTTCCCCCTCCTCCTCTTCTATTTCAGATGGTGTAGGGGTGACACATTGACACCTGAACCACCAGATGATTTCATTTTTTATTTCAGATGTGCTTCTGCGTACCACATTCCAAACTAGTGACGCACAACTTGCTGTTATCAGTCAACTCATTGTTGCATCATAATGCCCCCTCTAAATGGAAATGATCACTTTCTTTTCCATTGCATCAATAAACTACACAAAAGGTAAACTGAATATCTATGAATCTCTTCCCTCACAAACAACACACAAGAGAGAGGATTGATGCCACAGATACTTCTTGCATTTCTGGGCTGCCAACTACAGGTAGAATTGTTTGGTAAGGATTCCATCTCCCAGTACTAATTTTCCCCTCTGTCCAAACAAACACTGCATTGCCAGCTGGTTCCTAATCGATCCCAGACCTTGTTAGGAGAGAGAGAGAGCTATAGCATCACACAGACTGTAAACACCAGTCTGAACAGCTACTTGCTTCTAACCATGACTCTTGTGAGGTCTGTGCTTCAAGGTTAATCACAAGTTTTAAGGGCTTCTAGACAGGCATAATAATAAAATACCCTCAGAAGTGGGGGTATGATGGCTCATCCGTATTTCAATTAAGACATTTTTACTGCAAAAGTCAATTTACAGTCCTGTTCTATGAATGGGGATATGTGATGAGGCTTGTTTGTCAGAATGAAAGTACCAATCTTTAAGAAGGTATTAAACACACTTTTCATTAACTCTGCATTTCTGTATATATTTTTTTATTGGTCTGATTTCATATTCTAAATCAATTATTATGTTTTACTAACTGTAAAAAGGTAATATTATTAATTAAAATGAAAATCAGTGTTATTAATCTATGTTACGTGAACTAAGTTACTTAACTGAAACAACTTTTCAATAATCTCTGAATTATTGAAAAGTCAAATATGACTGTACAAGATCTCCTTGTGAAACAACAGGCCAAGATCCGTCATTTTGACTGATTGCATCCAAAAAATTTCATCATATTCTATTTTTACCAGATAAATTTTATAATCTTACTGATATTCAGGATATTCAGTTACATTTAATTCTCATTTGGTTTAATTAATATTCAATGAGTCAAACAGATAATCAAGATTGTAATTACATAACACAGACGGACAAATTAAACTACTCCGCTTAAATTATGAACAATTCACCTACAGTGGTCTGAACACGCACCCTCCTGATCTACATCCAGAGGACAAGAGTTTTTTTTTAAAAATCCTATCCAACCTGGACCAAGTTCATTGGCATTGTGTCCGAGCTTTATGCAGTTTTAATTAACTTTAATTAGAGATCCAAGGCTAAATTAAACTCTACATATTTTTTTAATTAAGCTTTCACTGCTTTATATTTACCAGCTAAAAAGTAACACTGCTTGTGTAAGCAGTGTTACTTTCCCTTTTTATAGCTTTTGTTTAACATGTTCCAGCTCCATTTTGCTGCCTGTTGCCCCTGAAAGGTGAGTCAAGTGCAATCATCTGGGATGTGTGACTGATGCAGGGTTTTACCTCCACTACATGAGCAGAGTGGAGCGCAATAACATTTAGTTGTGCAATGTCCTGTGCTTATTGCAGTTTAAGTAACTTCTGCACCTTATTTTCTTTCTTTTCTCATCAAGCTGAACTGCCTACTTTTCTATTTAGACTATGAATAGATTAACACAGCATAGAACTCTCTTTAGTTTTCTCTGTTCTGTTTGGAAACTGGATTAAAAGCACCACTTCAGCAGCAAGTGGTCAGGGGTGTAAATAGTAATCCATTAAAATGATGGACAACCTTCATTCTTTTCTGTCATTTAAAAAAAAACCTTGAATATGGAAAATATTCAACTGCCAAATGCTGATAAGTTCAAAAATGTATAATTTTCAAAAATTAAGACCTTCAAATTCATCATATTTCTGTTGCTGTCTACAACGTAGCTTTTGCCATGATGACAGTCAACAATAATGGCTCCCAATCATTAGCAATCATAGCTTGTAGAACTTTTATTAATCTGATTGGTGAAACCTGTGGGAAAAAGTGACAGATCATACTACTTAACATTTCCTCAGGTTGTTTTGGTCGATGAAAGAGGAAATGTGATGGAGAACTTTTCAGATTGCTTCATTAAAAAAACTTTTTTGTCTAATTAATAGTTTGTCACATGACTCAGTTTAATTATTTACTCAAGTCTTAACCAATGTTGACTTTCTGTGCAGCATAAAATGAGCTTCGCAATGGTTTCTTTTGACAAATTTTAAACCAATATGTCAAATCCTTGTTTTCAAGTCAAATGTTATCAAACACATTCTATCCTGGTGAAGGAAAAAAAAAAATTGTTTTTGTACACATCTAAAAAGCTAAAGCTCCTTCCAAAGCTTCAATCCAATACCACTGAATATAACATCTTTCACTAGCAGGAGCCCAAGTGTCGAATACAATCCTCTCCATGACCAAAGTACTGCATAAAAATCCAGCGTCTCCAACCATAAATTGAAGCCTGGGATACACACCCTCACCACAAGCTTGCAAAAAAACATTGTTCAGCATCACACAGGAAAGTTACTGCCCAACAAATCTCTCCCATCTATCCAATAAGCTGTAAACCGTTAAGATATAATGTGCTAGATATGACTTCTTTTGATTGATGCTAATACCTGTGAGTAGTCTCTTCTGGAGGATCCGGCAAACTTTTTGTAAGAAGACATGACTGATGAGATGAAGCTATTTAAAGCAGTGGTGGCTGCACAGCCAGAGAATAGGGCGTTAAAACGGATTCTCCATTCAGGAAAGGAAATGTAGGCCTTTCCTGATTGATACCAGTTGTCATTTTCTGAATTTATAAGTCCAATTTTGACCAATTTGGATTCTTGTCTTTCACCAACAATACAAAAAGTCAAAAATGTACTGCTGGTTATTTAATACGTGTAGCAGTTCAGAATCCGACAGGAAAAGAATTAAAAGATTTTCCCAATTAAAGCATCAAATCACATGTCCCTACCTTTACATGATTTTTATGGAACTCAAAAATAAAGGACAAGTTCTTTGTATGTATTTAATAAATACCAAAACTAGAATTGTCTATATTTCATCTGAAAATATAAGAGCCAATCAAGAAAAAAAATGTGTGACTCCTTTAATTCGTACCTCTATAAATTAAGCCGCTTAAAACTACCATCATATAGTGAATAAATCCCAACACAGCAGGAAAATATATTGAAAAGGTCAGAAGGTGGAGGCAAATTAATTCCTTTTTTTCCCCAACTGGCTACATAATTGACCACAGAACTCATTTTTAAACATGAAGTTAATAAACTAGCCTCTCCTTAAAAGACAAAAGAGAAAAATAAAACAAAACATTTAAAATGTGTTCAACATACGCCCTAATGTTGGCCAGTAACCCATTTACAGAATGGTACTCTAAAATACAGGACAATGCAGCTTAACTGGAGTTCTGCCAAGTCCTATCAGTCATCATGATGACACCCAGAGCTGAACAATGACACACGTTTTTATTTTGTGAGTCAGCAAGAGTTGTTCCTCAGTCCAAGACATTCAACACTTCTTCTTACAGAGCACTGAACTATCAAGACATTCAACACTTCTTCTTACACAGCACTGAACTATCAAGACATTCAACACTTCTTCTTACACAGCACTGAACTATGTCCTTTAGAATAGTTCATCTCGAACCGAATGTTCACCCCACATTACAAACTAAATACTGGAAGCTTTTAACTGCAACTTCAGGACTTGCCCCAATGCACTGAAATATTTGTTCTACACTGAAACGGTGTCATTGTGTCGTCTGAAGATTAAAAGAGCTAAACTAATCTCTCTCAAGCAAATATGAAAGAGATACAATGTAAGACAGTGTTCTGATTATCATTTCCTTGTGAAAAAGAGAAGTTCGGAGTTAAAAACCACCCAGCAGCAGCGATCTATACAGGCTAACTATAATGCACACCACACACTAAAACACATTCCTACAATGTCTGGGCTCCATAGAGGGCAAACCACAACACTTCTTGGAAAATTTCCACAAGTTCTGGAGAAGAAAAGAACATTTCAAGGCTAAATTTAATGCTATTTCTAGTTTTTTTAGAGGGCACAAAAACAAAAGAAAGCTAAATCGTAAAAACCAACAAAGGATTGAGTGCTTCTTAAAGAAAACTATTTAGTTTTCTCCAGAGATTTTTGTGCTGTAGTTTTGTCTTGCATAGACTTCATTCACATTCGTGCTGTTTTGAGTCCTGCAGGTGTTTTACTGGTTTTTTTTTTAAGATTACTTCAACACAGGGACAGTTTCCTCCCATTTCACATGCGTTTCAGCTTCTAAATAATCATTTTGAATTTCAGATTTTGATACAGATATAAATTTATTTTATAGAAAAAGTCACTCATACCTGCAATTAGCCTATTGAAGGCTACAAGCGCACATTTGTTTAAGAGGAATGTAGAGTATGCAGGAGAGTGGGGGGAAGGGAAAGAGACCGCAGTTCTACTTGTAGATGACTCTTTCTTCATGCCGACGTAAGCCATTGACAAGAGCTGTCTTATTCAAATGAAAAGAAACTGGAATGAAAATTCGTGAATGAAGACCTTTTGGCATTTCTCCTACCTATCTCTTTTTAATTCAAGCCCTACAGCACTGTGCAATCAACACTCTCGCTTCGTGACTTAAATTCTTGCTAATGCAGCCATTGTGGGAACTGCAACTTCTTTAAATAGTTTAATGTTAAATCAGCTCGAATAAAACATTTAACTTCAATAACTTTTAACAATTGCTCTCTTCAACATGGTTAGACCCATAAGAAGATGTTGTGTGTTTTTACAAGGTGTGAGATGAAGCTATGTTGCCTTTGTTTTTTTATTAGTAAAGTTCACGGTTTACAGTTTCGATCATTTAAAGCATTATGGGAAGGCAACAGACTAGGGTTCATAAATCAGGGTATGTCAGGGGGTCATATGGGTGTTTACAGAGGCTAGCAAAACTAATTTTACTCCTTGAACTTTTTCACACTAGCAGTAAAATCCGCTGGGATTTTACTGTGTTGCAATATTTTTGTGTGCAATTTTTCAATTACAAAAGCTTACGGGGATGCAATATTGGGTAGGATATTATATTTTAAGACTCATGCATGTTTGCTAAAAAAACTTAAAGGGTTTTATAGGATTTTTTTTTTTAAATGTAGGCAAACATTCAGAAACGTTAGCAGAAAAATCAGAGAAAAAAAAAACTATGTGTATAAGAAGTCCAGGGATGATACAATACTCTAGCATCTTTTAAAAGCCTGTCACTATGTTTTCTGCACATTTACTATTTTGCTGCCAACATTTTGTGTTTCAGCATACCCACCCAAACCTCAGAATGCATCTAAAATGCACTGTGGTGTGTATTCCATGATAATATGCACTTTTTCATGTGACGGATTGACACAAAGTAGGGTATGATTATGAAGCAGAAGAAAAATTATACACAGGTTTTAAGCTGTTGGACTTTTGCAATAACAGAACTTATTAAGCATCAACCTTTTTTCTTGGATTAAATGCCTCTGCAATCTTTAGACACCAGCTTATTGTACACAGAGTGACCTGTGGGGGCAGTTACATAAGACAGGCAAAGCCAACATCACAATCAGATCCCTGAAAAAAAAAAAAAACCTCAAGTGCAAAATTGTGGTTGTAAATGGCATGAGTCCAGTTAACATAAGCTTACAGTTAACAATGAATCTCCCTGTAGTTTTCCATCAGCCAAACGCAGACTCCTCTTCTGCTGCCTTCAGCTAAAAACTAGCAGGAGCTCAGGGAGACAAAACAAGCGTCTTCCAAGCAAAACTTCTAAGTTTGTTTGTTTTTTTTTTGTTGTTTTTTTTCAGAAACACCGAGCAAAGTGAAGAGCAGAGTCTGAAATCTGGAATGAAACTCTGCAGGGTCCCAAAACAATCTTAATTTCACACAGTACTCCAGTGACAAACCTTTCAGAGAATGAAAATAATAACAAAGCTGCTGTGATGTTATGTGTTTTGCTAACCTCACCACCTTGCCTTTGCAACATTGTTTAACCGCAGAGAGGGGCTGGTTCTGTAGGTGGTTTTATACGTGAAGCAAACATCATAGGAGACGTGCTGCTAATCACAACACAAAATCTGACAGGGTGAGATCTCGGGGTGCCTGGAATTCAGCTTTGCCATAATGATAATCCTTATTAAATATTTTTTATGACATCTCTCAAGCTTAAATGTAAGGGTTTATTTACAGGAAAATATTTCCAGGAAAAAAAATGAAGATTTGAGGATAATAAGAAACAAAAGGCTGAAGCTAAATAAAAGACAATATCCAATTATAGCTAAGTCCTTTCACTGGGTCTGTTCTTCATCTCATTTGTTTACACCTTTGCTTCAGACATGGCGATGTAAAACAGACCTTCAATTGTAACTTTTTCCAGACTTTGGAACCTTCCTGACCCTTCAGACAAAGCCACATGTCCTCCAACTGCAGTGGAATGGACGCACAAGAACGCACAAGTGAAGACGGACGACAACTTGAGAAAAACTGAGACCAGCAAATCTGAACCATGGAGCCATCATGCTTAATAAGCATGTTTTTAATAAGCAAATTAAAAACATGCTTATTAAGGATTAGGCAAGGCCTTAATGACACAGGTCCTCTACAGTTTGGCAGTAACACGTGACAACCTCTGTGTTTGATGAGGAAGAGCGCATAAACGCCACAATCCAGCTTTAAAAATATACACAGGTGATGACGGGTGTCTGTCTTTAGAGACGAAGGGACCTGCCAGAAATGCTCCATTAGCAGGAAGCAGGAGCCAGACAGACTACTAACCATACCCAGTGTTTATACTGCACAAGGCTTCAGGAAATTCAAGACAGGAATGCATAACTCATCGACTGCCACTTGATCTGCAGATTAATCTGCTTTTAGATCAGATTTTACTTGTGATAAGTTGCTTCCTGGTGGCAGAATTATTAGCATTTTACTTGTGTTCAGTAACTACTGATTGAAAAGGTAATTTTCTTTGAAGAACTTCACACATTCTTGAAACCATTTAGCAGGAAAAAGAAAAATGATTACTTACACCAAGAGGAAGTGGTTTACACGATTGCAGTAGAAACACGCAACGGTTGCCCAATATTTTGCTTTTGTAAAATGTTTAAAACTGAAAACAAATTCAGTGAAAACCCACAGTCTAAATGACAGTTTGGGGTCGTGCGGTATGATTTCAGCCACCTGCTGAAGAGGGGCTTGTTGATAACTGAAAGGTGAATACCCTAAATGTTTTGGTGATGGCTCAGAGTAACACTCAGCACGACAGAAGCCAAGGTTCTCACTCCTCCAGCGAGAAGAATGACTAAACAACTCACTCCCTCTGCCTGATATACAGTAGGACCCTGCATGTTTGCTTCTGTGGGTATGCATCTTGCAGAGCGGTGGCGTAAGCCCTAATTAGTGGAACATTCCTTATGAATTAAAAACTATCCAACTCATCAATAGTTTTAAATGTCTTGAAATGAAGCCGTTTCATAATGCTGCTTTAGAGCTAAGAAACTTTTTTTAAATAGCAACGTATAGATATATAGAGGCTGACTCATAGTGAAATAAACCTTTTCTTTCCTCTATACAAAGACTTGCCAGCCTCCCACTAGCAGTGTTTATACAACTGTGTGCCATAATATTCATATGTGTGGGTGGAATGTTTGTATGAGTCTGCAAACAAAAAGTTAAGCCATCAAGTAAGCAGCAAAACAAAGAGAAATTGCTTTACCTGTCTCCTATCTACAGTCTGTCTCTTTTGTGTATTTGTGTGCAAGTATTAATGTGTGGGTGAGAGGAGTTGATGACAGCATAGAAAATTCTTCAGTGTGTTAAAAGTGCATCTGGAGTCTTGACTGGAGATTCTGGTTGATTGACATTATGATAAATTGTAACTTTTAGTTAGGGCAATACAAAAATACTTGTCAGTTTTGTTTGAAGAGCCAACAGAGCCATGTATGTGACTGAGATACAACTGGTTTGCTTTGCTGCCTGTCAGTAATCTGGATAAAAAGAACTCTGCTTGCAGAGTGCTAGCCCTCTGAAAACACTGAGATTTGAGTTTTTGAGCAAATGGACAAAGAAATGGACAAAACTTGCAGCCACAGCCAGATAGTTACATCCATTAGCAAAAATATATTTTGCTTTAGGTCAGTTAGGATGGCCAGAATTATTTCTATTTGTTAATTGGCACAATAATGAGAGCAAATTTTGGGTTTTGCATGGCTCTGAACAATTTGTGAAAATCCAGATGACTTTCATATGGCATTCTTAGCTTCCAATAGGTTAACTTACAGTACTTATATTAGTTACCGATGTAAAAATTTTGCTCAATATTGAAATCTGGTATAAATATTTCAGGGTGGCCTACAAACGTGACTCAAAGGCAAATTTAGATACTATTGTGAGTAGTTTGTGAACTGATGCCAAAATGTTCCACCAAAGTCATGAAGTTTAAAAGATGGTTTTACCACATATTGGTAAAATATGTGGTACCAATATGTACCACATATGGTAGATATTTTAATTAAAAACAAATTGAAAATTGTCATATATTTAGCAAATATAAATAATTGCATTAATGCAAACAATCTTAAACTGGAAATGTTTAGACTGATGTAATGTCACCCAACACGATTGCACAATGTATGTAAACATCTGCAGCTGAACATCCATGTTTAAATTCTCGAGTTCAGAAATGCAGAGCAGAAATTAGATGTTACTATCATAATCTTTGTCATATTATTCTAGGAGCAGTAAAACTAACCATTGCTGTTGTGTTTTAAATAAAAAAGATAAGATGAAGTTATACAAGTTTTACTCTTGACAAGTTTGCCAAATAAATTACCCAAAGATTGTCACCAAAATCAAAAGCAGGCAACTAACAAAAGAAGAAACTTTACTCACACTAATTTCCCTAAACAGTCCCAATGACAGACATAACATTTAGAAAAAAACCCACCATAATCCAACTCTATCAGAGCTCACCTTTGTGTTGGAAAGCATCCTTGAGGTTCAGAAGCACATCAGCGAACCACCTCACATCATTCACCAGCTGCAGAAAATAGTCCGAATCCACTCCTGGAGCCCCCATGAGTCGGGTTGGCAGGCCCATGTTGCTCAGAGGGCTGGGGTTCTTGGTGTTGCGTCCCATGGTCCAAGTCTTGGTGGATCTGGGCGATTCGGATTCTTGGGGTTTGGAGGCAGGCCGTGGAAGCTCCTGGACCTGCTTCGTCCCAGTGCCTCCACCGATGCTGCTGGTGGTGCTGCTACTGCTGCTGCTCTTCCGTAGCATCCCAGCAGTCAGGGCAGCCACCACCCTTTACAGGTGGCACAGCTGACCGGCTAGCCCCTGAACTCACCACAGTGCCCTCGTCCCTGGACGGCTGAAAGACAGAGCACCGTCAGTAAAAACAGGAGCTGATGTAACTGAGTTTTTGCTAGTGTATATTTAAAGCTGGCCTGAGGCCTAAGTAAATATGGCTGCTGCTTAGAGGCGCCACAACATGAACCCTCAATGAGCCCTTAAATTTGAAGTATATTCTCATCACGTGTGTCAAGAATAAGCACTCAAATTCGTTCAGATTGATTTACAAATTCAAGAATTGCCTGATGTTTCATTTGAAAGTATACAAATCTGTACAAAATATTTATTATTGTATGGATAAGTAGTTTTGTAAAAACAGTAATAATTCAATTATAACAAGTAAATAATTTCCACATCTTGTATCTAAGCTGAGATCACACCTAATCAAAATGTAAACAAATCTCAACAAGTAATTAAAAGTAGGACATAACTTGAAAGCAAAAGTAAGAGGATTGCAATTACAGCTCTTCTTGAGGTTCAGTTCCTTGTAAAGCTGTCTCGATTAGTTTTGAACAAGTCGACAACTGAGAGACATTTCTACCCCTTCGCCTTTGCAAAAGCTCAAGTCTGATTCAATGAAGAGCATCTGTGAGCTGCAACTTTCAAGGCTAACCACATGCTTTGATCTAAACTTTTATACTGTTCCTTGGGCTGCATGTTTAATGTCATTGCACTGTTAGAAGAGGAAACTCCACCCCCATCTGTTTTGCAAGGCCTAACAGGTTTTCATCTAATTTTGCCCTATATTTAGCTCCATCCATCGTCCCAACAAGTAGAACTACCTCTCCTTTCCCTGCTGAAGAAAAGCAGCCCCATATTAAGAAGCTGCCACTACCATGTTTCACATTGGGGATGGTGTGTTCTGGGGAAAGACTGCAATAATAAGGCCGACCAATACTGACATTGACTCTAAAGCAACCTGTTAAGACAGACAGAACAACTTAACTGCAATGCCTGACAGGAAGTTGTGGGGACATTACTGTTTCCGTTCTCCTCTGGCAAGCTGACTGCAGGTTGTGCAAAACAGAGCTATTCTTTAATCATATAGGATCACTGCAATACTTGTGCATTTAAATTGTGAACAGAGTGTGCAAACTCTGGACAGGCACGTTTCGAATTAGAACACTTCACAATGATCAAAACTGAATGCTTAGTTTTACAACACCACAATCTGATTGAAGTGACAGCAAAACAGAACTGATTCTGTCATGTAATCAATTTTGATTAACAGCTATTATAGCGTTTATTGTCCAAACAGTTAAGCACAGTGCACAGATTATTTTCTCCGGGCTCCCAAATTTAATTTTGTTTCAGGCCCCAAAAAACCTTGGACCGGCCCTGAGAGTTGTGTTGTAAACTATTTAAATTGATGTACAACTTCAGATTTATATACGTTACGCTAAAGTATAATAAAACAGTTAATACAGTATTTATTTGTATGTGAGAGCTACCTTTTTGATAAAAGGCATCTTATTTACACCAGTTTCTACGTAGTTTAATTTAGTAAACCCAACCGTTAGACGACGTTTTGCTATAACCAACGTTAGTAACACAAAGTAACATAAGCAATCATCATTTTTAACAGAAATAGGATCTCTCCCTCTCATTGAAATGACAAGTAACAAGTTAAGTCAAAAAGCGAAGCAAACAAACCTGGCTTACAAACAATAACACTTAAGCTTTTCATTTTCCCCGATTGAAAGTGATGCTGCCTGCCGCCTGGAAAACAGCCCGACCGGGTCAGAAACTGCTTTGCTGGCACAGTTAACTGCGCCTTTTTAAAACTCACCTGCCAGGCAGTTTACAAACATAGTAGTAAGAAAAGTACCAAAAACAATGTCTTAAATCTTCTCCAAAGCAATGAAAACCACGGGACGTTCCGTTAGGCAAACGTAAATCCTCACAAAGGCAGAACGTTCGTGAAAACCAACTGTACATCGACAAGAAGCAGACTATCGGCAACTCTAGAGTCAATCGTAGTTTACTAGTCTAGTTGTCACGTGACGGATGACTTGCCTTCTCATTGGTTAAATTCTCTCTTCTCTGGTGCATTCAGGTGGCCACGGAGATTTTAAAGTCAAAGGTAGAACCCCACTTTTTTCTTATTAACTGATTAAAATTATGTGTTATTTATTTGCGAGTCAAATTTTATGGTTCATTTGAATCGCAACAATGTCTAATGATAACTATATGGAGTGCATTTATATATTAACCCGTTATGGCATTACTTTTTATTTTGGGGGGGCAAAAAATATTTTTTCTGCATTCTTTGGGTGCATAATTAAGGTGGTCCTTAATTACACATCAATCATCAAATCGGACCGTGACAACTAACGTTGATTAAAGAATGCAAATTACTGAAACGAGCATTTGTGTGTTTGTACGTGTGTATGTTTCACTAAGGATGTTGCCATCAGTCTTTTTCCCTATTATACGTAAAACATCAGGAAGGAATTGCTTGTTGATGTGAAAAAGAGTGTAAATCACATTTGTGGAACTTGGATTATTGGCTTTATAATTATTTTTGTAATCAAAAAATTGTCTTGAAATGATCTACAATGCTTCTTTGCATACTCACAAACATAAAAATATTTTTAGTTAGTTACCCAAAATGTAAACATGGAAAAAAATGATCTATAACTTACAAGTTGGAGGCAAGGTGTAGCATGCAACTCTCCTTCATAAAAAGGACTGCTCCTCTTCCAAGTAATAAAGTTTGGTCATCTTCCCAATCAGCTCTGATCAGTTTGTCTGAGAAGTATTCTTTCATTTTAAAGCTATTTCTGTGTATATAAATACATAATTTATATCTGCTACTTTGTTGTGATCTGTACATTCATTCATAGCATCTGACTAGAAGAACATTTGTTGTATATTTGAAGTGAACTTTGAACACTTTAAAAGGGCTAAACATTTGGGAAGCTTTTGTTTGAAAAATGTGCAGGCAACCTGTAATAAAAATGTATCTAATATAAAGGATTACTTAAGAAAATAAGACATAAATAAAAAACTAAATCCATTCCAAATATTGTCCCAGTTAAAAATTAAGAACCAACAATGCTGACACCCCTGCTGCCATCTAGTGTACATGAGCACCCATTGACCTTAGTTTTACTCAACTATAAGCAATGTAGCAGTACCTTCACACAGTTAATCATGAAACAAATTCAAAAAATAAATCCAATTAAACAGAATTATCAGGATTTATCTTTATTTTCATATACAAAAAGATGAATGTATTCTCATCTAGTTTATAGTTCTAAGCATTTCAATGCACAGATAGTTTTCATTCATACCGATTTAAAGAAACCAACCACACACATGCGCCCACACACACAATTCACATAAACAGGGAAGGTCACATAGTTTCAACATTCGTTCACACTATAAGAAAAAAAAATATGCTGACTGCAAATGAAACAAAAAATAAAAACTATGATTTTGCTTTCACAGGATCCACACATGAAAAGGAAGAAACCCTTTACATTTAGCAATATATACACAATACTTGACTTTTTTAATATATTTTTTGTTGAAGATGAGACTGACTCCGTGTTAGTGTTACTAAAGATACTGCATGAGGTAACATGGTTTTTTTCGGTTCAGAAGAGCTGGGTGTAAGACAGCATTTGGAGGTAACAGGCGGCCATGGCAGATTTTACCACATGACACGCCGTTTGCCTGGCACGATTCGAAAAAAAAGCACCTGGGCCACGTTCAGCTTCCGCACTAAAGTTTTAAACGCCTGGGTTTGTTTTCTTTTTCCTGCCCATCAACAGGCGCCCGTCAGAGGTTGATCCAGGTGTGAGGAGTTGTTCTGTGTTGATCTGCAGAAGATAACTGTTAAGTCACAGCTGAGTTTAACTATTGCTGTATAGTAAATATTGCTGGACCCTTGGACCATGCACATGGAAACTGTCAGCGTGAATCCCGACGGTGCTGCATCAGTCAGTCATGTGGCTACAAACACAATGATGGTTTTCCAAAAAAAACCAAAAAAACCAAAAAAAAAAACAAAAAAACACTCAAAACATTGTTCAGTGTCGACTTGATTATTTTCCCCAGAATTTCTTTTTTAACCAAAACTGCACATCAGCGAGAGCTACAGACCACTGTTTTAAAGAAAGAAAAATAATCACTACCTTTCCACACCACTAATCAAAGCACAACAGATGAGCCTGTGTGTTGTGCAACGTGGCTAAACTATCACTATAAACAGGTCAGAACACCACATCAGCAGGTTACTATTGAGGCAATACTGTTCAAACAAGTGGCCAATCACAGAAGCCGCCACACCAAACCATAAAAAATATTTGTTCGATTTTCTTTTTGTTGGTGATATACACGCTAATTTTTAAATGCCAGTGCCTTCCTCACAACTTCTAAATAAGATGAGTCAATATCATAAACCACTGATATCAGTAACACTTCTCTTAAAATGAGCAAAAACCACAGGGCTAGATAACTTAAATGGATTGGTAGCAATAATGTCAATAAATCTCTTTCTGTAACTGAAAAACAGAACTGCAAATGCCCTGATTCTTTACAAGTGCATCTTACAAAATTGGAATATAATCAAAAAGTATTTTTGTAATTCAATTCGGAAAGTAATATAGGTTTGTTACACAAAGCCATCTAATTTAGTTGCTCATTTCTGTTAACTCTGATTACTATAGCTTACAGCTAATGAAAGCCCAAAAGCTAGCTTCTCAGAAAGTTAAAACATTGTATAAAATCAATAAAAGTATTTTTAAGGCCAAAAAAACTTTTTTGTCCCCTTCCATTCAGCCTTCCTTTAAAATGCTGGGATAAAGCACTGTGACCACACATTTTCGTTAGTGACCTTTAGGATTTTTAATTTTAATACAGAAATGTTGTGGCCATGTTGATGCCAACACAATAATGGAGCAGACTGCTGACTTGGCAGATGTTCAGCACACTGTCATTGAAACTCCTCCACTAGGAGGGCAAGCCACAAAAGGTCATTGCAAAAGTAGCTGACTGTTCAGAGTCCTGTGTGAAAGCATAATAATGGAAAGTTCAGTGGAAGGAAAACAAAGCACCGATTGACACAGTGCCTGTCCTGACCAATTATTGAGGCAATATACTGTACTGCCTATTAAAATATTTTTTTTTTTTACTCATATAGTAGTCAAAATTTCTGAGACGCTACAATTTGTGTTTTCATTGGCTGTAATTTACAATCAACATTAAAATATAAATATAAAATATTTCTTTTTGTGAGTTTTAATAATATCTGAGCCTCACTATGTTAATTAAATGAATTTTCAAAGATACTCAAATTTATCAAGATGCCCCTGTATATAAAATGTAAAATAAAAAAAAATTATATTTAAGTATTAGGCGTCTGTGTGTATAAGCATATTTACAGGAATATGCCTCTATTCTTTTTACATTTGTAGGGCATATACATTGTGAAAAGTGGTCAGGTTCTATCAAAAATGGAAAAAATAAAATCCAAATAAAGACAGAGGCCACCCACCTGCAATAAATCCTCTCAACTACTAAAACACAATAAAATACATTAACACAACTCGATATACATGTAGAAAAAGCCTGAGGTACTTGTCAGAATATCTGAGGTCAGTCTGGAAGAGTAAGCAGCTGAAGGCTTACCCAGTCAAAAGGAAAAACACTAAACTAAAAAAGAAAACAAAAGACAAAAGAAAACCCACAAAAAACAGGTTATTAGCCTCACATAATATCATGGATAGTTAGTGTTAACATTAACAAACAATACATGTACATCTACAAATCCTTGAGTATCCTGGAATAGTCACAGCAGCATAACGGACATTCAATGTATGGTATTCATATTATGGTACAACTATGGCATTGCATTTGAGACAAAGGCAACTAATTTGAGCTCTCCTTGCATGACATACGGTGACTGAGGTATCTGTGGACCCGTGTCCGACTGAGTCTAGTAACCAAACACAGATGACTTAAAAAAAAAAATAAAAAAATGCATGACAATCACAAGGATAAACCCTCAATTACCTGTTCATCGTCCTTACTTTAAAAACATACACTCTGTCTAAAATCATTCAGATTCTCTCGCGTTCACAAATGCATACAGATAAAATTAAGAATGTGTAACATTGCAACTCCAGACAGCATCCGTCAATGCCCCTGGCACTGGCAAAGGAGTAACTCTGAATTTTAGCAATTAAAAAATAATAATAATAATAATCCCGGAAAATGTCCATGTTAGCTAGCTGGATAGCTTGGCTCTCAACTTATAGAAATGTTCCAAAGAAGCCTGCTGGATACCTGAGAGGTAGTTCCAAGGACAAGACATCTGCCCGAAATCTTCAGAAAGTCCAAAACGTCCAATATGACTGCTCAGTTCGGATTTTGCTCCCTCCCTTTAAAAAGAAAAAAGCTCCGTTCTTTTTTCTCTCTCTGTCTCAATCTAATTCTGAAGAATTCACAGGTCAGAAAGAAGGGAGCACTCTCCAAATGTATAAATTGAGAAGCTTCGACCCCTGAGGAAGATGAATATATTTTTGTTTAACAGTCTCAATGTTTCCTCCGAGGTGTGGAGCGTGTCATCTGAGGTTTGGAGCAAAGGTTTTTCCAGAATTTGGCCGCAGACGGGAACTCCGACAAAGACAGCAACTCATGAGGAAAAAACAAAAATGAAAGAAAAAGACTAAAACGTGAAAGAAGTACATGCGGTACTGACGACATTTAAGGTTTGACACAGAGGTGGGTGTAGGATGTGCCCATCGCATAGCTTATTACTATTTCAACTACAGCAGATGGATGCCTTAATAAACACATGGAACATTAAACAGAAACAAAATACCAGTATTGAGATAAAATAGCAGCTGCATATAAGTTGCTAGGGTGACAGGGACAGGAGGTGGGACTGAGTTGTTAAATATTAACGAAGATCCGCTGAGTTTGGGTTTGAAAATTAAAAACAACAACCAAAAAAAATAAAGAAAAGTCAGGAGCTCAGGTGAGGCAAGGTGTCACCCGTTTAGGTACTGGACTCTTTGGGAGGTAGGTCCTCGTTGATGAGAGATGTCACAATGGAGGCGGGGCTGTCTGAGGTAGTGCTGCCTATCGTCCTGGCGATCTGGCTGATGCGCTCCTCCACGCAGCCGGCTGACAGTCGTGCCTCAGCGTCGTGGTCCCAGCATTCCTCGATGGTCTCACACATCTGACTCAAGCCCTGCAATCGAACACAGAGGAGGAGGTTTCAGTGGCATTTTTGGCAAAAACAAAAGCAACTACAGGTTCTTTACCTCAGGCCTGGTTGTATGTTATACAACAAATGTTAGTGGATAACAGCCAGTTGCAGTATTTTTCCAGTGTTTAAACACTATTGATTTAATAACCAAAGTCCTACCACATAAAAGTCTTAATTGCGAAAAGATTGTATTATTACCTACAGTCACATCCAGAAAAGCAATATAAAAAAGTTTACATTTTTTGTCACTTATTTCAGAAAGTGAATCTTGGTGATTATTTGAAATTTCATTATTTGATTATCAGTGACATAACAAAAATCCTTCTGTCTCAGAAAGTGTACAAAAGATCAACAAAAAGATCTTAAACAAAAATCTCAAGTTTCTGAAAACTGTTTATTTAGATGCATGAATAGTTGCAAATTCTTTTTACACAAATTACTGCATCAATCCAGAATGCCACGGCGACAATCCTTGTGAAGTTCCAACAAACTGAGATGGACTTTGCTCAACATTCCTGGCAAGGCTGTGGTTATCCCTGTCGGACCTTTTTTACCCAACTTTTTCCTTCCACTCAACCATCTTAACTACCACATTATTCCTACTTCTTCAGCAATTATATTTTTGTGGCTTACTATTCATATGAATATTATGACTTTATGAGGTAGAATTTGGAGTTTCCACTGCGTGTAAGTCATAATCATCAACATTACAAGTAAAGAAAAGCCTTGAAACATTTCACACTATATAATTTCAGAAGTTTCAACTTCCTGGCGATCTGTTGTTAGACTCCATCAACATAGCGACTTCCTTTTATGCCTCAAAATAAGCATCTTAAACCAAGTGTCCAGCTGAGAGCACTTACCTTACTGTCCAAGGCTCATATTAGCTCACACTCACCACACCATAATATTGCGTCTTATAAACTAGACATTGGTTCAGCCCCCATCTATTGTAGGTGAATGCTTATAATCTATTCAAAACCACTTTCTCCATTTCTTCAAAATATGAGACTAACAGGAGTCATAATGCTCAAACTTTAATAATTACAATCGTGCAGGCAGCAACTCCAGTTAGCGTGACGACATTCACTTTGACAAAGCATAGTGACATTTAAGTATTGGGAAATTTTGCTACATATGTAGTACATTCATTAGTTTAATAGGACATTCCTTACAGATGAACAAAAACATAACGAGTTTAGAGCAGTGTGAAATTTTGATTTACTGGAAATACGGATGCAGCACATCCTGGTGTTGGAAATTCTTCCATGATTACTCACCGGATGTTTGAGCCAGCAGTCCTTGATGGCTGGACGCATCTTTTTGTGCACAACCACATCCTGGAGGTCCTCCAGGGAAGGATGCTGACCTATTTCATCCTCAAACGGCAGCATGTACTCGCCAACTGTACCTGAGGAGAAACAACAGGCCAATAAAATGGAAACATAAGAAATAACCATTAGAACAGAGAATAAATATATCTAACGTTGAGTCTTTGGCCCTGATTGGACAGCTCCACAGACAAAATAAAAACAAACCCCTTGTTTGGCAATACCACCTAAAGCAAGATGACCTTTCACCCATTGGTGAAGTAACATTCCTGCACTGTTTGACTTACCGTCTGTCTCTGAGCAGCGGGACACCAGCTCCCAAAGCACCAATCCCATTGCGTACATGTCAATCCTCAAGAAGGAGTCTCGCTGAAAGTTAATGGCTCCCTCCAGCACCTCCGGAGCCATGTAACGCCTCGTACCGACCTGAAAAGAAGAACGGACTCCAATAATCTTCAAATTCACAAAGACGAGCATTTCAAATAGTCTTAATGAGAGCAGTTTCTTCTGGAAACAGACCTGTTGCAACACCAAGTAGTGCTTTCAGGTATCTCAAATTAGAATATATGTTCCCATCAGACTCATTTGTCAGATTAAAAGTGTCTTTTGAAAAAAGCAAGAAGCACACATTTCTTTATTAAAATGTTTAGTTTGATGTAACTTTCCAATCTTCTAAGAAATTAAATGCGTTTTCATTAACTGTCAGAACAAAATTATAAGTAACAGAAAAAGGCTTTGAAACATCAGTCTGTGTAATTAATACATAATGAATTGAGTTGTTGGAATAAATTAAATTTCCAATGATAATTAATTAAGACGCCCCTGCATCTTCCACATTTTTTACAAACAAAAATCTGAAGGATAAAAAAAAAAAAAAAAATGCTCCAGCATAAATTCCATTCAGCAGCTCTATGTATGATGAACAGAATGGGTAAATGAATGAAATATTTCTACTTTTGTACATCAAAACAGAAAATGTTTGGCAGAACTGCAAATACAAAGACTTGGTCATACACTGAAACTCGGAGATTAGGTAGCTGTAGCATTAATCAGAGTAACAGCGAAGACGTTACTCTGGAGAAGCCGAAGAGAGCCGCACCTCAGGTGGAACGATCTGTTGACATGACAACTAATAGTTTCATACTCCACAAGTCTGAGCTCCATGGAACAAGAACAACAGGAAGTTCATTCTTGAAAAGCAGGAGTGATTCTGCAGAGATGTTATATTTCACAAAGAAATATAACATCTCTAGAGAGCTGGTAGAGCGATATTGCCAAAAGACTTAAAGTTACAATTACAGCAAAACGTGGTCCTACAAATGAACGTGTGAAAGCAACACACCATTTTGTAGTGGTCTATCACACAAGGTTCCAAAAAAAATACACTGAAGTTTGTGTTTTGAGGGGTATGAATAAATTGTATGACAACAACAAGAAACCCAATATAAAGTTCATCCTACCTGGCCATGAGTATCTCCAGGAGGCTTTCCTGGTTCGAATCGCACAGCAAGCCCAAAGTCCCCGATGACTGCAGTTAAATCATCTCGCAGTAGCACATTCTTACTCTTGAAGTCCCTGGAGGATTTATTTCACAGAAGCCATTAAAATGCCTTTTTTAATGGAGGTGTTTGGTCACAGCAGTCACATAATTTAATGCAGATGCTTTCAGGGAGAAACAAATCAGTCAAGCACAACCTGGAAAGGGAAAGATCTGATCTGAAATAAATCAAACAGGAACCATCAAAGATTTAAGGGGGATGAATCCCAAAATACATCAAACAGAGAAAAGAAAGCGAAAACAAATCACTTAGTGCCCAAGAGAGATGGCAACAGAAATGTAACCATTGTATTTGAAAGAAATTGAGAAAATATTTTTCTCAAACGCAGTCGAAAAAAAGTCGTGCTATGCTTTCAGACACATGCCATGTCAGAAAGTGGGAATAACATTGCTAATAAATGCAAAATTAAAAATAAGATGATGCGCATGGCTCAGGTAAGATTCCCCAAAGACAAGGCATTTTCTTTGACATAGTTCCCACTTTCTCATTAACTTTCTCAGCTTAGTGAGGCAGATGCGACAATGAAAAACTAAAACTACACCAATGCAAGTTAAATAGAAATCACATTTCGGTAAGTGATTTTAAAAAAGGTTTTCTTGCCAATAAAATAGAAAAAACAGAAAAATGCACTTCGTTCCTTACGCTTGAATCTACCCAACATGCAGAGCAAAAGCAAATCAATTTAGCAGATGTCTACATGTCTGTTTTACATCAGAATTATTATAGTTATAATAATGCTGTTTCTTTAGCAGCATTCTCAGTAACTGTCGCTTTTCTATTAGATAAATGCTCATGTTCTACTTATTACTTTAACTTTTTGTGTCAATCAAGCTATGTTTTGAAATTATGGTGTTTTTGCACAAGGTTATCATACCTGCCTATTGTGCTCCATTTCGTTTCATTTTTTTTTTTTTTTTTGCTTGACTTCAGTTCAGCATATTATTCATATTCTAGCCTAACAACCAATTGAATTACAAAAGCTTATTCCAGGTAGCAAAGAGAGGCTGAGGTGCACACGACATGCCTTACACCATTGAGCATGAATTATAAAAGCTGAATTGAGAAGTGTACAAAATCTGTTTGAAAAGGATAGGAAGACTTTGAATAGCTCCTTGTTACAAGGACTTTGAGGTGTGACTTAAACCTATAATGCGTTTCTAAAACAGTTGCTCCATTATCATGTATAAACTTATAAAATTTTTAAAACTTCAGGTCTTTAAAACTTAGCATTTGTGGAAGATTAAAAGTTAAAAGAACAGGGCTTTGTATGAGAGCACATCAGGAATGAATGCATGTTATACATTAAACTGAAATGGTGCTTGTCTGTTTATTTCTTTCTTTCCTTACCTATGTGCAATAGTAGGTTTGGGCCCCTCCCCCTTGTAGCTGGGAATGTCTTCATGGAGGTAGGCCAAGCCACGGGCCATGGTCTCTGCTATGTGACACAGCTCAGTCCAGGTCACAGTGTTGCCCTTCAGGTGGTCCGTCAATGAGCCCTGCTCACACAAAACAGACCAAAGGTCAACAGGTCAGGTATGAACACATACAGGGGGTTTTTAATCTGTTTCTAACAGATTGCTGCTGCAAAGCTGTCAAAAATTGAGCCACAAAGAAAGACTGTTCAACCAACCAAGAGCTATCAAATGTTCAAGATTTAGGATTGCACCTTAAAGTTAATTTATTTCAGAACTCAACTCAAAAAATGTGAACCCTGAACATGAATCCATTACAAAATGAGAGTTTTGTTAGTTTTGCTGATTATGGATTAAAGTTCCTGAAAATTCAAAAGTTCATTTCTTTGTTAATTAGATCACATAAATTTAGAAAGTACTGGATTTTTTACACAGAAATGTCAGCCAACTGAAACACTCCATACAATCTATATGCAGCTCAACGTCGTTTTCTTTACATGTTGACACAATCAGCATCTTTACCAGTGAAAGGTTTTGGCTTGTTGGGAGTATTGATGACTTTTTACTAGACAACTGTCAAACAAGCAGTCTTCCTCTAACAGAACATAACCTTTTGGTGTTTAAATTGTTTTATTTGTGTGACATATATATATATATATATATATATTTTTTTTTTTTTTTAATATAAAAATTTTCCCTAGAAAGTTTAGATTGTTTGTTTTTATGAGGTAAGAAATAAAACTACCTAGTAAGTTTTCATCATGTAGAAGACTGCTGATATTCTGTAAAGAGGTAGAGAACTGAATTCTCACCCTCTCATGAAACTCTGTAATAAGCCACAGCTCCGCCTCCAGGTTGGTTCCGTGTTTCTCTGCGGCGATGTAACGCAAAATGTTTTCATGTCGCATCCCTGGAGTCAAGAAGATGTCCCGCTCATTCTGCCACGACTGCTTATCCTGCAGAAACAAGAATTCGTGTTCAGAGATTTTTGGTTCAAATAATTCAAATAAATCCTTCTGTCACCACAGGTGGAAAATCAAAACTTTGTAAGAAAATTTCAGCATTTTGGTATTCAATTGTACCTGAACTGGGAAGATTTTTACGGCAACATATTCGCTCATTAGCTGAGCTTTCCAAACACAACCAAAGCGCCCCCTGGCTTTGATTTCCAGCAGCTGCAATGGTTTCAGACCCACCAAAGGGGATGGGGGTACTGGTCCAGGATCCTGATCAAAAAGGCAGACAAGTTTCGAGTCAACTAAACCCATAAAAAGGCATATAATGGGCGAAATATTAAGAACAAGTCCTATAGCAATGTCAATATTTTAGACATTTTCAATCATCTCTATAAAGTCAGAGTAGAGAGTGGCCCTTCTCACCTCGCTCAGATCTACGTGGCCGTAAGGAGGCTTGCGGTGGCGGTACATCCACAGCGCCAGAACCAGGGCCAAGGACAGGACGCACAGCGGCAGCAGAGAGTACACCAACACGTTGAGCATTGATGGCACGCGGGGCGGAGGCCGAATTTTCACTGCAAACGACAAGCAGAGCAATTTCAGAGTGTCGGCGACATGACCTGCAGCTTTAGACAGATTTTCAAGCCTCCCTCAAAGAAAACGAGAACTGGTTTTCAAAAAGGAGATGTTTTTGATTAAAAAAAAAAAGACTTAACTGACATTTAATAAATCGTAAATATTTTTATTTTTGTCACCAAAAAGATAAACGAGCTTCCACATTTTGGAGATAATAAACGGAGGTAGTCGAGACTGACAGACTTCTTAGAACATAATGCTCACAAACTGATTTAATAAATTAATATAGAAATGCAGCAGATGTTGGCCATGAAAGCAGAACATTTGGTGCAGTTTCCTATATAGAGAAAGTATTTTTTAATTTAAATTGCGTCCATGACATTAAGATTCTTTAAATTCTGTTTGTTGATGAGTGTGCAGGCTAAAATTATCTATTTTTTAACGTTGATGCTTTCAGTACAAACTCGGTGCTTTACCTGCTGATCACCACTTAAAGATTTTCAATCTAGCCAACAATCTAGTGCATCATCATTATAGATTTATGACAGGTATTTTTTAATTATCTCAGACTAAATCCAGGATTATATTTTTTCTTTATCATTGAATTAGGCTGTTCCATTTGATGCCTTAACCAAATACAACTTGTGGATGTAAAATGCAATAAAACTTCTTGAAAAACGGTAAGAAACTTTTATTTTATCAGTTTTATAAATTAAATGTTACACTGCAGAGAATGCAAGCTCACCATACCTAAAGCAACAATTTAAATAAAAAAAAAAAAAGACTAGATACTTGATGTACTGTTTCAAATGCGATGTATGCAACAGCCATTTTTTGTTTGTTTTTTTTAATCCTCTTTTTTCCACTGATGGGGCATTTCTAAAATATTTTTAAAACTTTTATAGTAATTTTAACAACAGAAGAGAAGACTATTTGCTCCTGTTGCATCTGGTGAAGAAATGAGCAGGAAATGAGCTGAAATACTAGTCATCAAATGTTATGATGCTTAAAGGAAAGTAAACTGGAAAACAGTTTCTTTTTTTTCCTTTTTTGCAGGACAGAATGGAACTGCGTTAAAATATATTATGAGCCAAATTATCAAACAAGTCAAATAAAGAGTAAACATGCAACCATAAACTTAGAACTGAAGCAAAAGTTTCCATATAAAAATGTCAGCAAGGACAAGGTGTGACCTGGTTGAACACTGAATCTGCATTGTTCCCTCCTACATGCTCAGAAAAATTTAATTGACCATTACGAACTACCATTTAGTGCTGAAAGAATTAATCGGATAAATTGTAATAAATCAGTTATTGAAATAATCAAACTAGAAAACAACATTTTCTTTCTAAAGAAAATGCTTTTTTTTATTATTTGAAGAAAAACAACCTGTTTAAAAACAGGCAAGTTATTACTCAACATACAACGGAGCTAAAACACATCTTCCATGCACTTTATTTATTGCTTAATCGTTAAGGCTATTTGCTGAAAGAGCAACACAGTCAGTAGAAAATTAAGCCAGAATATTTTCCATTGAAGTTAAAAAAAAAAAAACCACACACTTCTTTGTAAGTAAATATGTTCAACCTTTAAAATTTGCTTTTTATTTCAGGCAATAAAATGTTTATTTTCTTATTTTAGAAAGGAGTTGAATTATTTCTTTATTTTTATATAGTATAAAATAAACTTAAGTGGTTAAATGAAAAATCTGCACAAAGTGTCCTTTTTTTATCCCAATAATCATCAGACTAATCAATAGAATATTCGATTAGTAAAATAATTGTTAGCTGCTGCCCTACTACTCTCCTAAACATAGAAGTTGCCGCTGTCAAGAAAATCAGAAACTGCAGCTTTGAAAACATCAAATATGAGTGACTCAAATAAAGCACATTTACAAAACTAATGAAGGTTATATTATACTGATTAAATGCAGCGTGGGATTTTACGGCACTTCAAAGCTACTGAGTTTTCAAGCATACATACTGATTTTATTGAAATGACGCACAATGACTCAGTATAGGGAAGCAGCCTATTCTTACATGCATCTGTGACAGATTCAAGAAGATTAAGTACAAAAACCAAAATATACACCAACATCTTAAATATGCCCATTATAGCAGCACAGATGTTTCATATACATTTTTAATCTACTACACTGCAAGACAAATTTAAGAAATAGAAACAAATCAATCGAAAAGGTGAAATGTCACTATGCTAAAGATCATAACATCCCAATCAAGAGTTTTACCAACATAAAAAACAGAAAATCATCATAAAAATCTGACGACATTGGGAAAGAAGTGAATATTGTAACCGCTGCCCCTTTTAGCAGCTGCTAAAGTGCATAATAATAGTGATGGTGTGTTATAATCAACAGTGTTCAATGTGCGTAGGTTGGCTTCATCACCACTCACCTCGGCTCCTGCTGCCAATCAAGTCAGGAAGGTGAGTGAATCGCTCATTGCAGTAGTTTCCTTCGCAGCAGCAGAAGAACACCTGAGGATTTTCCTCCATAGAGACACACTCTTGCCTAAAACATATGATGGAAGACCAAAAACAGATCAATTTGAAGATAACTGATACTAGTTAGTCTTTTGCTGTATATTATCCTCTCATCACTAACAAAAAGAACACAAACCAGACTTCTCATTCGCAAACTGTTACTCTGGATGCCTTTGGTGGACTATCAAATAATGTAAATAGCATAAGCCATCTCAGTGACTCTTGTCAAAGTGTCTGGTAAAGTACTATTCAGCCGCTGTCAGTATGTCAACAACCTATTAAAATCATTCCACGAATGAAGGATGTGAACTTTGACATGGTGTATTTACTTTCAACACTCATGTTTAAAAGATTTCCTTTCTTGTATTGACAAAGTCAACAAATAAGGTCTTCTCTCAGAGCTGTTGAAAACATTCTGTTTTGAAAGACATTAAAGCAGCCTAGATCACATTTAATTTATTTTTGCAGAAGCACTTTAGGTATCAGAGAAAAAAAAGTAAGAAACGAAAGTAAGACTTTCCAACACTGTGAATAACCTGACTGGCTAACCGAAAGTTGCTGTGGGTCATAAACTAAATGGCTATTTCATTTCTTTTAAAACACAGGTTAAGATAAATATGACTTTTATTCTATTTATGACATTTTCTGTTTTTTTTTTTGTTTGTTTTTTTAGCCCCTGGGATCAAACCTAACAGCTGCAATATACAGGTTAGTCTAGCCTGGACTGCATTATTCTGTTGATTTAATATTCTTTCTATACCTTCACTATATATGAAAGTAAAGAAATACTATTTTTGAAGTCTGGGTTTCAGCAACCTAAATTATTTCATTTTTTCCTTTTCATTTCATTTTTTGTCAAAACAAAAAAAAATCTAATTCAGTTGCAGTAAATCACACGTCTTGTTCTTGTGTTTTGTCTCAAGTTGAACTTATTGATCTTACACAAGTAAAATCAAAGGCTTCAAACAAAGCTGTTTTGTAACGCTGATGTGTAACAGCACATTTACTTTTGTTTCATATGTGATAGTAGAGTCTCATTATTCATCGACTCTCTCTCAGAGTCACCATTTTTGTCCACTCTTGTTTTAATTCAAAACCAGGAGTTCACGGTTTTCTCTTCCAAGAAACCACAGCTTTGGGTATAATAGCTTTTTTTTTCTTCTTTTTTTGTACGCTTCCTGTTCTTTATTCGCTTTAAATATCTAACAGCAACTTCCAATCTCAAACCAGCCAGGGTGAAAAAAAATTTTTTGGATAACAGAATGATCAGTTATATAAAGGTTAGTTACCATTATAAATGTTTGGAAAATTCTTTTTCAGTTTTTGAATGTGCAGTTTGTTGGATTTTTGACCTTTTTTATCTTCTGACAATTGTTGTGATGTGTAACCATGGCAACGATGTATTGTTTTTTACAACTGGGAGGAGCTAATTAGCATCTCAAAACCAACAGCCCCAAATCCCGGAGGAGTTGAAAAGGAGGCTTCATGGATGCAGAAAAGACCAAAGAGCAGAGAAAGGGGGAGGAAGTTCAAACTAGGACTGCAACGATTCATCAAATGACTCGAGGAAGTCGATATTTTAAATTCCTGCAGATTTCATTAAACTATATTTTACGGTTTAGCATACAGTGTTCTGGGCAGATGATTATTTGTGTTGCGCAAATTCCCTTTGGGAAGACAAACATTGTTTTTAGTTGAACTATGCAATATATATAAAGGTATAGAAAGATTTTTTTTAAACTCTAGGTTTCAGTAACCCAAATGACGTTCAGCATAGCCGGGTATTTTTTACACAAGTTTGTTCAATAAAAAAACTAAGTGTCAGAGTGACTGGAATTTTATATGAATTTGGAGTGGAAACAGGAATAACTTTGACCATACATTCAAGTCAGACAAACCTGGTTGTTTCAAAAATACTTCCAGGATTAAAAGCGAGAGAACGGGGATACAGAAGCTAAAGAAGTGCCATACTCTACTCTTATTAAAGAAACACTGCTTTGTGCAACCTATAGCATCAAAATGAAATGAATCTTTTGGTAACCTGCAATAGTCAGTGTACCAACTTCTAAACAATAGGAATAACTGTTACTTTACTGATTAAAACAAACTGTCACAGTGTGACAAATGCATGCATGCCAAGGCCTGACTTCAATAGAGGCTGGAAAGAGTTACTATAATAAGGCTTTGTCATTTTAATGTAATTAACAACATGCAGCAAGACTAAAATCTTAAAATCAAGCTAATGTACCAGAACAATAAAGATTTTTATGTAATAGTCCTTCCAACTCACTAAGATCTGGAGTGATTGGCTGACAGAACAGAGCCATTCTCTATAAGGTTATGTCAAACAATTCAAAGGCAGAAATAGGAGAGAGATGTGCTGTTTACAGAGCATCTAAAAAAATACTGCCCGCTTTTAAAAGTGACTCACATATTCTATAATTTTTACGACTCCCGTAATTGAACAAGAATGATTTTAACGTTCTCAGAGTTTTTAATATTGAGCTGACAGAATTGATCTTTTTATGATTTGGGCTGTTAAATCTTTGCAAATTTACAAAAAAACAAAAAAACAAATGAAGCTGAATATTTAATATGTTGGAAATGCAACACAAGTGTATGTCAAGGCACCAAAGCCTAAAGAGATAGAAACTTCCCAGTTGTACTTGTTATGAAACTATTGACATCTGTTCTTAACGTTTGAACAATAGAGTTATGACAACTTCCCTGAGACCAAATGTGGATTCTGGAGTTGCTAATACTGCAGCCCCAGCTGTCTGCTGATTTGGGTGAAACTCAGACACCCCACAATAAAAATGCAAATGTGTTGACCTGACCTGTCATAGCAGTTGAAGTCATCCAGCCAGCAGCCTTTCTTTACCAGCTTGATGGTCCCTGAGGAGTTGAGCCAGGAGGCGTAGCAGTGCAGCCGCTTGTCCTTTTCCCCCTCGCAGCGCTCAAATCCACTCTGGTTGGTCCGCTCTGTTCGCCAGTTATCGTTGTAGTACACACATTCTCGGGTCTCCACCTCTCCCAGACTGTACCCTGATGTGGACAGAAAGCCTTGGTCAGCATGCATCGCAATGAACTGAAACGCAGCAGGGCCAAGCAGAGACAAATGGCACAGGATTCACTCTGTGCTACAAACGAAACATTGTGGAGCAGAGACGATCATCACTGGCACATAGCCAGTTTTGGGAGCTCTTTGTAGTAAAAATGAAGAAAAAAAGGAGTTCCTCTGGGCTAAGAAAATGTTGCTAAATACTGGCTCAGCATAATCCCATTGACTAAATGATCTATTGAGAGAAGAAAAAAGCTAAATGTGCAGAGAAATTATCAAATTTAATTAGCTATAGAACAATGATCTGCCTGCTGTTGTATAGAAACCTAGCATACAATCTAAAACTACTCCTACTATAATGCTTTCCTAAAGTATTCACACTCAGTGAGCTTTGTTATAATGATTTAATGTGCAGAAAATGCTACAAAACTTTGCAAAATTTGTAGAGGTTGCATGCATTTGTATTCAGACATTTTGAGCAACTACTTTGTAGAATCAGGTTTTACTTTATTTGGTGTACGCATTTGGTTAGCATGGCAACTCTCCTTCTCCTCCAGAGTTACCTTTAGTATTCTTGGCCAGTTCTCTGCTAAAGTTTTACTTTTCCCAGCCTGTCGGTTTTGATGGATGGCAACAAATAAATAGTGTATCATGAGTTTATCACGGTACGGCAGGGAAATGTTCATTGGCAATCCAATGTCCCAAAAAGAAGAAGAAAAAAAAAAAACAATAGTGATGTTGAGGAACTAGGGCTGGGCAATAAATCATTAACAACACATAGCCTATATTGGGATAGACATTTGATCAATATCACTAGAAAATACGTCTGGCAGAATGTTCAATAATTCCACTGAACTCCAGAATCGCACAGTGTTTTGGGGGATGTAAGCAGAGAAAGCAAGGCAGGTGGCATCAACTAATGCTCTCAATTTGGTTACCTAGCAACAGCCTGCTAAATAACTTGCGCAACAGGAGCTTCAAGTTTCGTCACCGTGCATCATAACTATTTAATAATTTACAAAACAAAGCAGAGTGAGAGGAGAAAAGGAGTAAAGCAGTTCAAGAGGAAATTGTAAAATAAACAGAAAATGTCACGTCAAAGGTTTAGCAGTATTTCAGATATTTAAAACAAAGAAAGTAATAATTATTAATATTGATTAGAAATCCTTATAACTTGAAATGTTTCTGAGCCAAAATTTTGACATGTCACTTTATCCATGAGCTTTAGAACCTCAGCCACTAAAGATACACATCCAATATATGGCCTTTAAAGGCCCATTAAACAGGCCAAATGTATTGCAGAAATCAAATGTGATATTGCAATGTGGATTATAACTTGATATAACACGTTGCTCTAATTCAAAGACTGACATGTTTTCTTTCTTAAACAATCCTACAGTAGAAATTTTCTACCTGATCTGGCAGCTGTGTTGCCTGGTCTTTATGGACACAGAGCAGCTTTATTCATACCGAAATGGACTCATCACTTTTAAATGTTATTTAGGTAACAGAGCAAAGAGGCTAAATGAATAATGCATATCATTCTCATACTTTTTATGCACTACAGATTTTAAAAATGAAATTTTCCCTTCACCTTCAGTTAAACTCTACCATGTGCATCACTTAAAATTACAATAAAATACACTAAATTTTCAGGTTACAATGTGAAGAGATTCAAAAGGTGTGAATACTTTTGCAAGGTACCTAGTAAAAATGCAATGGCATTTGTAAGGACAGGTAATGTGTTCTTTAAATGGCATGTTTCTAAAATAAATACTCTAGTTACATCAGCTAAAATGTGATAAGAGTGACACATCTTTAATGCAACAATAGAACGCTGTAGATAATGTCCCTATAGACTTTGATGTTGGACACACACTCAACACACAGCGAACAGAAGCGGATGACATGTTGTGCACGTCAGTCAGAATGTAGCTCGAACATTCAGGCTCAATCTTTGTTCAGAGGGGAAAAAAATAGAGCCTGTCTCTTTAAATCCCTGCCTATAGGAGCCTGCCCATCCCCCAACTTCACCCCCACCAACCCATTACACACACTCACTTACACATACACATTCACACATTTAGCTGTCCAGCAGCACACAATAGACTTTATTCTATCATACAGGGGACGCATGAAATGACCAAACATCATGCTCATTACACAGGAGGGACAGAAGAAAAGATATTAAAGCCAAGCAGACGCATTCATTTACACACTTTTTACAGCAGTGATGCTCAATGCTCCACTGAGCCGAGATGGCATTTCTGATATCTGTGGTCACGTGATCCAAGAGGACTTTTACTACAAGATCATTCCCCCCGAATCCTCCCTCCCTTCCTGTCACTTTACTGGGTTTTTATGCCACAAACATGAATTCTGGAGAAGCAGCTTACTTTATATATCCTTCCTACTCTTCATGCCCTGATCTATAAGCCATGGAGGTATTAGGGGCAGGGAAAGTTAAATCTCTAAAACAGCTTCTACACCAGTTGTAGAAAAAAAAAAAATAATAAAATAAAAACGAGGAGAAATGTATTGATCATAAAAATATATCTGTTGAGCTTAAGCTGGGGCAGAATAGTGCATTCATACGTGGAGTGAGAGGTGCATATTTGATAAGCGAACGGCCACAACAGAAGGAGAAAACTCACTAAATAACAGGAGGAAAAAAAAACATCATCCATGCTTGGTTCACATGGTGTGTAATGGTAACTTCAGAGCTGAAAATAATTCTCCCCTAAATCAGCTGCTGCCTGTGTTGATCAAATACCACAGACTTACCAAAGAACAATAAATAAATGAAATCCTGACAGAAGTGTTTTTCACAGGTTCGTGCACAGGCCATAGAAATGAAAACGACACTTGGATAACCATTAAAAATTGGATTCTGATTTCACTATGGAAATTATGTCCATATATAACATATTACTACACAACCAACTAATTGAATTTAATTCAAATGAATGATGGTGAGGATAATTTTGATTGTATAGTTTGTATTTCAATGCAAAAAAAAGACACAAAAGAAAAATTTATCTGACATTAAGGCTTAAAATCTGAAGAGTGAGTTATGTTTTTCATTCTATTACAATAATAAGAGTTTTTGGTGAACTCTTTGTCTGGATATATGTATGAGTTGAGAGCTTTAAAAGGCTCAAAAATTTGGTTTTTAATAGGTTTACATATGAGCATATGCCTAATTAGTCCACAAAAAGTCTGTTTTTATTATCAAACTATGGAAATTGTTTTTATCTCATTGGGTAAATGAAGCATTAAGGTTTACACTAAAAAATGTCAGCAGATTTTTTTGTTTAACATATAGTACTGTTTGTCGCCGTTTTCATTGATGAACAAATGTTTCATAGTAAAGAAGATGATGTTTTAGTTAAAAGGAGTAAAAGTCAATTGTTTTGTGATGATGGATCAGAACATTACATAGCTATCAAAGTAAATTAAGAGACATAAACTACCCTAAAATTAGAACAATTAGATCATAATTTCAACCAAAACATATAACCCTTGTATCAGTTGAAATATATTTTCCTTCTCTTTCACAAGAAATTATTTCTTTCCTCACACCATTGTCTTTTATTGTTACCAAGATGCCATGTAGCAAGTTTAACTTTAGCATTAGCACTGCTGCTAAATCAGATTTGTTTGTGCACTCAGACAAGGAATCCAGACAATGTAATTTAACTATGTTTAAAAATGCAATAATAATAAAAAAAAAATGCAAGTTTGTTTCTTGACCAAGAGAAAATAAAGTATCAAGGCTCCCACTGGTGAAATTTGGTATTGACTCTGCATCCATTTGCACTCACCAAGGGGACAATTGGTATTTGAATGTTAAACTGCTGATAAAAAAAAAAGTAGCTTCATATAATCTGCTCACAATAAATATCTGCCAACAGGAGGTTGATTAAACTTGTTTTGGTTCAACCAATATTTAGAATTAGCTCTTTGGGACATAAAATACTTTTCAACAAGCCAAGCGCACTGAATTGCAATGATTTATTATACATACAAAATGTAAGTAGAATTGGATAAATGTCAATGCAGGACTAGAAAATGGAAAGAAGGGAGGCTGCTAAGCCATAGTTGTTAAAACAATTGTAGGATTTATTACCAAATTAAAAGTAGTGAATAGAATTTAAGATGACACAATTTATACTCTTGATTAAAACAGACAAATTTCCATGGGTAAAATGTAATACCCACCAAAGTTCTTTTTTATGGTGTATAAGGTTTCAGGATGTTGATGCAGCTGCTGCCTTCTATTCCTGCCACCGTTGAGGAAGGCGAGCAACAGTTTTAATTTTGGAAATTTGTTCAACTTCTGAACACAGAACTATCGTGTTACGTGTATTTTAAGCTTTGGGCGGAATGAAGATGCACCTTCTAGGTAAATACATTTCGAGAGAGAAAATTAAGAGTAGCGGTCAAAAAGCAGATTGTGACCGAGAGATTTAAATCCCGGCTGAATGGCAGCGCCAGTAAAGTTTAACTGAGGGTCGACGTTTCAGACAAATTGCGATCTTTTTCGACGGAAACCTTTGCATATTCACCAACAACAACAAAACAGAAAAACAACAGCTGCTTACCTGCGCACAAAGTTCCCAGAAGAAGTGAGCAAGTCAGCCATGAAAAAGACATGTTCCGCTTTAAATACAGGACAGAAATTTCGTCCTCTTTCTTTCGCGAACATTAAAACTCAGGTTGGCCAAAAACATCAGTCCGGGATCAAACCGACCACAGGCCTCTCCAGTCCCTCCAGCAGCCTAACCACCACCGCCTCCTCCTCCACCACCACAACGCCTCCTCCTCCACCACCACAACGCGTATCAATAGCCGCGACGCTGCAACAATGTTGCAAAGAAAAGGAGCGATTAATTGACTGCCCGGGTGTTAGTCCGCGAAAAGGTGCCGCATTTCGCATCGGAAACGGCTCCGCGAAGCAGTTGAGGCGTCCGAATCGATGTCAGGACGCTGTTTTTTGAGGTTATTCGCTGGAATAGTAGCACCGCTGCGTCGGGGAGGTCGGTCGGGGGTTTACATGCATGTTACTGATCTGTGTCCAAAATGGCTTCTAAATGGGGAATGGGCTGCAAACAGGGAAACCCGGATGTGTAAACACAAAGGGGGGAACTCAGGCAGCCACAGAGTGACCTTAACGCGACACCACGGATAAAAAAAAAAGAGAGAGAAGCATCTCTTCAAATTATGACTTTATTCCGACGTCCTGTCGATGATTCTCACGTTTTCTTTACACACTCAGGCTGAATAGTAGCGCCGAAAAGGAATGTGAGTTCCGGTGTATTTATATCGGCGAGCGATAGGGGATTTGAGCTTCCTTTTCTCAATGTGAGGATTTTCACTGCACTTTTGAGGTCTTACACCTGAATGATTTACTTTTTTTTAATTGATGTTGAAGGGAGATCGCGGCTGGTTGTGACAGTTTTTACGCTTTTCTATTTTGTTCAGAATTAGGAAGTACCTACATAATCATCCCTTAATTAATACAATGCTTAAGCTGCTGGGCTGGAACATGTTTAGCAAAATTTTAATTATGTTTACTGGTCAGACTTTTTGGTAAATAGAGCAATCAAAATTAGAAGAAAGGTGGTGCCCAATTCTAAGCCAAATGATTTTATCTGAGGAAAATAAGCGTTATAATGTTGTTAAAGTCACAATAGTGCTTTTTTTCTCTCTCTCTCTCTCTTCCACAGCCTCAGTAAAAATAAGACCCCAGCTGTGCAATCAAGTATTTGTCAATTTCCTGTCTTGCAAAATCTGCTGTTATAAAGATCATACTTAATAAAAACTGATGTTCATAAGAGGCACAACAATGATGCAACTTCAATTCAGTTTTCCTGTTTGCCAATTTGTATCAACAAAATTGCTCCTTTTGTACTTGTGCTACAAACAAACCTCCTCAATCCAATTTACTTAAATATATATTAATTTGCAACTTTAGTAATAGTTTTACACATTTTTAAGATGAAAAACGTATAAAAATGCTCAAGTCATGCAAGATTTGGGTTTAATGCACTTATCTATCATGTTGTTCGGTAAATCTACCTTTAAATCTTGTGATGTCATCTACCCAAATACTCAAGAAGCAGGATTAGCAGTTTGTTCCTCGTTACAACTTTTAAAAATCCTGCTACTTCCTGCTACTCCTGAACTCTATGCTTCATTAACCGTCTGTGTTTTTCAGCCAGTGTGCATTTGATAGTGAAAAATAAAAATTCCACTAGACACTGGACTTTTATTTTTGTCAGATAACGAATCAATACAAAATTGGTTACATTTCTATGCACTCTGAATTCTAAACATTCATTTGGAAAAGTGATAACTTATCTTGATTATATGTAAGAACACAGACACTAAGGAATTTATAGTATTTTAATAGTCTTAAAATTTAAACACAGTTTAAATTCCTATACAAACCCAATTCAACCAATCTTTAGCTACCTCCAGTACGACTTCAACTTTCTAGTGGAAAGCTAAATAAAGTCAAAGCTTTTACCCTCAGATTTTAATAACAATAATAATATATCATTTCCATAGAATTATTGTTGTTGTCACAATTGACATGCTATGGATGCTGTGACTTTCTGACAGTATCACACATTTGTCCTAACACTGTGTCCATTTTGCAGTGGTTATTTTATGGATCATACACAAAGCTTTGAAGAAAGCTAGTACTTCATTATATTTGTAAATCAGAATTGTTTTTACTGTTTTGTTTTACTAATATTAATACCAACTTTATCTACTCTACTGAGTCCAATATAATAAACTCACCCTATCAGAATATACAGAATAGTCCAATATACATAATAGTTTAACCTAAAATAAATTAATAAAAAACATGTATGCATTTAATGTTTTGCAAATGTAGAATCTTAAATTTATAACAATTTTATTGTGATATTCCAATAAAGATGCCACAGGTCAGAGATTAGGATACTTTTTGAGTTTTTTTTTTTTATGTCTGAATGATCTTTTATGCATTAGTGGCATGGCTATAAATAGATGCCCCAGTTTGGGGTAACATGATACAATAAATGCTAATTAAAATGCATTCGTTCCATTTTCCCACTTCACCTCTGCACAGTGCTAGACATTAAATCTACCACAAATAAAAAAGTAAAACAGAACTATATTGTGGCTCATATTAGAAAAATGAAAACTTATCTTATTTTAAAACAGAAAGTATATAGGAAGTATGTTCCCAGTCTACAATATTCATGTTATTTCATAGTCTTGTCATTTTTCAAAATTAACTTGACTCAAAAAATACAATCTTATGTTCTATAAATATTGTATTTGTATTCTGGTTGCTAATACTGCCATTTAATCTGTTGTTTATTTGTGTTTTTTAATATTGCACACCTCACTACGCCAACTCATGTGTGTTGCTCTTTTGCACAAAATAATCCCTTTCTCTGTAATATAGTTTAGTACAAATCTTCATCTTATTGCACTACCCATATGTTCATCATGGGAATTAATGTCTTAATAACAATCATAATGACAGCATTAATACAATTTAAAATAAGAATTGTGTGCGCTTATTAATTTTTTGTTTGTTCAGGGTCAATATTGCTCACTCTCTCAAATATTTGGTTGAATGGCCTTTTGCGATTTGGCTCTCAACCAAATGCTTTTTGAAACCACCAGCAAGATTTTGCTATAACTGGCTGCACATTTGCAGCTTTTGCAGAAATGGTCACATTTATTCAAATTGGTTCGTTTCCTTCAAGGAATGTGGCTTTTGAAAATAGTCCACACATTTCTAAAAGGGTTGAAGTCAGAGCTTTTGAAAGGTTAAATGTTTAATATTAGCCTACCGCATCCATTCTTACAGCAGGTTTCATCTGTTCGTCTCTAAACCACCCAACAGCAAAGCACTTCAGTCACACCGTCGCCTTTATATGAAAAGAAATAGATTACTGTATCTGCTGTGCCTGCTGGGTTATTTGTAGATCATGTGAACATACAGTAAACAATATCATATTGTCACAGGCATTGCTTTGAACTGTTCTAAGAAATGAACATAAGCTCCTTTATATACCGGTTTCAACTGTATGTTCCAAGAAAAATAGAATTAGAAATGTGTATCTCTTGTGCCTGAATCTACCATTTTATAATGACATTTTTTGTTTATTTATTTTTTTATATGAAATACAAGAAGATGCACACAACTTTACTTTACTTTTTTTTTTTGTCTGAATACATTAGTTTGTACAAATTAAATCTCTCCTAAAGTTCTTCCTGCAAAAAGAAAACCACTTTTAAAAATATTTGTCTGAAAAGAGTAATGGTTGAATGTATTTCCCTTTTCTGATGCACCATTTACAAAGACAACTTCAACTCTATTGAGCAAATAATCAAGCTGTATTTGTGTCAAAACTGTTCTCTGTAATAAGGAAGGGGCACAGAATGTAATTCTCTTTCAGACTTTCATGTGGCAGTTTTTTTTAAAAATGAAGTTCCTTCGCTCTACAAAACTAAAACCCATGATTACAGAAATCAAAATGGCATTTTGGTGTTGCTCACATTCTTCTCTGTGACGTCTAGACTAAAGTGGCGACAGTGACACTAAGTTCATGCAGCAAATGGCCTTGGAATAGACTTAGTCATAGTTAATCTGCCTTAAACTAGTTCAGTTCAGTATAACTCGAGACAAAGCATTTTCTTATTATGCTATCACTTATTGACCCCGTAACTCGATCGAGGCTTTGAGCGAAACCTTGAAAATATAGATGTTCTTTTTTCATAATGGCTGGAAGAGAAAACACAAGAGTGCTCATTAAAAGTCCAACAGCTTTAATGACAACGGCGTGACAATGGTAAAAAGAAAAATCAAGCATGCAGGAGACAGTGCAGTGCCATTAAAATACTGGAAGGACATCATGTCAAATGCAACTTGCATCAGTTTGATGGCACTTGCATATTCAAAGTATCATCGATTCACTTGTAGGTTTAAACAAACTGGGTTAAGAATAACAGAAGTAAAAATATTAGACTATTAATAAAACCAATACAAACCATTCACTTCAGTAAAACAGAAAGTAATAATGCTAACATTAAGAATAGGAACTGGAACACAAAATGAAGTTTCTCCAAAATCTGTCCAAAGTGATCTGTCTGACGATCAGGGGCGCCGCACAGGGCGCCCCTGATCGTTATGACATTTCTAAGGGCCTCTGATAATCAGGGGGCCCTCCACAATTTATTTATTTATTTTTTGTTCATAGAAATGAAAAAAAAAAATCGGGATCCAATTACAAAATTAATCATATTGTACTTTTGAAAACTGTTTTCAGCAGTAAATATCAAATGTTACCCCTCCCAAACCAAAAAAACCGCATATTTGCCCTGAACTTCCTGGATCTGCATGAAATGGTTCGTTCAGCAGCAATCAGTAGAAAACAAGAATGAAAAATAATAAAGTCAAGTTTAAAATAAACAAATAAGTAAATAAATAAAATAGTTAGCTTAGCTGCAGACTGTTTGCCTCCATTTCACTAGCATCTAATGAATTAAGAAAAAAAAAAGCTAAGATTCCTGGCAGTGCCCCTGCTGACAATGATTTATTATTTTACCTTAATAATGGTTCTGTTGTCAGATTGACTTCTGTTGATAGCATTTACATTGTAGTAACCATAATTTTATATTTACTTGTGATGCAAACATAGCAGGAGTCCAAGAAGATGATGTCCCATTATGCAGACATTGTGCAAAAGGAATTAGAGTGTCACAAGTTTCTTCATGTGTTCTGTCACATTGCAACCAAAATATTATATTTATCTGTGGGAATATAGCATATCATAATTAAAAGGAATATAATAAATGTTTTTCGAGTTTTTAAAAATAAGGTGAAAAATAAGACAAGATTAGAGTACATTAGTGATCAACCTTTAACGATGATACCCTTAAATAAAATTATTCTTCTCTATGTTTCGAACATCTATTCAATCTATTCAAGAGCACAGCACAACTGTTATCTACCAAGACAAGGCCATTCATCTAAGTTGGTACTGTTGGACCTCAGTGCAGCATTTGACATTGCTGACCATGACCAGGGGCAGATTGGCCATCAGGAGGTTTGAGAGGTTTCCAAAATGGCTGAGCTGTTCCAGGTTGAACTGGCCAGTGCTTGGAAAGTGTTGCTTTTTTACCCCAAAGGTTAAGCACATCGGTGGAGGAGTGGGTTAAATTAGCCAACATTCCAAAAACAAAGGAGAAAGAGATGGGTGGGGTTGATAAAACTTAAGGGAAAAAGTTAGCGCAGGATGCAGCCAAATGTGCCAACTTAACAGATATTTTCTGTGGAGGAGGGACGAAGGTCAGTGACAACAAGCGACTAATGCAGCTTGTTAGCAAGTACTTCCAGACTTGGCATATACTGTGTTTGTGTTTTTGGATGTGTTCAGAGCTCACGGAACAATAAAGGCAGCCTGTCGGTTATGCTACAGCATAATTAATCTGCTTAATCAGTTAAATTCTGGCTGAAAAGAAAAAGGCTCACATTTCTTTATTGCAAAATTAAAAGACAATATTTGAGTATATAGTCTAATCTAGTTGCCATGTTATGTGTTTTTTTTATTATTATTCATAGACTTGCTTTTCTTAGCAAGTCAAGAAAAATACAAAAACGCAGCAATTCACTTCTTGAGTGTTTTGCATGTTTATTAAGTTGAAAAATGTTCATTTTGCTGTCAGACAGCAAACAAGGGCAGTGCCAGCTGTGGTCAAGGAATTGTAAAAGAGGGACAGGATAATGCAGCTTGAAGTAGGAGTGAGGAGGAGGAAGAGATGGATGTGGTTACAATATATAACATCTTTGTTCAACATAAGGATACACTGTCATGGTTTAATATCACAAGTCATGTAGCACAGAGAAGATGCGGCTGCATGAGAGTGTAATAAATAAACTCTCATGCAGAGAGATTCAACAACTGTTTTTGTTTTCATAATAACGACCTAAGCTTTGTCTGTGGTGCAGTCTAATCTTATTATTACTGTGCTGCCAAATACTGTTTGCATGTCGAACAACATAAACAGAGAATGTGTGTCATTATCACCTTCCTAAAATATTACTGTAAGTCTTTTTTGTTGTTGTTGTTTTGTTGGGGGTTTTTTTGCAAAAAGTGATTTTGAAAACAACAAAAGTCATTTGCTTTGGATTACCAAAAGATGATTTGAACAAAATAAAATAATAACGTTTTGTAAACCTGACTTAGGCCACTATCTCTTCATATATACTAGTATTCTTTGAATTTTTACTGCTGAAATGAATAAAAGTATGAAAGCAAACATTTCTGTGTCATTTACAGTTTATTTTCACATTTTTCTTGTGTGGGAGTTTATAAATATACAGGTATAAATCCAAACTGTAGCAAGTGATAAATGTGTAAATGAGGTCGACTTGTAGTAAAATCAGCTGTGTTGCTAATTGGAACAATATGAGCAAAGAGACCCTCCTGCCCTCAGAAGTAAAAAAAAAAAAAAAAAAAAAAAGAGTCTACTTCTGTGTCTGTAGGGTCAAAAAGTTCTGTCGGATGTGGAAGTCGGATAACTGCTCATTGTATTGAATACTTTTAAATTCTTTTCTTCTGTGGCTCCATAGGCAGAGACATAAAACCCAGTTGCCAGAGGCTATTAGGCAGGAACACATTGCAATTTCTCAGCAGCATTTAGGCAATAAATTCGACTCTTTACATTTAGCTATATTTCTTTTTTGCAGCTAATAATAATATAACTGTTATATTACGGACTGCGATGGTCATTTTAAAGTCTGAGAAAGTCGGAGGCAGTAAACACGCTCTAGCTGCTCCACTTTTATGCTTTGACTCTTTGCTCCCTGGATTCATTCAGCCCCATCAACCTTTACATATTTACAACATTGGCCAAGATAACCACAAATAACTACAAGTCATCTGACTGTTACCACACATTGGCCATGAAGGTGGTATCAAAGTGCCTCTGTTCCACACCAATGCTCTGTGTCTGAATATTGAGGTGTAATGGGAGTCGGAGGTTGATGTTTCTCTGAGCTGGCAGCAGAGAGCTGGAAGGTTTTTTCCTCATATAGGAATTGTCACTCAGCAGATTCTGAGATGTCGGCCCGCTGTGTGTTAGCCCATGCCAATATGGCACCGAGCCGTCCATGTTAGGTCACTGTGATAAATAGGCACAGCTGGGACTTAACAAGGGCATCCTTTCTGCCTCAGTATGGCTTGCCCACTGTTCTTTAGTAAATAAAAAACACTCTACATTTTGAGCTTTAGAAAAAACAATTTAAAAAACAATGAATATTTAAATGCATTTTCGAAACTGTCTGTATCTTAAATTATCCGTGTATAAACAATGCATTAAAGTCTTACTCTTCTTTGATCTGAACTAATCCTGAGGATTTACATCTATTAGTGTTACCCTTAGTCACTGTTGAATGACACGGGTAATATGGCTCACTTCCCAGGGCAGTATGATATGGGGGGGGCATCACACTCTCCACATGAGGAACATTTGTATTGGTTATTTTCACAGTAGATATGTGCCCCTGTGCATTTTGCGCACTCCTCAGTACAAACACACATCAGTCAATATTTGATTAAATGTTCCTGCTAAAAGAATTAGGAATACTGGGAAACTCTCAGTGGAATAATTTCTAAACGACAATCCTTGGCAACATCAATGTATAGCTTGTCAAGCTCCTGCAATTACAGTCATGTTGAATAAATTACAACATCATTGATAAAGTGTATTCATTTCAGAAACTCAATTCATTAAGTGAAACATTATATAGAATAATTTAATAAAGGTTGATGTTTTCAAGTGTTTGTTAATGTTAATTATGATGATTTTCTCCTTTTCAGCTAATGAAAACTCAACATGTAAGACATTTTTAATACGTAAATGTGAGTTCAATGAAAAACTTAAAGGTATTTACTCATCAGAATGCATATTTTATTTTACTGTATCTATTTCTTGGTTAACTGCATACGTGCATAAGTGAAAACCGTCATGAAAAACTCCAATTTTTTAATCACAGCTTGCTTGCTTAGCCAAACTAACAAAACACAAAGTAATGGACAGATTCACAAGATTTGTTCAAAACAAAAGTGGAAGAAAAAAAGAAATACAAATGTGTGAAAAATGATAGGATTTGTTTTCCGGCTTGGAATTTAATGCAAAGGGCTCTTTATGTGGTTGAATCAGTTCCCTTCAAAAGCCCCGAGGTGAGGGACGCAGTAAAATAGATAAATGACACTAGGTGGTAGCAGAGCTCCCCTGGGCAGGTGCACCAACACTGTTGACCTGTGCAATATCCCACTTTCACTTCTGATTTATACCTTGCATGTGAAGGTGATGCTTATTTCCCTGCTGTTGCCTGGTGACTACCAGGTTTATTCTGTGTAGGTGTCACAAGGCTTTATGTTTTAATTGAGACATTTTGCTTTATGATTATTGGGCATGCTGTTTCTTTAACTGTCTTTCTGAACAGCTGAAATCCAAGTAAGTCTTATAATCTGTGCTCAGCACTATTTAGAATATCTTAAATAGCTTGGTAATGGATCCATTAGGATGAGGAAAAGCCCGGCACTTGAAGGTTTTCTACGTGTGGTTTATAATGGGAAGCAATTACCTGAATAATAGGCCTGATACCATTTTCTACAATGAAATGTTACGACTAACTATGAGCTTCACACAGAGTGAGCGCAAAAGAAGAGAAAAAAAATGGCCATAAGTGAAAATAACACAGGATTACTATTTTATTTCAGCCTCTGAATAAACTATAACAAAAATACAACAACAGCATTAAACATTTTCCACTTGTTTTATTATTCTACACCTCCGCAGAGTCTGTGAGATATATCCTCAACGTGTGGCACATCTACTCTGTCAGCAGTCGCTCGTTCTGCCTCTGATGTGGAGGCAGGTTTAGAAGTAGTTTGCCACCCTGCGAACAGACTGGATAGTGGGGTTCTCTGCTTGCCACTCCTTGTGGCTGCAGAAGTTTCCTCTTTCCACGATGTACATGCGGCCACGATAGTTTGGCTCCTCATACAACACCCAGCTGGTTGGAGAATAAAAAAAAAACAGCTCAAGATGAAGCAGGAATTCACTACATGTATTACGATTATTTTCCCCGCTAATTTTGTAAAGTATGTGCCACTAAATTACAGAAAGCCAGTTTCTTTACATTTACTAGTGATTAACACGATAAGTTGGAAAAGTATTACCAAAACAACCAACTTGTGAAGAGATAGAAATGAAGATACTAACTTGCTCTGTAATACTAAGAAAATTAGCAACAGATTCTTTAAAATTAGTTCTCAGAGGCAGAATAGTGAATTAGATTTTAAGAGTATTATAAACAAATACTCAGACCATAAGAGGGTTCTGAGGAAGTGCAGTTATTTGTTTTCACTGGACGGCAGCACAAGATGCAATGTATGATGACAGAAGTGAATAGGTTCATAAATGTTTTGGAAAAGCTAAATGAATGTAAGACAGCATTAATGCCACATTTAGGCCATCTAATAAAAAAGTAAAACGCTACACAGTTATAGTCTCATGGTGACACAGCAATGCTCCAGGCCCAATCCTATTCTGTAAGAAATTAAAGTAGCAGTAACTACAATTATTCCATTAATTAAATTAATTTATCTATAGAGTCCATAAAATACAAGACAAGGAATGATGAAAAGGCTGGGATTTTATGCAAAGTACAATGTTGAATTAAAGTCGGAGGAGTTCTTAGGGCTTTTAATAATTTTTTAATGTAATTTTTCCCTTTCAATTAGTGAAATAACTAATTAATCTCTTTAGGTGATATGGAAGTTAAAGCTTTTAGCATTGGCCAACAAAATTAACGGTCCTCTGATTTAAAAATGCTTTTTGTTTTTATGTACATGAAGAAAAAGGGTTTAAATGGTCAAGAACAAAGAACCAAAAGGAACAGTAGCAGATAGAGTTTTATAATATCCCACAGTATTTTAAAGTAGTAAAATATGTATTCACATTATATATGCATAATATTTCAAAGTTTTCATCATAAAGTCCTATTAATTTGTTCCATAAATGTTGTTCAGTCTGAATAAAAATAGTTTTTATTAATGCCTGAAGATGAATGAAAACACATCAGAACAAAGCACAATAAAGAAAAGCCATGGAAAAAAGGGTTAAAGATACATACGCTCCATCTCCATAAACCTTCATGGAGTTGACACAGTTCTTGGTCAGACCTCGCGCTTGCAGAAACGGACAGTCATCACACAGCTCCACACACTGGCCGGCAAAGTTGTCTCCCTCGAACATCTCCAATCTGTAGTGCTCTCCGTGCTGGGGAGGTAAAGAGAAGCAGAAGTGCATCCTGGCTGAGTCATTTTACAGCAAGGTTAGACTTTGTCTTTCTGTAAACGACCGAGCCTGTTTCGTGACGGAAGCTGCATTATGTGTGCACCTATAGATGTGTGGAGGAAGATATGAGAAAGTCTGTTTCTGAAGAGCTGGAGTCCTCTGGAGCTCCTTCCATAAATACCATTTCTGTAGCACCTGTAGTGCGTAAGATTCTGCTATTTAATTAGGCTGAAACTTTTCTGTCAAACAAATGATGCTGCATTTATGCCAATATATTTTACCAGCTGAATATTTCTCTGCCCCGGGGGTCTTCTTCAAACACTCACATAAACTCACCATCTTGATTGGTCGGCATGAGCCCATGTGATCGTTGTGAGCATTCCAGCGCTGGAATTCAGGGTACTCTCCATGCTCCAGAATGTACTGCTGGCCCTTGAAGTCAGGATGGTCGAAACAGACGAAGGCACCGCTTTCCACATGGACAGAGTTGACCCTGTTCATAAAACCTCGGTCCTGAAAGTTGTCGCAGTCGCTGCAGAGTTCCAGCTTCCTGCCGGTGAAGCATTTGCCCTCGTAGAGCACAATCTGTTTTCACCATTTAATAAGGAAAGTTAATTTCTTTTTGCACAAATGTTACTTTTCTATCTCACATGTTTGGAATGTCTTGATATATGTATGTTTGACTGTGCAAATCAACAAGATTAATAAGAAATTTTTTGGGAAAAGGGGTCCTTCAACTGGTACTCACCTTTCCTGAGTACTGAGACATTTTCCACTGTTAAAGTCCTCCAAACTATTGACACAATTCAAGAGGGGAACATTTTGGACTCTGAGATATATACGGCGGACAGAGAGAGTGCCAGCTTCGTGAGGCAGACGCAACAAAAGCACAACAATGGAGGGGTTTAGACTTTTTGCCAAATGGACAGTTTCCCTTACATGTGTCATTGCTGATATTGGAGTTTGCCCCCAGAGGAGGGCAAAACAATGGACTGGGTGAGATTCTGCTTTGATTTGGGCTTTGGGAGAGATGCTGGACTTTGCCGGGGGTTTCAGTGTAACATTTGGGACACGTCCAAATGAGGGGGCATGGAATGGAAAACAACCCGGAGGACCAGAGGTTAGAGGGCAGGATCAACTCTAACAATAAACCATCCTCTGACAAGCAGCACCAATGAGGCTCCCAAGGGAGTTTCAAACTATTTATTCAGCAACCTGAATGTCTCTGTTGAAACCCGATAGCCCAGCTGCTATTTTCTCGGGATCCCTCTGTGTTGATGTTTCTCGTCCACTGATCCACAGAGATTTCTGGATAAATTTAGACCTTGACCTGTGAAAACTTAGGATGCAGCCTCACAGTCACAACATCAAACACTATACCAGGGTTAAGGTAAGGGATACTGGGCACAGAGATGATGATCTGAGTTAGGAGCAGGGCAGGTTAAGCGGCTCTGTATTGCTGTGCTCACCTGTATTCTCTCTAGTGGCTGGGTCTGTTGTGGTTTTCTATGTTTTTTGTGGGTGGTAAAGGGTCACATGTGTGTGTTTTCTGTCTGTGTTACTTCAGGGGGTTCTCTGGCCTTTGTCTTGTGGTCTGGTTTGGGCCCATTGTGTTGAAGTGGCAGCTGTTTGTGGGGTGGTGACCAGAGAGGGTGCAGGCAATTGTAGGCAAAGTGTTGATGGCTGCTTAGATGGGTTGCTTATTGAACTTCTGCAGAGAATAAGTTGTCCAGGTTTTGGGTGGAACTGCTTCACAGGTATTTGAACACTCCTTACTCTGTTGATTGTAATGGAACCTATCATGCAAAATTCCAATTTAGCATTTTTTTTGTACTAATGTACTTCCAAAAAACACCCAGACAATTTTTTTAGCAATAAAACAAGTGTTTTATTTCAAAATCCTTCTGAATAAAATGTCACATCAGCATGCACTAAGCCCTCTCCTATTACCTTGTAATCCCAGCGGAATGCCGACCTAGAAACTCAAGATGATCTCCAGAATGTTTGGTCAGCTGGTTTTACCACTGTATGCACAGTACAATGGCTGCTGGACAAGACAAGTGATTTGTTGTTGACTTACCATCCTTAAACCACTTCCTGCATACTTGTTGATTGTGCTGGAGGCCATACTTCTGTTTTCCACAGATTTATGGTCATATTATTGCACAGATGTATTTGAAGCAATTTCACGTACAAGTGGAAACATTGAGTTATGGGGGCATGGCCTGAAGTAGGTTATTTAGATTTAAAGTGACAAGAGCCCTTAAAACAGTTCATTCTGTAAAGAACATTCAGACGGATGCAGCATTGAAGCAGATGCAGCGTATAATGCCTTTAAGGTGTAAACTTCAAAAATATTTGACTTCACTCGTAAAGACTGCAAATCTGCTCATATTCAGATTCAAATTCAAAAATACTTTATTGAAAATTAAATATTGGCTCCAGTTGTGGTATTATTTCAGCTTTTCCACTGTCAATCCACTCCTCCCTGTTGTAAATACCATGTTTCCATGGTTACGCATCATAGCAAAATAGCAAAGTATGAAAAATTTTGCCAAAAATCAGTCTGATTACACTCTTTCTAAAATCAGATGGAATACTTTCATTCCTGCCACAAAGGCAGTTTGTGAAAGTTTGACAAAGGAAAAAATCTCAGTGAAGTTACAGAGCTCCTCCAACATGCTGCCAAAAATATGGCATTGTTTGTGTTATTGTCAGTTGATCAACAATTCTTGTAACATTGACCCTAAAGCGCACAAAACACCTCTTAAAAATCTACTTTCTGAAAACTCTTCAGTGGAAATCTATTCTTGTTTCACACAAACAGCTGAGCTTATTGTTTACGATTTAAAAGATTTGCAAATCATCTACAAAATTAAATTACTGGTAAAAACAGCTAAATTTATTAAACACAAATAGAGAACTTGTTTTTTTTTTTCCCCAGGTTCCTGAGGGAAGGTTATCAGTCTGGGAATTTTTCTGGGAGGAGAGGCAGAGAGCGACTGACATTGGTGGAGGTACAAAGGAGGTCTGAGTTAAATGATTGAACTGAATAAGGTCATAGGAATGCCTCTTTCCAGGTTTCAACATTTGAGTCCAGAGTTGCGTTGGAGGGCAGGCAGGAAGAGGTGATAGTTACAGGATGACCTGAGGCGAGGCTTTCAAGCAGACGTCTGTGGAGAAAACCGGGAATCCAGGTAGGTACTGAAAGTTTGCCTCAGAGTTTCCCAAAAGAGTACTGAGCATCCGCAGAGGAAACTCAAACTGAGACGAAGGAGCACAAATCCAAACCACAGAACAGAGATAGAAGGAGCATGCCACTGGAAGGCTACCACAAACACGCAAATGTCATACACGCTTTCCAAATCCTCTCATAATCTTGCCTGTTGTACCAGCTACTTATTTTGCTTGTATATCTTTGCTATGCAATATTTGCTTTCACTTTCCTTTGTTTTATTTCAGTTTAAAAAAAAAAAAAAACATTTTAAAGTGTAACAAAGTTTGGCATGTACTACAGGAGCAGTTTAAGCTAATGAGCATAAGACTTGTGTGACATTTTCCCTCAGATGCCCCCGATGCAGATGTATTTTATCAGCCCAAATGTTATAAAAACACCTCAGATAAAAATGGACAGTGTTAGAGAAGGATGAAAAAGTGAGCTGTGACATGAATCACATGTCTCTGGGATTTTCAGGAAGCTCACAGTAGGAATACATGTGCAAACTAATTTATAATGCAGAGATACATTTTTATCAGTCACATGTTTCACAGATAAACTAAGTACAACTGCATGCAAGTGAATAACATCACTTCCCTAATTATACATTATGATTTATTAGAAAAACTGATTCTAGGGATTTTGAAATCCAAATTTTAAATCTTATATGATGTTTGTTTTAAAGGTGCAGGTGAGCCAGCTCTGCTGTATCTGCCATAATCCACCCAAAGCAAATACACAGTGCCTTTGGCTTCAGTCACATCCAGCCTACTTAAACTTTATTTGAGTCTAAGATGAATGCAGACATTGTTATCTGCGACATCCTGAAGTAGGAGTCGACTGTTCTTGCATAATGCATTGGGAAAGCCCTGAACCCGGCGTACCCAGGGTGAGTGAGGAGCTGAGCACACAGACTTAAAAGAGATATTATACCTAACGGGGCGTAACCATGGCAGGACTGGAGTATGGAGAAGTATAAAAAGAGGAAAGGTCACTGTGCGCACCTCAGTCGTTGACAGAAACGGAAGCAGACAAACCAGTGAGGTATGTACATGGATTTGAATAAATGCAACAATTTTAATCTAAATTTTTAATGGAAGAACACATCAGTTTAACTTTTAACTTTGTAAAACAGAAATCAACTCACCTCTGGCAAGAATAGACTGAATTCATTAAGTTGTTTTTTTTGTTGTTGTTGTTGGTGTTTGTTTATTTTGCCATGAATCTGTAGATTTTGAAACACTGTTCATGTTATGTGTTGTTTGTCTGGAACAGACTGCAAAGCAGAGCAGGAAAATGAAGTTGTTCATTCTGGCGTTAGCCCTCGTCCTGCTGTTTACAGCTGGTGAGTCTGTCACTGATTGTCCACTGGACAAATACAACCTCTGCTGCTATGCAACAGTATGGAGAAGTACATGTATGCATTAAATTACGTCATCAACATACACCACCCTACACATGTATTCACACTGCTTGAACTTTGCCACATTTTACTTTGCCTTGTAGTACATAATCAAAAGAAACGACAGAAAATGCGAGAAGATTTTCTCTTTTTTTAGCTGGAAAGTGTGGCATGCATCTGACCAGGTGTAGTCAGAATTGATGAGAAGATGGGCAGAGCTAAAAACAAACCAAAAGTGAAGGAAAACTTCAAAAGATTTGACACTGGGGAAAAGGTGGAGTGATTTAGCTCGTATTAGAATGACCTAGTCAAAGTCCAATGAAAAAAATACATTTCAGGATCTGTTTCAAGACTGTAAAACTGCTATTCACACCAATCTGACTGAGCTTGACCTATTCTACCTGAGAGGTAAAAATGTTGGTCTCTGGATGTGAAAATGGTGTAGAGAGATACTCTAAAAGATTTTATATAATATTGTATTACACCACACTTTTCAGATTTTATCACACAAAATCCCAAAAATATTTCTATTTTTTGATCCTACCTCACTTTGCTGGCATAAAACATCATCATCGATATGTAATTAGTTTTAAAAATCCCTAAAAAAAAAAAAAGAGTGAAATCTTTGCTTCTGTTTTCAGGCGGAGCTCTGGACTGCCATCGCTGCGTCCCAAGTCGGGCCGGAGGAAGCTGTCAGACCTCCGTTGAGACTTGCAAACCCAATAAGAATGCCTGCATTGCTGCCAGATTCCTTCGACACCCATGTGAGTTTCTCAAAGTCAAAGTCAATAAAACCACCAGAAACATGAGTTTCTGGTGGTTTTGACAGGGCAGAAAGAAATAAAATGAAGAAATAAAATAATTGAACTTTTGATATGTGTACAGAGGTGCAAAGAAGCTTGGACTTTCGGTTAAATACCTGAAAATGTCAAATGTAACCTGTTAAACCGCAGCACGTTCTTATTACACCAAAATCAAATCTTTCTTTTTGTTTCTTTCCACAGTTGGCCATTTTCAGAGGTGCATTGCCTACTCGGACTGCAAAATGCTTCAGGCGAACGCCTACATAGACGTAAAGTGCTGCACCGAAGACATGTGCAATACCTTTTAAAATTCCAAATTAAAGAAAAGCGTCGAGCTGAGCATCAAGGCCGTAACCGCGAATAGGTCCCAAGGCAGACAGCAGCTTCTGTGGGCATTTGGTGAAAACATACTCAGTCACTGAGGAATAAAAGAGTAAAAAAAGGAGAAAAATGTGTGCTTCTCTTGATTATTATTTCATTTTTATTTGAACAAGCTGATGAGGCTTTGTTTTTGTATAAAAAGAACATGCTTGTTTTTTACACTTCCCACCAGAAAATCCTGTACATTCATAATTGATTTTAATGTCTAAAGTAATTTTGAGCTTCAAATGATTTGAACAAATTTGTTCTTTTGTTGCTATAGTTGTTTGCAGGATCCACTTCTTACAACAAAAAAAATCAGTACATTTTAAACATAAACAGGACTTTTACGTTTGATTTTTATTTTTTTGGCATATGTCTGATGATGAATATTCAGACTCCAATATTTACACACTCCAAAGTAATAATATTTGCATTAATGCCACAACCTCTAATTGATTACATGTAGACATCCTCCACATGTCTACTCTTTTTTTTTTTTTTGGAGAGCTTATTTGATTTTTAGAAAGGGCTCCACACAATGAAAAGATTTATAGACTGTGCTTAAACATTGCAAAAGCAAGCAGTGTTAATTATTTCCACCAATTACGTTAAGAATGGTCAAACATTCGGTCAGACTTATACCAGAAGCTTACTGATACTCCAAAAACGTTTCGATTCTCTGCAACCTGCAAAGAGACGTATCTAACCATTAGTGAGGCTGTATTTATATTTCAAAACTTATATTTTGTCAGACTCAGTTTGACAAATCATTGAATAATGGTTGAATGTGAATTTCTGAATGCAACTGTTAATATGTTGGATCAAAAATCTAATTTTAGATTTAGATTTCTGTACTTTAATAACACTTTTCTAAAAAAAAATATATATATATATATATATATATATATATATATATATATATATATATATATATATATATATATATATATATATATATATATATAAATATTGCAGGATTTACCTGGACAAGAAACAAACTTAGTTTTAATGATTCATATTAATATGATTGTGTAATCCCTTCTCTCTTTCATATGTGCAGATAAGCAAAAAAAAAAAAATGCCTAAATCTATAGCAAAATCTAATTTTCTAACAAAGATCCATCTGAATAAACCACGGACCATCCTGCTTACATAACCACTTTTTGCTTTAATGATTACAATCAAAAACATTTGTACAACATTTTCAACATTAGAAAATGAATGCAGATTTTCTTCTTCTCATTTTAATTTTGGCTGACAGTAACCAATGGGAAACTAACAGGGACATGGGTACTGCGAGGTGATGAAGTAGAAAAGGTGTATACCAGAGAGCCCACACAGCTGGTAATATATCAGAATAAAGATTTGTTAATCTTAACTCTTTTCATATACGCAGCAAACACAATTCTTTTATCTTGTCATTTAAACAGGGCAGCAGTCTTATATGGAAGCTGTGCAGGGGAAAAGCTAAGATGCATCAGGCTTACTGTTGTTGTTCCAACTGCAAATATTTGTTCTGATACATCCATACCAACTGTTTCAGGTTTTGCATCAGTGCTGAGCACAGATATGGAAATATCTGAGGGAGATTTAAGACAAGAGAATAACCACCCATCCATGTTTTTTAATCACACACACAAAGAAAAACGAGGATGACAGAGGGGGCATGGGAAATACTGATAATGACAGTGGAATCAGAGCCATAAATAGACACTTTTGGGTGTTTAGGACCCTGGTTGAGGAAGGGGCGTAGACTCAGCTGAGGTGGAGGGGAACTGGCGGCTAGCCTTCAAGTAACGGGATTTGCCAGTGCAGTGTCCTGTGTGTTGATTGGGCGGCTCTACATCATGGAGCAGGGGTTTTTTACAGGCTGCACTCCATCCATCTTCTCTGCCTCCAAGATCATCCTGCGGAAAACCTCCACGGCCGTCTGAGGCAGCGGCAGAGAGAGCAACAAGCACATATGGAACAACGTCAAATGCTGCACTTAGCACACATTGAACTTTCTACCCTCCGTGGAGTCTGTGACTTTTATTCACAACACTCGGTGGTTATTTTTGAAACTATAACCTTCTGCGTCTGACTGTATTTGAAGCAGATTCATTGACTACCTGAAGATATTTGTGCAGTGAGAAAATCTAAGTAGTTCAACACACAGCAGGTCACAAAAGTTTTTAGTCTATCTGATCTTTTGTGGTGTGCAAAGCAGTCATTTTACCATATTGGATTTATTTCTATAATACCTTCATTTTAATGTAAGTACACAGTGTGACTTCATAGTGGATATGCAATAATTTAAATATATTTTCTAAAACATTATTGTTTTGGAGTCCCATTTGTTCCATAAACTTTTTTTTTAAAAATTGCTCTTCTGAAATGTTCGACTTATCTTTTTCAATTGCCGCTTTTCAAATAGTCTGTTCTTCATTATATTAATGGTGTGGTTTTATGTTGTTGCATGTTTCCTTTTTCTGCTGCAATCTCAAAAGCTCTTTTGTGTCTGATACTTATTTTTATGACTCGACTCTCGTGTCATCTACGTTTTATTTTTAGGGTTCTTGAAACATTTGTCTTTATGGAGATAGAGACCTCCAGTTTTATATCATAATATAACTAATAAAAAACGCAGCCTTTCGTTTGTTGCTTTGTTGTACTTTGGACATGAAAGAGGCTGTTATTTCTCTTATAAACAGGGGAAGCTGTGAATAGTATGAGGTATGGCTTTGTGCGGTTGTGCCTGAGTGACTTTTCGTCCACTCGAAGGCAGGAAACACAATGCAGACACGACAAGTGCAAAGCCGTAGGGCCTCCGAACGCAGACTGTGTAGGCGTCTTCAAGCACACCTGCTGTTTTAGTTCATGTAGGCGGAGCGGCGTAAAGTGCCTCTGAGCTGGATGAAGTGGAATTTAAATCAGACGGTGGCGTTCACTTAATTCACTGTAAGCCAGTCATATTGCAGCAGGGTCATCGTTCTGAAACAGCTGACAAACGACTACGAGCGGCACCACTAATGGAAGGGAGGCTTCTCATCAAGAAATCAGGAGTGGAGCAGAAATGCCGCATGGACAACAAAAGCGTTCTTCTGTCGCGTAACAGAGACGGAGGTAGAGGTTTGATGAAACGCTTTGGTCCAACATGTGGTGCCAACTTGTTTTGAGTTGGAGCAGTCCAACATTGTTCAGAAGTGAAGTGACGAGAACAAACACAGCAGATAGAGATTCAGCACAGCAGTGAGTTAAGGTTGATAATTGCAATTATATTCAAGAAATTAGAATATCGTTTCATTTGTCAGATTAAAAGTATCTTTTGAAAATAATTTTTAAGCAGCTACTACACATACTTTTCACTAACCTGTGTTTAAAAATAGTTTTTCTGTTGATCTGTGTAAAGTTTTGGTTTTTATTCATTTAGGTTTCTGTGTTCGTTTGAATCTGCTGTTGTCCTGGTTACCCCTTGATTGTCCCCTGTTGCCCCTCGTTTCCCCTGATTACCTTCCTTGTGTATTTAAGCCCACCTGTGTCTGTTTCCTTGTCTATATTGTTGTTTGTCTCTCCAGTGCCTTTTTTTATTATTATTCCAGTTGCTGCCAGTTCTTAGCTCTTAAGAGAGGAAGTTGGACAAACACTTGTAAAAAAAAAAATCACACAGAAGGTCAGGAACTTTTATCAACATTTTCTACCTGGTTCTCCTTGGCTGAGGACTCCATGAAGGCTGCGTTCCAGGATTCAGCTAATGCTTTCCCCTCTTCACAGCTGATCACTCTGATGTGGAAAAAAAAACAGATGCAAAAATGGAAAGATCAAAAATCCATTTGCAGCAGCTCAGAAGTCAGCAGATGTAAATGAGTGATGTGAACACGAACAGCAAAATATGCAACCTTGGAAATGCAGTAAAAAAAATTCATTCTCATTTCTGTTTCATGTCACATTTAATGAAAACAAGTTATTAAAATGATAAGAAATACCTTTAAAAAAAAAAAATTTTTGTCACAATTAAAGTTCTAGGACATCAACCTAATTTTAATATCTGAAGACAACCTGAGCAAATACATAAACTGTTTTTAAATTATGATTTAAGTTGTTAAGGATTTAAAGCTATCCAAAGCTAACTTTTGAGAAAATCTAAGTGTTAAACCATAACAAAACTTTCTGGACAACTCAGGTCAATGTTTTACCCTGACATAATCAATGGCTGACCTGTAGAATCAAGAAATAGTTTAAAATAGAACCTGCCTGACAATATGAAGCAGGCTAAACTGTCTCAGGAAGCATCTCATTATACTGTGGTCTAAAAAGAAATTCAACAGAAAATGAAAATAAAGTCACTGACATTTATTGGTCTGGAGTTTTTGGGAACCAATAAACCAAAGTGAAAACCATTATCCACAAATGGAGAAAACATGGACCATGGAGGTGAACGTTCCCCGGATTGATCGGCCTATCAAAGCATTTTATTGTGGAATATTTCCAAAAACACATCAACACCTCATCCAGGAGGTCACAAGAGAAACCAGAGCATCTAAAACCCTGCAGATCTCACTCGTTTCAATTGGAACCGACAAGTGTTTCTCATTCCCCGATCACAGAAACTGGGCAACAGCTGCCTCCATCCTCTAGTAGCAAGGCCAAAACCACTGCTGACCAAAGAGAACACAAAGCCTGTCGCACATTTTCTGAAATTAAAAAAATAGTCTTGGTTATCCCCAAAACCTTTGGGAATATATTCTGTGGTGTAATTGTCATGATACCAACAGTCAAACATGATGGAGATGGGTTTATTCCTTCAGAACCTTGTCCATTTCAAATTGGTGGAATCAGGAATTCAGTCTGATAGCAGAAATTTCTGAGGAGAAATGGCTGCCAGTTTCTGACCTTGAAGCTCAAGTTCGCTTGGTTAATGATCCAAAACACACCATCAAGGCCACCTCTGATACCAAGAACAAATCAAACCAAAATGAAAGTTTTGGAAAAAGTTGAGACAATTTGGCATCACATTAAACAATCCTTTCATGCTCAATAACCTTAAAACAGTTCAGCAGAGCAAGATGATCCAGCTTGTTCTGTTTTTTTTCTTAATAAATAAAATACTTTGAAAACATATTTTTGTGTTTACTTGGTTATCTTTGTCTGATGTTCGGATTTTCTATGATCCGCTTTCACAGAAGAGTATGAGCAATCTCCAGTAAACCTAACAATGTAACGAAGGGACATACCGTTCCATATGTAGGTCGTTCTTGTTTCCGACAAGCATAATTGGAACTCTGCATTAAAAGAAAATCACAAAACCGCAACATCATTTTTATATGAGACATTTAAAATGTCTCAGAAGAGCAAAGCCATAAAGAAAGGGAAAAAAAAGGGGGGTACTCACTGAACCTTCCCCACCATGTCCAACAGCTTTTCATGGATAACTTGAACAACTTCAAAGCTGGAAGATAAAAAAAAAAAATGAAGAGAACAGTTAAAAAGTTCACACAGTCCATCCGGGATGCCGGGGATGAACATTTACCTTTTATTAGATGTAACAGAATAGACCAGGATGTAACCGTTGATATCTATGGAGTATGTCTGAGGAAAGATGGAGTATTCATCCTGGAAAAGATTCATCCAGCAGAGAAATTAGTCAATAGGTTTATGACAGAAATATGATACCACCAGCGTCAGGCTTATGATGGAGTCCTACCTGCCCTGCTGTGTCAACAAGCTGAAGATGGTACTCCTGTCCATTTATTGTGATCATTTTAGTAAATGCTGCAATAACGAGACAAAAACATTTAGAAACTGCACATTTAAAAGCATTTTGTGCCACAAAGATATCTGATGTATAAACCACACAACATCTTTCTAACGTAATGTTTATCTCTGTTCTGCACACTTAAAGACAGAGTCGTAAATCCAGTTTGATACCGTGGAATTAGTTCAGCGGTGCACTGCCAATATGTGTCTGGAGACGAGTTTGGTTATCCATCACGGCGGAGAGGCGGTGCACATCCTGCAGCATCTCACTAATAATGCTGACACCGCTTCATGTTAAGCATCCAGGGGATTATTTATAGACACGGAACCGAGCACACAGCCAACGCAGGGCGCTGTATGTGAGCAAAAGTGTGAGGGAAAAACAGGAAAGCAGCCTGCAGGGAAAGTTTCGACCCGGACCTCTCAGGAGTCTGGGATTATTTGTGTTGATGAACTGTTGTGTTTGTCCCACAAACAAACAAACAAAAAAGAAGTACTGCCTTAGAGCAATGTTCACTTTTGTAACCGTGAGAAGTCCAGACGCAAACCAGTCAGAAATAACAAATTAATCTGCTCTATCGCGCTCCGTCTCTCCCTCTCTCTCTCTCTCCATCTCAGATCAGTTGGTGTCATGTTTCAACACATTATTGTAGAGGGAACATTGCACCCTGGTGGGTGAATCTTGTGATTCATTGTCATCCAATAACATCTCGCTAAAATCATAAAGGAATATCCAGACATCATAGCAGGGCTAAAATCAAACTACAGAAAACCTCAGAATCTCTCATATGAATATGTTGCTCTGCCAGGATAGTTTTCACATGTACAAATACATGTCCATTATGCTCTCCATTTGCGTTTACTCCACAATGTGAAAAATTAAAGTGTATGCATATACTTTTTAAAAACAATTTAAGCGACTAACTTGTGTAGTATTTTTGCTAAGTAATGAGAAATAAAAGTAGAGTGAGAGATTTTGCAGACTAAATAAGACACATTTTTCTTCTGAACATTGATTTTCTTTTAGAGTTTTTTTTTAATTATGATGTTTATTATGTTATGTTTTTTAATAGAAAAAGTTATTTTACAGCTGCCTTTAATAAAAAAGAAAAAAAAAATCTGGACAAAGAGCGCTTTACTCCTATGTGGGGTTTTGTCCGATGCCAAAAAGACATAGTGACCCGACATGCAGACTAAATGCAACGTCACAACACTGATCATAATCTAAATGATCAAAAATGGTTCTGCGTGGTTCAGAATGACCATTATTAGTAGTTACTGCACCAAAGTGACATTGTGAACGTTCAGCTCTTCCTCACACAGTTAAAATCCCAGAGAGCTCTTAGTGATTCCCCGAATCGTCCAATCTAGTTCATGATGTACAACAAAGCCTGCGCAAAACAAACTTGTCCAAAAGTTAAAAAATAGAAAAGGTTAAGCCTTACTGCTAAAACCTATAGCATAATATTATTTGTACACCAAACAGTAAAGCTGCACGACTTGGTTTAAGCCCCAAACACAACAAAGGTCTATGTTTTAATATATATTTTACAATGTGAACTTTAAATATAACTTATGCTGTTAAATTTACTTCTGAGCAGCTTCTCACTACAGTGAGAAGCTTCAACTTATGGAAGGAAATGCAAAACATTTGACCCAAATCACACTCAATCTAGGTTTCTAACTTTGAAGAAAGTCACAAAAATATTAATTTTCTTTGAGGTATTTAGCAAATATGTGTAATTTTGGTAATCTTAACTCACCCTAAATAGAAAAGTTTAAATTTAATGTGTTATCACACAACAATTAAAGAGATTATGTGTCTTTTTATGCAGTGTATTTAAAGTTCTTCAGCAGAATAACTTCAGGTTTCTCTCTAGGTTTTTGAGTGGTTTCCTAAAGTGTCTCAACATAACAGCAATATTAGATATGAAGGCATCACTTCTTGACTAATAAATTCACTTGAAATAAGAAAAGGAGAGACAAAGACTTTGATATATGAACAGTGAAAGTCTCTTTTCCACTCTGTCTCACTGAGAATTAAATTATTCCACATGACTTTCACCAGGCAGCGTCTTCATGAGCAGATGGAGAAGTTAATGCTACTAGAAACAGAAATGCATTTTTCAGGGAATCCTAAATCTGGGAGATTTGCGGTCTTAGATATTGTAAGATAACCATTTCGATAGAAGGATGCAAATGTGTTAAAAATCCTTTTCATTGTGATTTTTTTTTTTTATGGTTTAAAAAAGTCATTAAAATATTTGTTTAAAATTCAATTTGAAAACAATGCATCCTTTTCCTTCATACTTTGTGCTCGTCTATCACATAAAGATCCAAGAAAATATTTTGACTAGTATAAGTATTTCCATGCATCTCTGTCCTTCCTTATGCATCAATAAAGTTTAAACTAAAGAAATCAGACTCATTATTAAAATCAACCGTTGTAACGATTTCTTAAATGGATTTCAGGAACACTGCATTTCTTAGTCATTTCAAACAGTAAAGGAACATACTCATTAAGAGAAGTCAGACAAAACTTTGTGTATGAATTGTTTACTAAGACCGAAAGCATTAGAAAAAAGATTTTTATCGGGCGGCCATATTGGTTTAGAAGCATTCCTAAATTTCCCAACTTTCTGGGACCTTCCTGTTTGTTTTCTACCTTGGAAGTTTAAAACAAAACTGAATTAAAATAGAATGCAAGATTAAATACCATCCTAAAACCAGACTTGTGGCCCCAGTGGAAAATATGTGTGTCTTCCTGTCTTTTTATGTCTATGAAAAAAGTGTGTTCTTTGTTGCCCTTCATGCCCAGACCCAGTGCAGATTGTGGCCAAGACCATAAAGAGTGATAGAATGATGGAAATGAAACAGATGAGGCATGAAAATGTGGGACGTTTGAAACCTAAAATCTTATTCACACGTTTTCCTCTTATCATGCAGCTTCGCTTTAAATAAAAATAAACACTGAAGCCAAGATAGCATACAAATGCACTTATATAGTTGACAAACATGACACCTGGGTTGCTAATTACACAAGATGCATGAGAGTAGGTTTCACGTAAGATCCATACTCACTGTTTTCTATTGTTGGGTCATAGGAGTCCACAAACTGGCCTTCCACAAACTGAATTGTCAAGGAAGACTTTCCTGAAAAATACAAATTATCATGAGGTATAATCACATTTTTTCTTCCACTAAATTTTCAATTATTATTCTTGAAATATCTTCTTTAGCAATAAGGTTTTACAGGTTACCCGTCTTCCCCATGACACTATATGATACAAAATGTGCTTAAAGTTTGTCTTTATTGCTCTTACATAACATTTAAATGATCTAAGAAACCAAATGTTTGCTTTTTGATTGACCAAAGCAGTTATTCTGGTTGAGATTAACTAAACTGTTCCTTTCCACTATCACCACATGCTTGCTCATAAGACATTACTGCAGAGTCAGTGGAATCGGCTGGGCTTCATAACTTTGCACCAACTCTCATTAAAAATGGAAGAATTTCACTGGATTGTGTTGCAATCAGGACAAAATCAAATTGTGTGCAATTGAATTAGTCTCTAAATCTGACCGAATTGTTCTGGATTCATTGGATTACACTCATTTTCACATACCAGGATAGGAACTGGACCCATTTGTCCGGTAAAGTACATTGAGATCTGCTGTGAATCGCTGCAAACGTATTGCATTAAACTGAAACCTTATGCAACCATTCAAAACTCGGGCTTCCTGTCGTTTCTGCAGACATGCTGCTCTCTAATCGCGTTATCTCCCTGTGCCATCTTGCCATCCTCAGCATCCTCCCAGCGCATACAAATTGAGCTTCTTCTGTTTCGGATGCGATGCATTAATCCACGCAGTGATGCGTCACATCCACAGGACCGCCAGGCCTCTACTGAGCGTGGCACGGACTAACATGGCTCCGGGGTGAGGGTCACTGATGGATACCTAACCAGATGATCGGTTTGCGTAAAAAACATCCGCCTTCAATCGCACATTTGTGGCCTAGTCTGAGAATAAACACAAGCCCACGTTTCACCTGGTGGCGCTCATTCGTTCAGAGATGTTGCGTGACGGATCTTTCTCCGCCTGTAATTTAAGTCTATTATAGGAGGCGTAAACCGCCCTCATAATGGACTTATACTGAGTCGAGAGGCCGCACAGATCTGCTCGAAGCGTCCCATCCTATGTGACTTTTTTCTGAGTCATCGCTCCCAGTGCGCGGCGCCGGCCGGGGACTCACCTACGGATCTGTACCCGAGGATGGCGATTTTTCGTGACTTTGGCTGCGGCATGTTTCGTTCCCGGTTATAACATCCAGTCCTCGGGCTGTACCGCAACCTCCAGCGGGAATGGCATCCAAATAGATTCAAGGGGAGCTCAGATCCGACATGCAGCGTCCAGATGGCGGCGGGACACCCTCCTCTTTTTTCGACGTGTTCTGTATTTGATTTTATTTCTTTCTTTTTTTAAAAAAAAAAAGAAAAAGAATGCGATTTCACGTCATGTATAAAAAAGCATGGAGTATCTTCTGATCTACAATAACTGCGTCACTCCCCTTTGCAATTTAATGAATAAATAATTACTGCTCGCGTCTGATTGGCCGAAAGAAGAGCAGAGGCGGGCCTAAAAGCGCCCACAGGCTTTTTGATTGGATGGCACAGCTTTTCGTCAAAGAGTTCTGCATTGTGATTGGTTGTGACCCTCTCCATGACGCGCCAGATGGTCAACAGCAATGTCATTCATATCTTTAGGGTCAGGGAGCACAGATTGAGGCTCTAACAGGGATTCATTCTTTAATCTGTGGCAGTAAAGCAAGATTAATATCTTAAAAATATCAAATGAGATTATTAGGCGTCCCACAGACCACAAATGAACCCCTATCTATGGCGCAGTCACAGACTTTAAGGCTTTTTGTTGGGTTTGTACAGTGTGTGATAAGCATAATCTATGTGCATAATTACAAGGGGGAATTAAAATGATACAGGAGAATCCGAAAATGGCAGTACACTTTGTGCTCACCGCTGTATGAATTTCCATCAGTATTCTGAGGCATAAAACCATTATTTATAGTTTTGCCTCTCAAAAACATTATTTTAGCTAAATGTAAGGACTGTAATCAAGTTTATTTGTAAAGTAAATTTCAGCAACAAGGCAGTTCAAAGGGTTTTACACCATGAAAACATAAAAAGTAAGGAATATGAAACAAAAGCTATTATCAAAATCTTCAAGCACATCATATTTATTGATTAATGTTCCAATTATTAGGAATCAAAGGCAACAAGTGGGTTTAGCCTTGATTTAAAGGAACAACGTTTTGACTATTTTTCAGTTTTCTAGAAGTTTGTGGATAGAGAGATATCCAAAAACAGTGTTGTTGTTGTTTCATATGCGATATACACATTTTTAATAAACACATTTTTGTGCATATTTACATCATTATTCATGTGGAAAAACATCCGATTTTTATGGCAAGTTGGTGAGGAAGCAATAGGGGAAAAATACTCTTTGTACTAATTATAATATTTACAAGTTTACAAGATTTAAGATTTTTGTTGCGTTTCTTCCCAACAACTATTTTTAAAAATGGTGGTTGAATAGTTGTATTTCTTCTTCTTCTACTGTCTCAAAGTAGAAGAACCTCTGATAATTTTTTTTAGAACAAAAGAGACAGCAAAAAGAACATTAATATTACCTGAAACTAGATGAACATTCAGATTCGAGCAAATATTTTATTAAACTATTAAGTATTATGATACTGCCCTGCGACAAACTGGCGACCTGTCCAGGTGACCCCGCCTCTCGCCCAAAACGTTCTCCAGAGACGGGCACCAGCTGCCCTCCTGACCCCACTAAGGACAAGGGTGGACAGAAAATGGATGGATGGATGGTATTATCATATAATACAAATCTTGTAGATGACGTCTAGTAATTGAGACACAATATTAAAGCGACCAGAAATACCCAAGATTATCAGCATCTGCTTCGTGACATCCTGGCAGCTTCAGTCTATGATGATGATGATGATGATGATGATGATGATGGGCTCTTGGTGTTACAGTAATGTTTAGGTGTCAACAGTTGTAGTTTCTCTGCAGAAGCCTGTCTGTTTTCCGTGAGTTTGATTCGTCAGAGAATGTACATGTCACAAATAAAATACATTTCATATAAAAACTATCTTTGTGTTGGACAAGCAGAACGTCTTTGGCGTTCTGGAATCAACAGCAGGTGTTATACAGCGCCCTCCGGCGGGCACAATTGGGAACAGTGATGTTCAGGAAGGATGCTTGTGTGAGGATTCCTGAGAATGTGTAAGTTCTGAACTGAATGAGTCACTGAGTGTTAACTGTTAGTTTCTCTGCGGACCTGACTGCCATTCGTGGCCTTTGAGGATCCGACCGAGAGGGTTGAAGTCTGGAAATGTGTCACCAAGAGGAAAGGCTGTTTTGTTTTGTTTTTTGTTCAGGAATAACACACATTTCAGAGTAAAGACCATCAAAACAAATCACAGCCTCTCCATTTGTGACTACCACCAGGACCAACTTATTTAGCTGATAACTGTGAGGGTAGGCATTTTATTTATTTATAAGATCCTGTTTATTTTGTCGGGTCTTGGGTAAGAGGAGAGGTCTCTTACCCAACTGGCAACATGCGATGGACGGGCATGCAGCCAGTCCATCGCAGGGCAACACAGAGACACACAGCACAGAGAAATATGCACACAATTACACATAACTTAAAGAGACCAATTAGCCGAGTCATGTTTTGAACTGGAGTACCCTGAGAAAATCCATGCATGAACATAGAAAGAGCCCCACACACTTGGTCGTGTTGGTCTCGCACATTACAGCTCTTAATAATAATAAAAAAACATGAAGGTTTATAGTTTTAATGTGACAAAACACAAAACAAGTTGTGAATACTGCAGCAAGAATCTGCATAAATGCTATCTTAATATTTTAGATGTTCATGAAAACAGAGAAGAGGACTAAAGAATGAAAGCAAAAGTCTTCAGGATTGCGCATGTCATCGATCAACAGGTGGAGACGCAGACAAGCAAAGCTCCATATCAGACCAGCCAAGTTTTTAAGTCTGTTAAATGAAGCTCCTGGTGTGATCTTTGATTTTCAACCTCATGATTCATTTAGTTTTTAATTTCTCCTGTCGGGATGTTTCCTTTTTTATTGCTGTTTTATTGCAGCTCACTTCATGTACACCTAGGATTTTATTAGATGCAATATAAATAAATCAGTTTTTTTATTTGCTTACAGAAACTAAAAAGTCGAACATACAATGCATCAGAGCCAAATCTTGATTTTCTAAGAAAGGTTTTAAGAATATAGACATATAGAATCTAGAAATGACTTTAATTTTACTAAAGAATGCAACTGAACTGTTGCTAAAATTTTCTCTTGCTTGCCTGAAGTTTGGCCAGTAGGTGTCCCCATACACCCATCTGTGGCCCCCAGGATCCCTTGCAGACCTTCCGCTTGAGCGCTGAAGCAGCTGTCTGCTGTCCGCTCAGAAATACAACTGTCTAATCACAATTTATTTCCACTCTTGTGATGCCTTGATGTTTGAACTTTGCCTAACCAAACACCTCAACCAGCTCACACACATCACTGATTATCTGGTCCAACACTGTACTTGATTATGATTGTTAAAATGCCCACATCCTAATATAGCTGAGACCTTAAGCCAAAACCGCAGGCATGCAACAAGACAATAGGTACTCCGGCTCCAATTAGTGGGTTAAATCCAAATGCAGACAATAGAATTCATGGCAGGCAGGGTGAGATGATGAGAGGGCCTTTTGACTCCACAATTAAGGTGTCGATCATTCCTCGGTGGTTCAGTTGACGACATCGCTCTTTAATGTCCCCCTGGTGGGATTTGGTGGGCAAAACTCTTGCAAAATTTGTATTCTCTCACAAAAGCCTGAAAGATATGCAGCTTTCCTTCCCTGTGAGCGATCAGCCCCCGCCCCCTGCTTTCCTGTCACATCCTGTTCCATTGCTTCTTAATCACAGACATGTCCAGTAAGACCCAACTGTTTTGCCTCCACACACACTTCCCAGAAGTAGACACGAGAAATCACTGCAGTCAGCAATAAGCGGCTTGTTCTGCATGACATTGTGTGCCAGAAGGAAGAGAAATGATGCTTGCCATCACTGAGTACTGTACACATACAATGCCTTGCAAAAATATTCACACCCCTGAATGCGTTTCACCCACAAAATTCAGTGTTTTGTTGGGATTTTATGTAATGGAGCAACAGGCATGGTTTAAAAAGGGTTTTCTCATTAAAAATAAAAAAAAGTGGCATGGATGTGAATTCACCTCTAGCAGTAAACTCTGAAAAATCTTGCTTTGTGATTTTTGGTTTGACAAAACACTACACAAAGATTAAAAGTTTAGTCTTTGTGGAGGACTGGCAAGACTGTTGAATTATTGAAAACAAACCAAGTCTTGTTTACAGTTTGCCAGAAGCCATGTGGAGGACACAGCAAACATCAGGAAGAATTTTATTACGCTCAAATGAGGCCACAGTTGACCTTTTCACGACTTTATGCAAAACTTTACATACCAGAAGACTCACATGCTGAACAAGGCATCCACACCATGAAATATGGTGGTGGCACTATCATGCTGTGGGGATGCTTTTCATGGAGTTGTTACAGTTGGTGTGAAGATGGGTAGAACCAAGCACCAGTCAATCCTGGAAGAAAACCAAATTAAAGGCAGCAAAAAACAGAAGAATGTCAAGGAGGTTCACTTTCATTTTTGACAGAGTTTTAGCTACTTTGACCAAAAAACAAAATAAATAATGGGAAGTCATTTCCAACTCTGACCCCTGGAGGCAGACAGTGGATGGATTCAAGTCTCTGGCTGTGCAGATTATTACAGATCAGACCTAAGAAATTTGCAGATAGAATTGTAATTGTGTGTATCTTTCCCTTGGTCTGTCACAAAAGCACTGCAAAAGAAACACTCCTGCACACAAACCCTCATCCTCAAACAAACATTCTCTCAAGAAATTATGATGGCCAAGAATAGGTTACACTGGTAACACTGCCGTGTTCCAATTGGGGATTACCGTGTTAGTAGATAGGCCAACAATAAATATCCCTTCCTACAAGAACAACAGGTGTCTGACAGGATTGTTTCACTTTAATAAAAGGCTTACACAAGCTTCAGACAAATATCACATTAAGCTGCTTCAGATGAACTGGCATTTTCCTGCTTCATCCCATGAGGTATGAAAATGTTCTCTTTCCACTCTAGCTTTAAATCTCGGAGAATGTCATGTGCAGCGAGAGGCAGATGTTGTCAAGGTGGCAGCGTTGTGTGTAATGTCACCCGATCAGATCAGCATTCCTGTCACGAAACCCCCTCCAGAGGGTGTGGCAAAAGAAAAAGAAAAAACCCAGAATAAAAGTTTCCCTTTTTTATTTTCAGTCTGCGACGAACATGCAGCTGGAGCTTGTGCCTCTGAACTGGGGTGTGGATGGCGCCGGCTCCAGCCCCTTTCAAGCTAGCTGTGAAAGCACCCCTGGCTCTGTTAGTATGCCAGCCTGTGCACCAGTCAGCCACATCCTCCAGCTGGGCCTGTGCCACCACTGGGCACCTGGACCCTCTCACAAACCTCATGAAACAGAATATATATTTAAGATCACGGCATGCAGCTCACAACATCGGGTCTGTGGCTGCATGGTGCCTGCAGGGAGCGTGCACCTGTGTTTCATTCATCTGATGCAGACTTTCATCACTGTATTAGGCTTTTAGAAAACTTTTAAGAGACAGATTCATTCTTCAGGCTGTGCCTCAAACACTGGAGTGTGTCCAGAGTCACCCAGGCCTGAAAGACAGCCATCGTTATCCAACTCTCACAAGGTGTCATTGTAGGCATCCTGTGATTACCATATCAGCACCACATGAAACATTTATGGCTTGCTGGCAGTGATGCTCTGGCAGGCATCCTAATTTTTCCAACAGGGCTTGTCAAGTTGCATTGTTTAAAGTTCTGGTGGCATGAGCAGAAAAAAAAAAAAACATTGGTCCTGAAACCTCTGAAAGCTCTGTCACTTCTAGTCTAAGCCTGGTAATCTGAATTTCTCTGCAGCACCTGTAACACTCAACCAGGCAGCATTTCATGTAGATTCTCATTCAATTATTCATGACGGGTACCTCTCCATTGTTTTGTGTTTTTTTCCTGCTACAATTTACTTATAATCAAACATGTGAAAAATACTGTCATCAATTGTAAAAAATCTTGCTTTAAAACAGTGACTTAAATAAATCAGTTTCTGCTTCATAACGTCAGTTTCAAATGACTGATTATTTTCTGGCAAAGTTCCAGCCGGTGTAGCTTTTCACTACATGATGATCTCATCTGTGCCCCCCTGCTGTGTCGTATCACAAAAGACAAACCCCTGAATAAAATATCTCTAGGGTCAAAAAGGACATCAAAATGTACTTTACTTCCTCAAGTTTAGATCCATTTAACCCACTTTTGCCAAGACATCATGGCATACGCCGAGGTAGAAAAGAGAGGGACGCTGTGCGATTGTCCAACTGTTAAGTTGCTTATCAGCATATTGCAAAAAATTTCGAGTTTTCAACAAACTGAGCTGCACTGCTTCTGTTTCATAAGGAAGGAACCATTTATATTTCTCACATCTTTCCTTTAGGGTTTAAAAACTTTAAGGATGAAGTTAAACCGCCACCTGAAGGTGACAGTTTATCTCAAAGTTAGGAGTAAAACTGTACTGATTGTTCAATCGTTTCTGTGCGAGGCTCGGTGTTCTGTGGCAGTAAGCAGGTGAGACCCAGATTGGTTGCTTCGCGGTACTTCATCACCCTGCTTTGTTGTTGTCACAGCCACAATTGGTTTGTACTTCCCATCTGCTGCATCAGCAAAGTCACGACTGATTTGGTCACTTTGGAGCCCGGTTAGCTTTGCTCACTTCCATTCCAGCCATCGCAACAAATGGCGTCTTTACACGGCGGAGTTAACCCGGATAGCTCTGTCTCCTGGGTGCCTTTATTATCTATTCATCATGTTGTCCCAGTTTACTGTATCTGAGGGTGAATCTGGCTGTCTCAGTGCAGATCTAACTACACATACCTGGCATGCGGCCTGGGGCGGGGGATTAGAGGAATTATAAAATACTCGGTGGAGGTGTTTCTCTCTGAGTTGATAAGAAGGTGAAAACATATTCTGAGAAGATGCAGTTTGTGTTTGTGCTCTTTTAACACTAACATGCCTTCAGACAGTGTTTGCATATGTTAAAAATAGCTTTAATTCTATGCTGAACATTTGCACAAGCAGCCAGGGGCAACTTCAGTGTGTCCAATCTCGTGAAGAAAAGAGTATTAGAAGCATTAAAATGAAATGTTCTTCGTCTTGTATCCATCCCTCTGAGCAGGCTCGATGGACACTCCTCCCCGCTCATTTGCATTGCTGAGCAGATCCTTTGTGTCACCTGGAGGTTTGGAAAGAGCAGTGTTGCAGCCAATTTCCAGATGGCAATTCACATGTTTCACATGTCCTCAAATTCTGTCAAAAAAAAACCGTGCTGCCTCTTCCCACTGACTCCATTAGCTACAGGAATGGGGAAGAGGGGAGATGCATGCATTTGCACAAATGGAAAGTGTCCACCGGTGTGACTATTCACATCTGCACAAGCTGAATAATAGACGATTACTAGCTCAGGTGCAGCCCTGTTTGTGGGGCTTTTTCCCTTTGCACGGTGCTAATTTTATCTGAAAGGGCATGCTAAATGCGTAATTCTTGTTTCTCAGACCTGATTTTGTATTCTGTCTAAAGAGGTAACTTATTCTTCTGTGAAAGCACTGGCTGCAGGGAATAATATGTCTCCCATATAGACTCAAGAGCCTGAGGTCTTGGCGTCTGTTCCTCACATTTCAACATGATCCAGACACCTACAGCAGCTTCTCCAACAATGAGGCAATATATCATCTGTCACTGCCAGAATCCCCCAAAGTAATGAACGAGTAATAATGGCATGTATGTTAAAGTGAAGTCTCAAAACGTAGCTCATCCAGAGTCATTATTGTGCCACATAAGCAGATGAGTTTCCTCAAATGAGATCATTTTTGTCACCCTGAGGACAGCGGGGTGTTACTCTTTTCAGGTTGAATAAGTCATCCTCATTTGGCGCTAATGGGGCTCCGTATTAAGGTGTTGCTTGTAAGAGGAATGGTGAATCCCATTTTCTTTTCATTTAAACTGAAAGCTTTTCTTGCTCATTTGTTGTTTTGCTCAAAGTAGAAATTTGATTCAAAAAGTCATGCATGGCAAGCATCACTTGTCACAATAACATACTAGAATGTTACAGGGCGGGGTTATAGAAACTTTTTTTACAGCAAGCATTTCTGGAATCCTTAGTTATGAAGTGAAAGGAAAATGATGCAGAAATTATACAAACATAAAACCCAAAATGTATGGCGCACATTTGCATTCAGCCCACTATGCTACACATTCTGCTGTTCCCTGACGGCCTCAGGATATTGCTATGAAACATTGGTGAACAAGCAGCATCCTGAAGCTCTGAATATCTCGTTGGGCACTGCAGCTGCAGATCTATGTGGACATCATCCACGGGAGCCGAAATGTTATTAATCAGAAAACCAATTACAGTTTCCATTGGCAACACTAGAGGAGCTGTAGATCCACCGTACACATGCGAGGGACAATGAGGAAACTGTTGTTGAAACAGACCCACTTTTCTCCACTGGTTTGCCAATGGACTGGTTTAAATCAAAGCATATTTATGCGTTTGAATGGCCCAGTTCAAGTCCAGACCTGAAAACACACATTCAGAGAGATTCTCCATCCAAAATGACTGAGTTTGAATTGCAAAGATGAATTGGCAAAAATTACTGAAAGTTAGCTTGGACCTTTTGCAAAGCATTGACGTTATTGGTTGGAATGTGCAACTTCCTTTCTGTAACCCACCAGTTTCCTCAATTCATAAATGTTTGCTATTTCTTGGTAATTCAGTCCTGTTTAGACGTAATGGGCACATTTATGAAGGCTCATAGCACGTTTGGCAGTATTTTTTCTGGACTTTGTGTTGCCTCGCTGGTGATGCATTTGCACATTGAAGGAAGGTGAGCTCTGACAGATACAGCTGAGGTGTTGCTTTTCTTGTAAAAAAGATGATAGCAGGATATGGCTCTCCCCAGCTGGATGAGAAATTTGCAGAGGCACACATATCTGTGTAACATCCACATAGCAGAACTCACCCAAACTAGCAGGTCTGGGGTGAAAGCGCATTTCCAAGCACCGACACCAGAAATCCAGTACTCAGCGTCTTTTTTACTATACACAGTATTTTGATGTTGAGATATTGACATTTCGAAAGAAAATCCCAAATGAGATTTGCTGCACAAGCAGGGCATCTGCTTGAGTGGTCAATGCACCTTAGCAGCTCTGATGTCCAATTCTGCACAGATGCAGTCGAGCCTATCACTCATAAGTGCTGATGTTGCCTTGCTCACGGCAAAGCTACAGAGTCCCCAGAGGTAAGTATCACTGCTAACTGTCATCCTTGTCCTTTGATTACTGCACAGGGAGGAGAGTGATGACCGTGGCCGCTTCTAGTGCTGCTCAGACTCAGGAAGCCTTATGAGATCACATAGGAGACTTTCAGTCTTTCGGTTTGGTTCATCATTTCGATTAGTGGAAAGTTTTCTACAAGGAAACCCAACTGCTTGAGTCACTGAGTTTGCAGCAATCCCTCATCCTGAGCTGGTTTCGGTGAGAGGTCCCAAAGGACTTTTGATGTGAGTCTGTCCAAGAAACGATATCCAGCTCAGTAACATGATCAAATGAACTTTCTATGGGAGAAAACAGAGTAAACAAAGTTACCGGCAGCAGTACATCTTTCTTGTGGAGGGTGACAGACACAAATTCCCTGGATCAGGCGTATCTTTTTTTGTTTTTGGAATAAAAAAACAAAAAATAAAAAGAAACTGAGGGAGAACAAAAAGCGAAAGGCAACAAAAATGACAAATAAAAGGAGAATCCTTCTGGACCCAGCTAAGATGAAGTCTCAAAACAGACAATATAAAACTCTGCCAAGAAATCCAGCACTGAAAATAAATGGAGACATGAAACCACAAGATTACAGTCACATTGATTTTCTTTTTAAAGGTATTTACAGTAATGCAAAAAATTATTTCCACATAAACATCCTGCACCCAATATGTTTCTCTTAGCACAAATTGAAAAATGAAAGAGTTCATTTAGGGTTGAGGTTGTTGAATCTTCCATAATACTTTGCATTTATTAACAACCATTAAAAAGCCTTGAAGCGTTTTGCCTAAAAACTTTTCGTCATCTCACAAACCTCAGTTTGCCCTTGAACTACTTCTCTAAACCTGATGGCTGATGTTCAGAGACATTTCTGAATGATTACCTAATAACACATTTTCACCTATATATAACCCCTCTCTGCCTTCGGGGCATGAATTATTTTGAATCTGAGTGTGCAAGGTGGCTGTTCTTAACGGAGCAAGCTTTAAGGAGTCAGAGTGTTTCACTTTCATCGTCCCAGTAATATGGAACCCGTCTATGTGAATTGTCAGTTAGAGAAATAATAAATATGTATATCTTCAGCTCAAGCAAATACTGAAAACATATAATGATTTAAATTGTGTTTGAAATTTTGAAAAGAACATGAACAAATACCCCTGAGCAACAACTCCTGGGAAGTACTTAAGAAAAATGTCTTCAGGGACGGCGCATTAAGAAGTTTTTACTGCCATGGTTGCTGGAGGGAAAGGCAAATTCAAAAATGTTAATGTGCTTCAGTGTACTATTTCATGTAAAGAGAGATACTTCCCTTTGGGGGCGATATAAGTGAAATTAAATAGCAGAATTAAGTAGCAGCAGAGTTATAGGAACACACTGGAATACTCAGTGTCCTTTTGCACTTGAGACTGAAGCATATCATACTGATGTATTATGACAGTGAGAAGAACTAATAAATGATGTTATGATGGATGTGTAAAATGTTGTGCATAACAAAATTCTTAAAGCAGCTGTAACTCAATTTATACCGACAAAATAATATAGAGTTTTCCTTTAAATAAATGTTTCTTATTTTAAGCTTGCTACTTTAGTTTGATCAAAAAGTGAAGAAACTAACCGTTGACTTCCCATTTCTATGATTTTGAATGATGTGGAACAGAGGCACATTTCTTTTATTCACTCTTTAAAATAGAAAAGGAAATATAATAGATCACTTGAGATCTGTTTGGCTAAAGTTGCCCATGTCTGCTTCAAATCAATCCATCCATTTTCTATATTGATGCCATGGGCTGATGCCTGTCTGGAGCCATCATTGCATTACAGACATTGTGGACCGTCAATAGATTGCCACTGCCAGTCTATCACAGGGCAACACAGAGACAGACAATCATATAAACATAAGCACACACACAACCTCAGACCTAAGGCTAGCCTAGAGCCAATGAATACAAAAGGCATATTTTTGGTTCTGTGGGAGGAAGTCAGAGAACTGAGAGGATCCACTCATGCACAAAAAAACATGCAAACCTCATTCAGAATGTCTCTGGCTGGGACTTAAACCTGCAACCTTCCTGCTGCAAGGCAACACAGGGCTAATAACTATGGCAAGTTTTATACAACTGGAACTATGACAAACCAGCCAGGATTGAATTTATCTTGACACCATAAAGAAGAACAGCAATAAACAAACTCCATAGCTCACTGCTGCAGAACCTGGTTGCAATGACTTACCAGGGATCTTAGGAAAAAAAATCTAGACATATATAAGAAAAATGAACAAAAAATGCCAAAATATGTGAACACAAATAAAATGGCCACTATATTGTACTATTGTGCAAGTTATAGGATAATGGGTCGCTTACTTTTGTCTCTCACACAAATGTAAACATTTGTAGTTAGAAACTGGAACTTTAACTCAGCCAGGATCTTTGGTTAAGAGCTTTTCAGAACCTCTCTGGGTGGTTCTGGAATTAAAACAGATAATGGATAAGTATTTGTACTTGGTGCTAAATAAAGATCTGTGATGCTGTGGGTCAGTTTCCCATTCAAAGCTCTTGTGAACCTTGTTCAAGTATATGATACTGATAACTCAGGGTATCAGCAAATACAAAACTGGTGGCGTCTGTATATTTTAGGTCCTTCAACAGGATAATGATTAAAAATATGTTGCCAAATTAATGGGAACATTTTTCCAGGCACATAAACTCACCCTTATTCCTGGGCCACATCAGTCTTCAGAAACACCCAAGATCCTCTCTCTGTACAAAGCACCTCTATGTTGAAAAAAAAAAGGCTTTTAAACTGTATCAGCAGCAGGGGGGACTGCTTCTTCACTGAATAACCACATTTAGCATAAGATTATGTAAAGATAATTTGTACACGTCTTTAAAAAGAGGGTGCAAGTAAAGGTGGAGGGTTCTAAATGTGGTTATTTCTATGATCTGTAATAACATTATTAGCTGTAGCAGTGGCCTCAAATGACTGTGCTCACACAACATCTCATGCCTGCCTTTCGGAGGGTGGGGATCTAAATGGTATGTGTGTGCTTGAAAAGTGACAGGGACAGCTGGGGAATGAAATCCAGTAAGAAAGGATCTGGGACATGCAGATCACAGGGTCTGTAGTGCAGCGCTCCGTCGCATCAGCTTGGTGAGGAAAAGCTCAGCCAGGAATCAATGTGAGTGTTACAAGCAACCAGGCGGTACAGTGGAACTGCTGCTGACAGCGTTCAAGGGCCCTGGAGATCAACCAGCTGCAATTGTCTTTAGCAGACCTCTCATTGCTTCGGGAGTTGGTGATTGAGTTAATTGCATGCTGATATAAGTGACGGAAACATTATCGCTACAAAGGTGATGGGTGGGAAGCAGTCCCGCAGCCTGTCCAGCTCAGAGTTGAATGAGGTGAGTGTGGGCCAAAGAAGGAAGGGTACAGTTAGAGATGAGCAGCCCAGCCTGTCCTGGGCAGCGGAGAGGATCCGTAAACAAACCAGCGTACACTTTGGTTTCAGTACTCTGAGTTTATCCATGCGGGGGTTGAATGAAACCCCCGCCGAGCTGTGGGAGCTCCAGGACCTTCAGAAACTTAACTTGTCCATGAACTGTCTGTCCTCCTTGCCTCCCGCTCTGGGTTCTCTGGACAATCTGGTGATTCTCAACTTGTTGGGAAACAACCTGTCCAGTCTCCCCCCTGAGATCGGCCTGCTGAAGAAGCTTCGCGTGCTGTTCGCCTGTCGCAACCGCTTGAGTGAGGTCCCTGAGGAGCTGGGCTCCTGCACACGCCTGGAGGTGCTGAGCTTGGCCAACAACCAGATCGCCAGCCTCCCCAGCAGCCTGGCTGCCATGCATCATCTGACCAAACTCAACCTCAGTCACAACCGCATTGTTCACATCCCCTCCTGCGTCTACAGCATGAAAGGACTGGTCTTCCTGCACTTGGCCTGCAACCGCTTGGAGACCATAGCAGATCAGATTCAGGACCTGGTTAACCTGAAGATCCTGATTGTGGAGGGAAACAGCATACATACTCTTCCAAAGACTTTGTGTTTCTTGGATTCGTTAGAGCTTCTCAATGTGGACTTTAACGAGCTGCAAAGCGTGCCTGACGAGATGTACCAGCTGAGCAGACTCAGGCGGTTAGCCTGCCATCCACTGGATAAAGGACTTCATATAATTCACAACCCGCTCCTCAAGCCTATCCATGAGGTGCTGCAAGGTGGACTCAGTGCCCTGTATAACTACCTCAAGCCTACTTAAACAAGCACCACTGTTTGTGTGTGTATGTGTATGCTGTTTGGTGATTCCTCGGCACCTTGGTGGCCATGCAACATTTGACCAAACTCACTCTGATGTTTCTACAGCAATGGTCTCAAACACCAGTTCTCAAGAGCAACTTCTAGAGGAAGTTGCTCTAGAAGCTGTGATGCTTCTAGAGCAACTCCGACATCAGGTGTGTTGTCGGAGTCACCACACCTGACTCCGATGTTAGCTTATTAGCAGACCTCTTTGGAGGCTCGTAAAGCAGTTTAGTCATTTTATTCAAGCGTGTAGGACATTTATGCAGGACTCTGGACCTCAAGGATTGCCGTTTGGTCTCCAGCATGATAGTTCCTGGTCTTCTTTCACTTGGAAGCAATGGCTTCCAAATGACTGCAAGCCATTGCTAACCAGATTCAGGGCCTGGTTAATCTGAACATTCTGTAATGCATCAACTGAGCAGACTCAATGAGCTGGCATGCCTTCTAATGGATATTTCCCGTTTGCCATATTGGATTTCATATGATTTAGAACTAGTGGTGGTTTTTACTAAGGAGGATATGACTCTCCACCCAGGGTGTCATGGCCTGAGTATCCCCATTAGCACTTAAATAAATGACATTGCTAGTAGGACACTCTTGTACTTTGACCAGTGCAAACACAGAAAGAAAATATGGCTGATAAATGATGCTACAGTTGGTATCTGAGCTGGAGCTTTAAGGTTGATCCTAATTTTAAGTGGCATATCACAGTTTTTTTTTTTTTTTGTTTTGTTTTTTTTTTCAAATCAGGGCTGGAAAAACGAGTCCTTCTGAATATAAAATTGTTTTTGTGAAGCACAAGACTATAAAATAAATTGCATATAAGAAAAACAATGTGGTGTTGTGGTACAAAAATACTGGGATGGGATGATGAAAGAGTTCACCACTGTAATATAACTCTTCTCTTAAGCTTGTCCAGGAGGCAATGCAAGGTTAAATAAGTGCTCTCTTCAGTTACATTAAGCCCGAATGAGGAACTGTTTCCATGTGCTTGCAAATTTGTGCATTGAAAGCATGATTATTATGCTATAAGTCTAAAATTGTTTAATATTGTCCACTTTATCACTATTTCTCTGTAAAGATATACTGAACTTTGCTTGAATAGCATTATAGTTCTTCGAACTCGCATATCCAGTTTTGTTATGTAATGTTGTTGAGATAAGTTGTGCAGCTGGTGTTAAAAATTCACAAGTCTACATTTGGGCGCTGATTGCTCATCGGCTGATCCTGGTGTTGCAGTGTGAGTCTGACAGGGGTAAGTTTAACGGCCGAGCAACTCTCCTCATTGTATTCAGGTCACAGGGATCAGGTGTGTAAAGTCAGTGGAAAGAACAGCAGGGGGTGTTGAAGATTCCTCAACAGATTAAAAAGAAACACACACGCAATATGGAGACGATTAAATATTGTTCCAGTCATCAGATCAAAGCATCAGAGGGTGATCCGTGTTGCACCACCAAGCAGCTGACAATAAAGATGGGAATAAAAGGTTTTCCAAATGCAGCAAAGGTAAATTAAGGGTCATAAAAGTTTAATTAAGCTAGATTAATATGCTTTTGATGTTTGTTTGAATTAAATTGCCAGTTTGGACAGGAAACATCAACACAGGATTTGAGTTAAACATTTGAAAAATACATTCAGCTCTGAATTTAAACTTCATGGTCATTTCTGTTAAGCACTAAGCTGCATTATTTATGTTATAAGTATGTTGTGTGTTTGTTAAAGAGGAAATCTTCTGCAAAATTCTCTAAAACTGAATGTTCACTGCAACGTTTCTAAAGTTTAGGAAAAATTACTTTCTTTTTTTTCTTCTCAAACAACTCAATTTCCATGCAACTAAAATGCATTTTTGCATATTCAGGCTTTGCTACCGGTCACATCAAATTGCCCATTCTGAAAAAGCCCAACGAAAACAGCAGGTGCAGCGTTCATATTCAAAAAAGTCTGACTTGTTTCATGCTGCATTGCACATCTAATCACTGAAAACATGAAGAATTTTACTCTTTTGAAAACAGTCTGTTCCTAAAAAGTGTTTGTAGTATCATAAAAAGAAAATTAACTTATTGAGGAGAAACATACGTTGATATAATGTAAAGCTTATTACAAGTTTTTTTTTCTTTGAGTTATCTCAGTTTAAAGACAAAATTAGTTCTACCTGCTCAGTGGTGGTACGAAAATATGTTGACACGTTAACCAAAATGACTTTAAATGCTAAATTCTGCCTTATTTTTCTAAAATGAAATACAGTAAAATCAATCGTTTAAGTGGTTAAAGATTATTGAATCTAGCGGAAACCAACAAAATCCTAATAATCAGTGACCTACTGCTGCACTTTTCTATACATTTTCAGAACGTGGATTGCATATGGTAGTAATCTGGTTGAACAGTGTGTTTTCAGCATTAAAAATAGCACAAATACTCTGGTTTGGAAATATTTGAATCTAAAAATGTCGACCTGTTGCGCTATTAAAAATGTTTTTAATGTTATTTCATTCATGATTACGGGAATGTAAGAGTGTGAATTCAGGTTCATTAAATAAAGCAGCTGTTTTGAATTAATGAGTAGGGAAAAGTGCTATTATTAAGTAATCAGCAGTATCTGTTACAGCTCAGCCATTTTATCTGTGATCGAGATTTATAAGCTTATGTTCCTACAACAAGTCCTAAACCTAAATGTCTAATTTTATTTCAAGTGAGACCGAGGAACGGCAGAAAAGCGACCTCTCTTGGTAAAGTATTGTTACTGCATCACAGCGGCGCTCACATTCACGCAGACGCGCGCACACACAGTCCATGCATTCATGATAGATGACGCCCTCTTGAATAAGTCTTTGTCCCAGATAGTGATCATGGGATATGCTGTCAAGGAAAGCACATATAGAAGCGTCGCATCGGCATGAGCCAAATGACCTGATTTCAGGTTCTGTGTGAGGCTCTTAAGGGAACCTGGAAAGAAAAGTCTGACAAACACATATAACAAGAAATAAGATATATATAAACATGACTATGGCGACAAAAACTTAATCTCTAGATATTTATATGCATATTTTGTGTTAAAACCCATTGTTAGCCATAAATAAGTCACCCAGTTAGAAATCATAAAATGTAGCATTTATATTCTTGAAAATAAACAATAAATAATGTGAGGAAAAACTATGGAGAGGGAAAAAAAATAAATAAATAAAAGCAGAGATAAAGCATTTGTGCTGAAAAATATTTAAAATCAAACTAAGATGTAATATTGTATGTTGCAAAGTTTCTAACGCTTGAAAATTTTGTATTAAATTAAGTTGTAAATACAAACTACAAGGGGTTGCACTATGATTTGTTGTAATAAATGAACACAAAGTTATGCATACTTGTGAAGTTGAAGATACATAATCAATTTTCTATGTTTTGTTAAATAAACATAAATAATATTATTATATGGCTGATATAATAATGAAATCTGAAAAGTGTGGCATGCACTGGTTTTGAATATCTATCTTCCTGTGGGCAAGTCTCAATTTTCGGTTTATATATAAATGCATAAATAAACCTAATTTGTTGTGGAATGGGAAACGGAATAATACTTTTCTGAGAAATAATCGCTGTGAATAAGAGAAAATACAGAAATGTTATTTTTACAAACACCTTAGCTAATTTACTGCACTATGCAGCTTTGCCCCTCTTCACTTTCCAAATCCTAACTACTACTAGTCATAACAATTTTCCCTTTCGAGATTAACTCCCTTTTAAATCCACTTCCTGGATCCACTTATGGAAAGTCTCTCCTGTGTATTTCTAATAAAGCACACAACACGCCGTGTCAGGAAAGTAATGCGCTCCTTACAGTTTACCCTGTGGGCATTAAAGCTCGTGAACTTGGTGGTCAGCTGGGATCAACAATGGGCTTTATCGGATTTACTGATCCTATTTAATAGTTACGCGCTTCACCAATTCCATTTATAGTAGGACACTGATAATTTCTAAGAGAGTCGTGAGCGCCGACTGGCTCCTGTGCAGCTCATTCAAAGCTATTTTGCATTCTTAATCCAAAGCTTAGAAAACAGTTTAGCCTCAGTGGCAGCCAGTGATTTCTTAAAATGAGGGACAGCTAATCAATCTCATTTTGAGCCTCTGACAATCAAGGCAGGGGATAATCACAATGGAATTAAACTACAAAACCCCCGCTGTAAGGCAGCCACATGAGGAGAGACTTAATAAGTTTTTTCTTTGGAGTGCAGTTAAATTTCTGTGACTTATTCAGTCACATTGACGCTCCTTACACAGGGTGAGAGGGTTTCTTATTGACGAAGAATCAGACTCCCAGTTATATCAATTACAATTTGTTATTTAGTTAATCATTTTCGTAACAAACTAATGGGAACAGTCGCCACAGGAAGAAACATGAAGGAGTAAAAAATAATTTGATGCAGACTAACAGGCTCCTGCACTGTTGGTGGTTCCTGTTGCAGCATGAAACAAAGTTCAGACATTCGTCTTTGCACACTGTAGTTATGACAAACGGAGTTTGGCAGAAATTTAATGCCAAGTTTTGTATTTTTGAAAGGAGCTTTTCAGGATTCCAGTTTTGTTTTTCATATTGCATACGCTAATGTTTTAAGCCTTTAGTACTTTTTCTTTTCAACATGTTTTTAGTGAGGTGATCTGTGTGAACATAAATCTATTTAAAGCCGATATTTTTCAAAGTAGGAGGTGTAAACAGTCCTTCTATGGCATGTCTAATTTGATAATCATGTACATTAATAGTGGAGAAATAATTCTTAATTCTTCAAAAAATAATATCCTGCAAAAGACACACATGAATCAAATGACTGAATCTCCTAATCCGAAGTCATTCAGCTCTGCAGAAACCTTAGAATGACCCATTCGTTTTTTTCAGATGTCAAACAAGGGATGAATCTGAAAGTTGCAGGACATCTTGAGGCCTGGACTATCTGGACTTTGCACCTTTGATCTAAACCGTCTTTCAAACCGATTTCACATTGTTGAAATGGAAAGCAATGTTGTTTTGCTACTTGTATTCAACATAAATTTGCTAGTGTGGATGTTTCTCAAAAGGAATTGAGGTCAGGATTTGATCGGGGTCGTGGGGTCAGGCTTTGCCTCAAGCAAAGAAGTTCAGTTCCCTTCGTGTTTTGTTCCCAGGTTATCCCAGGATGGAGCAGATGGTGGATAGATGGGCTGTCTGCAATGATAGAGATTCAGTCCACTTGTGGTGAAGAAGGAGTTTAGCCAACAATCAGTGCTCTTTATGTACCTGAAACATGACCATAAAAATGCAACTAAGTGTACATGAAATGAAATTTGGCTGGGTTCAGTCTTGAAGAGGAACTGATATTTTCTTCCATCTGGTGGAGCTGAGAGTAAAGCTGCTGCTCTTTGGGACTTCAGTTTTTGTGATGAAATACTTTATTATGTCTCTGTTATTATTTGTGTTTCTTATACTCTAGATTAAGTCAAAGAAATCTCAAGCTGCTTTGAAATCTCATTTGTTACAGGATCTTTTCAAACCACATATTAGCCACATTAGCGTTGAAACTCAAAGGCCTTGAAAGGCCTTTGAAAAGCCTATAGAAATATTTCTCAAGACCGTTATAACGACAACACCTGGGAAGAAAGTCTGGTCCCATTAAAGCAATATAATGTGGCTTAGGACTTTCCATAGTACCATAAATCATAGAAAAAGTTGAAAGGGAGATGCATAGAGTGAATTAGAAAATAATTTTTCACATTATGCCACCTTACCACGACAAACTGCATTTTCTTTTTACCCATGGATTTGTATTCTCTCCTACTGAGTCAGTTCTCTGCAGAACCACCTTCGGCTCAAATGAAGAGCTGCAGGTATTTTGGTCATATTTCTCTTCCAACATTCCATCTCTAGATAATAAAATATTTGCAAAGAGTTATTTGTGAAGAGCTTAAGCTCAGACAAATTGGAGTGATAGGATCGTCACCTGTCATGTCTTCGCCCAGATTTAAAATTTGGACTTTGACTGGGTCTTACTGAATGTGAATATAACTGAATCTATTCAGAGCTGTACATTTATAGTTTTAGTCTTGTTAGCAGGCAAATTATTTTGCAGTCCTGAAATGGTTTTTTGATCTTTAGATCCATCTTCTCATATACTAAAACCTACTTCTTTGTAAGTCATGAAAAAAGCATCTTCAAAACTGATAATGTTGTGTCACAGTAGTATAAAGTGATTGTTTTCTGCTACATATTGTGAGTCACATGTAGGCTACGAAGCAAATGTTGGTCTCATTTTAACCTGAGTACCTTGTTCCACATGTTTTATTTCAAACTGCAGACAAGATTTCTTATGGGGTTTTTTTTTAATCAACGCTTAAAACGTTGAAGTTTTAATCATTAATAAAGGCCAGATTTTTGGAGCTCATGACAAATAGATATCCTGCCAACAGATTCTTCCTACTGAGTTGCAGAGCGGTGCAGCTCCTCCAGAGTTACCCTGTGGCTCTCAACTGTTTCTCTGACTAATACTCACCTTGTCAGTTAGAAGGGAAGGCAATGAACTGATTACTAATGTCTTACAAAAAACTTCTGAGGCCATTGCAGAACTGATGCACAACACTTGGACTATATTTGCTTATCAAGCTGACCTAACCCTGATTAGTAAAGGGACATTTATTAGTTGCACTGGATCTTGTTTAGGGGTATCAGAGTAGAGCAGAAATGGATGCACATGACTCACTTTTCAGATTTTTTTTTAAAATCATGTATTTCTAATTTGAAATTAAGCACCACTTTATTTGTACATAACTTAGAACCACAATAAAATGCATCAAATTTGGGGCTGACAAAATAGCTTAATAGGTATAGGCACTATTGCAATGCATCAAAAAGGTACAGTAAGCTAAAATATATGGTTTTGTATAAAACAAACTTGAGCAAATGATCTAAGCATTGACAAGAAGACAGTGGTGTAAGTGAGCAGCTCCAAGACCCACTTTTTTTTTGTTTTGTTTGTTTGTTTTGTTTTTTGTCAGTAATAAATAACAGATTTGAGACCCGGCGTTGACATCGGATGGTCTGTCACTTCTTCTGTGGTGTTGTATCAGACAGCCACTGGAGTGAGGCAGGATATATTTGTTCGACATGACTTCAAATTGTGTTCATGGTCAACCGCTGAAACACAGCCTTCAATCTCACGCTCACAAACACACCAATGATTCTCTGCCTTCATAAGCTGACGACACACACAAACAACGACGCTATCCGCTCATTCCAACCAATCCCTGAAGTTCGTACTCTCAACAACTCCCATGACAGCTCTGCTCGGTCTGGATTTCATGCATTCCTTGAAACAGAACCGCTGCTGCCAAAACAATACCTACACACCACAGTGAGGCGTTTCTTTGAAATGCCTCAGCCATTGTTTGTGTCCTCATGGTGGAAAACAGCGACAGGAGCCATATATCCTTGACTGGAGGAGGTCATTTTGGGACTAAATGATGACCTATGTCAATCTTCTTGAATTTTAATTAGCCATAAAAAAAAACTGCTGGTAGACGAGAAATTGCCGGGTATGTTTATGCATGCAAAAACAAGAAGGGAATGTGACATTGTTTGACTTTGTCACTAGTTGCATCTCCTTCCCGCTGCACAGACAAATAACCTAATGTTATTTGCACTTGCTATTTTAAATAACACTAATTTGGAGTTACATAATGTCCATAAGAGCTTTGAAAATCTCTGCTATAATGAGGCAACCTTGTTTTTTTTCGTTTTTTTCCATGCCAATTAATGAAGTTCCTTTGAATGTCAGCCGGCATTTCCCTTTAATGGGATCAATGCATGAATTTGATCAAAAAGGACACACAAGGTGAACTGGGATTAAAAATCCATCTGCCAAACATTATAAAGCTACTTGTACAGAACTCAGACAGGAACATGTCTAGTTAGGAAAGAAAATTGTATTTTATTGCTAGCAAAAAAATAGCACATGAAAAAAATGAGTAGAATGTAATAACTACAATAATGTGCGGGTATTATTTATGAACTGTTTTAAATTATGATTTCTGACTTAGTTTAGCTATTATGCAATAAATAACAAAAATGTCTCAATTAGAAATGCAAAAATAAATGTTTTATTAGGCTAATGTTGTGTGTACATTACAGAAAATCATCTGGTTGTCATAACATCATAAAATAGGGTCATATTAAGATAAATTCCAGGAGCAGAGATAAAAAATAAAAACTACTAAAAATGAACAATTTTGTAGTTTTTACCATCAACTATTCAGAGCGCTAGCATGAAATAACTGTCATATATATATTTTTTTGATTTAAAGTCATGTCTCCTCTCTTCACAACAATGTTTCCAGTCATTGAAAATCATGTGGATTTATTACATCATAGCTTTCAGACCCCAGTAAAAATTTTGATTGCAACATCAAGTTTCGGGTGTTTTTTTTTTTTTCTTTTGCAGCTATTATTTTCGAGATTTGTGCTGCGTCTGTGGAAACTGAATTGTTGCATGATCCAGTATCTGCTCAAGTACAAATAATCAACCCTCCTCCTCTGGGCCTCTGAGCTTTGGGGAGAGGTGTACAATTTCAGTCCTAAATGGATCTGAGGATGAATCTTTGCTCCAACACAAATAGTTTTTTTTTTCCTAGACTGTTTAGAGTTGGCAGGAGCCTGCTATTGCAACCACTGACCTCTAGGGGCTTAATGAAAGAGAGCTCTGTCTCATTTGCTTCAGTTCTGTCTGTCTCCACTGCCACAGCTGATAAATGTTGCAGCTTGTCACTAAAACCAAATGTTCTGCCATCATAAAGTAGTCTGTAGGGACCCTAGTTTGTTTTTGTTTGGTTTTTTAAAAATTCCTCTTATAGGTATGTTTATGGGTATTTTCTAGCTAGAGGTTGGTTCTGACCATGCAGATTTTGTTTCAGTGTGTTTATTTTCTCTTGTCACTTTTGTCTTAGGTATTTTTTACCTTAATTCAAAGGCAAAGGAAACCGGTTATCAGCTCCTCTGGGCCTGCTGTCCGTCACATTCTGATTCAAATGATTTCACTACTTACCTGCTGACAAGTGCAGCAAAAGGCTGCTAATCACCCAGTTATGTAAATCAGGTGTGTGGAGGCAGTGAAACACATAAAAAGGCGGGACAGCAGAGGCCTGTGCAGCAGGATTCAAAACCTTTGCACTAAACCAGGTTCGCTTTAGACACGAGTGAGTAGACATCTGTTGGAACTCTTTCCAAACAGCTTTAAAGTTTTCATATAGTGCTTTGGTTTGCCTTAGTCAGTCTGTACACTTGAAGTATTGATGCGTTCCATCGGAACTGGAGCAACTGGGTTTGACGTCACACCTGGAGGAACGGCGTTAAATTTAGGAGGTCAAGATTTTAATTCAGGTGTGTTTCACTATCATTGTCATCCATATTCCAGGCCAGTAGGGGGCGGTGAATGGATCTTATGTTGGTTTCACAACTTAAAGTACAGGAACATTCAGGTGCGTTGAAGCTAGGATGCACCTAAAAGTTGCAGAACGATGACGCTCAAAGTGTGGAGATGATCGCTCCTGCCTTATGAGGACCAAAGTTCAGTTTATTAAGTGTAGGAATATAATGGTTAACCCAAGTGTTAGCTACACATAAATTCAGTTGGCAAAAGAACTGAAGTCAGTTATAAATGTGTTTGTAGTTTGTAAAAAGTGTACTTTTGTGAGCGCTTTTATTAAAAAGAATTTATTAAATTGCAATTGTTAAAAATGCAAACTTAACCACCTATAGTAGAAATTCAATGGAGTCTCCTGAGCAACTGATCTGACCTCATCCAGGCATTAAAAAGATAATCCCACAAATCTTGACACTTTTCATCTTAAAATTTCTAACTATAAGCTTTGAAGGTATCTAAATATCACTTACAGTTTAACTCACCACCTCTTTGCTCGCAATGCAATACCACTGACAAGTAAAAGCCAAGATGATGGAACGGCATATTTATTTTCAACCAGAATGGACTGGGGTCATGTAAAGTTCATGCACCTAAAATACCTCAGAAAAGCTAATGATATGCTTCCATAAAATGAAATCGTTGCAGATGTTTTCCTGATCAGCATCAACTGGGCGCCCCAGTGAAGCAGCAGGAGGAGTGGACGCCTCGGCGTGTCCCTCTCCCTCCCAGTCGGGACTCAGACGCTCCCTCTACCGGCCAGACGGCGCGCAGACAGCCGCTGCTCCTCTCTCGGAGCTGAACACCGGACCACTCAATCCAGGCGTAATTCAGGAATCAGGACTCACTCACACATTCCTCCTCCAAAGAGTGCAAAGACGCAGCCGTGTCCGCTCCAGTCCTCCCCCCTTCACCCCTTCCTCCCTCACCGCAGGACAGGGGACAAAGGACCGAGGAGCCACTTTAGATTTTTTACACAGCTAAAGTACAGTTTTAGTTAGAAAAAGAAGAGTTTCCAGTTAACCCCTCGGCTGGGGGTTAACGCTGGCACGGCGCTGCCGACATGGATAAAGTTATCAATTGGTTGTTTGCAGCGATGAGCCTCCTGTTGTCCGTCCAAGGGGAAGTTTTTAAAGGTAAGGATGATCACCCTGAGACGTTTGCAGGTAGCGATCTCCTTCCATCGCCACGGTGGCACGGGTTGGAGATGCACTTCGGTTGAGTTTAAGCACTTCTCTTTGATGCATTAGTCATTGTTGTGGTGTAAAAAATAAAAAATAAAAACCCTGAAGTAACGCACTAACGTTTCATTTTGCATTGGAGCGTGGAGCCGCGTGTGTTGCGGTTCCCCTCTCGCGTTTCGGGGGAACGTCACATTTGAACTCCTGCCTTCAGCTGCGGAGTTTTGTTCTCACCTCTGCGGTCCCACGGCGCGCGCAGCGGACAGGTGCGCTCCGCGTGGGCGACTCTTGCTGCCGTTTTTACCGCCGCTGTTTGCGCGACAAGTTTTACAGCAGACCGAGGGGACTGTTTGCGCCTAACTTTATCTTGATCTGTCTAATGTGATTAACCTCAAGGGATTCACGCAGCAAACGAGCCGCCGGTGCGCTTCTGGTTCAGCTTAAAGCAGAACCTTCTGTCATTTTTCATTAGTGCATTTCCGCTTCTTCTGTTTTTTTTTTTTTTGTTTTTTTTTTTTAAGTTTCACTGCAAAAACAATTCAGTTTCTCCAAATACAACATAACATATGGTGTATGTTTATTTATTTATTTTTAAGTATCACCAAGTTTCATTTAATCTCTTAATTCTCCCGTTTCTGTCATCTTTGCCCAGTGGGACTTCCAGAATAAAATGAACGACCAGACTGGGAGGTGAGGGATTTGGCGCAACAAAACAAAAAGCAGAGGGGAGAAAAATAGTTTTATTAATCTCTCATCATACATTAATCTAAACAAAAGCATTAAAAGAGGGTAATAAGAAGCAGAAACTTTTTCCAAATGAAAAACATGTACATCACTGTAGTTTGGTGCAGAAGCTGGTTTTAGCTGTAGTTAATTTGTTATCTGATCAGTTTGATCAGATGTTTATCAGGACTCTTCATGGTGTTTGCGTTGCCACTTTCTCCGATCTTTTGGTTAAACTTTTGATTTGGCCACTTTTACTGTAAACTTCACGCAAATAAGTTGAATCCAAAGGCCAGTTTGTAGAAAGAGTTAAGATTTTTGACCAGATTGTGGTTTAGAAACATTCTTGTAATAATACTATTAAGTATGATGACTGTATTTCTCTAAATGCATGTTTACAAGTCCCTAAATGGGGTTTCACATAATCTATGTGGTGGGAGGGGGAAAAAGGAACATTAACCCATATTATCCAATCAATAAATGGATAAATCATGTCCAGACTGAGGCTGATCCCTGCAGCCAGGAGACATAACTTCAAATTCCCTCTAACAAATGAAGCTGGCTGTTCTTATTTCTGAATGTTTTTTATTGTTTGTTTGTTTTTTGTTTTTTTGCTGTTTTTTTTTTTTTTCTGGGTTGAACTTGTGATGTGTAGTTTGGCTTGTTAGCAGGATGCTGTGTGGATTCAGCAGAAAGTCGATGCATTTCATCAGGAGCCTGTTGGGGGCAGCATGCTACACTCATAATATTGTACCCAGATGATGAAGGCAAAGCACTCATAGAGGCAGAGTTCAGATAGACTCTGGAAACGGATTGTGGCAGTGTGGCGCAAACTAAAATACTGATAAATATTTTCTAAGTTGTCACACAATCAGCTCGGGGAAAATGTTAATGTTCAGGTCAATTTTAGTGACTGAGAACTCTCTTGCCCTGAAGCTCAGAGTATTCCCAGTCCATTTTTTGCTTGGGGTTTATCAGTCTTGCCCGCTGGCAGCCTCGGGAACTGGAGATTTATTGGGAGCTGGCTGCTCGGCAGTGGCTCCCAGTGGTGCCAAAACCGTCGATAAATGTGCTCCTAATTGCACAATATGCGTGTGTGTGTGTGTAAATATGTAAACCAGAATGAAATCAATTCGGACGTATTTCGCTCTCTCCGGGTAGGTGACGGATTAGCCACACACGGATGGAGAGGTGGAGGCTAAGCGTGCAGCGTGGTTTGTTATGGAGAGCATGCGATAACGGCTCAAGTGATAATTAGATCACGGAGGTAACCAGAGCTCCTGTGCACAGTATCAGGAGCTTGTGGCTGTGCACGCCTCAAGTCGATCACAGACAACAGTCCTTTTGGAAAAGTCTTTTAATTTACTGGTGAGGAGTGAAACCATGACACTCCACCAGTTTAATCTCCTGTCGTGTCACCTTGCGGATCTGTCTGCCTTTGGTTTGGGCCAGTATGAGAGACCAAAGTGGAAAAAAAAACACAAATATTTACACAAATGGAGAGTAGAAGAATTGTTTCTTCTACTGTTGAAGACATTGGTAATTACAGTTATCAATTCTTGTATTGTTCATAAAGTTAAACGCTGTGCATTGATTAGCTGGCAGAAAGAAGCCCACTGCTTTTTTTTCATCAGAGAATATTTTCTTTTTGGAAAACGGAGACAATCATGGTCTTAAGAGTAAAGTAGCTTCCTAGTGTGATGAGTTCTGTCTATTGAGCAACCAACTTCTGACGCCATCAAAGCCGATGTCCAGGCTATAAAACCAGCTCATATTATTTTTAACAATTTTGCCTTCCAGTAAGAAGATATTGAGATAACTTCATTGAATAAAATGTGTTGTGTCTGTGTTTAATCTTGTCACAAAGCCATTGAAAGACCTACAGTAACTATATCTATTTGATTGTATTGTCAGAGTTCCAGCAAATACACAAAATATTTTTTGCACAACATAGAAAGTAGTCCTGGATCAGTTATCCCGTGTTTTTGGTCTGTCTTTTCAAATCCTCACTTTGCCATATGGGATGGCAGCTCATACTGGTTGACTTTTTTTGTTAAAAGGAAATCTTTCCCTTCTACTGTTGCCACATGCATGTCTAGTACAAGGAAAGTCTGCAAAGTCAATGAAATGAAGTCATTAGTTCATGATTTGAAACGCTCATCGTATGGCACAGTAAACTGAACTTGACTGCATTATTTATTTGTAGTAACTGAATGTCATTCTGTACTTTTTTGCGTATAAATTGAATCAGTTGGTCCTTGTTGAGGGCTTTGAGAAGACAATTGTGTATTTAGGATATAGAAACTATTTTGAATTTTGTTATGCTTGTGTCACTCTAAAAAGCCATGAACGACAATAAAAGTAAAATATTCTGCTCAATAAGTGCTAATGTGGCCAAATTTATACAAGTGTGTCAATAAGAATAACCCAGTTGTGCTAATGTAGCTTTAGCACAATTGGAAAAATCTGCAAACAGCTTTAGCATCAGGAACAATAATGTCAGTTTTTCACATAAAGCAGTTATTTATTTATCTTTTGCATTTTTCTGTAAATAATCAATGCCAAAATGATGATACAGTGGATAGTTATTTTTAAATAACTTTAAACTGGGATTGGTGTGTTAAAAAATATTTTGCGGCTTCCAAAGCTTGTCTTCAGTAACCAGCCCATGGACCATCTGCTTTTCTGTTCTATCATACTTTGTTCAGAAACAAAGTATAAAAAACATAATTTAAAAAAATCTTATTGTCTTTGGCGAGTGCACTTGTTTTCTATATTATAAAAGCAGCTTTTTCTTTCTTTCCAGCAGCCCTGGCCTTTGATATCTATACTCCGTCTTTTGACCGAGCGCATTAAATTCCAGGGAGCTGCTCACTTTGTTATGTTTACCACCTTCTCCAGCTAGCCATAAAACCTGCCTTGTTTTCTGATAGGGGCGAGCCGCGTTGAGAGTAATGCCCAAGCTGGAAGAGTGGAAGAGCTGCAGTTTGTCACCGCAGAGTGACTGCCGCTGATGGCGTCCTGCTTGACCGATCCTGATTGTCATCCATGCTGTGACTAAAGGAGTAAAACAACACTTTGGCTGCTTGAGAAGATAAACAGCACTTCATTTGAAGTCTGGCAATAATTTAGATTTTTTTTTTGAATATATACCTTCTTTCTCTCCCCCAGCTGACTCAGATTTAATAGAGACTTTTTTTTCCGAAAGGTGTCCTAAAAGGTGGCAGCTTCCTTTGTGTGAGCCACTGGAGAATGAAATTAAATATGCATGTGAATTTTTTATTTTCCTTATATGATGGCTTCAACTGGTGTTTGAGGAGAGGGGGGCTAGGGGGGGAGAAGGAAACGCTGTGTGGTGATTGATGATAGCACAAAGCAGAAAGTGAGGTGTCTGCGTTCTTCTGTTACTTTGCTTTTCAGACACTTTTATTATGATGATAATGAATGCTGTGGAAACGCGTGGATTTACTGAAGCTGTTCAAACGCTGCACGCTCGTGTGTGTGTTTCCAGAAAAAGGTCTGCTGAGTTTGTCAGCTGAGCTGTCTTAAGACTGATTGTGGCTGGTAGACATGAAGAGGGGGAGCTTGGGAGAGTTGTCAATTATGAGGCTAAACTTTGAAAACTTACATTTTTGTTTTGGAAGCCTGGACATGGAGTTTATAGAGACGTTCTTATGTAGTTCACCGTTTAACTTGCAGGTTTGTGTCATGACAACTAAAAACATGGTCTTTTATTATCCGTTTCTTTAAAAAAAAAAAAAAAAAGCTATTTTTAAATTCTGATTTTATTCATGAAGGGGGCAAATTCTACCCAAATTAAAAAGTAATTGCCCCCTAAACCTAAAAACTGGTTGTTCCACCCAGCAACAATTGCTTTTCCAGCTGGCAGCTCGTCCTTGATTTTGCTGTGGAGAAATTTTAGCCGCTCTTCTTTGAAGAAGTGTGTTAATTTAGCCACAGTGGAGAGTTTTCAACAGTTTCATCCTGTTAAAGTCATACAACAGCATCTCTGTTGAATTTTAGTCTGGACTTTGACGAGGCTATTTAAACATATTTATTTATTTTTAGCCATTCAGAGGTGGATTTGCAGCTGTGCTTTGGATCATTCTCCTGAACTTGAGTTTAAGGTTAAAATCTGTGGCCTAGATATATTTCACAATTTTCTGGGAGAGAGCAAAGTTTATACTTTTTTTTTTTTTTTTTCCCCCCACATAACTGTATCCTATAGCAATTTCAGATCCATTGGACACATGTTTACAAATTTCATAGAGAGCTGTTACAGAACAACAGTTACTTGTATACAGCAGCTGCAAAGGTAGCTTTACTTTTCACTTTTAGCTTTACTCAAAGGAAGTCTGCGTCATAAATCACACATGAGATTGTTATATTAGAATTCACTGTTTTAATCATCAAAACACGGGATGTTATTCTGAAGAAAGGGCTCACAGTTTGACACATTATCCTGCCTGGTTAAAATGGAAAAAGGCGACCTCTGTTCGCCAGAAGTTGCCACAAGGGGTTCTAGGAAATGCAGGAAATCAGTTACAGAAGGCAGAGAGGTCGTCGAAAAGGGTAAACAACACTTCATCATGCTGCAAAGCCGCAGATGAACACAACGTTGCAGGCCGATGAAATACAGCAGTGAAGGAGTTAATAAAGGCACGGTTGGATTATTTTTTTCCTTAGACCCAAGTGGTGCGACGTCCAGCCTTCATTCCCAGGTTTTACACATTTCGCACTTACTTATACTCATCTACCTCCCCTGAATAGAAGTATCTAGTTTATTTACTTTAGATCGACATTATTAGCTTGTTCTTCTTTTATGCTTTCTTTTGGTTTATTTTGTTTGTATTTCCTTGTTGCTAAAAATGTGCTATATAAATAAAATTACCTTTACTGTTTACCTTTCATAAGCCTTGATTTTGAGACCCCATTCCTTTAATTTGAAGTTAGAAGGTTTAATGATTAAAACAAGAGATACACCAATCAATTAGTCAGAGATTAGAATCTACCTTTTTAACATTTGTTCCTTAAATGCATCATATTTATCTTGTTTTTGGTTTATAAATGCATTGTGCTTTGATGCACTCTACTGAGTTTAATTTTACAAAAATTGGATGAATTTGAGTCTTATATTTATCCTAAATTGGGTAAATCTTGCTATTTCTAAAATTTATATTAACTTTTATAGTATTTAAAAATATATGTGGAAAATTTCAGTCTGAATCATAATGTTATATGTTTCAAAACAACAAATTAGTATCTGCCTTAAAAAGACTAATCAGTGCATCTCTAATACACAATAGTTGAATTCTATGAACCTTTTGTTTGACTAATTATTAGCAGAGTCTTGACCTGCAGCCACTTGTTACATCTTTTTGTTTGAGGTTTGGCTTTTAGATTCAGTAAGTTGAGCACATGATGACTGACCTGTCTGGTCTGAAATATTCCGCCTTTACCACAAAAACCTCAGGAGGAGCTTCTTCTGTGTATTTAAGGTTATTGTCTTTCTGCATTGTCCCAAAATGGAACCTCTAAAGGCTGTGATTTCCTCATTGTTCACCTAAAACAATCAAGCTGTTGATTCACAGGACAACCACAAACTTTACTGTATTTTATTGGAATTTTATTTGACGGACCGACATAATGGTAAAGTGGAAGGAAAAAAAGTTCAAAATTTTATAGACATTTTTGATTTTTGGATTGAAAAAAATGTAATATCTTGCATTTTATAGGGGGTTTCTTTTCCTTGCTGGAGTTTTTGGTTTGGCAAAGGTTTGATTTGAATACAGACATCTTCATTGCAGTCTGAGACTCGATGTGGTGAGGCTGCCAATAACTAGCAAAAACACTTGTAAACTTGGCACTATGCGGTTACGGATGCAGACATCCACATGCAGTTTGAGAAGCACAATGCTAATTGTCAAGAGCCACAAAGAACCCGTGGAAATTTCAGTTTTTGCTTTGCTTGTTTTATTACAGAAGGATCCCCCAATTACCCGCTATATTTATAGCTTTTTCTATCTTCGTTTTCATTCATGGTGGCATTAAAATGAGACCCTGGCTGAGCTCCGTCCATCTGACCATCAACTCTGACCTGTTTACTTCTCTCCTGATGAAAAGCATGACGCTACCACCATGTGCCAAGAAGTTCACATTTGGTCTCACATGATCAGAGCTCCTGCTGCCACATACCTGCAGTGTCGGCTACATTGTGTGAGATAAAACTTAAACACAACTCCTTACAGCTTTCTTTCAACAGTAGCAAAACATGTGAAAATAGTCAGTGAGACAACACACATGCGACTGTTTGCACTGCAAGTATAAAATCTGCCTTTCATGAGTACTTTCAAATGAGGTAAAGTGTTAGGAAGTCTACTAGTGCGGTACATCATCTTCATATCCCCTGAGGGCCTCTCTACATTCAATCATTAGTTGTTGATTTGCAAGCGGATTTTATTTACATTCTTGAGAGGCATTAATAGTTTGAAGTTCACTCTGGAGGAGGCTGATGTGGCAGCGTTATCTGCAGCGGAATGATAATGTGTGAGGCATGCCGGACAAACAGAGGATGAACTAATTACACACAGCCCTCTTTTCTTCAGATGAGAAGGATAAAAGCTAATGAATGGCACACAGGCCAACACAGGGGATGGCTAATGAAGAGAGAGTGAGAGACGGAGCGTGAAGAGTTTGTGTGTGTGTGTGTTAGGCATGCTCGAACAATCCTGTGATCGCATCACCGTGTCTGAGAAAAACAACAACTGTAATATGCAGCGGATCATGTTTACGGAGGCCTGCAAATGTTGGGAGGTGGCTGGGAGAATCCAGGCACACTGGAAGTTTTCACTAATTAATGCTCCGAGGGACTCGATTGTTATTAATGGTGACGAGATGGAGGAGAGGAGCCAGGGAGGACTGGGCTGTTTAAATCAGAACATCACCGTCTTCTGCTTTAATTGATCAGTGAACCTCTACTCTGCAGACCGCATTACGCTCCAGTTCACTTGTCTTTAAAGAAAATAATAAAGTTGCAAGAATTGCATCTGTCTTGGAGAGAAATAAGTGGCAGGCGCTCCAGAGAGTTAACACTCAGATTGAATTGACCTCAGTCCTGCCAGATCCCCCAGCCCCCATCTTCAGATCCCGCACTTCAATCAGCTGCGTCTATGCAGGACTGTTAGGCCGTAACCCAGGGGGGTATTGGAATTGATTTTAGAAGAGCACACTTTGCTATTTGATTCAGGTAAATGTATAGAGTTGACCTGAATTGTGACGCTTAATGTCATGTCCTGCAACTGTTTATAACACCGTTGCCAACTGAGAAGCAGCAACGTTTTTTTGTTTTGTTTTGTTTTTTGCTTTTTCAACAACAGTTCAGTTTGCAGGCAGTAATGCTCCAGTTGTCAGAATTTGAGAGATTCCAAAACAGACGAGAAACAAAGTCGCTGACGGAGCTACAAAGTCATTTCTGAGGCTTTTTGACTCCAGTAAACCATAGTGGGAACCATTATCCACAAATGGAGAACACATGGAACAATGGTAACCCGACTTAGGAGTGGTTGGCCTACCAAAATTAGCACTAGTGACTCATTCAGGAAGTCGCAAAACAACCCAGAACAACATCAAAAGCTCTTGTCTCAGTTAAGTTTAACAATAAGAAAGAAACTGGATTGAAAAAAAAAAACATGGGAGACTTACACAGCAAAATCCAAACTCTGTCTCATGCTTGAGGTGACCTGCAAGACTTTTGGCTGATTGTTCTGTAGGCTGATGAGAGAAGCTGAAGAAACGATGAAACTCCTGTAGGTGAATGTCTAACTGGTTCATCATATTCTTCTCTCTTGGGTTGTGCTGTTGGACAGCGATGCACTCTAGCAAGTGGTTTAATAAAATCCAGGTCTTAAGTGCGTTTGTTTCTGATATTTCACTTTATAAAATATCTGAATATGACACCTGCAAATATAGGAAGTGACTTTGTTTATACTCAAACTCAAGCTCTCTCCTTTGTGGGACAAGTGCTTTAGCCAACTTGGAGAAGTGACTGTCTTTCATTCCAGAAAAAAAAGTTGTCTGTGTAGGCTGATGCTGCTGGTAGCGTAGGTGGTGGCTGTGGGAAGAGGAAGAAGAGGATGGTACGAAGTGGGGAGGAGAAGCTGCTACTGCTGTTTCACCTTGTCTCCTGTTATTTATTAGGCTTCTGTCAAGGCTCAGGCAGGTGTACATCCCTCCTCCTCCTCTTCCTCTCCCCATCCGGGGCCTTATGAGTATTACCAGAGGCAAAATTCTCCATTACTGTCAGTATGAATCTGTTGCCGTCACATTAGCACACGTCATGCAGTCATTAATACATTAGGCCTTGTTTGAGTGCCAGTTATTTGCATTGGCTTTTACGCTGTCTATTTGCCCTTGTGCTAAAAGCAGCCTCGGCCGAACCTATTGACCGTTTAACCGTTCGATAATGAAGCGATCCCTGAGGATAATTTAAGCCCCGATGGTCCTGCTTAACATGGGTTATTAGCAAGAGAAAGAAAACATTGGGCCTCGTGTATGCTGTTTTGAAGGGAACCTAAATAAATCCGTCTCTTATTTCCCTGCTGGTCCTTATGTTTTTAAATGCAGAAGCAGCCGTCTGGCGTATGATCGCACCACTAACAGCAGTGCACACTATTATCCACCGTTATCCTCTACTTCTTCCTCCCAAAGCACAATGTACCTGATTATGCTCCTATCGGTCACACTCCGGTGCCTGTTTGGAGGCTGTTATCTGTTCGCGGTGGAGACTCCTCGGGGAGGCATACAGCCGATAAGAGACTGTTGTTCTGTAAACAGCCCTCTGACCTCCTCCGGCTGGGTCTGGCTCCTTTTCAAATGGGTGTCTTTTGTATTGGCCCCCGAGCTCAAACTACCGTGTGACTGATCCCCCCCAGGAGGAGAAGTTTTAATGGCATTATTGTACAGTGCACACCATGCATGGTGGTCACTCTGCAGTCGTTTGAAGAACAGAAAAAAAAAAACATTCACAAAATGATGAGAACTGCCCTGTTGACCTGCTTTTACCCGCTCTAAACAAACACCGCCTCCTAAGACGATCCAAACCCCTTGAACCTTTCCACATGTTATGTTACACCCACAAAGTTTTATTGGGACTTTTCATAATTGGTTGACGCAGTGTAATTTTCACTTGCTTCTAGTTTCACTTCATTTTCTCAAAATAGTTTGAAGAACCTTAAGCTCTTATAGGTCATAAAACAATATCCCAACCTTAAAATATCTAAGAACACAATTCAGCACATCATCTAAAAATGGAAAGGATATATTCTAACAGAAAACCTACCAAAAAATGGCTTAAAATGAGAAATGAAAAGTAGCCACTGTCACACCACTGGCTCATATAGATCCAAACAAACACCACATATCTGGGCTTGCTTACGTTCTCCTAAAGCCATGTAGGGAAGATGTGGAAGAAGATGCTCTCATCAGATTAAAACAAAATAGTATATGTATATACATCACAGGGTGAACCATAGAGGTGGTAGTATGATGCTGTGGGGAGTTTAGATCAATGTTCTGCAGCCAAACTGGCTGCAGAACATTGATCTAACATTTGATGCCTGCAGAACATCATGTAAAACTTTCCACTTCACAATACTGGACCACTTTGTGTCGGTCTATTATTGAAATTACCAATAATACACTTTGAAATTCAAGGTAATAAAATGAGTTCAAAGTTGAAAGGAGTCCGAATACGTTTTCAAACTGTTTAGGGAAATTCTTCTAGCAACATGATTTCCCGAGGGACTAAACCTTTAAACAAAAATCATCTTTCATTTGTGCTTTTTTTTTTTTTTGCGACAGTTAACTCACTTATCTGACACGAGTCGAGTGCATTAGTAGCCCATCTGGGGACGGCTCTGCTAACTGCAGGCCCGTGGCCTCTCTGAGACATCCAGCACAACTGGTGTCGGATCACTTTTCATTCCTTCTAACAATTTTCAAAGTGCTTGAGTAAATGATGCCTTTTAAACCAGCATCCATGGGGTTGTGCAGCAGCACGACAACGCGCTCACTCGTTTCAGTTTTAAACACTTTTTCCGCAAATCTGCCACTGAGACACACAGCTGCGAGGCTCGTTTTAAAGAAGGAGCAAACGCAAAACAATAACTGGAAAAGATGATGCCTGGCTTGAAGCTCCACTCCCACCCTGTAATCAGAGATTGCCACGCTAAAGAAATTACAGGGCGCAGGAGTCATTAGACAAATCTGTGTGAAGCTCTGAATTGCAAAAGGAAACGAAGCTGAAAACACATGTTTTTGGAATAATACACATCTGAATAAACAAACTGGTTCAATATCTGACAAGTTGATTGTAATGATAGCATGCCGACGGCCACGGGGATAGATTCAGTTGAATGGGATTTTGGAGACTTGCTGGTATTAGAACATCAAAATGGGGAGTAATTAAAGTAGAAGGCTTCAAGCTTCTGTTGGCTCTTCAGTAGCATTATCATCAATTCAGCTGCCTTAGTGTCGAGCTTCGTAGCGAGTGGTCCAAGTTCACAACACATTGTGTTTAGAAATTAGATTAAAAGGAATAATATCAAAGTAAAACAATCCTTCTTCGTTTCAAATGAAGCCTTGGTTTCAACATGCATTTTTCCTTTTATATTAAGTCTTCAAGCAAATCTCACATCTAACCGAGGTTTTCCATTCTGTCATTCCCTCATTTCTAAATGGGACACCATTAAACATGGAGTCCCAGTTGAGGGAAGCCATTGGAGGTTTAAATGGGACACATTATGAGTAGTCTTTCTTTTTTTTTTTTTTTTTTGCAGTGTGTGAAAGCCAATACTTTGATGCCTGCACTTCTTTTGAGCTAATAAAAAAAAAAAAAGCAAGATGTTTGAAAGTGTGGAATTTTGTTAATTGTTGCCGGCGAAATGTATGTCACTACTCCAGTTCAGAGTGGAAATCTGTCATCCTCTCCTCATATTCTCTCAAGATAGACTTCAACACTTGCAAATGTGGGGAAAAATAAATCTTTTTCACAAAGTTTTCCGCATCAGTATCAACATCAAAGTATAATTTTATCCCTCAAAAATTAGCCTTTGCAAAAACCAAATGTTTTTGAGAAAACATCTTTGGGATTTCCGTTCTTGGTGAAGTCTATAGGAAAAGTATTTATCGCAGGCAAGATTTTAACAGTTTAAAACATGTGAACTATCCCTTTAAATAATAGAAACGAATGAATTCTTTCTTTGTGAATTGATTGCGTCAGGCAACTGAAATGCAGTCTTTTGTCTTTTTATTTTAGTAAACAAATAAAAACATAAGAAATGAATAAAAAAATAGGCTGCTGTGAACAAGAATTTGACATTTTAATCCTTAATTACAACATTTTATTAGATGATTTTCAACCTATTTCCACCATCGTCCACATGTCACGAGCAAAACATTTATATCACATGTGGCCATCAAGGACAACAAAAACTGTGTAGTAAGTTTAACTATGTCCAAATACTTGACACTCCATCTGAGAAAAGAACATCAGAACTAACATTTGCACTTATTTTAATACCATATATTTATTAGTATGCATAAACAAGAACAATGGAAACCATCTTTGCACAACCGCAGAAGCCAACATCCTGATTTCCTTCCTTACCGCCACTTCTGGGAGATGCAATGAGAGTGAAAGAAGATGAATATACCGCTTCTGGGTTGGTTGGGTTGCAGCTGATTTGTTTATTTATTTTTTCAAATACTTTAGATGTGCTCTGTGAAGATGTTTTTGAATTTCCCCTAAATAATCCTATAATAAATGCTTGAATACTGAAGTCGGGGGCTTCCTGTACAACCAAATTTTGCAATCAAAAACAAAAACATAAGTGACAGAAGTGGTTGAATTTGGAAAAGCTGAGCAATCCATCTTTGCAACCATATTTTGAAACTAAATTAACACATGCTAATGTTTTCAAATCGGTAACAAAGCCAGGAAAAATTGTATGTGACTGAAGATGAGAGTATTTTCATAAGCAATGTGAATATCTCATGTTTTTTTGTTTTTTGAGAAATCAAAGAATCAAATAAAAGAATTTCATAGCCAATTTTTTAAAGATATTTACATTTTTTAAAAACAATAACATTAGAAAATATTAAACTTAAATCCTTCCACGCAAGCTGTTTTTCAAATAAGCATTTATTTTTACAATCTGTTAAGGACAAAATGCACCAGATGCTACGTTTATCCTGCTGAAGCCATTGTCTGCTTACTGACTAAATAAACACCTTCCACAAAACTTTTCAAATTACTATCTAAATTATCTTGGAAATATACCCATCCAACTTCAGACTGAACACTGCGGACTTGCACACCGGTAGCAAACTGACTTGAGTAATTTGAGAACAGGAAGTGCTACATTTTCTGATTCCGCGAACATGAGCAGATTTAAATGTCGATTTCGGTGAATTTTCCATGCAGTTCTTGCTTTTCCTCCAATGGCCAGTGTGGCTCGTCGTTGGCCCAGCTTCAGTTTTGCAGCAGCATCAAACAGTGTCTTGGTAAGGCAGAGGTGCACAGTCTGGGTTCGGAAAATGAATAATTCACTCCCATGAGCCCAGACTTCTTGGTGTGAGACTAATATTCAGCAGCACCTGTGTATCTGAAAATCTTCCCCCCCCCATTCAAGTCACCAGTTTCCTTTGGGGAAAACCTTACCCCAACATCAATTCAGCTCTGCTTTTTGCAAACTGTCAGAGTAATGCTGCTGTGGCTGGAAATGTACAGGGGGAATACAGATCAGCTTACAGTAAACTGTTGTGTGACTGGACTCGGAAACGCTGGAAATATAATGAGGGCAGGGTGTCAAACCTCAATCATTATTTGGCCCTGGAAGAAATGTTTCTCCAACTTTTGAAGACAATTGAGTGTTGAAAGCAGCCAGTAGTTGCATGGAAAGATATACTTTAATTATGTAGCTCCTGATTCAATTAACATTTTCAGAAAGCCAAATCACCCCAAGGTCCTTTCAGTAGCTGCTCTGAATCTAATTCAAAATGGTACAATGTTAGTTTTCCTCATTGTTGTTGTTTAAAAGTGCTAATATTGATCTAATCAGTTTAAGATGGTTTCATTGTTCATATGTGCAACAGTTAAAGTAGTACATCACTTAGCATTTTATACAGTGGATGGTTTGTGATGGTTACTGATCTCAAACACCCGGAAATAAATAAAATGTGTGAATACTTCAATGATGTATAGCTACCCGTTTTAATTATTCAAACCACATGCATAGCTTAAGATGCATTGATACACACAGCAGAAACCGTCTTGGCTCTAACGCAGAAGTTAATATCCATGGTCTTCCTTATTCCTGCTTCTGACAGACATAATGAAGGAAATGGGTACAACTAATGGACTGGCTGGTTTGCACTGCCTCCTTAGCATTGAATCTATGGTTAATTAGACTTACTATCAAATGTGACTGAAGAGATGAGCAAAAGTTTTCTTGAACTAAACTTTACCAATCGGGTTACGTTGTGCAAACCAGTTACTTTTTTCCATCAATAATTCTGATGGAAATCTAACTCTAGGATTTCAATGAAACATTTTAATATTTTCGTATTGTTATGTTTCACATATTCTTCAATAGTCCCAAAGGTGCATTGTGCCTTGAGTTATACAAACACTCATGGATACAGAAATTGCCGCTACATGAAGTTTAAAGAAAAAAAATTGACTATTTTCCATATTTTGCCTGAAGTCATTTTCTAATTTTGAAAAAATAAACCAGAAAGTATCTCAAAAGAGAAATTGAGGTTTTCACCAAACCCTAAAATACAACATGGCTGCCATGGTTTTTATTCCGTAACAGATGCAGTAATAAACATATTATGTGCACTTCTGGCAGTCATTAAACCTTTCATGCACTTAAACAGATTTACACCCTCTTTTTGTGAACATGTTCCTTCACTGTTGAACACAATTCATAGCCAAACTGATTTTGCAAGAAGTAGTTGCCTGGTAATAGATTAGAAAAACTGAATCATCAGGATTTGGGCTGGAAACTGGAACATGATTAGTTTCTGTCTTTCTCAGATCCAACTTTGGATGTAAATATTAGTTCTAGATTGCAGATAATTTGTTTTGCATTTTCATTGTAAATAATACAAAAATATCTTCTGACTAAAAGAAAAGCAATCCCAAGTACAAACAGTAACATTTGTGCAAATGAGCAGTAAAGTTACACCCGGCTGAAATGCATTGCTTGAATGTTGTTGAAAGACAAGGTGGAAAATGTCACTTTGTCTTGTATTCTTTCAATACAAAGAATACTAAAACAAAATGATTTCTTTGTACAAAGACTTTATGTCTTTATGACTTAAGGACATGTCTAGTAAATGAAAGTTGCATTTAATGTAACTTTAATGTTTTATGTAGGCTTTAAAACATTTTCATTTGCTTGTCAAATTCGTTAGTATTTCTATATTTTAATATTTTGATTCTTATAAGCATGTTATATTGTCTGCATTCGTGGAGGCATGTGCACGCAAACTCAAAGGATGTGTTATTGTCCAACATGCACTGGCCAGTTTTGTTGAGTTGTGTTTTTCAAGCCGTCTCAGTGTGTTAGTGTAAGATCCATCTCTGGCTTATTATCGGGGACGTGACAGAAGGCAGCCGGCTGAAGCGCCGATGCCTTAATGAAACCAGGGCCCTGGCTAATTGGTGACACCGTGGAGTGAAGGAACGGGAGAGGCAGGAACCAGACTGGCAGGACGAAAAGCCCAGGACAGCAGGTCCGGCGTCCCACTGCCTGAATTAAGCTTGTCATGTTCATTTGTAGCAGACACACAGGGAGAGAACACCTACATCCTCCTTATCAAAATCCTGCAAATGGAACCCTCACTTCCTGAGCAAAGATAGCCCTGGTAACCTGGTAACCACATTTTCTATGCAGCAGAGTTTTCCTTTTCAATCTTCTCCCTTTCATTATACCTTGTCAAGTCCATCTCTTTTAACCTCGCTTTCAAAGAGCCGGGTTTGTCTGGGATGTACCTATAGCCTCTCTTCATCAGGCAGCTGGGTTTTGTTCTGGCAAGTCAAAAAATGAAAGAGTCACTTTTTACTCATAGCAGAGAGTTACTTTTAAAAGTGATAATTACCGTTTTTAACCCCTCGAACTATTTGTGATCTATGGTTAGTCATGCGAAGCCAAAGAGAGTTTAAGTCGCAAACCTCTGAAGACTGAATATGCATGAAATTGCTGAAATCTTCATATCATAATTTCCAGTGTTTTCATTTTATTAATCTTTTTAGACTTTTGACCTGCAAAACGGAACCAAATACAAACAAGTAAAGTTTCTGCTGCCTGAAAATGTGTGCAGCAACTGTGCATTCATTCTGTATGGATCCATGCAGAGCTGGAAGAAATATATCACTTAATGAACCTCTAAGGCGATATATCCCAAAACATTTGGTATTCGTAGATGTTGGTTTCCACAACTGCCTGCAAATTCTCGAAAGCCTCTGTAGTCATTGTTGCCTAATTTAATTGGCCAAATACCAGATATACCTCAATAAGCATTGACATGCACAGTGGAGACTGTCATAAAACTGCTGCAGAAGCTACTGTAAAATCCACAGTATTCCTTATATTCGCTCTCTGGCTCACAGCCAATCAGCGCCACGAAAAACAAGTTGCACTCCTGGATTGGCTGCTTTGCATCGGCATCCAATAGGGCGTGGAGTAGCATTGTGCCTCACTATTTCAGCTTCCCAATCTGCACCCATTTTAAAAATATTTTAGGTATGCTCTTCCAAAAAAAGTTGGTAGATTGCCTTCCACAAAAAAAAATCCTTGAAAAGGCGAATCTACAAATGCAGCCCTGTAAATAGGCAGAATTTTAACATTTTCTTATCAGCTTTTCTTTAATAATATATCATATTTTTTAATTGAGCCTAAATAAAGACACTTTAGTCAGTGAAAAGCACTGTTATCTAAATTATGTTACAAAAAGTAAAATGAGCAGTGCAGAAATTTTTACACCAATTGCTTAAAAACCCAAAAACTCATTTAATTTTCCTTACAATGGCAAGTAAACACGCTTCTCTTGTAATTTGTCTCAGCCAACCTTTCAGTCTTGGACTGAATGTCAGTTGTCAGTAATCCTTCCTTCCTTCCTTGCTTCCTTCCTTCCTTCCTTCCCCTTGGCTGCCTGTCTGACCCTTCTGCCCATAGACTCTATCTGCTTTGCAGGAAGCCAGTTTGGCTCCTGAAAGTCCATAAGAGCTCAAGGGCGCCTTCCGAGGTGTCAGAGCTGACCTTTCTGTGATGGTATGACGAATATCGTACCGCAGGCCTCCAACTGCTGTGGCCCCGGCTTATTTTATGCCTCAGAATGCACCGCAGGGTTCGGTCTCCCTTCTGCTGGTGGAAAAGAACCAGGCGCAATATGCTCTCTTTTACTCCTCACATTAGACTGTAACTAATAGTTGCTGCTTGCATTAATTAATTTCTGTCATTTAGAAGTTCATTATGGATAGCAAATTAGTCTAACATAGAGCCAAGTGTTTATTAGAGTCCATATATCATATTTTTTTATATTATGTACGTAGCTAGACAGAGTTATATGCATTTCCATAACTAAAGTCAAGAAAATGTATGAAAGTGTGGAAAAAAGCCAACTGAGAATGCAACTGGAAGTTGTTGAATGTTGGGGCCATTACATCTGGAACCCTGAACACAGACATCAATCCATTACAAAGCAAAAATATTTGAGCTCATAAACAGAAGATTGTGGGAACATTCAACCAGTGGGAAAGACGAGGTCAGGAAAATCATTCTCAGAGAGGGCTAGCATAGAGAACTACCAAACTGGCAACCTAAGCAGGGGCTTAAAAGTGCTTTGTCATCAGCTTAGTCTCCTTGCAATTCACCACAGTGGCAAATGACCATTGGAAAGCGTGCATTTCTGGCCACATTAAATACCAAGTATTTATTTAATTAGCAGTAATATAGCTGTCTAAATGTTATTCTGCACACACTGTTGGTTACGTTGAGTGATGCCGGTAACACGTTACTACAATATAACCACTTTAATATGCAGTCAAGTGAGTTACTATTTCCAAATTTACAGAGACCAGCTATTGATGTAATGTAATCTGCAGAGGTCCTTTACTGATGGAGGTCATGTAAGAAATAAAGAACCTGATCATCTTTATATAACAATTGCTAGAACTGCACCAATTGCAGTTTTCTGGCTGATCGCTGATTACCGATCTTTTAAAAAGGCTAACCTGCCTATTCAGACAGTTGGGGTTTTTTTGCCTGAAATGTTGCAAAATATAGCAAAAAAGTTGCTGAATTGGCAACAGTGGGGTAACTATTGTGAACTTTAATGTGCAGATAAGTCCTGGTGGGCCAGTTCGTCAGTCAAACCTCTTCCTGCAGAGCAGAAGACGGTGGGTGATTTTTAGAGCGGTGGATAAGATCGACTTCACATTATAAAATTGGCCGATCACCGATCTCCCAAATTAAGGAAACTGGCACCGATAAATGGGCTGGCCGATGAATCAGTGCACCGCTAGCAACTAGGATGGCCTCTATTGTCTGTTTACCCTCCTAATGTAGTATCTGCTGTAGCCTTAGCATAACTATTTTATTAAAGACGCGTAAACCATTCTGTTGGTCGAGAATTGTGTGCTTTACTGCTTTGTTAACATTAGTGTTTCCTGTATAAGTGCACTTCCATTTTTTTTCTTAATTTGAAGTTTAATAGACACATTTATTCAACATATTTCCTTTTGAAAATGTATTTTGTTTTGTAAAGAAAAGTTCTGTGATAAATTTTCATGATCCATACAGAAGCGCCTTTCTGTTTTAGTGGCCATGACTCTTTATTTTAGCAAAGTGTGTTTTTGAAATGACTTCTACTTTCTATTGCTGTCTTCTTCTTACTAGCTGTAAAAAAAAAATATTTTCAAGATTATAGGACCCCAAAGTAAGATTAAGTACTGAAGGTGAGAACTGGGTATGAAGGTAATTCCAATTTATCTTTGGAGGGATTAAACCTAAACATAAAAGGTGTTTTTTATCCTTGTCTGGCTCCTGCCTTCACTGGTCTACATCTGAGACTAAGACAGATTGTGATGAAAGCTTTGGGCTGGTTGACCATGTTGTTTTAGACCCTACATGAAATGACCTGATCAAACATCCTCTGTGCTTACGGGCTGACAAGCATCACAACAAATCAGATTTGCTTCCACTTCACTTCTCGATTTCTGACTGAAGTGACAGATCTAGCCCAAGTCTGTGATCTGGCTGTCCTCGGCTGCACAGGGAGATCAAAGACGGCGAAAAACATTTACATAAAAGATTATGTATGAGCTGCAATTAGTGCCTTGCCTCGGCAGTGACAACAGAGAAAAATGTTATTTTGGCTGGAAGATGAAATGAAGGTAGGGGAGGGATTTATAATAACCAGGTCTTAGCTTTAGTGTCAAAATTTTAATTGAGGAAATCCCCAAAGATTGTCCAGCATTTCCAAGAGCACCTGACTTAGAGAGGAAAGATTAGGATTAGTCTTATTAATTTTCTGGTAATGCATTCATGCAGATTCATTTTCTTCAAGATAATTAACGTGTTTTACTTTCATAGCTGGCCTCATAATTTTGAATGCCCAAGTGTACCACTGCAGCCCCAGCGCCGCGTATCTTTTAATCGCACTTCTTCCTGCTCCGTCCTGCAGAAAGAGCTTGTTTCACTCTCTGGATTTTAATCAGGCACTCGTGTAGCTGTCATTTTCCATCAGGGTGCTCGTTTTGATTCTGAAAGTGCTACAAAAGACTTTTCATTTTAGGCAAACCAACATTTTTATTCTTCATTCTTTTACAGCTTGTCATCATATTTATTACAGGTTGTGGATTTGTCTGTGGATGTGTCAATTTTCAAAGCTGAAAGAGATTTTTTTTTTTTCATGTCAGAGCCGCAGTATGTCATTAGAGGTAATTTCCCTCCTACAAAGAGGGTCAGCTGAGCAGGTCACATTGTGTTGTGCGCTCATTGAGCTATTATCTATAACTGTGGAGTAAGAACATAAAAAAAAGTGTTTTTAAATTGTTATCAGGTTCTTTGGTGAGCTGGAAACTCATCTTACACACTTGAACAATGGTGCTGTTTTCAGCAATTAAGCAGGTTGCCCTTAGATATATGCACCTTATACTATTTCAATGCATTAGCGTGCACACACACACACACACACACACACACATACACCGTGGAGCAAGGAGGCTTATCTTCTTGTGGGAGGAGTTGACATTTACTCTTAAAACTCACCTTTACTTTCTGCCTCTGGATTTACTGTATAACTGCTCTCTATTTTAAACATTTTAAATAAATGTTTCACTCCACCAGTTTAGATCTCTTTCCTGACATGTATGAGTTGCCCATATAATAATACTGTTTGAATTTGACATTGGATCTACATTTAGACGTTTCACTATTGCAAAAAAAAATGAGTGTCAAGCAAACAAGTATTTTGTAAATAGTTAAATTAATGGGATATTTTTTTGGTTCTGCTTGATCAGCTTTGTTTTTTGACTAATTCATTTGAGAAGAAACTAAACCTTTGTATGTTATTTAACCAAAGTCAATAAGTATAAAGTGAAGCTGTCTGATTTAGTAGTGACTGCAACTGGTTGCTTTATTAGCAAATCGGTTTTTCTCAATAAGCATTTAGTCCATAAGCATTTAAAATGCTAATTATGTTCAACGGAAGTTGTTTTAGCTGCTGTCACCTGGCTTAGTTCTTTTTTTTTCAGTGTTCAAAGCAACTGCTTTGTGTTTTTTAAGCAGTGGGAGAAACTTTTATAATGCTCAGTTGTTTTATCAGCACAGTATTGGAGAGGTCACAGTAAAACTGACTGTGAACAAGCTGGTATTAGCTTATCACTGTCATTCATTAATAAATCTCCAGCAGCACCATAATGTGAGATTTTTGAAGATTGTAATAGTTGCATATCAACAGAAGGCTGCGCTTAGACAGTTGGTTGCTGTTGTGCGTCTGTCTGTCTGTAAGACGCAGTCCGTCACCTGAACTACCCTCAGGCTGTTTAATTTCTGGAAGTCATTCCTCACAGTTTGGGTGCAGATATGGGTTGACTTCTGCCTCGGTGGCTGAGCATGATGCTGATGCTCCCTAATGTCTGGCAACAAACAGGATCAGTAGTAATGAGTGAAGCACTTCAAAGACATCATTTCTCCAAACATGCATTAAACAGATCTGCTGTTTGGGTCAGGTAAATTAATTTTCTTTCTTTTTTTGTTGTTTTTGTGCCAAGAAAACAAGGTCAAGAGGAGAACTCTGATTTTTATTTCTTTTTGTTAGTTTAATAGCTTTTAAGAACACATTGAAGAAGCAAGGCAAGTTAATTCAATATTTATTTGTAAGCATTAAACAGATGGGTCAATTAAATGAAATAAAAAGCAGTTTGCACTTTCAGTTTTAGATTAAGCACAGCCCTTGGTATACATAATTGCTGCTTTTATAATTTGAAAGGCGTTGCTGTCTTTACTCCAAAAGCCACAAGGTTTTCTTCTTGACGTCCTTGGTGCTATCTGACAGAAATGCCAGCTTGTTTTATTGGTTTCCATCTTCTGTACGCCTTCACTTCAGCCAATTTCCATTGCGGAAAGGATTCAATTTTTGCTTCAACCATCACCCGAGACTGCCCCTATCAAATGTACACACAGCTTGACGACATTTGATAACAGCTTGACCGTGGCATCGGTTCCACCGGGGGTGGGGGGAGATCAAATGGGAAGCTGCTGTTTCATGTAATGATGCCAAAACTAGTTGGCTCATGGATAGAATAGTCTCAAAAGTCAATATGAAGCGTTTAAAGACATATTTTATTTTAATACTTCTTTAAATTTCCTATAAAAATACATTGCCATGCAGAAAAATATTCATACCCCTGCAGCGTTTGCACTTTGTCATGTTAAAACCGACAACGTCAGTGTATTCATCAAATGTTTGACTTTAGATGTCACCAATTTAGACAATTTAGTTTCAGGTCTCTGAAGGTCTCAGATGTTTATTACCTAACAAACCTCTGTTAAGAAAAAGGGTCCAAAAGATGACACGCATCAGACAGGTCAGGGGTAAAGTTGTGAAAAGGTTTAAAGCAGGGTTAGGGTGGCTTTTGGCAACACTCTGTCCGCATAAATAAACCAATTTAAAGAGCATCTGGCAATGCTTGAAAATTGCAGGTCAGAAATGTTCTTTCCGACATGACAGAGCTCCAGACATTTTACAAAAAAATTGCTGAGATTTTTCTCGACGGAAACGTACCCAAAGAAGACTTACAGTTATAGCTGCAGAAAAACTGATTCAAAAAAAGATTGATTGATGGGGTCTGAATACAAATGTGTGCTCCACTTTCCAGACTTTAATTTCTAAAAATAAATTCAACTTAGAAATCCTTTTCTTCATTTCCATCATTTATGACACAATATGGTTGTTAATAGACAAAATTCCAAGAAGTTAAAATGCTATAAATGCTTTTCATGACACAGGTGAACATGAGAATATTTAAAAAACGAACACAATTGTCAGTGTGTCCCATCATGCACTTGCAGAGGCAGACATTGCCTGCAAACCAGCAAACAAATACTTAGTGGAAAACTTCTAGTCCAACCTTTGATATCAACATGGCAGAGGAAACCAGCTGTCACTCTTCCCGTGTTCCCGGGGTGTTTTCCTCACACTGATGTTGCTGAAGCCTGAGGACATAGTGCAGGCCTCTGGAGACGAGGTATCTCCGGTGCCGAGACATATCATCGGAGACAAGGAGCGCTTGGGAAGATGGATACCTCAGCCAGGTGCCGGCTGCCATTTAACAGTCTCACCCTGCTTTGAACTGACATTTCTGTTTTACCAACCCTCGTGAAAGTCATATCCCCCGCTCTGCCGCTGTCACGGTGAGCTTGTATACAGGGGGAAAAAAAAAAAAATAGTGGGGGGAGACAAGAAATGATAACGAGGAGGGAAAGCTCATTCCGAAGCATAAACAACCGCACACTACAGGTATGTCTTTGAGTTGTCTCTCATCTGCAGTCAGCAGTTGGGATTCTGCAGGAAGTGCGATACAGATGGCCTCCTGAGGGAGACCGACGAGGTTGATGAGCTCCCCACGGCCAGGCCAGGTGCTGATTTTCCAGTCAAAGGGGGCGAGGCAGATCTGGGGTGCCGCGGGAGCAAGGATTGACACAATAACAGAGCCTACCAGCTCCCTGCGCTACCAGGCAGCTCGACCACACAGCTTAATCCTCTCTCCATGAGGGCATGGCTGAAGCCCTTATTCCCCTCCTCGCTCAATCCTCTGTCAAAACAAGGGGTTTTTGTCAGCCACGAGGGGTGGTTGCATCCCTCTCAGTCCCTGCCAACGGAAGCGCCATTACAGCCTGCCAATGCCTTAGGAGGGGGAAAAAAAAGAATACCCAATATGCATATTATTCTAATACAACCCGTCAGTGCCTGGAATTGCTCTGCGTGATAGCATAATGAATGCTGTGCCTGGTAGGTTTCCACATAAAGCTGTTTTGCCACTTCAATGAATAATTCATATGAACCCTGAGGCAATAAATCAACCAGGCAAGAACTAAGAAAATTAGATTCCAATTAGTGTTTATTTATGGCAATGGAGTGCTTTACTCTTAATCTCAATGCCAAGCATTTATATATAGTGCATAAGTAAAGTTAGAGTGACCTCTGAGACCTTGGTATTGCAAATGAACAGAAGTCGAGCAAAAGGGAGCTTGACTGGTGGCTGAATCAGACGACCCCCGCGTCTCTGTTGCCCAGTTCTTCACCCCCACATGCGTTACTGGACCCTGTGACTCCTGTCTCAGCCAGCCTCAAGACATCCAGTTTCAGAGTCAGCCTCTCAAAGGAGATTGATTTCATCTCCCGACACATGATGTGTAAGGGACTTTGTTGACTGAAGGCATGCGATGTGAGGTTTTGATGCTGCCACCAGCGAGCTAAATCGCTGTCTCCTTGGACTGTGCAGCCCCCCCCGTCTCCTCCACCGCCGCCGGCCCCCCCAGGCTCTTCCTTGCTTTGCCCGGCGCATTGGCGGCCTGCCCGGATGCATTGGTAGTCGTTAGTTGTCACTGGAACGATGTGACATGTCTCTCTGATTCGCGGGGAATGTTGTTGAAAGTGATCGCTCCTGCCAAGGAGAAGCCCTCGCCACGGAAAAATGGACACTGAACGGCATGTGAACAGAGAGATAAAAATGGCAGAGAGAAAATAAACTCCCTGCAAAGGCTGAACCTTTGGGGCTTTAGGGGTTTTTAAAATGTTTTTTTGAGATAAACATATTGAGAGTTTCTACATCTCCTACTCTTGTTGCGGATTTTTCCTTTATTTCCCTTGTCAAACAATTATGTAGAATGCCTGTTGAAATTTGTGAAGTGTTAAAAGCAGTTTCTCAAGGTCAGTCGGTGTGGAAGATTTCTCCAGCCAATTCAATGAAAGACAAGCTTGAATGTAGGGTGGGTTTTATACGAATCAGACAAGCTGTCGACAGGAGGATAAAGAAGGAAGAAAAAAAAAAAATCTGCCAGAGATTTATGAGGATAACTCTACGGCATCTGCGTTCTGCTTTTCTTCCTTTGTGAGGCTTTGATTGAGAGGAAATATGCTGCTGTGGAGGTCTCGTCTAAAGCGCTTTTCATGAGCTCCAAATGGGAAGTTTCAGAGCTGCTGTGAGTCAGACATTGTGTTGGAGAGAAGATAAGGGAGGCTGGGTGACAGACGATGTTTCGGCTTCCTCTCACTTGTGGGATGAGGTCTGCTCAAATCTTTTGTGCAACTTTTTAGAAGAACAGGTTGAAAATGAGCAAGACTAATTGAAAGACACCTATGCCCAGTTTAGAGGTTTGAGTCGGATAAAGGACTTGCATAGTTATGTTTCTCGTCTTTAATGAAGCTTCGCAACATATCGTATAACAATATTCAATGTGTGTAATTGCAAATGTTGTGGTCTATGAGGTCTATGTAATATCCTGGGTGCAAACCGCACCTGCAGTCGGTGATATTTAAAAATACTTTTTACATATTTGTTAATACTGTCACTATAGGAGATGAATAACCTGAGAGAAACTGAGCTCCTCCCCCAACTGCAGAAATACATTCCTGGTCACAAACAACCAATCAGAGCCAGGAGGAAGGTCTCAGTGCTGTCAGTTATGCTCAAGATTTCCCGTTTGTTGCAGCTGCATTAATAATGGAGAAGTAACTTATCGTTACAGGGAAATTGGAGCGGATGGTAACCATGACTACTTACTCACAACCTTAAAATCAGCATTTGCTGTCATCACAAGTACTGTTGGAAAATTCTGTATTTAAAGCAAGATTTGAACACTGTTCAGTGCGTAAAAAAATAACTGGATAGCCGGCTAATCAGTGCATGATAATATGCAAAAGTGAAGATGTAAATGTTGGTTGGCAGCAGAAATTTTGCGCTCACAACAATGTATTGTGCTTCCGATTTTTAAGTTCACTGTCAATTTAACACAATGGAGTTTTTTCCCCTTCATTCATTGTCCTCTAAAGGTTGATCTGTGCTCATAACAATTCCCTCCAAGCAACACTGTGGCAAGCATCTGATGAATCTGGATGCAACAGAACTGTTGATGTATGCAGATTTCACAGTGACAATATATGCTGAGTTGCTAAGTTAAGCTACAATCATTGCAATCACAGAGCAAGAGAAGGGACACGTTGCAGAAACAAACGTTCCCCTCATACAACTCAACCAGATGGCTTTGCTTTTGTATTTGCAAACATGGCATTGATCAAAATCTAATTTATTATTTCTAACCAGAGGTGGGTATTGAAGTCTAAAACTGTACTCAAGTAAAAGTAACTATTGCTTAAATCTATAAATCTATTGCTTATTGTTCAGTAGACTGAAACATAGCATGAACATTAGGTTTTGCCCACATCCCACTGTGGTCTTTTTTTCTGTGGTGATGTAAAAGCTAAACCGTTAAAATTTTTCTGAACTTTCATAGAGACAGAAAACGATGTGAACCGTAACTTCTAAATGGACTCCATGTGCCAAACGTTGTAAAATAAAATGTATTTGATTGTAAAAATGTTTTCCAGAAACTGCAACAAGGAATATTAAGTTTTCTACATGACATATTGAAGCTTCAATCGCTTGCTGCATAATTAAACCTGTAGTGGCTGCTGACGCCAGTATTTCAGCTTTGACTTTTCTGGATCCAACCCATATCCTCAAAGAGGGAACCAAAGTGTTGAGGTGTTAAATGTTGCCTAAAATAAAGACATTATTAAAGATATTTTGAATGACTTCTTGCATCAGACTTTATTCATTTGTAGATTGTAATCTTTGCTGTCTGTTGCTGTAGAATTTAGAAAAAACTGAAGTTCAACAAGCTTAACAAGTAGTGAAGGTTTGAGTAAAGAGCTTAGCTGAAATAACACCCTCACAGCTCTCTGGTCCAAAGCCAGGCTACTGCTTCCAAATGGGTGACTTGTAGCTGCAGTTTCACTATGACTAACTGCATTAGATTTGGTGATTTAGAACAGTGCTAAATCTTAACTTTGGGTAAAAAAAAATCCCTTGTTCAAGCAGTTTCCTGTCACATCTTGTCTCACAGCTTAGGAGCAGAAAACTTGTTGACTTATTTCAGCATCTCGTTGTCGTCTTTCATCCTATGGGGATGATGTGATTCTGTTATGAGTCATAAATTACTGCGCTATCACGTCTCCTCTTGAAATTTCAGGCAAGACAGCTCTTGTCACAAGCCATTGTGGGCCGTTCCATCAGACCGACGTCTAAGTGGCTTGTGTTGTGTTCTCAGCCAGTAATTAGCCACAGCCCTACAACCTCGATAACGCAATTACATATGTGGCTGCTGCTTTCCCTCACACCCACAGCAATAATGAATGAACTGCAGGTTAATGAAATGTGTGTGTGAAGCGGAGGATGCCTCCTGAAAAGTTTCACACGTCTAATTCATTAAGAGCACAAGCTCCAGGCTCACGCCAATAAAACATTATGCTGCTTACTTTACCGCTTCTTACCTTAGTCGTTATAAATTTAGGCTTATGAATATCAAAATCAGGCACAGATTGTTAATTTTATGCACAAGATAAATTATATATTTACACAGGCAGCTTCCTGGAAATACAGCTGAATATTCGCATTTTCCATCTGATGAACAAATGCTTTCCAGCTGCTTATCATCATATTCAGATATCTCATTTGGGAGTAGGGAAAGTTTTCCAACTTCCAATCTGTTGGATGAGTTGGTGTTTTTTTATATATATATATATATGATTGTTTGTGTTTGCATATGGCTCTTTTTTTTCTAACTTTCCAATCTCTTGCCTTCAAAAAACTCAGAGCTTAAGTTTGGAGCTGTTTTAATTGCTGGAGAGGCAAATTCAGAGGCTCTCAAGCCAGAAGTATTATTATTTTTTTTTTTTTTGCTACATAGTCAGGGCAGCACCACAGATGGCTACAGTGCAAAATCTCTCTTCGGTTTTCTGCTTAAACATCTGGTGTTGGAGTAATAAGCACTGCGGCTCATGCAGTAGAACATATTGTGTCCTCCCCTTCCAGACCCCTCCGTGCACCTTCTCACATTCATCGTGCCATATGGAAGAAGGCTACGCAAGGTCAGATTAAAAGCTTCCCAATAAGTTTTAATAGTCACAAGTAGGTGACAACTTCCTGGTCTCCCTATTACACAGAAACCACAGAAAAGTTTACTCAGCAGTTCACACAAAAACTTGAATAATGTGAAGTCATTTTCAGCATCTTTTTTTCTAATTAATCATGAAAAGAAACAAAATGTTTTTGTGCCTATGAAAAGTTCAAATTGCCTTCTGCAACTTCTCTGACTTTGTAAGCTTTTACTCTTTGTTTTTTTTTGGTCTTCCCTTGACTGTCTGGCTTTATCGGCTTATAAAAAAACGATGAATTGATGTTGACAACAATCAACTCCAGAAAAGGACATGGAGTGAAAGCCTTCAAAGGAGTAAGAAATAAGAAAAAACAAACTCAAAGCATTTTTTTACCCCACAGCTTTGACCCAAACATTGTTCTTGTTTACTGTTAGATTTTGTTTTAATCTTTTTATTAAAAAAGAAAGAGCCAGGGAAAGTGTCTGAATCACTAGTTTTCTGCAGTAGTATGAAGCTTAGAGTAATGCAGCTGTGCTCCTCCCCCATCTGTTGCTGCACACTACTGGTCAGCTGGCTGAAAGAAGGTTGATACATTCTTCCATCTCTTACAAGCAACATAAATTTGGCTGTTTGTCACCATGTCTTGTCTAAAAATAAAATGTCTATATATATATATATATATATATATATATATATATATAACTAATATCTGCATAGACCTTCTTTTAGTGATATAGTTAATGCCTTTGAAATGATATAAGAATTGATTGATTTGGTAGAAATATTTGCCATAAATTTGCCATAAAACTTTACATAGATACCTGTAAAGTTTGGTATTTATGCTTTAAGATGGACTAAAAAGAGTCAGACTAAATGTTAGTATCTACAAAGATGGAAATGTATCATGGAAAATATGAAGGAAGTAAAGAACCAAGTAGATTGTACAGCCTGTAGTCCAGTACGTGGAGATGTGTCATAATTAGAAAGACTTCAAATACATGACAGAAGTTGAAGTTTTTCTCTCTTTTCTTCACTGCATAAAAATTAATTGTAGTAATGGCAACAAAGTTGCAAGATGGGGAAAAGTTTCATTGCAGCTTCAAACACTAATCTTAAAGAAGAGATTATGCATCTAATTTCTACAAAGGGAAAGCTTCTGATGCTTTTCCCATGTATAAATTTGCTTTGATATTGCAAAGATAATAAATGTATCTTCTGTATTTCACCCTTCGTTTCCACGGCGTGAATTCGCGGCGGTTACGAGCCTTGCAGCTCTTGCATTTTGCCCCTCTTGGTTTCCTTGACATTTCTGAGACCATGTCAGAACAGCCTGAACATGGCGGCTGAGTGCCGCAGTGTTGGGGTGTGAAAAAGCCTTTGGCAGCTCCTCATGTCCCGTGATTGATTTGGATCCTCGAGTCAACCCGATATAGGTCCAAAGGCCTTTGGGATGGTCAAGCAAAGTGATGTTTGACTGGATGAGACGTTTTTCTCGAGTGTAGAGTGAGTATGGAGAAGATGATGACCTTTGTGGTCTTTCAGATGGGGACATTTCTGAAGAAAGACCCGAGGGATCAGATTGACAGATTGACACATAGCACTGAATTTCTTCTTGACTAGCCTCTGGTAGCAATGAGTAAAAGTTGATCTGAAAAACTTTGCTCTATTTTAGCAGCTTTTTACAGTGTTTGTTTATAATACAAGCATCTGTTGTAATATAAATGTCGATGCTACAATGAAAACTCGGATAAAAGAGCAAATTGTGTTGGCAAAGGTGTGTAGAATAAACTTTAGTCAAAATAATACTTTAAACTTTCATGTTTGCTTTATTGATTTTAGTCTCAATATTTGCATTTTAGTTGTTTTAATGATTTCAGAATAGAAGAAAGTTGCAATCAACCAAACATTCAAAAAAAAATATAGGACTAGATATAACTTCATAGATGTAGCTGATTTAAACTAACCCTGCTCACATTTTTTGTTGCATTTTATTTTGGAGTGGCCCAGTGAAAGTTAGGATTCAAACTGAGACCGAGTGCTACTTTGTTTATTTTGCTTAAAATTTGGGTTTAAAAATATCATACGAATGCTGTAGGACACGTTTAGTCACTCAGACGCCTTTTGCACTTCCAGTTGTTGAGATAAAAACATGCTTTTCAGTGATCTCTTTGGATAACTTTCACTACATTCTTCACATTCGCTGCCCTCACTTGCCCCCTTTCTCACCCTGGCCATCCTCCACTGTAAATTCCCTCCACTGTCAGGTGAGAATGTGCTTGCACTATGACTTTATACGGACCTGTCACCCCGATAATGAAAAAATCGGCAGTGTAACAAGAGATCAGAGGGGTACTGGGTTTGAGAAGTCTATTTTTTTTTTTTTCCCCCTTCACATTAATATCTGCAATCATTCACCGGGATGGAAGATGGTAATATTCTCCTCCTGCAGGGGACACGAGCGGTGGGGGGACCTGGAGGTCTCCCAGAGGAGCGCACAACAGGAGATGGAGCTCCTTTTAAAACATTAAAGGTTCCTCTGTGAAGTGTGAGGTTTGGATGGAACACTTAAATCAGAAAATAGGTCACGAGCAGTCCCACAATAATTAGATTTAAAAATTGATACTATTAATGAGTCAGGGAATCCCTTTGTAACATTGACTTATTCATGCAACTTATCTGTCTGAACTGATAACAAATCAGTTGGAAAGTTTCATTTGGTATGCGCTATGCTGTCGCTGTGCATAAATGTGAGTTGCATATTTGCAAATTGCATTTAGGTGAAAGCTTTTTTTCCTCAGAGTGAAAGTACATTTTGTAATCCTCTATTTTTCTTTCTTTCCTTCTGTTTCTGTCTTTTGCATTGTTTTCTAGATATCCGTCTTGTAGAAAACCTGTCGGATGAGCTAACAAAGAGAGTCTCTGGATGATAGAAATTATAAAATGCACAAAGACAAATAGCCAAACATCCCATTCTCTTTAAGCTCCAATCTTGTGAAATCGCATGAGACACAATTCTGTCTTATTAGGAGTCTGAATCCACATGTGAATTAGTAAAAAGAAAAAAAAAATCTAATATAGATTTGTAGATGTTGGATATTATTTCTGCAACACTAACTCTGCACATGGCCTCACTGCCTGCACATTAAAGTTTCATGTTTGGGGAGACTTCCTCATTCTTTGTTCATGCCAAAAGTTGAGAACATCAACACCCCCATCAAAAAGAATAATATAAACTACAATCAGCTCCTGCTGCATGAAACCGCTCTGTCCAAAGATTACATGCAGCTTGCCCCCCTCAAAGTTCACTTATTAATGCATTTAATCCATTTGTTTAATTCTTACAAAAACCATTGTGCCGTTGCCAAGCAACCACCACAGACTCCAGGAAATCGCAGTTGGAAACCTGTTTCAGCAGGAACACATAGGAGGATCTCAACTAAATGATTATTCCTTTTTTAAAGAAATGGGGACAACCTGAAGAAATGCAATAAAGCACAGTCACTACAACTACTTTACTTTAGCATTATGAAATGAAACGTACTTACAATGCATGTTTTCATACTCTTACTATGAGATTAATCTGATTAGTTAAATGATTTTTGGCATTCATCTTTTAAACGCCGTACCCAGCTTGATGGGGAAACAAAAGTGAAATGGATGATGATCTGCAAAATAAAGGTTAAGTGATTGAGCTGGATCAAGAAGAAACGGCTAAAGCAGATTGTTGAGTTTGAGTCTCATTGAGACTAGAGAGAGCAGTGGAGAAGGAGCTTTGTAGTTAACTTGATAATTAATTTTAGAAGAGTAATCTCTAAATGCTTCTTTGCAACAGAGAGTTGTTAAAAGCAAGAGTCATTTATTTTTTTCATTGTGAAGAGAACTCATTATAGTGGAACAAACCAAAACTGTGGAGTGCTTTTCTACTTTGTGAGGTAAAAATGAACAAAACAGGACTCTTTGGTAATGGACAAGTAACATTTTCCCCAAAGAGTTCTGATTATTTTTTATTCTATAAAGTAAAAGAATAAACCATTAAGGCTTTAAACCATTAAGGTTTAAAAAAAAAAAAAAAGTGGTGCATGGATTCAGACCTCCAGTTCAAGCCAATGTGAAGAGAGTGATGATTGGTCGATGCAGCAGTTAAACAGAAATTTAGGGAAACTTGATTCTGACTGCAGCAAATGTAAAAAAGGAGCATTCGGTAATTTATTTTTTTTTCTAATTTTTGGGCATTTTCTTCCCTGATGCTTCAAAATACCAAATCCAATTCTGATGAATTTCTCTGCTGCAGTGTTCTTGGTAAGGATTTATTTTGACATTGTTGAAAATGTGGCTGCCTGGTTCATGTGATCAAGTTGTGCATGTGGCTTTTTTCTGCTTTATGAGCTGCAATGAGGTAAAGGGCAGATATAAAACAATATTTCTGTGAATTTAAGCTACAATCAGGGCTAAATCTGACATTGTTCTATGACTATGATGCCCATTTTTTTATTAAATCAAAATTTCTCCATAAGGTCCGTCTCTTTGTTCATTCATCTCCACCTTCCTCTTGTGCTTCCTGTGTCTCTTTTCTCAGCTTCCTTTTGTGTCATGTTTACACTTTAAAAACTAGTTAAGGAGGACCGAGTACTCTAAAAATTTGCATTTGAAATTAAAGTGAACTCTGTGTAACTTTGGAGGCAGGTTGTGTTTAAGTAGCTACAAGCCAGTTACTGGTGTGGCTTAAATTATTTCAAATTTTCCAGCAGAACAATTCCTCAAAACCAGAAATGAATTAAATTGATAGTTGGAAGTGCTTGTAAAGTTGAGAGGGCATGGCTTATTATCGTGTGTATTACAACTGTGATTAAACAATGTCACCTTGCAGGAGAGAAATTCTACAAAATTCCTGCAAGATGGCCCCTGAATTACCTATAACTCGTGGCTAATGCGATTGTGATGATGGTGAACTTGTTGAATTCCTAATTAGTAACATCCTTAATGTCAATCTAGCTGTGATAATGGGCAACATTAGTCGACGGAGGAAATTGATTGAGATGTAATTTGCAGAAGTAGCTTGAGGCGACCATGGCAAAGTCGTGGAGAAGGCATCCTGTCACGTTGAAAGGAAATATTGTGGAAAATGCTGTTGCTGCCCTTCATTGCTCTAATTTTGTGTTTTGTCCAAAAATGCCACGTCAGTAAGAGTTCGTCACTCTAGAACTGTTTTGAAAAGAACAGCCTTTCCTCCAGACTCTTCTGGCGCCGAGCACAACAAGAACTCGGTCGGAACAAGCAGTACGTTTGAAAGCTGGCCTCGTGCGCCTTCTGCTTTCCACACCGGCTCCCCCGTGACCCAGGAGGATTAAGCTGGGCCGTAGCACTTTTCTTTCAGGTTAGCTGATTTATGTGGCTTCTGCAGAGAAACAAAGGGCCTGAATTTGTTTGAAGTGTGCAGGTGAAGACCCTGAGATGGCACTTTCAAAAAAGCTCCCACTGGGACTGAAATCTCTTGAGCCACACCTGTCAAGGCAGAGCTCAGATCCTCGCGGCACCCTTTCACCTGCGCAGGCAGCCGCCGCTCCACCTGTGCGCTGTCTCTCCCCATCAGGTGTTCCCGACTCAGCGCCGTGGCGCGCCGAGAGATTAAACGTGCCGTGTGTGATTGACAATAAGTCATGACACATAAGCAAAGCAATGATATTTTATGAAGCTGATAATTGTGCCAAAACGCGGAAGCCTTCCCATGTGACCTAGCTTTCTCTCTTTCCGGAGATGGATTGATTCAACCTTTCTTTTCGTTCTCTTAATTTCCTAATTAGCGATTCCCCGATACTTTGACATTTAACCTTGAATTATTTCCTCCTGCGCTCATAAAGCAAGCATTTGTTCCGGATCTGAAAAGAAAACTAACAAAGCATGTTAATGTTCTTGTTCATTCCATGATCAAACATAATCGTTCTCTTCTCTGGAGGAGATCTCCCTTTGGGCTAATTTCTGGTGCTGTTACTTGCATGTCTGACAAATTAGAGCTGGCGAGGAGGTGGAAGCGCTGAAGTTGACATTAGCATTGTCATTAGCATTTCATTCCTTTTTAGATGAACAGAATCCAACATTTTGTTAGGCATTAGGACGATTGGAGGGGTTTTACTTTAATAGGCCATCCCCAGAAGAGTAAACGGGTGGAGTCAGAAAATAGCCTTTTAGTGCTGAGCACAGACTAGACTTACATTTTATAATAAATATGTAAGTTTTTACTTGAATAGTACCTTCCAAAGAAGTGCCGTTGATGTGGTTTTAGAGAGAAAATGCATCATAAAATGCAAATTAATCAGTTCAGTTAGTAAATAATTGAGTATGCTTTAATTACAGAAAGTATAAGTTAAAGTACTTGAGTTTTACATAGTATGACGAGTTTTTAAAACTTAGCTTATTAACACAAAACAAGATATAGTCCGAAAGATTTAATACATTTCATTTATTGATCATATTTCTCAAATGATAGAGAATAAGAGTATATTTAAAGCATTTTGCAATTTGTGACAATACAGCCACAAGTGGATTTTATTGAGATTTTATGTGATAAACCAACATATAAAAGCTTAATGAAGAAATGAAAATAAATATATGGTTTGTTTGTGTTCGTCCTCCTCAGTTTGTAAAGCTTTTTTTCTCCGTTTTACTATTATTCACATTTAGAGACATTTTCTTCTTTGTAAAATCTCAAATGTTTACTTTTATTTTTTATTAACACCTGGATATGCTTTACATTTTGAGCTGTTTCATTATAACTCTGACTTTATGTTTAATGTTGCAAAGCCGCAAGCTGACGACCCACAATATATTGTTCTGTAACCACGTCCTGCTTTCAAACTCTCCACAAATTAGCCTTCCGGTCATTTATTAAAATGCTGAAACAACCTTGTGTAGATTTATATTTCAAAGTCTTGTAGTTTTGAGCTAAAATTTCATGTGAAATTATTTTTGCAACGTAGGTTTCATCAGAAAAGTATGGCTTTCAGACTCAACTGAATGTTATTTCTTTGTTTTTTGTTTTTTTTTTCTTCTTTTTGACATGTGACAAAGCATCACAACCCCACAGATCAAAATGCATCTTCTCATCTGCTGCTTTAACTTGTGCAACAGACAAACAGTCATTTTAATAAAGCGCCTCTTGTGCTCAGCCACCGTATCATTCCTGGAGGCATGCTGAACACCAGGAAATGGGAGCCAAACAAGCCTATTTTTCTCTGTCAGGCATTAAGCTGAATAGGAAGCAGCATCATTTTCTGCTTCTGCAGGGCAGAGACACTGAGACAGACGTATTGTAGCTCCGTCTGTTTACAGAGCTGGGAATGAGGATGCTGGGGGAACGACATGGAAGCCATTGTCAACCAGCCTTGTTACTGTCAAGCAAGAGTCGGGCAGCACCAAAAGCCAAACAGTTTGTTTAAACAAACACTCTGCGCTGCAGGTGCAGCGCCTGTCTAAGTCGGACTGAATGCCCCTCACGCAGTTTTGAAGCTGCGATAAAACATAAAAAAAAATAAAATAAAATCAGCGACATGTTTGAGATCATTAGCACGACGTATTTCCACACATCCTCCCCCTCCAACAACCTCATTTTTATTACTTAGGGGGGGAAATGACAATAAGGACCTTCCATGTCTCAGAGTTGGAATCCATATTCATCTTAATTGGTGCCTGGCAGGTTGCGCGGGATGGAGATGGATTTGAAGTCATTTACTGGAAGTTCTTGACAGGCGCAGTGGAAGAGAACGCAGGGCCCCGTGCCGGCACACATAGCTTCAAAATCATCTGTCAAAATTTAGCATATCTGAGGAGAAGGCTGCCTGTCATCTCCAATGTACATCTAACCATGCACATGGGTGCATTTGATCAGGAGCTGTGTTGCACCCTCGATGTAAAGCACATTCATCAAGTTGATGTTTGGTTGACAAGACAAAATATGAAAAAACAAAAAAAAAACGTCTCTTAAAGGAGACGTGGGGGGTTTAAAATGAGATGAACATTGTGCCAATTCAGTTTTTTAAATTATTTACTTGTGCATCGTGATATCAAACTAAACTGTTTTAAGCTTAGACTGCAGTGTTCACTTTTTATCCTGATTTAGCTCCGTTACATTTGATGCGGTTTGTTGGTTTCGGCTCAAAAAAAAAACAAAAAAAAACCATTGCTGACAAGCTCACAGCTCAGCCAAAGAGATTATCAGTGGAAATCTTCACTTTAACTTCTTTATTTCCCCCCAAATCAATGTGGTGAACAGCAAGACGTGATTGATAATGATATTGAGATTGATCGTCTAAATCCCTTCCCACAGTTCAAAGTCCCCAAACAGAGAACATACACATGCAATTCGGTGCAGAGATAGAACTTGGCAGGAGCTGCCAATAGATAAGTGAAATAGGGCCAGACTGAAAAGGCCTATCAGTCCCCGAGAGGCTTAGCTGCCGGATTGTGAAGCTCTAAACTGGCCGCGCTGGAGGGAGATAGTCGACATTGGTTTTAAATTACCCCAGATTGCCTTGTGGTTTCAGTCTGCGGGGCTGCCAGCAGACAAGATGTTTGTTAAAACAAGTGCAGACACTAAGGCAGATTGGGGCGAAGGGCGGACCTGTGATTTCCTGGCCCAACAGAACAGGCTGGAAAGCTGGTAATTGCAGAATTGGCAGACAGGCTAAGGAGGTTTTGCAGCAATGATATCTGCCGCTGGGACCGGGGAAGTGGTGTTGCTGTAAAGGTGAATTGGTATCTGCTTTAGGACAGGCAAATGCAAAAAAAAAAAAAACACCTTATATAGACATTGACATGTTACTGCTGTCATTAAAACTCTAATTTTAAAACTAAAACTCTCCATGTTAAAGTTCTCTGATTTAAAGTCAGTCTGAAAAACAAGCGATGGTGCAGGATTGACGTTTACTCAGCTGTGCCCAGCGTTGCCCCTCTCACACTTGTTGTTGAAAGCTATTACACTTTTCCAATTCAACAATTTTAAATATTTTGTTGCAGGATGGACTGGACCTGGGCAGCCTTGAAGTAAATGCTCCCTGATTGTATTTACAGTTCAACAGAAACATTGGATGTTGAAATATATTCGTAGAACAGAATAGAACTGAATAGAAATATTCTTTATTGTCCCACAGTCTGGAAATTCAGGTTCATCGAGACATGAAGGTCCACAAAAAGATAACAGAACAATAAATGTATAAAGGCAAACACAACTACGAATAACATCCTATAAATTAAAGACAAGATTATAACTGAAACATGGAGGGTAGTTATCATAAATGGCATAGTCCAATCCAAGAAATGTGCTACTGAGTTAGAATCATTTTTAAAAACCATACATCATGTTTGTGTACTTGTGCAATAAAAGAAAACACAAACAGAGATGTGCAAATAACAGCAGAAATGTTATTCAGGTCAAATAACATTTGCGACGTGAACATTTACTGAGTTTGTTTGGAGTAGAGATGGTTGAGGAGCTCCTTCATCCTTCATCCACCTTTCATGCAGCATTCAGGCACTGAAGAAACTCTCTAGGTCAGAAGGCAACTTGTTTTACTAAGTAAAACAAGTGAAAAATATATATATATATATTTTTATTTAATTTTATTTTTATCCAAGACTCTGAACTGACTGGACAACTTGGTGGTTTTTAATGCACTTTGAAATGTCTTTAAAGGCTGGAAAGTGCTATGCAAATAAAATTTGATTAATTTAATTGATTGAGATCAAGTTTAAAATCACTTCACCTGTTACTTCTTGAAAGACGATCCCTTTCAATAACTGCTGAGAAGCATGACAGCAGAATATCATGGAAGCACATGGTGTTTGTTTTCCGTCAGCTCTCCAGTGTTACATTGTCACCCTCTCATTTTTATTCTTCTTGGCATGCCGCCGCGGTGCAAAATTTTCACACACTCTCTTGCACACAGCTTTTAATGTCCAAAGTTTACTTTTGTTACAGGTGCAATAACAAAGGGCCTTTTAAGTCTGACTTGAAAATCTTTAGGAGAAATTGGCTCCAGCATTGAGGGGTTGAGATATTGATTCTGGCCTCTGGCTTGGTCTAGGAAAAGATGGATAGATTTCTTTTGAAATGCACTCTGCGTGAGAATATAAAGACTATTGTGTGTTCTCACTCAGGAATAAATTGTCTCATGACATATCTAGGGCCACCTTTTAAGCTTCAAGCCGCCTGCTTCTCTTGAAAGGCGAATGTTGACAGGGTGGAGCACATTCATCTGTGCTTCCAGACTACCCACACCTCATAGAAGCATTTATTGAAAGTTAAAGCTCCTTCAGAGAGCTGGCAGCCGCTCGTTGGAATATCTATTTCAGCAGCTGCTGAGGCTGATTATATGGGGGTTGAGCCACACACTGGCAGCGATATGCACCTCCTGCTGAGGGAAGAACTATTATGATGGTAGTGACTGATGTGTTCATCTGCATGAATTTGTACAATCAGAAGCTCTTGTTTGTTTTCGTGACACGCCGCATGTTATCTGTGACACATTTTGTTTTTTGATTTATGACACCGGGAACGGCGGAGTCGCGCTCATTTGAAGGAACTTGTGATAATCTCTGTTGGAACGAAATGCTTTCAGTGTTTACCTCCGTGCAGAACCGCAGCATGGTGGGTCAATAAAAGGTAGCAGGCATTATTGGAGAGTTTCCCAATACTGACACCAAGAGCCTCGAGCGTCGATCAAAGCGGTGCAAATTGATTTATTGCTTGTTCACACCCTGTTACCCTCTCTTAATGATACCTTGCATTGACTGTTGTCAACACAAAAAGCAGGAATGGGTTCGTTCAACACGCTGGTAACAGAAATCAGATCCCTATATAGAAAAGGTAGAAAACACAATTACCAAGAGAATCCGCTGCGTAATTTAGTTCATTTTTACTTTCCGTTCTCATTTAGGTGTAAAATTGCAGGTTTCATTGTATCGACCTCTGCCATCACGTATAACTATGGTTCCTGTTTGAATCTTTAACATTTTCCCACGATCTTCAAAGTAGTTTAGTGCTTTTTCTGTGATAGACCAACACAAAGAAGTGAAAAAGTTTGAAGTGGAATCAAAATATGTGGCTTTAGAAAAAATTATTTACAAATGAAAATCTGGAGAGTGCAGCATTGTTAAAAGCCTGACTGTTCACATAAAGCTCTGGGGACATTTAAAGCAAGTTTAAGTGATAAACGAAACATTGCAACATCTACAAACCCGCACTCCAAGAGATAAAACTGTGGAGGAAAAGGTGACGCTGTGCAGAACCTGACTGCATGCTGAGGAGGAAGTTTAGCCATTTGACTCAGACGTGATGGACCAGGAACATAACTAAAAATTGCATTTTGCTGCTCCAGATGGACACTGGCCTGGAACTAAATCCAACTGTGAATCTGTGGTAAGATTCAGTATGTTAACAGATGCTCTACATCTAGTCTGACTGAGAGAGAAATGAGATTTCAGACTGTAATAAACATGCAGCTACAACCACAGGAGTGCATCGATGTACGAGTACGTATGTGCACTTTGTGATGATCTGTTGCAAAATATCCTGTTAAAACTTAACATTTCTGGTCACTAAGTGACAAAGTGTAAAAAAGTCAATTAAAAAGGAACCTAAAATTTTTGTTATGTGCATATTTTCTCAAACTGAACATCTTCACAGTTGGAAGAAGATGGTTTTTAATGTATTGTTGCCAAATGAGCAAAGTAACAAGAGAATTGTTAATAGAGCAGAACCATTAATGATGTCTTTGAAGGCAAAGAAGCGTCAAACTGCGTTTTTATCCCTCTCCACTTTCCTGATTTATTATTGAACAGTGTGACATTTACAATAAAGAGTTAAACCTTTCAAAAATTAAGCAAGAATCTGCCTCTGTGCTCTGCATATTTTTTTTTAAAGGACTTCTTTTCCCTCTTCAACAGCGATCGCAATTCTCTGCCCCTTCCCAATGGCTCTGAATATGCCTCTTTTCTTACCAGTGCCAATGATTTGAATATCAAACACCAATAAAAGCCACCGCTATGGGTCTCTTCAAGCTCCGACATGCTGAGAGAAGCTGGCGGGTGGCACGGCCCAAAGAATCTCGAAACTGTTGAGTCAAAATATTTAATGGAATGGATCCTGTTCTGCAGGACTCTGCAGCCAAAGAATCGTGTTAATGTTTTTCAAGTTATAATTTGGCAAGACAGACATTTATATTCATTTGGAAGGCCAGCTGACGGAGCAAACTGTGAACAATCTTTTTCAGCCCCCGTCTTCATAGGTCTGGAGTTTTCTTTTAGATTGTCTTATGGTCTCTGTGAATTGTCTTCAGGTTCATTGCTGCCAGTTTGGCAATTTACCCAACTCTATAAGCAGCTCATTTTCTGCAAGGTGGGTGGATTCATCAAACATCTTTTTCATTCTAATGTCATGCCACTCAGTTATACATTGGAAAATAATAGCTTTTTAATAATACAGTTACAATAGAATTTCACAAGTGTTAGTACTTTGTCTGTCGCTCTTTTTCTGTGCTGAGATATTGGGGAAGTGCATGGACTATAGCACATTTTTCCTTTTTTACACACAAACTGAGGTGACCCATTACAGTACAAATCACAAGAAGAAGAAAGAAATCCATAAAATGCAACACTAGAAATTTGATCATATGTAAAAGGGACATTGAGGTAAAAAAATGATGAATATGGCTGCTGATAAAGAGTCCCTAAATGGACATTGAAGGGAAAAACTAAAAACTAAACTTTGTCATGTGCACCAGATGGTGACTTGTGTGCACCACATAGCATCTTCCACCAGATACCAGATACTACCTCATGCAAAAGAGATACTATCTGATGCGCACAAATAATATGTGGCGCGCACACAAAAGTTATTTTTTTATTTACGAACTCTTTTCCAATCTGCGATTTACAGGAAGACTTGATATCAGTAAGTCGGGACAAGAGCCCAACTTATTGACATGAACTTTAACGAGTTTTAAAGTATAAAATCAGTTCTACAATGGACTGAAAATCAATGTAAAGAGGATAAAGTAGGGGTGATGTCCTTAAGACTGAAAGTGTTGGTTGAAAGACAAGCAGCCGTGTTGTGGGAAGGCTGACGGACACAAATTTAGAGCCTTTTAAATCATCTTAAAACCAGGAATGGGAGACGACTGGTACCCCAGATCATTCATTAGACCACAACCAAAATTCTTTTAGACAAATATGGTTATTGTTCTTGTGGCAACACTGTAGCCTGGCTACAGCCCACTCATTTTCATTCCAACAAGGCGATGATTTTTCCGGACAAGCTCTCGACAATGACACATTTTTTTACCTGTGATACTTTGCAGTTGCGCCGTTTTATAACCACCCCCTCAAAAAGAAAGACAGCCAAAGCAACAAATACATCATCATGAGTTGCCCTGTGGTGCCGGGTATTAATTATCCCGTGTTCTCCACTCATTTGCACATGTACTGTAAATGTCACCAGAGAGATAAATAGGGAGACAAAAACTCCAGCTTGTTGTCTGTGTGCAGCAGAATGTCAGAGGCGGCTCGCAACAGATGAGATATTGGTTTTGGCTTGTTGTGGATTATAGGTCAAAGGACATTTCCACAAGCAATAAAATTAGCATGCCGTCTCTGTTTATATCCTTACAAACAGCATGCCTGAACACATTTTCGTGTTCACCGTTTAGATTCATCTCTGGCAAGTTTCAGAGTAATAAAGGGTACATCTGTTAACAACAGAAACCTAGTGTAATCAGAAGCAATATCATATAATTTTGTCCCGAGTCGGAAAACTACCATCTCTGATCTAAAAGCCATCTTTATATTTCATGTTTTTACTCAGAATGAACTCCTTCCAGCCACCTACTGTTCTGACATTACATTTTTGTAGATTTATGAGTGGATTGAAAAGCACTTTGGGGCAAAAAAGAAAAATAAAAAGATCGTCTCTCACGTTCTCTGTGTGGCCTTTAAGGTGCGAGGAATAAAGGGGGTATTTGTATTAATCGATCACACGCCAAGCCTGGTTGAAGCCTGGCCCTAATGGTTGCTTGCTGTCATTTTGCAAGCAGCTTATAAAAAGGATTAGAGTGGCTCTGTGGAGTGGGAGTGCGTGAACAGCAAAGTTCTGTGGCCGGCAAGGAAAATAAATCAATTTATGCTTGATGGCGCTACGGCTGGGGAACATAATGTCTAACGATGATGGAGTTTGGACACTTCATACTTGTCATTGTGAAATTGGACTGCCGTGCTGCTAATGATGGTAATGTATGTTGTGCCTCGCCTGCTACAGTAATCCTTCACTCTGTCTCACTTAAATGCATCTCATTGTCTGGCATATTGCATTATGAATACCGGCAGGAAAAAAAGAAAAAGAGAAGAATTTAATTTATATATTCATTCATTTGAGCTCCGAGGTAATGAGAAAAACTGGATAACCATATAAATTCCTTCTTTTTTTTCCTTCTTCTTCTTCTTCTTTTTGTTCACAGGCGATTGTAACTTTGAGAAGCCGCTGGCGGCGTGTGGATACAGCCAAGGCAGAGACGATGACCTTGACTGGGAGCAGGTCAATTCCAGGGAGAAGACTTCATCAGATCCCTGGATGCCCTCAGGTAAGGCCGGTGATGCTGGGCACATGATGAAAAGAAATCATGCTGAGAATAAGTAACTCAAAAAGCTGCACATTTAACACAGTCTGCTTTATGTTTGATGCAGTTAGAAGCTGCTATGGACAAAAAAAAAAATTGGCTTTTGAGTTAGTGAAGAATCCCATTTTTGAAGTCTCAATCCTTTTTATTTAAAAAAAAAAAAAAAGAAAACTCACTGGAAACATGCAAAAATTCATATATTCTAGTTTAAATGAATTCAAATTCAACTTAACTTCAACGCAGTTCAGTCAAGCCAGTCTGAAAAGCGAACACACACATTTCCTATGTCAAGCTTTATTCTTAAGAAGAAAAAAAGTTTTCATTAGTTATAGAGGAATTAGTTGATAACTAACTTTTTACATGTTTTAACTGTTGGATGAAGCTTCAATGTAGGTTTGATGTCAGATCAGAGTCCAGCTAGGAAGAAAAGGAGTAAAAAATGCAAAATATGGAAAACACAATCACCTAAAAGACTGAGCGTTTGCAATGATGATTAAAATAAGGAACATGATGTAAAAATAAAAAACATAATGCATGGTATGTTGTACATGGAGATGTGCTCCATGTACAACACTTAATCTCCCAAAGACACAACTAATTTGACAGCACATTTATATGACAAATTCTCCCCCGTTTTATTACATTTATCACACGACGGCTGCTTCAGTCTGCTGTTTTAGGTGTTCATAACAGACTTTCTCCTGATCAGCCCATGACTCTGACTATAATTGGAATATACTGTGCAGCTACTTTCAATAGCTTTTAGTGTTGGAGACTAATGAATATTTATTACAGCTTTATTCAGATTTGTACGCAACGCGGAGCCACTTCATCTTGCATAAAAAGACAATACTTCTAATTCACTTCCAACACTAGTCTAGTCTTTTTTTCTATTTGTTTTCATTGTTGATGTATGTTCTGTTTCTAGTACAGTGAATCATTGAGACAGTCATATTAACTAACAACAATTGATATCAAAGCTCTGAGATCCATTTTAATTGAAGACGTCTATCTGGCAGTCATGCGCTGATATTCATTAGAATGCCTTCCCTGCTTTTTGCATCCGTCGCACGCGATTTGTCTCCTTAATGTTGCATTGATCGTTCTTCATTTGACTTGAAATGCAAAGATATCACCACCTCTGAACACTCCGCTCCCTAGGAATTAGACTAATGGAATGGCGTTTCTTCTTTTCGTGTTATAACAAAGGTAGCATTGCAAACTAATGGATATTGTTTTTCCTCTCCTATCTGACGCCTAATCTAACAAAGGCTGCATCCCAGATAGATTGCGTTGGCCCCCTGGTGACAAAGGGGGAATTAATTAGCAAGCCCTCACTAATTTTAAACAGCAGTGCCCAGACCTGTTTGTGCGTGCACATCAGGGTGATGTGTGTTAAACTGCCCCGGAGAAATTACTTTCCCCCAGTAGGGGAAGCGTCTCTCTTTTCCCATCGCAATTGATTAATGGCAGGACACATGGAAGCCAGGCAAAGGTGACTATGAAATCTGGGAAAGCCTCGACCTGCAAATTAACACCATGCGTGCGGTCTAAATTGAACAGATCTAATTAAAATCCCATGTCTGGTTGGTTAAGAAGTGTCCCTGATTGTGCTTCCCAATTGGACCACACTTCAGACTGACACGTTTTCCACGTGTGCATCTTGAATTGTGCGTAATTAGCAGGTTGCAGCTCTTTCTCCATTTCAAAGTGTGAGCACTCAACCTGCTGTGTGAAACTGTAATCTCTCCTCTTTGACCAGACTGAAAGGGATGTGAAATGTAGTGTACTTGACAGGTAAAATTGTTTTACTGATGCTAGAGCAGGGGTTGATGGGTAAAAATGCATTTAGGTGAAAGCCACGCTGGTGGAAAAGCTATCTCACCTCTGATTGCCGTCTTACTCTCGACTCACACTTATGAATCTTCACAAAATGACCTTATCATACTCACACAGAGATTGTTATCCTACCTGGTGTGGCAGGATGGAAATGGAATTGATGTGGCAATCCTCAGAACAAAGAACAGGAGACATTACTACCTCAAGCACCTTTAAAATTGGTCGTAGACAGTATCTGTCTAAATAGGGGTATTCTCAATGTCACTGTGAATGGGTGATTTAAGTGATGATTGAGGTCTTTCCTGTTTTGCTCTCCAAGCAAATAAAATTCTGTAAGTGCTGTAATTCCCAACTCTCACATAAGCACCGGTTCATTCCTGAATCACTGTGGACTTTGTTCAAAGATAGGATTTGTTTCGTCTTTTTTACATCCTTGTAAAAAAAAAATAATAATAAGTTGCAAGTCTAAAGTCAAGAAGTGTGGAATTTAGATCGACGTATCAAATTTTTAACGCACATAATGTGGGTCTGAATGTGAGGAAATTTGTCAAAAGTCAAGTCCTGTTACTTCTACAGGATAGTTGCATCTGTTGTGTGTTTTTCTTGTTTGCAGTAGAGCATATGTATTCTGATGGAAAACGTCAAACTCAACTAATTTCCTCTTGACACCAACAATCTTCTGGTGTATTTTCTGCATGTTGAGTCCAAAGACGACAGTTTTTGCTGATTCTGTCGATTGTTTTAATCATATTTAGCGCTCTCTTTGCGCAAAAGACATTTGCTACTTATCAGAAGTCTGTATGAATTTCTGTGAATTTTCTTTGTGATGCCATCAACGGTGCAAATATGCAGATATTTGCCACAAAATCTCATCCACAATCTACAAAATTCTGAACTGGCCCAAATGTGTTAAATAGTGTAAAAAAATATATATAATGAAATAAAAATAAAAAAAATGGAACAAACAGCCTTCTGGTCACAAAAACCAGAAGGCTGGTTTTTGTGACCAAAAACCAGCCTGGAACTCCTGGTTGTTTATGACGATGCGCTCACTGTCTAATTGCTACGTCTGGACGCAGGGTTGCCTTGTTTATCCCGCTACGCGGAGCTGATTGCATGCTTTGGCTCCTGTTTAGGATGGTTCAGCCCAGTTCTGAGGCTCCGCGTGTCTGCCTGGCCGCTCCCCAGGGTGTTGCTCTGTCAGGCCAACTGGAGAAACCCCCGGCAAGACTGCCACTGTCTGCTCCATCGTCAATAACTGCCAATAACCGCAAAGTTTTCGAAGGTGGAGACTAATCCAACTTTTAAAAAAATGGCATTGGAATTTTTTTTTTGTTTGTTTTTGTATTTCCTTATTTTATTTTTTTTCCTTCCTTCACAAGTTGTGCGTTGTGAGGTTCACTAAGTGGTTTCTGCAAAATCCTTTTGCTAAGGTTTTGCAGATGTGATGAGAAAATAATCTTTTTTTTTTTCAGAGAGCCACAGCTGGTGCAGAGGATGTTTCCTCTCTGATGTCAGCATGGTATGCTGCCAGCATGGGCTGCTGCTCCCTGCAACTCCCCTGAGACCCATTCTGGGGAATAATAGCAAGAGAAGGAGAAAGAAGGTCCTCTAACTGAGATTAATTAGTGTTTTTTGTATTCTGCAAGGCACAATAGCCGATGCGGTCCCAGCTAAATGACTTATTGTGTTATTCTTAATGTCTGCTATAAATATGTTGCCGGAGAGAAATTGAATGTTTTTGTCGCACAGTTTGTACAGGCTCTTTGTTTTGGTAGAGTGTCCTTGGTCGATAGTGACACCTTGACAATAATAAAGGATTGGCAGAATGAGGTTCTTCATCCGGTAACTGTGATCTTTTCGGTTTTTTCTTAATTATACCCTGATGATATAAACCCAGTTCACTCTTAAGAACAATACAGTGAAGACCACATTTTATTGGTAGCCCTGGTAAAGTTGTGCACGAGGCACTAAAGTACCATCCCCACACACCCAAAAATGCACAAATGTAATTTTTAATTTGAGAAATTAATTAAATTAGGATAAAAAAGTGAAAAATCACTTTTCATTCTGTTAAATATGATGCTGGATGTGGGTGTGATTCTTTCAAAAGTCATGCTGGACTAGATTTATTGTTTTAGATCATTTTGTGAGTCAAATCACAAAAATAACCTATAGCTAGTTTAAGATACCTGAAGTTTGATGATATTACTGTCTTCATCTTTGATTGTCTGCTTATTATAATGCTGGAAAAAAAAAACATTTAAAATGCTCCCTTTCTAAAAATAACATACAAAATAACAGATTTTGTATTTTAAGAACTTAACTGAATAATCAAATAGTTTACATTTAATCATCATTGTAGCTTTTTGAACTAAAGATGATAAAATACAATCGTCTCAGTCCAGGAAAAGATTTTAGAAAGTGACTTGGCCAGTCGCCGTTTTCTCAGAGACTCAGAATACAGAATTCAGCTTCGCCACATTGTCACCGTTTATTTTTTATACCAAGTGCCCAAAGTGCAACAGGACCTTCAATTATAAATTAAACGAGGCTTGTTTATCAACCTAACAGGGCAACTTAAAAATGACGTCCTTTCTTTCTTCAAAAATCACCAGGAGCCCCATATGTTGGCACATAGACTAAACCATGTGACCAGTGCAGGTAGATATTGGTTAATGGAAAAATACCTCATTGCTTTACCTCGGCTTCTAGTGCCGTTTAAGGCGTTTAATGGGTTTTTCAAATGAACAACAAGAGGGTCAAACTATTAAAATATAAGAGGACACCATGTTGGACTGAAAGACGGCAGAAATTTAATCAGAATTTAAATCACGGAAGTTAAACATGGAGTGTTGCAATTTTATTTAAAAAAAAAACACATTGTTTTCAGCCATTCGCCGCTACATGCGGGAATGACTCCTCGTGTTTGTGCACTGTTTTTAGGTTAAGGACAGAGTCCCCATTAAATGATTAAGGGACACAACAGAACAGCAAATTATGAAATCTAATCAATTTGTGCAATCATTCCTGGTGAAAGAAAGACTGCCATTTCCTGCGCTGCGTGTTTGTGGGGTTAAAATGTGTCCTTTGGCCCGAGCAAACAGGTTACCCATTATGATAAACAGGATTAAGATTGCGCTTCCAGAATGGAGGACCTATTAGCATATTTTATCTTTTCTTTATCCTAAGTGTTCACGGTATGAACAATTGTGTGACTCACCTGAAGATTCAGTTCTTTTAATGACTTTGTACCACGTGAATGTGTTATTATCTGACCCATTTACTTCAGTGGCAGGCCAATAGAGCGCACTGCATATTAAGGTGACATATTAAGCCATTTGGGATTGCAGTTGATTGGCATGCGACAACAAAGGATGCTGCCAGGGAACATAATAAGGGTTAGTTGTTCCACCTGACTAAAGTGACAGGGCTTAAACGTGTTCTGCATGATGGATGGTTCTGGGTGAAACTGTTTGACTCTGTGCTAAAGAGAACCTGCCAGACCCAAACTTAGCCGCTTTTATTTTTATCGGGGGGGGGGCCTTTTCATGTTGCAGAGGACACGGAGAATATTCCGGGAGATTTTGAAAGAAGGCCACGGCTGCTCACATTAACAGCCTCGCCCTCGCAGCGAGAGCGTTTTTGATTGGTGGCAGACAGTGAGAATGGCCCCGTCTTCATTGACATTTCCAAAGCGGCAGCCGTGCTTTTCGGCGGCGGTGACCTCTGTGAATTTTATTAGCAAATGAGACCTGGAGGGTTTGGGTTTAAAGAGCGCCCCTTCATTCTGATTCCTCCCTCCCCCCCCACACACATAATGATTTTCACAGAGTTCAGGACCTGAATGGAGGAGAAATAATGAGCGCTAGTCATTATTGCAAATTATATCCTCAGCTCAGACCATCACTCAACTCATAATTAATCCAGATACCTTCAAACTGTAGACTTTGATGATTGGGATTAGACAGGAGGTTATTTGTGAGACCAGGACTATTTCAAGCTTCATTATCTTTCAAGGAAAAACATATAAAATCATTAATAAAGACTTTCTTGTCACGTTCACATCTGCTGTTTGTAACAAGAAACTTCTGAAGACTTTGCATCCAGTAAAGTTATTTATCTCAGAGTAAATCATTACAAATGCAGCTGTGATTTTATCTTACAGTGTGCTGATCTCACACAAATTGCTAACGTATTGAAACATAATTTTTTTAGATAAATGGTGAGATGAATTGTCTAATTTTTTTTCAAGATCACTTTTGGATATAATACATTTATAGGGCAAATAAAGAAGTACACTTCTGTTGTGCAGGCCTGCACCACATTAAGCTTAATTTAAGATTTAAACAAGTCTGAAGAGCTGTTCATCATCCAGTTGTTAATAGATTGTGATCCTAACATTGTGCTGTAGAATTACACAGTTTAAGTCTGTTTTTTTTTTTTTCTAGGAATTACCCATCCTCATCAGCTTATTTCCTCGCCAGCAGGAACTTTTTCTCCCATATGGACAGACACAAGCTGTGGCCAACTCATAGCTGCTCTGCCAGTTGAATAAGCCGTCAGGGCGCAGGATTAACCTGATGGAGGCTTTCTTCAGAGTCCACATTCTGCCTCTGTGGCTCACGATATTGTTAAACCACCAAGTCTGTTATTTTGGTTTCCCTGCCGTCCAGCAGAACCTGAACGTTTGGAAGTTTGAGTGTTGTTTTAGCAGACCTTGCTCGTTAGATTACACTGCGCGTTCATTTCCCAAAATTGCATCCATGTTTCGAACCTTTCAGAGAACTTTATTTATTTTTTTTTACAAATTCAATGGAGCAGCTGTACTTAAGGTCGATGCTAATTAAAAAAATAAAACTAATTCATGAGAAACTAATCGTAATGCTAGAGCTCCAAAGATGTTGCTGCATTTCTATTTAGCTTCTACATTAATTTCCTCTAATCGTAACATTTTGGCAGAATAAATGTTGGAGTATTGTAACCGCTCAACAATGATGTTTTCTCTACTTTGCTGTGTTCCTTGTTGATAATGTCTGAAGTGACACATTTCTATTTTAGCAGCGTGGCCTTCGTTTTCCAAAGCTACAGCGAATGTATGCAGCATCAGCAGCGGCGAACGCTTCATCTTCCGCTCATTCATTTTTCACACCGGTTTCCGTGCTCCCCACATTCAGCCATCATTGTAATGAAAGGTGAAGGTGGCCTACATTGGAATAATAATAAATCTGTTCCTCTGAATACCTTAGACAATAGCAGAGCCATGGCCTTTAAGGAACAGTGAAGACGGGCTCAGAGTGTGCAGAGAGCTCTCTATTTTTAATTGGTCTCGAACTCCGTCATTGTTAAAGGCGGAAGAGATAGAGAAAGAGGGATGGAGAAAACACCCCTGTGCATCACTAGCACATTAGCACTCCACTAACAGTGTCATTATAATTTGCTCTTAGTCTTACTGGTTAATTAGCTTGTCATGGTGCAGCAGGTCCTGCCGAGTATGTGGTCATTAGGCTTGGATAGAACAGAAGCTGAATGACAATCTATGTAACTATGATCTTCTTCTGTGGCGTTACACGGTGATGTAGGAAGTATGATGCGGGACTTTAATGACACTGTTTTCTTTTACTGAAGACAAAAGTTCGATAATGGATAGATTTTCCCTTTTTCACTTTTGTTTTACTTGAACAAATTCCACATTTTTTAATAAAAATTGCTGGCAGGGATGTACAACCACACTATCGCGCTGACATACAAAAGAAGATTTTTGGTATCTCTTAAGTATGATAACAGATTGATGGATTATTTCAAATTATAAACATTTTATCCACTGAAAACACATTGCCCCTGCTGGATATTCTTACTCAACACCCTGGAGTAAACTGTAACTTGGGACACACACTTTCTTGGTCTGCAACATGCCAAGAAGTGTCCTAGTTCTCATTCAAGAGATGTGTCAACTCCAACAAGCCCACGATATCTGGGACACATAGTATTTCAGGGTAAATCTCATCCAGTCCTGGTGATCCAGTCATATTTTATAGTGTTCATGGACACTTCTTCATCTGCAGGGAGCTCGATGTAAAGCTCCACATTAAAACGATTCAGTTAAAGTTGTTTGGACGTCTGGTTAGGAGGCCTTTGGAGTCCTTCCCTTTGTAAGTTTTTCCAAAAATGTCCCACTCGAGAGAAACTTTAGGAAGACCCGAAACATATCGAAGAAACTGGATTTTCCATTTGGCCAAGGAATCCTGAAGACAATGGGGGGATGGATGAATAGATTTCTAGACTATAGTGGTAAAAAAAAAAAAAACAAATGTAGCTGAAGTGATCTGCAGTTTGCATCTCAATTATGAACAAAAAGGACATATCTCCCAAACATATGACTGTTGAATTACTTCTAAATAGCCTGTTTTAATATTTGAGGAAAGCAATGGAGCCATAAGTTTTGTCTATTTATCATGAGCTGCAACTGAGCAATTTATCCAGTGATTTCTAGTGCTGGTTTGCGTCATACCAGGGGTTGCTCATGCCTCAAAGGGAAAAACAAGACGGATCTGGCTGCTTTTGCAGAAACTGGATGTCAATGAAGACACATAGAGTCTTCATAGAGCACAGCTGATTAAAGCTTCATCAAATGCGTTTCAGAGTCGACATGTTTGCTCCCTTTCTTCATGTTTTCTCTACAGCTTCGTACTTTCCTCAGAAATAATTAACCTCAACGTATGAATGCGTAAAACTGAAATTAAATAATAGATTACAAACACTGTGGTAGAACAGTTGTCCATAGCAATTAATCAGAACAAAGTGATCATACTGTGAAGAACTCTTTGCACAACACAGAGATACCAAAATCCTAAGTTGCTCATAAGATGCTATTCTTTCAAACTCTGTCTTGGTTAAATAACATTCCTGCACAAAGAGTTTATTTATTTTCAACTTCTCTTAATCTTAAAAGAGTTGGTTTGTTTTTCTATCAGAGGTAACTCAGTGGCACAGCTGGTAGCACTATTTGCTCTTTCAGCATTAAGATCCTGAATTTGAATCCCAGCCTGGGATCTTTCTGCATGGAGTTTGTATCTTTCCACTTTGCATGCATGGGTTATTCTCGGTGTGCTTCTTCCTGCAGTCCAAAAACTTTACTGTCAGGTTAACTGGTATCTCTAAAGAGGGAGTGTCTCACTGTTGCTCTGGGACGGACTGGTGTCTCAGAAACGGGACCCTAAAATCATCCTAATTAAAAACTAGGAAAACATCTGTTTTTGTGTCGTAGCAAGAGAAGCTTCAGACAGATGAAACTACCACAGCGGTTATCCATATCAAACTCTGAAGTTCCTGGAATCAAACCAACAACCTTTTTGCTGCAAGGCAACTGTTTAGCCTGTTTGCACACATCCTGTGCCAAATATCTGACATGTCATTGATCCATAAAATGCATGTTCTCATTACTGCCCTTCATAACACATCCACGTCCTTCACCAATTACCCCAAAAACCGTAAAGGATCATTTAAAATAACAACTGCCTCTACCTTCCAAACAAAGGCGATTAGGCTAACTGTGACATCCCAACCGCTCCTCCTCTGATGCCTCTTCTCTCGTTTCATTGTGTAAACATGACAGAATCCCCCTACTCATTATCCGAAGCTCCAGACAGATGAAATTGGTGAGTGTTACAAGAGAAGCACAAGACAAGTGGGCAAGCTCGAGTCATTGATGGAACAAATAGGGCTCTGTGAGATGCTGCCTGGTTGACACGCTCAGGCGACCAACTCTGCCGTTTCACTTGACGTTGTTCACCCGTTTTAATACAGGGATCTCAGTGAAATGCCACATGTTTACTGTAACAAGAGAGATTTGGCTCTTCCTTGAATGCAGCAGCGTAAGCTTCCTGCTTACAGGTTGTTTGTATTGCCTCTCTTTGCCTCTCTTTGCCCTTTGCAGCATTCTGCCAAAATGTACCTCGCCATCTAATGAGTCTCCTATGGCTGCGTTTCAAACACAGCTATGATTATTGCCATCTTAATATGAAGCCAAGCTAAATAAGATGATGACAAATAGAATGTGTTCCGCATCTCCTTGAAAGTTGGCCAATGTAATAATTCTCACTTGTGTTTTATTGGGGAGAGGGTAAAGAATTAGATTAACCTTTAATATTGCACCTAAGTGATAAAATCTAAATGGGGCTTTTCTTGGCAAATAGATTTTAGCTTATTGATTTTTCATCATTTCCCCTCTGCTCTGTCATTGAAGGAAAATGCACTTTTCAAAATCCACTATTTTCTAGGATTAGCCTCTCAGCTGTAGTGTATGTCTTTGTATTTTGATGAATGGCAATGACGATCAGGCTAGGTAATAGCATTTTCTCATCAAAGGTCACAAGCTGGATTTGTGAATGCCGAGGAAATCTCCTCAAGCAGCCATTTGTTACTCTCAGCATCCTGTATGGGATTTTTTCTGCCTTTGATTTGGTCGATTTCAGAGCTGCATTATGGTGAGAAAACATGTTCTCATAATATAATATCATTGTTGAATATTGCAACTAAGGGGCATTTGTGGTTGTTTTTTCAGTTGTGTTTGTGTGAGTAGCTCCTTGTCATTATTTTTTCCATGCCCAAATTTAAAAACCATTGAGTACATTTGAAAAATCTATGTACAAAAGCAATACAACTGTTCTCTGACTGCATTAGTGTGAACTTAGCAAACCGGCGTCCTATAGAGGGATTTAAAAGCTCTATTATTATGGCTGACCTACTTTGTATGAATTCTGACAGCATTTAGGGTAGATAACCTTTGCATTTCTCCCAGCAAGGTGAACAGTCTTTAATTGAGAGACATGCAATGACTGTGTAAGTCTCACTTTTTTCCAAATGATCAGTCTTAATTTTGTTCTCGTTCAGCTCTAGAAAAAAATTAAGAGACCACTTAAGATGATCAGTTTCTCTGATTTTACTCTTTACAGGTACATGTTTGAGTAAAATGAACATTGTTATTTTATTCTATGAACTACAGACAACATGCAAAGCAAAAATTTAGTATTTATTTGCAGAAGATGAGAAATGGTCAAAATAGTAAAAAAGATGCAGTGCTTTCAGATCTCAAATATTGCAAAGAAAGCCAATTCATATTCATGTAGAAACAGCAATAATAATGTTTTAACTCGGGAAGAGTTCAGGAATTAATATTTGGTGGAAGAACTATGAGGTTTCCAATAGGCTTCATTGCAGTGGTTTGGATTATTATTATTTTTTTCCAGAGATGTGGTTTATCTGAAGTCATTAAAGTTCTTCACAAAGTGGAACAAGATAGAATTATTATTCTAGAAAGTCTAAACAATTGCACAAAAGCCCATTCAAATGCTCTGCTATTTGAATGGGCTTAGACAGAGAAAGAAAAGCAACACTGGAGCAAATTACTGATAAAAGAAAGAAAATTGTAGGTACTTACTAAGCAGAATACCAATCCAGGTCTTTCATAGACATCCATCTATTATCTTGACAGCCTGGACAGGTCGCCAGTCCATCGCAGGGCAACACAGACATAGACGGGACAAACGATCATGACATCATCACTACACAGAGAAAATCCATGCATGCACAGGGAAAACATGCAGAAATACCCGGGTCAGGTTTCAAACCCAGGACCTCCTTGCTGCAGCGCAACAATCCTACTATCTGCAGCCTGTTTTGTAAACATTGTATCATTAACTTTGTTTTTTGTCTTTATTTAGTGGGTGAGGAGAAATATAACCTCCTTCTTTGTGTTTTCAGCCCCTACAGACCATGACCTTGCTTCCTGTGTAGATCTTAGTGCCAACATTTCTCACTCCACCCTCTTTCAGTCGCGGTCATGAGGGGAATCAACATATTCCCATGAGAAAGATCCTTTTTGTTTAGAAAACAAACTCATTATCAAGAGAGATTTCCAGATGGTGTGGTTTATGTAGTAAACCAAAAAGGGTAACACATATTACAATTAAGCAGATTTATTTTGTTAAGAAAACAAACTCATAATAATTTGAAGAGATTTCCAGACGGCGTGGTCACAGGAACTATGTAATCAACCCTATATGGTATCACCTTATTGCTGAAAACCCAACAGAAAAGACGAAATGCGATTTATTTCTGTTTACTTTTGAGATTGTAGGTTCTCCAAATTTAACACATTTATGACCCGTTTCTTTCTGTTTTAATTTTTTTCTCATCATCATGAGCTTCCTATTGCTCTCCATTAGCAGAATAGCATTTTGGTTGGTAAAACATAAACTATGACATGCACATCCAACTTACCAAATGTTATATTGTCAAGTATAAATGCATTTCCCTTAAAATATATCAACCTATCAAACACTTCTTTTAAAGTGCTCCTTTGTAATTCTCAATTTGCAAATGCTGACCCAGGTTGTGTTTATGATTGCATCCAAAGTCTTTTATTTTAAATATACGTGACTGGTTTACTGAAATCTGTTGAAACAAAATAAGCCGACGTTCCTTTTTTCTGTAACAGGGTCCACTTTTATGATGGTGAACACGTCAGGACGCTTCGCAGGACAGAAGGCTTTACTGCTGACGCCCCAACTGAAGGAGAACGACACACACTGCGTTATTTTCCATTACTACATCGGAGGAAGAGACAACAGCCACCCAGGCCACCTGAATGTCTACATCAAAGAAAACAACAGTCCCATGGGGATGCCAGTTTGGAACGTTTCAGGACCAGCGTCTCGTTCCTGGGGGCAGGTGGAGCTGGCCATCAGCACCTACTGGCCCAACTTCTACCAGGTGGGCGCACATTGAGCTTTCTTTGGTATAACCGTTTGTACCCCTCTGTTAAAGAATCCACAAAAGTAATAAAAAAAATTTTAGAAAATTACTGAAAATTGACTAATGGAACTCGGACATCGCTTTTGAGCTGTGGTTCAACAGAATCGATTTAAAAAGCAACACAACTGGAACAGACCTGTAAGAAAATAATGGCGTCTCTAGAAACGATTGAAAGTATCTTTACTGTAGAAACATGTTCATTAATTGGCGTTACAGATGTCTTCAAGCTTCTCCGACTAGCTGAAACATGCCAGTTGCATTAGTTTGTTTTTTTAAATGAGTCAGTAGACTCCTAATTCAAAAGCAGAGTTTGATTGTCATTGGTTAATTAAAAAAAGTAATACTTTTTTGCAGTTTCAAGCTATTTCAGCCACCATTGTGGGCTTTTCAGTCATTAACCGAGGGGCACCAACAATTTTGTTCAAGTGTAGCATCTCTATAGAAGCAGTAGAAATCCTATATAGTTTATCTGAAGTCATTTAAAGCCTTTCACAATGTGGAACAAGACAGAATTATTATTTGAGAAGGTCTAAACAATTGCACAAAAGCCCATTCAAAGCACCTTGGATTATTGATTTCTGCAGCTGCCTCTGTATCCATGGCAATCTGTTCTCTTTCCCTTCAATCCAAGTCAGTTCCCTTTTTTTTTTTTCTTTTTTTTTTCCAATTTTGAAAACTCATTTTCACTTACCAATGCACATGACTGCTGGCCGGGGCAAGGTGATTTCACACTTGCCTGGCTATTAGTCTTCGTCGGGCTTGTTCCACGAGTCCACCAAATGTTAATTGATGCAGAGAGACCCCTTAACCTCCCAAAGGGAGCAGGTCCTTCAGTGTATTATTTCATTAAGGCCTGGCAGGGCCTGGACCACATTGGGGGCGATGCGAGTCCTGCTGCCTGCTCATCATAGCCGCTCTGATAACTTAGTTAACAAGGGATACCGCTGAGATTCTCGCCGCTGGATGCAGTGTGTAAGGTTTAATAAGAGTCATACAGACAAAATAAGAAAAAAAAAGTGCTAGGTAGCAGCAGCAGTCACTGCAAATTGCTGACAAAATGCTTACCATGTGTGTTAACATGTAAAGTCAGAATGGTCAGATATTGTAAGGCTGGATCAAGACAGGCTGTGTATAAAAGCTTTGCTTGTCTTTCATTCATACAGACATCAGTGGCTAAATATTAAGGCTGTTTATCCTTAGCTTGGAAAGTTTAGAATAGAATATACTTTATTAAGCATGCCACACTATTCAGAATATGTTCTTTTTGAAAATCTATTGCTGTTTTAAACTTCTGCAGAGCTTTTTCTCCTGACTGATTTGGTGGGTTTCTTGGTCTCCTCAATGCTATTTGTCCGGTAATGTCCTCTAACAAACCACTTCAGAGAACATTGGGATTAAATTACTCACAGATGATCTCAGGTTCCTAATTAAGTTGAATTCTGAATGCAATTGGTTGCTCTGGATTTTATTTCAGGGCTATTAGAAGAAACGGGTTTAATTAAAATGCGTGCCATTCTTGACCGATTGGTATTTGTAAAAAAAAAAAAAAAAAGTACCAATCATTCCGCTTCAGTTTCAGTTTCATCCTTGCCTATAACATGTATCAGTAATTGCATTAAAGGCTGTGATTGTAACATGATATGTGAAAAGGGAGTGATTAGTTTTTTTCAAGGCAGTAAAGGAATGAACACATCCCAAAACAAATGGTCTGCAGCATTGTACCCAACATGCCAACTGTGCATTGCTGGGTATTTAAAACATTCACAGCCTCTGCTGCCTTTCAAGCCTAAAGGACCTGCTTTCATTTGTAATTGTTCCACAGCTAAATTGACATCATGGGTAAATGCAAGGATGCTAATGATCTTAGCAACAATCTGTCAAGAAGGATACCAATGCCTGAAATTGTCACTAATTAACAACATGCCACTAATTATAGGTATCTTTAATTGCATAGCAACCTAGGAAATTGTCAAAGGAAAGCCACCTGATACATGGAAATTATTTTTTAATTACTGGTAAAGGCGTTCAGGCATCGTTTCAGCCTTTTGTGGCTTTCGACAATTACTCATTGGTCTCGCTATCCATCGGACTTCAACTTGAGATTGTCATGCATCTGATTGTTCCAGAACTGATTAACTTTCTTAAAAATAAAAACTTAAAAAATTTATCTGAATGTGAAGTGGAACTTTGCATTTTGTTCACGTATAGCCCAAAAAGGCATTCAATCTAAATGCACTCATCTGTATTAATTTCCATGCAGTGAAATATGCAGCAGGGTTAATCAGACCTGCTGCAAAGTATTCAAGTCCCAGAGGAATCTCCAGTGCAGTGATGTAGACACTAAACGCTGGTCCCACTGTCGGCCTCGCTGACAAATGAGAACGGTGAACTTTCCTATGACATCCACAGCTTTGTCCCATGTGAATATTTTCAGTGCGGGTCAGGCCCAATTATGTGCCGACCCATCATTGATGTTGGAATCAATTATATCACAGCTATTAGGGAGGCTGACTGATGTCTGTTGCACAAACAAAGGATTTCAATTAGAGTGTGGGGGCCAGTTCATTTGTCTGGTGGCAATATATAGAGTGGTTGGCCTTTTAATTTCCTTTAAATTAGCCCTTAATGAGGCCATAATTGGCACCCAAGACTTTGCTTTCATATTTCAAGAGACGAGAAAAGAAATTTATAATTAGACGGTCTTATCTGAAGGCATCCTGCCTCCCAGATGACAGGAGTAAGTATCTGAGTCTCCATATTCCTGAGCCACAAAAGGAATCTCGGAAATGTGTCGCTGTGCAGCCGGCAGGACATGTTTGTGTGCGACACCTTACGCAGGACATGTCTAATAATATAACAAGTCAACAGACTTTCCAGGTTGATATTTCAGGAGTCACAGCAGGCAAAACATGTGTGGCTGGAGCGCGTGTGGTGTAATTGCTGTGTGCACCACGCCCTGGGTTTGGGAAGGGACTGGCATGCTGTTTCCCTTTTTAATCACACTCCAGACCAACGAGCACATAGCTTTGACATTCTGCTGAGACACACCCTCCTCTCAGGGCTTAGGGCCATTTGTTTTGGAGGGGAGCTTGGCCCTTAAAATAGGGTCAAAGTTTCGTCATGTGCTGCACAGTTGCACTTTATTTTAGAAGATCTATCAGATGGCCTTACTTTCAAGAAACCACATTAGAGCAACTGTTAAACGCAGCAGGAAATTTAGTCACACAAGGTGAGGGACTTTAAAGACTTTGTTCTTTTTAACAAAGATATGGTATCATAAATAGTCCTTTTTTAATTCAAATTTTATTCCTATTTTGTTCATTTAAATTCTCTTTCTGCTGGATGCTGATGCTTTAATGATTAAAGTTGAAACAAACTCGATTTTTGCTCTTAATCTACAAGATTATATGTCATTTTAAAAACTACTTAAAAGGGATTTTCTGAAGCATCGGCTTTGTTAGCACTTACCCCCATTTACTTTAATACCTCTAAATAAAAATACACTGCATCCAGTTGCAACAGAGGTTTGTCAGAAGACCTCAGTGAACAAACAGCATTCGAAGAACCAAAGAAAAGAGAGACACTTAGAGCAGAATTTCTTTAAGCATTTCCAAGAACGTTGTTCAAGCCACCATCTAAAACTGGAGGGAGTGTGGCACGACTGCATTCCAACCAAAACAAGAACATCCACCTAAACTGATTAACCAAAGAACCAATCAAGTCCACTCATGCTAACTCCGGAGACACGGGTCAGCTGTGAGAGCATGTGGACAAAACAACTTTTGTTTTTCACAAATTACATGAAGCCACAGATAGTCCTGATTTGAGTTTGTTAGTGGTGTCCAACATCTGTCCTCAAGGGCCAACTGGCCTGCATTCGACACACTAAAACCAAACTACGATTCACTGAAGGCTTCTTCAGAAGTTTGACATGCTGAGATGATAGTTTAACTTTTTCAGTTAGTTGTGTTGGGGCAAAAACTCACCCAAACTGGCATGAGATCGGCCCTGGAGGACCTGAGATTGACCCCCATGATGTGAAATGAAAAGGTCCTATATGTGTCTTTGCTCCAACTCAGCTGATTAAAATGGCTAAATAAGCCTCCTCTGAATCTAACCCAGCTCTACAGATGCCATTCAATGAACTATTGAATTAATACAGCTATGTTGAATGTTGGGAACATTTTAAACACGCATGACATTATGGATCATCTTTGAATACCACTGATGTAGAAGAAGGTGCTCTGGTCATATCAGACTCACATGCAAAGAGAAAACCAACACTGCATTAAACCCTTAATAAAACCTCACAGTGAAACATAGTTGCAGCAAAAGGGTTTGGAGAAGCTTTTCTTTAGCAGAGACAATAAAACTGGTCTCAGTTGATCGGATGCTTGGCGAACTAAATGCAGGGAAACGATGAAAAAAGAAAACCTGATTGTTGCTGCAAAATATTTGAGATTTGAATTACAGTAAAGGGAGCCTCTGGTGTATGTTGACTCGCGGGAGCTAAATGCAAATCTTTATTTAAATATTGTGTTCTTTTAATCCCGCTCCATACACATTCACTCTGTTAGCTAAAGTCTATACTTTATCCTAAACTGAACATCTTTAATGAAATATTATGTGTTTTTCTAGTTAGGTGTACCAACAATGTTAAATTTTAAACTGTAATTTTGTTTCAAAATGTTAAATGTATTAGTGTTTAATTGTTTAAAGGAAATCTTGAGGGAAGAGAATCAACCGATTGGATAAGAAAGTCCTAACCCGACCTTTTATCTTTGCCTTCCGACTCCCACGCTTTGTGTTTGTCACTGACTGTGTGCTAATCGTCTCAGGGCTTAAACTTAATTTAACACTTGCATGTCATAACACTTGTCAGCTGTGACATATTGTGGAAATAATGTCGATGGCCTGCAGCTGTGGCACCAGCTGCACCCCCCTGAGAAAGAGGACAGAGTGAGTTAAGCGAGAGCTGGACTTTTCCTGTGCCTGCGTCCAGCCCTCACTCAGGTGTTTCTTGAAGGAGGGTGTGATTTATCAGTGGTGTTATGAGTCTCCTTTCTCCTCCTCAGATTGTGTTTGAAGCCATAACCTCAGGGCAGCGCGGCTTACTGGCCATCAAAGACGTTGCGGTCCAGGGCCACCAGTGCAGTAAGTCTATTTTCCCTTCACCATAAAAGAATATCATCAAAACTGTCATTGTCCTTTTCGTGACACCTTTGCGAATACCTGTGTCGCGGTTCTGCTCAAGGCCTTCCCACTTAGACAGAAAGGCCTCAAAGGATATGTTACAGCCAGTCCCGCTATGAACCCCCTCCCCCCCCTCTCTCTGCTCAATGAAGATTTACAAGGATATAGTTGACATGCTGAAGCACATATGGGATATAATGTTGGAGAGGCTGTCTGAAATCTGCCCCTTGAGAAATGGCACAACAGCACAAAAAAAGACCTCCAAGACAAACCCCGGAAACCATCTTGCAGCTTTTTATGTTCCACCGTATTTTCCTGCCTTTAACTTACAACAGGAAAAACAAATATTGAACACGTCAATGTTTTATTCACTAAATACATTTCTATCGATTTTAAATTTGCAGCAGATGTTGGTAACAACCCAAGTAATCCACGCATTCAAAATATCGGTGGAAGGACTCAATAAATATGTATTGAATGCATGAAGAGAGAGATGCAGAAAGGCAAAGAAAGCAGCTATAATCTCCAATTTTCTAGAAATAATTCATTCTTCTTATCAAAACAAATTAATAGTCCTGACTTAAGGCATGAAAGGTTTCTTATAAGAAAGATATTTTACAAGAACCACGTCACGATGGTTTCAAGCAAAAAACCTTCTCAAGACCTTCACAGCCTTATTGCTACGAAAGAATTTACTTTATACTTCAACTTCAAATAGCAAACTCCTAATCTTAAGGTGGGTATTGCAGTATTTCTGACGGAGAATCCAGACAAAAACATGAGAATCATTAAACAACCAGAACGAAATGCTTCTTGTGATTAAAAGCGTTGAAAAATCAGAAAAAACTAGCGGAATAGATATCTTTTTTTAGGGTAAAAATACTGAGAAAAACATTTACATGCTCAAAATTTACTTCAACTTCTCTTGTTGGTAAACAATTAAATCCAGATTTGTTGAAAGTTCTTTTATATAAAGCATACTATAATATAGTTTTCCCTCTTCAGCCTTTGGGAGTTCCTTCCTGTTTGATCTTCTGTGGACAGAAACTCCAAACCACTCGAGATAAAACCGAAAGGTTTCCACACACAACGTCTGAATCATAACCACATTGGTTCTCATCAACTGATTCCTGCTTTGCTCCGGCCATCGCAGCCGAAGCATCAGGCTCCGGTTGTCAGTCACTAATGACCTGCTCACCACCTGAAAGCCGCTGAATTCCTACAAATGTTATGTCAATAAGATGGATTTTTACAGCCAAACGTGCAGCATATGAATGTATCTGAGCAAATCAATGAGTCCTTGCGACGTGGTCGGTGTTTAAATGTGTAAGTGCGAGAGGATCAATAATCTACTCAGTGACAGAGGGGCTCCTTTGAGCGATAAGCAAAGTGATGCGAGCGGCTTCTCGGTAAAGCCTGGTCAATTCGTTTTCTATTTATACCACTGCCAGCTCAGAGGTGTTATTGTGCCGTTGGGTGGTCTCCCCAACCCGCCATCATTAAAGAAGGGATGGAAAAATAGATCTGGTACGAGACGAATTGGCAGAACATAGTTTTAAAGTAAGGGTGGTTTAACAGAAAGGTCATAAAATATTAACAAGAAGTGAGTGTTGATGATGAAAGTGATAGAATTAGCTTTTGCCAAGTCTTTAGAGATTAGGTTATGTTTCGAATCAAGGTCGTTCCACTCAATTGCCCTATTTTTCAATGCGAACAGCAGTACTTATTAAAAAATGTTCTAAATAAGTTACTTTCTGTGGTCCTTCTCAGTCTGCGAACACTCTGATAATGAGCTCAAATTGGAGAGAATAGTGCTTATTGAGAAATGCCCTAGATCGCAGAAATAATGCAAAGGAGCGACATCGGGAACTAGAGTTTGTCATTGATTCAAGACGAGGCTCTGGTTATTCACTTTTACTGAATTTTGGTGGAATGTTTCTCACAAAGAGCCGCCAGCCTTCAACATTTCAAGGCTTTTGAGAGTTATTTACTCAGATCCCCAGTCTGTCATATGAACCCTACCTGCAGATATCAGTTGCTTGAATGAGACCAAGATGATTAATTGATCCTGCACTTATTTCACCCAAGTCTCATAAAATGTCACATCTTTTCTTTAGGAGATAAACTTCTCTCTTTGTGAAGTCTTATGATACACAAGTGTTTCTCTCTTTTTTTTTTTTTTTTTTTTTTAGTGAATACGCCACACTTTCTGACTATAAAGGGAGTGGAAGTCAATGCTGGACAGACTGCATCTTTCCACTGCACCGTGAATGGACGCAAGAGAGACAACTTTCGCTTATGGCTTCAGGTAAGAGATCGCCTTTCTCTCCAGCTGAAGATGCTACAAGTGGATTATTCAGATTTCAAACCGTTTTACCTGTTCATGTAAATCTCTAGTCTCGTTATGCTTTTGAGTTGCTTTTGTAAAGCAACTCAAGCCAGTTTTGACCAGCTCTAATGTCTTTATAAGATTATATGAGAACTCAAAATGTTATTTTGCTTCCTGCTTTGAACGATCATTAAATATTTATTAAATAATTAGAGATGATGTCCTGATGCACATATGAGAAAAGCAGTGCAGTTATATAAGGTTGTGCAATTACCTTTAAAAAAGGAATTATTGAGTTGATGTGACGTCTTCAAATTCTCATTAAAATAATTAGAGCAATCTGCTTTGTATCTTTGTATTTCCTACAGAACATCTAACTTTAGCTTTAGGATGAAAGCTAAATCACATGTCAAATTACCTGCATTTTTTCCAGCTTTCTTGTTTTCTGCTTTTAGTCACAACTAGAATAAACCACAAAGATGTCTCAGCAAATTGTAGAATATATATGTATATTTAGCTTTTTACATTTATTTGCTTTCCCTGAGTTCACTTTATTAACCCTGAAAACACTTTCAGTCGTCTTTCCAGGGTCACCACTTCCAGAGTGAAAAGTGTTATTGTTAGGGTAACATCCGAGCACGGATGCATGGTGTGTTAACTGATCAGAAAATAGTTGGATCTTTGAGTTACTGACCGAAGCTGAATGAAGCTGAAATTGTCTGACTCTTGTAAACAGTAGGTTTCTCAGTGTATCTGTAAGAACATTTGTCCTGAGTGATGCAGCTCTGTTTGTGTGTTGGTGGGAAGTGCAGGATTTTGGGGGGGGGTTTGGCCCAACCTGGGTCCAGACATTGATTTCCAAGCATCACAGCTGCTTCTAGGATGAACTTTCAGATAACACAAGTTGCTTTTCTTACTTACTGCAGCATCATTCCAAAATAAAGCCTTTGCTTCTTCCTTTTGCCCCTGCGTGTTTGAGGTGCTGCAGCTGCCAGGCAGGGGATTACAGTTGTTTCAGATCACCGCAGTACAGTCTTAACCTACATAGATGTCGACTCCATGTGGATATGGCATGCTATATCTGGCACGGAGCTGTGCAGCACTCTTGCGTTGACCTTGTTCTGAGCAGCGAAGGTAGTGCTTCTGGCAAACATAACCTGAGCTGGCTGGGCTGCTAAGCACACTGTCACATGTGTGATCGGTGCGAGCGTGACGCCGAGTAAAGGTCCTCTGCCAAGTACTCCATCATTTTAACAAACACATCCTCATTAGCACAGGAGCTGGAAAACAAACATTAAGTGAAGTCCCCCGATGACAGTAATGAAGAAATATTTCTAATGAACAAATGTCCCCCATCTGCCTGCTGTGAGGGGTGACAGCTGGGGAGGAGCCCACTGTGTGTGTGTGTGTGTGTGTGTGTGTGTGGGTGTGGGTGTGTGTGTGTGTGTGTGTGTGTGTGTGTGTGTGTGTGTGTGTGTGTGTGTGTGTGTGTGTGTGTGTGTGTGTGTGCACTCCTGTGTGATAAATGTGCTCCTCTAATCAGCCAGAGATGGGAACGACAGGATGCTAGCAGACAAGAGTTGACAACAAGTACGCCGAACTGGAGTTTCTAAAACACTCACACACACACACAAGGTCAGGCCGTTTTGCTTATTGAACCTTTCCATTCCCAAGTCTCAAATGTGTGTTTATCTATGTTCCAAACAGGGCATCGGTGGACGGGAGGCCCCGATGAAAGCCACTAAACCTTGGAACAACCGCCGCTTCATTGGCACTTTTGATGTGGAGAACACGACCAAGGGCGACTCGGGCCGCTACCGCTGCATTGTCCACTCAGACAAAGGTGTTGGAGTGTCCAATTATGGTGAACTAACCATAAAACGTGAGTATGTGTCCAAAATCGCTGCCTATTGTTATTTAGTATTGTGGCAGCTTTCTCTATAAAATGATGTATATGAAACAGCGTCATTGGATGGCAAAATCTAACTTTCAGATGTTCTTGATAAAACGTAATAAGTTTGAGGCATGAACTAAACACTGAGCCTTCAGATGACCCTTTATGTTCAGGTTAATTAAAAGAAACAAAATGTTTAACCATTGTGATCTTTTCTCTCATATCCAAGTTTAATGTAGCTGCAGATGGTACGTTTATTACTCTGAGAGGCCAGCTTGTTTTGAGAAAGTCGCTGTAATTTGGGGTAACTAAGAGTTCATTTCATCTAACTCATAAAATGCTGCTGCTGGACTGAAGTGGGTAGAAACAAAACAAAAGGTTTCTGGATATGAAAAGTCCCAGGTCCAAAGGCTGGAGCGATTCCCATCCCCATGACCTTCATGGATGATAACAAAAGACAAAAGGAAAATGCAGCATGTCTTTTAGTAAAAACGTCCTCTAATGCCACTCTGAAAACACAAGCTGTTTAGGCTGATTTGTTGTCTGCATGACTTTAATACTTCTCCTGTAAAGGCTGTCCTTGAGTGAACGCAATTCCACCTAAAAAGACCAGAAAGGCAAGAGGCAGCAGGGTTTACAGTAACCTCTCGGATATTTCACTCCTGCAGTCATTTGATATGAATTTATGGAGTCGTCCGAAGCTAAATCTTGCAAGGCCCCTCTTTCCTGCAGCCCTATAGCCCGGTAATGGCCCTCTATATTTCTTCACCTCAATTTTCTCCCTGGTGCTCTCAATTGAATTTACTGCCCGGATTTTTTTTTTTATTCCTCAATTTTTTTTTGTCTCTGAGCTTTAAGTGATTGATAGGTTTAATCCTGCCCGTCCAGGATCGAGGTCTGTCAATCATGCGGGAATGGCCCAGCGCAGACACAGCAAAGCGTAAAAAGAAGATAAAGTCTCCTTGCCTGAGTGTATCAGTGGGTTTCAGTGGCGTACTCAAAGAAAATTTACTGACATACCGGAGGCTCTCGGAATCACACTTGTGCATAAACACAGCAGCTAAATCACTTACACATCCCCACTAGACAGCAGTGGTTTTGCTGATCTCTGCTCTCAATCCATTACTTGCTACATGCAAGGCAAACCTGGTCGTATGTAAAACTGTCGAGTCAGAAATATGTAAAACTCCCTCTCCTTGTTAATTCTTGTAATCCATCCCCATTTAAATTTAAATTCTACGCCAATTTCACATCTCAGTGACTTTGACTCATTCGAGGAGGATAAAAGACATTTTCCCACTCATAAGTGTCAGACATAAAATCTGATATCTCCTCTTATTGTACAAGTCATAAAACAAGCAGGAGCGAGTTGTAAATCCTTCTTAAATGTGTGTTTCCCTGCGTCCGATACTCATTTTTGGAGGGGTGACCGTGGAAGCAACTCTGTGGATTATGACCCCCGCTGCAGTCACACATCCCCGCCTCTTGGTACCATTCGCTGCCTTTTCCTTCAACAGAACAACGTTGAATGCTTGATTATCCAGGATAATCACGTCTGCGTTCCATGCCAGCGTTCTGTCAGATTTATGCGCCCGTGTGTGCTGCATGCATTTCCAGAGCGCTGAGCAGACCGGTCCCGGTGCAGGCCCGTCTTTTTGCCCGTTCGCCTCCGTTTTGATGAGATCTCCTGCAGAGCGGCCCATGGTTTTGAAAGGAGGATAATTACTGCCCCGGCTTGGAGCCGACTCTTTTTCTCGGCCCTGGTTAGAATCACCTGGAGCCCTTACTGAGCTCAGGCGTTGTATTCTGGGCCACGCTTTGCGGCTCGAGGATGTGAAGGTTGCAGATGTGTCGGCACTAATGAGAATAGCCACCAGAAAAAAAAAAAGAAAAAAATCTCAGTTCAGTTAGGCCAGCCCTTCATTTTCCTGCGACCACCTCTTCTTATATCAGGTGGCAGATCAATTCTTTACCATCCCAATTAGGAAAGTGTGCAACATAATGAGGATGTTTTGCAACTTAACAAGAGAGGCTCAGAGTGTGTAACGGGAAAAACATAGGCGGATTCATCAACAGTGCATTCTAACTCATTCAACAACACATCTGAGTGGCAACTCTTGTTATTCCTCTCCAGTTAGTAGAAAGCAAATTTAGATTGGAGGTTTGCACGTTCGAGTGTTTGAAGTATGTGCAGCTCTCAGAAGATTAGTTGATTAATCAGCTTATAACAGACAATCCATAAATCCCACATGAAAAAAGAATTGTTTTTTTTTTCTCTGCATGTATCAAAGCTGTTGGCACCGCTACTGTTATTCATTTTTAGTCCTCTGTTTTATCAAGTGGACAGTATTCACATATGCATTCAAACTGCGCATCAATCGTACTGAGACCTAGATTTTCAGCTGAACCAGAGTTCGTTTTCTTGATTTGCATCAGTTTGATTGCGCTCTTGCACCTTCCCACATAAACCGGACTTTCAAAGCAAATGAACTGGAGTGGATTAAGGTGGACCAAACAGGTCCACTGGTGTGAATGCACATTTTGCTAGGGTAATGCATCACAATACTGTATAAATAAACTATAAACTCTCGGGGTGTTCTGGTCAGAGGTTGGCAAAATACCTAAAAATTATACTCAAGTAAGAGTAACACTACTTTAACATATTTTTACTCAAGTAAAAGTAAAATGTAGCTGTCCAAGAAATTACTCAGGACTAAAAAGTATTTAGTAAAAAGTCTACTCAAGTACTGAGTAATTGATTTAATTAAGTCATATTTTTCTAGTTACTCTTGTAAATCATTGAATTGGTGAATATTACAAATATAGATAATAATAAAATAATGGCAGTTATTGTCAGTTTAAGTTGACGTCGGGTTTTTTGTGGGTCCATGTTGATGTCAGGGAGTGAGAATCTGCTCTGCCAAGACGCAGCTGTCGCCAGGCCGTTTGCCCGTCTGGTCAAAATCATGACAGCAGCTGCTCTCAGACCATTGGGCACGTTCACCGCTGTCATCTGTGCACCGTCAACCACTTCCAGCGAGCGACTAGCTGGCTCCGAAGACCTTTCAGGGGCCCTGCTGCATGAAGCTCGAGCATTAGGAAGCGAGTTGCTAATGAAGCCTTCCAGAACTTGAGTGTTTCTCACTCTTGTAATCTGTTATTTGAGGCGCATCTGCTATGGCTGAACAGAGGATTAGTGCGCCTACAGGAATTATTTCATCAAAGTGAGAAGCTGTGGCTTTTGTGGATCAATATCTTCTTGTGGTTGCTACTGGACTAGGTCACTCTAACCCATGAATGTGGTTTGGTTTAAATTTATTCGGTGTAGCTCTGTCTGAGTGTTCATTGTAACTGTCCTATTTAAATGTGAACTTTTGTCCTTATCCGAAGTGCTTTACAGTGTTTTATATCTACTCCATAAGGTACTAAGCCTACATGACTTCAACGAAATTAACAAAGGACTCTAGTTTTTGTAGAAAATGGATCTCTAAAGTATTGATCCAAATATGGAAACTGTGTTGTGCGACTTTCTTATTTAAAAAGGATCAAATTTCCACATTTTTGTTTATTTCACTTGTCAACTGTGATCCTTGATCTTCACTGTGCTGTTTGTTCACTGATGTGCACAAACCTCCTATAAATGGGCTTTTCTTAGCTTGGCCATGATCGTGTCATTATTATTTTGCTGCTGAAGGCAATTGCAAAATTGTTAAAAGGGCTGAATTCAAATAAAATAATACACATCCGAGTGTTTTTTGTAAAAAGTTTGGAAACTATTTTATTTCCACTTCCAAATGATGCACTACTTTGTTTTTGTCTGTCGCACAGTTTTATCTACAAGTGGATTTCTGAGGAACTGGATGTATAGTTCTTCTAAATCAGTTCAGTAATTTCTCTATAAACCAGTCATGACTGAGTCAGCAGCAAAATACTTTGGCCATTTGGTCTCCTGCATCATAAGATGCTTTGCTTTCAGGAGTATGATGGCAAATGTTCCAGTAAAATCTGCCAAGTGAGTCATCGCACTTGCTTACTTGATCTAGGAATATGTTGTTTTCCTGATGCATCTTAATTTTTCCCTGAATTATGCTCTAATATTTCTAAGTTATACTTGACCTCCATGTGACCCATTGTTTTCTGTTGCTTAAATTGAATTGAATGTTTTTCTGCCTAACTTTGTTAAACCCCTCTTAAGACGTACCAGACCATGAAAGCCCATCAGAACTAGCCAGTGTTTGAACTCAGATTTCAGGTCACTGTGTTGTCTTGTCTGGCTCCAACATGGAGACCGATGAGCTGCATGTAACTGCAGAAGATGACCATGGGGATTAGCTGGTTCGCTTTAGGTGATGCTTGCAGGAAACACTGAAGGCTCAGATTAGCAATCTTGACTCACAGGTCATGTGAGGTAACCATCTGCCGAAGAAGGACCTAAAATTATGGGTTTCTCATCGTATGCACAAAAACCTCAACTAATGCAGCTTTTCTGTTATTTTTTACCTTTCTGTTGTTACCAACCAGATGTACAACTGTTAGCGTTTGACAGTGCTAGGTGCTCGGGTTTCAATGAATGCCTTTTTATTGGAAACGAAGGAAGCTGAACCATTATTGCAGTAATATTGTCTCTCAGGAGATTTCATTAACATCCTTGTAAATGTTAGAGCTACTTTCTCTTACCTGGCTATAGTGTATGAAAAAGCTGAAATGCTAAAATCTTTATATCTATTCCAAGGTAGAAATAATTAGCCTGACATTTCAAGAAACCTCATTAAACTAGAAATGGCACCAGGTTTATCCAAGATTATACAAATATTGGTGACATAAAAAAGAAAAGGTCACATTCAAGGTTGTCAGGAATCTCCAACTTTTACAGAAACCAATGAATCTGTTCCTGTAAAGAACGTTTTTCTTTCAACAATCCAAATAGTCTGACTGGAGGTGAAGAGGGCCAGTAAACAGATTCCTGTATACAATTATTTTCACACTTACCTTCATTTGAAAACAGTAAAATAGACATAGTGGAAATGCTTCTCATATTGCACCACAGAGAAGTCTTCTCTTTTAATTGCATACTTCGAGACCATTGTGTGAGGATCTTTCATATTATGAGCAAAGTTTGCAAAACATGGATTCTTATACTTGTGTCTGACAATGACCCATACTGGGCATGTAATGAATATATGCTGCAAAGATATATTCACATGTTTTTTTCCATCCATAAATATTCTACAGACAAAGCTTTTTTTTTTTTTTTTTATTCTAAACTGTTGCGATCTAGAGCTTCGAGACTTGACTGAGAATCGAGGTCAAGGACCGGAGCCTCATCAGCGATTTTTATCTCATGCATACGACGTGAAAACAATCCGGCATATAAACCAGAGACTGCTGATTGTGTGTATCACGTGGAAATCTATTTTATGTATTGAGTACATTTGCTCAGTCTGGGCTATGAATGGTTTATATCATAATTGCCCATCTCAGCTGTGGCTTCATAATAATGAACACAAATAACCTGGTTGATTAAGAACAACCTGAGTTGATCAAGTCTTAAATGAAAACGTAGCACGTGGTTTTCTATTAGGTTTTTACTTCTATGGGTAGGAGTGAAAAGAAAAGGTTCCAGACTGTATATAGAGCACTATAATGTAGGGAAAAGACCATTTTAACACATAGATTAATGGGCATTAGCAAAGTCATTGAAATAAACTTCAGGTTCTTCACAATAAGAGCACTTCCTGTTTAATTAATTATAAGTGGGGCATAAACAAGTGGTTAACCAGTCCTGGGATTCCTCTTTCATCATAAATACACAAATATCACTCTTGTTTACTGTCAAAAAATTTAAATAAGACCTGACTTAGACTCGCTCTTGAAAGATTTGAAATATAACTGATTTGTTTGATATTTTACCTGGATTTGTTTGTTTCTCACTTGGACTTCAGGTGAAAAACATTAATTAAGCATTTGACTTAGACATGAGTGAGACCTGTTCCCACTTACCTCAGTGCAGAAGACAATTGGTTTGACTTGTAAGTGAAACATGAATATTTATCTTTGACAGTTCTCCAGCCGTTCACCAAACGGTGAGCCTGAAGTCTTTGGGCAATAAGTCTAAGACTTTAGAGTTGGCTTGGGGTGACGGACTTGATTTGGACTTCTTCTTTAAATAGGGTCAGCACAGATGCAATGTGGTGACTAAAAGCTACATACAGGAAACCCCTCAAACATCTGCCAGTTTACAGTCTCAGGATTTAACCCAAAATGCAATAACTCTAGCTATTAGAGGATAAAGTATCCTAACGTTTTCTGCCTCTAGAAAACACATTTTGTTTTTATCTTTTTATTAAGCAAATTGGGTTTATGTTTTGTGACTTATGTGCAATTAAGTTACTTTCTTTTCCAAAAATAAATGATACTGATTTTATTTTTGATCAGGATGACTGTACTTCAGTAAGGACTGAAAAATGCATATGGTTGTATTCTACTGTATTATAATAATGTGTTAGATATTAATGTATAACGTAACTCCTTTAGAAAGGTAAAAGCAAGCAAAATCCTTATCGCAAGTTAATATTTGCTACAGACTTCAGAAAAGCGATTAATTACTTTTGACTCTGTCAAAAAGACACTTGAATTTGTGTTTTCCACGCTCTCGTCAGTCCATTTAAACAGAATTACCAAATTCCCCCACAGCCGTGAGATGAGAGATTAAAGCAGCTCCTGAATTGATGGGAGAAGAAGCAAGTACAATCGTCAACTGCCGGGATCAATAAATTGCTCAATAGGAACAGAATCCACCAAGGTCTGACTGGCTTTACGCTAGTTTTTAAAGTTGCCATTTCTTTCAAAATGTTTGATTAAATGACTCTCTGCGGTGGCTGATGAGATTTTCTATTCATAAAGATGAAAATATTGATTTAGATTTGTTAAATACCTTGATTATTAAGAAAAAAGTAGAAAATATTCCTTAACTGAATGTCGATCTGGTTGTTGAAAAGAAGACATTGAATTTGTTCATCTTGTTTCCTTATCCGGCATGTTCTGTAAATGCCTATATTGTTCACAAAAAGCAGAAAATACATAACATTAGCACATTTTCCTGCCGATAAACTGAAAGTCTAATGTTGGTTAAACCTTTTCTACCCGTAGAGCCACCGGTGCCTATTGCCCCACCGCAGCTGACTGCTGTTGGAGCCACCTACCTTTGGATCCAACTGAACGCAAACTCCATCAACGGGGACGGTCCGATCATCGACAGGCAGGTGGAGTACCGCACCGTGTCGGGAACCATGTACGACCTGCAGCCCGTAGACAAGACCACGCACAAGATCGGCCACCTGGACCCAGACACCGAGTACGAGATCAGCGTTCTGCTGACCAGGCCGCTGGAGGGCGGCACCGGCGCTCCCGGACCTCCTCTGAGGGCCAGGACCAAATGTGCAGGTAAAAACATAAAATAGATTCTCTCTATTTCCATGATGAGCAGGTATGAGTTTGAAAACATTTCTCAGTCGAGGCTACTGCTAGCATGGGCTTGTTCTGAATGAAAATCAGCACTTTCTTGTTTGATTTCCAAGTTTGACTTCCAATGGTTCACTTCCTGCTAAAGAGCCCCCTGGTGGTTGAAGAAAAATCCACAGAAAAGCCACAACGGGCTACAAGCGTGGGAAAAGAATGGCGGCTCATAGTCCGAAAAATACAGTACTCTTATCTTGTCTTATGCATTTATTTCTATGTAATTTCTTAAAAACAAATCAGTGTCAAGTAATTGACTCTTATTGTCAATGGACTAATTTGTTAGTGTTTTGCTTATTGGCACCCAGATTAATGATTTGTTGTGAATTCATGTTGTGATAGAAACCATCCATTGACAGCCAATCATTACTCCAAACTTTCACCAGTTATAGAATCCAGAAATCAAAGCGAGTTTTTCAGACCCAAACTGATCAATGCAGATCCAAACTATAATATTCTCACCACCTTGCTCCGGGCTTTTTAATGTCCACATCAAGTATTTTTCTGTGCCAGTCTCTGTTTGGTTGTAGGAACATAACTAACTTCTTCTGAAACTAACAGCTGCAACCGTTTCCTGTGATGAATTTTGCAACCTCTTGGAAATTTCTTTTTGCATCACTCCGCCCTCAGGCAGAGTTTACCAAGGCAGCAGCCATAAAAAAATATTGACGAGTGACATCTATGTTTGATGGTGTTTTTCAGAAATGCCAATATGAAAGCGGAGAAGCTACAAGGTTCTGCAGGTGGCGCAACTCATAACAAGCCAGGCCTCAGTGCAGTTTAGTACGTGCACCTGTGTTGAAATGTGCTTTACTCACTCAAATTAGAGAAGACCCTCATTACAGATGTTCAATTGATATCTGCTCTATATTTGAGTTATTGAAGTGTGAAATTAACAAAAGCTGCATATCTGGTGTCTAATTTAATTAATTATTTTCTGCATGAAGTGAAACCTTCTTATTCATCTCAGTTTATTTTGGTTTTTGCAGCAGGTCATGATGCTGCATGTTTTCTCATGTAGTTTGTCTACATGAGAAAACATGCAAAGAAAACATGCAATTTCACACTGGACAGGCCCAGTGTGAAATTTAAAGTCCTACGACCTACAGAGTTGGACCTCAGAGTTTTTTCTTTATTTTATGTCCTTTTCTCTATGACTATCCAGATTTGTTTTTTTTTTTTGTTCTCTTTCAAAGGGTTAGGAGGAGGAAAATGGGATCTGGATCTCATTCGGTTTTACCTGATTAAATAAAAGAAATAACACAAATAACTAAATTTATTAAAAAAAACTCCAAAAAAGCACATCCAACGACAAAACTCCATTCCAAGATGCTGAGCCAGGTGTTGTTCTTCCCTCCAAGCACCATCTGCTATTTGAAATCCTCATGAAGCAACACAGAATTATATCATGATCATGTATGAAGCAAATTGGCAACTCAGATTTTGCATCACCGTGTTGCTGCTGTGCTGTGGGGAGTCAAACTCAAACATGTGCGAAGATGTGTGATGGTTTTGAACCAGATGCCCTTCTCACAACATTAACCAGCTAAATTACCCTGCTGGACTCGGATGCCGACTTGTGAGACAAAACAAACAGAGGATCAGCAATTTCCTTCACCTAATACTGTTTGGTGTCTAGAGAAATGCTGATGAGAAGGATAATTTTCTCTCCTCATACCCTCCTTCCCACTGTGAAGGTCATGAGCTCATATATTTTTAGTTTGGTTGATAGCAATGAATGAAGCTACCTGCGCTGCCCTCTGAGCTGGGCCGCCGCGTCGCTGGGGGTCCTGCCCCTGCTACCCTGCCGGTCACAGTCGGGGAGATTGATGGCCCTGCCTCCTGAAGTGTGTTTGAGGAAGCGGCTCTTGATTTTGTCCGGGTCTCTGCCGGTCTGTGCCTCTGACAGGCCGGGCCTCAGCGGCGCTCCTAATTGAACGGTTAAGACTCGGCAGGCTGTGTGATACATCACCGTTGATGTGGACAGGCCCAGAGACTCGCTTCCCCCCGCCACTTTTTCTCCCTGTGCTGCTGTCTGCGGGCGCTAATGAAAATCCGTGGCTACTTTAGAGCGCCGTCTCCCACATAATTATTCATAGTGGCGCTTTGGTCACTTCGCAATATGAGCAATGTTTCTGATGACAAAGGATGTTTTAATTCAATCTTCTGCAAAATGGGGAATGTATAATGCAAGGACGCCTCCGACTCTATTCAGAGGCAGGAGGGAAAGAAAGGGGTACCCTTGAAAGGTTTTCTTTCCCATGCAGCTCTTCCATTACTGTGGCAGTGAGCAACAAAGAATGTTATATCCAAGGCTCTGTGATTGCCTCGGGGGTTATTTGTGACTTTCAAGGGTTTGCAGAATGATTCCAGCATTTTATTTTGCTTATCTGCATGTCTTTTGTCTGTTCATATTTAAATTTATCAGCCTAGCACATCTCATTTTCACCATGTACTGCTTCACTGACCAATGATTTTTTTTGTGCTAGGAGCAGATTTTTGCGTGCCTCCACCTCCAGCCTCCTTTCATGTGAAACTGAGAAGTTGTTTACCATTTGAGAGTCCTTGATAACTCTGTAAGTGTTGCTTGAAGGAAGACAGTTTTATCAGGTTGTGCCCCAGGATCACAGCGTGGTGCTCTGAATTTCAGCAACCTTATTGCCAGAGCATCTCACATAAAGAGATCATTTCCAACCCACACAGGGAAGACGGATAACCATACCTTAAACAGCCGCGGTTCTGAAGCTGCAGTTGAGATCTGTGTATAGTAACTTTGAAATCGCAGGCTTCAGCGTAATTTATATGAGTTCTACATGATATATTTTCTTCAAATAGAATATTTCAAAATAAATTGATTAACTTTTGTTTTGAGGACAAAATGCACCGGCTCAATTTGAAAAATGCATGGTATTGCTAGCATGTTTAGCTAGCAGAGGTTCACCTTAGCTACTGCGCTATCATCACCCAATCAACTAATTGCATATGGGTCATATAAATTGTTTAATAAAACATATTGTTGTGCTAACAGCATGTTTTATTCTGTTGTTGCAAATATGCTAATGATGGGAAAGACTACATTGCTCATCATCTTGTTACATCATTCCAAAAGTAAAGCATGTGGTGGTGGCACCATCATGCTGTGGGGAATGTTGTACTTTGTGGCACAGGGAAGCTGGGTAGAGTTAGTGGAAAGAAGGATGAAAGTCAAAACCTCATAGGGACTGCAGAAGAACTGAAGTTCACCTCTGAAGAATTCAATGATCCTAAACATACATCCAGAAATATGCAGTGCTTTATTTGAAATTATATTTATGTGCTTGAAAGGTCAAGTCAAAGTTCTGACCAAAATCCAATTGAGATGTGTGAAAATATCTAAAAATAAATCTTCAGTAAAAGATGATTCTGCAAAGTATTTAGTGAGTAATTTCATTGGGAATGAGCCAAACCTTTTATTATTTACCTTCCACTACCTTAATTATGCAGTCCATAATGTTTATCTCGACAAAATACATCAAAGTTTGTTGCTGTAACGTGACTGGTTTGCACATGCTCTGTTGTTTTCCACACAGAACCTATTACGATGCTGAGCGATCATTTGCACTGCTAGAAGAACAGCCTGTCACAGTCTGTCCTATGTCTCATCCTCAACCTTTTGGCCTCTGCCTTCCCGTTGGCACTGGTGTGCTTAAAAAATGGCAATACGCGATGTCCATACTGGGTCCAAACACCTGCTCAGACTCCAACCCCGGCCAAATGCACATCTCCATCTATAAGTTCTCTCCATCTGTGCCCCTGGCAACTCGTGGGAGTAGTCTCATCTGTTTGTTTTCACTTTGCCACTCTGCTGCACTGAGTGCTATTAAACACAGGGGAATCAGCATTAATCAGGGATCATCTCTCTGTTAAACACTTATGTATGACAGTGGAGAATGGGGAGGAGCTGCACAATTTCCGAGGTTAGTTATTTACATTTTATTTTCCTGGTTAATTAGTGATAGCTGCTGTGATTCGAATGAGAATGAATGACTGAAGAACGAATTTTCCAAGAGTGTTTATTTTGGAGAGAATGAGCTGCATTGAAAGAATAACAAAAGCTTGTCCTCTACATGTCATTATCATTCATGGAGGTTTTTATTTTGGACTACTTTTATTACCTCTGCCTTGACCCATGCAGCATGTGAATCTCATTGAAACCTCATTGTTACATGAGTTATGGTTTTAATAGGAGTTATATGAGCTGTGCAGTTAAATGCATCCTAGTTATATTTCTGTGATTTTTACCTACTTGCAGATTTTTGTTTGATATTTTTATTTGATTTTGTCATTAAAGTAGAGAATATTAGACTAAATAGAAAATCCAGTTTTCAATTTATGATTTTATTCATGAACTAAAAACATTTTTAAAACCTCTTTGGCCATTCGTGGAAATAATAAGCGATCCCTTTCCTAATTGGGTTCACCACATTTTTGAAAATCTTGGTTAAATTTGTCAGAATATCCCGTCACTGTTGAAGAATCATGAAATCACTTGAATAGTCCATTTCTGACAGCATAAAGTAGAGTAAATGACCTCAAAAAGCAAAATATCACAAAGTATTCAACATGCATCAGTCTAAACTCCAGCAAAAAATAGTGAGAGTACTGGAATATTCCCATAAGTCAGCAGCCTACCAACATTACTACAAGACTACATCAACATTTCACAAAAGAACCCAGAAGGACAGCTAAATATCTGCAGGCCTCTGTTTTTGTACTCAGCTAAGTACAGGAGTTTAAAACCTCTGTTGACCCAAAACAACACAAATGTGTGTCTCACAGATGTCAAAGAAGCCCTAAGAGTCTTGTTACACCAAATGTAAAACTAACAGAATTTCACTCTAATTTCACTGTGATTGATTAAACTGGATCATCAACTCTTCTCTCTTGTGTAAAAAAATAATCCTGAAGATGAATTTCTGGCCATCAGATGTGATGTTAGCCTGAAGTGAACTTGGGATATGAAGCAGGACAAAATGATTCACAGCAGACAAGAGTCCTCCACTGAAGGCTATAAAAGCAAAGAGTAGACATACATCTTGTTGATTTGCTGTGTCTGAAATCAAATAATTCTGAGAAGAAAAGTGGGACAAATGGTTGATAGCTAGCACTTCCTGCACTAGCTGCCACAAGTAGCTTTTAGATTTAGAGGACAACTACGTTTCCCATAACGCCAACTTGGTTTTGATAGCCTTTTACCTTAATACATAAAATCCTCATTTGAAAATTGCACTTTTTATTTACCCAGATAATCTCCGTTTAATATTGAAACTTCTTTGATATCTTAACAAACTTGCTTTCCACCAAAAAAAGTAGAACCAGAAGAAAACTGTAAAAGTGCAAACGCCTTTCGACTGTAGACACACCAATAAAACAGATTTTCTATTTAACACCTTAAAACACTAAAAAAATTCTTGCCTGCCAGAAAGACTCATTTGCATTGATGCTGTTCCTATTTCACATTGTTCGACTGCCAAAGAGGTCTTTTAAAAGTGCAGTCTACAGAAAAAAAATAACCTCTTTTCAATATATACTTAATATGTCAAGAACCCATTTGAAAGCGTAGAAGATTAAATGACTTGACGTGAGAACAGTTAGAGCTCTGCACCAGGTTATATAAAGCAGCTGCAAGTGTTCACCTCACATCTCATTCACATCTCAACAATTTGTCGTTTGTGGCAAATTCATGGATTAAGTTTAACCTTTGTTGAACACCGAAGCTCCGCCGGTCAAACTGAATGGTGTAACTCTTATTTCTTTTCTCTTTTTTTTCAAGATAAGTCATTGATTGCGTTGATATCTCATATCTAACTTGATGAGGTTGCAGTTTCCAGCCAAAGTTCACCTTATTCAGAGGTAACTCTGAAAACCTTAAGTTATCTTCCTAAGCAACTAACCTTGTTTTGTAGAGCCTATTCATTAGGTGACCGTTTCTGTATAATAGAGAGAATCTATTTTATGAATAAGATAAAAATGATATCGTTGATGCAGAATGGGCTCCATTAAGTTCAAGGACTTAGATATCATCTCTATAAATTTTCAGTCAAGGTAAAAAATAATAATAGTAATAAAAAACCCCCACAAATGGTCCATTCATCTTATATTCCACCTCTGGTATTATTCTACTGTGATGTACCTTGATGATAAATAAAGGTGTTTCGAGGATTCTCAACTAAATCTGCCTCCTGACGAAATGATGTATTAAAAAAACTCTTGGCCATGCCTAAATCACCAAAATGGTCTTCTTATGACCAAAAAGAGTAGTGACTTTAGCACCGGCTTACAAAAAACTTTTTTTTTTAAATATATTTTGCACTGCTCAATACAAAAATGACATCCATTTTTCTCAATCAGGTCAGGTTCTTATTCTAGAGAAATCCAATCTTCTGACTAAATTGATTACATTTTTGAGACATTATCAATTAATTTCCATTAATATTTCTCATCTACTGTAAAAAAGAAACTCCTTACAACCTTTCAAACTTGGTGTCATGTTCTTTACTTAAATCTCCTGAGTACCAGGAAGAGTTAGAATCAATTTTATGAAGTAAAGGTAGAAATGCAAAGCGATGGTCTTTCCCTGAACGCTTCCAGTTCAGTTCACTCTTTATGTTTACTGGGCTGTACAATATCTACAATAGCACTCACGAGTCTGCATGTCCACTCAGCTTGTGTTCAAGATCCTAATATCCTGCAACTCAGATCAACTCACCTCCAAACAAAAGAGAAGAATTTCCCAGCAGGAAGCGACATTTCTGAACAAAACCTTGACTTTCTGTTCTTCATCTTGACTTTTGAAGCTTTTGCACATCTGAAGTGCTGGTTTCCTTGACATCTAATTTTATGATGGTAACTCATTTGTAAATGAGGTGACCGAGTACACATATTTCTCTGGCTGTACGGGGAAAAGTAATTGTTTTCCTGGCGTGCGCTTCATTAACACTGTTTATGCCTTCAGCGTTGAACGAAAAGCCACTTCACCTTACCATCTCAGATAACACTGGTCTGTCATTCACAATAGCTGCTCGTCATGTGACCAGTGGGGTTTTAAAAATTGCCTGTTGCAAGGTGAATGAGAAGCCTTGGATTGAGCCCCATTGAATTTGTGTTCTTTTGTCAGTCAGAGAAAACAAGGTAGATTGAGTTTGTGGCGTGCAGGAAGGTTATAGAGGACCACAATAAAAGTCTTTTTATCACAGCCAGACCAAAGTAGAATGGTGAATTGTGTTCTATGATATTGGCTCGGCAGAAGACAAATTGTGTTCTTCTCAAGGACATGGCTTCAAACGACTGCTGTTGAAAAGAATCGAAAAGGCGACGGTGAGAAACTCTGCATTTATAGTGGTTTCATTATAATTATTTTCCTCACCTTCATCACTCCATCTATATATTCCCCAAACGGAAAAGAAGTGAGACTTTGAGAACATATAAACTGCTATGATGCTCTGGTGACATCCACATAAACTTTTTGTTTTATTATTCAAGAGCCACTTTTTCAGCTCCTCATAAGCAATTACCATTGAGCTTGTTGGTAATGTCAACCCTTGAGCTTCAATTGGGTAATAAACAACTGCTTTGCTCCATCCTTTTTCCATATGTTTTTAAAATTTGAACTGAAATTCATCTCCAGGTCTTTAAGCGATTTCTATTCTCTGTGTTTAATTATTCATGGCCTTTCTGCTGTAATTTTTGTCACAGATTTTCTTCATCCTTTTGCTGAATTATAGATGTCCAATTCCCTTTCCCAGGCATCCAACAAGCACTCATTCAGTCTGGTTGAATAACTCCAGCTCTTGAACATTTTCTTGTCTACTTCTCGATAAAAGGACATGACTGTTGGAAAAAATGGTAGGATTTATTCCCCCCACCTAGATGGCACGATCTCGGATCTCATATATCCTCCGAGTAGGAGGCTCGGGAAATGCAGCAACCATTTCACAAAGTCAAGAGCCTTGCTTTGATTTACACTGTGGGTAACACCCCAAGTTGAGTATGACACACAGAGGTTTTTGCCGACAAATGATAACGGCGCACGAGCCATCTGCGACGTGCTGAAGTTGAAGAATCACCTCGGTAACCTCCTGCTGCTCCTGTTGAGATTGTGTCGCCATCTGTAAATGAGGAGTTGTGCTCTTCCTGTTGAAAGCTCAGAACGACAGCCCATTTCCCTCAGGAAGCTTAACACAAAACAAAAAAAGGCCAGGTCTGCATGTACAGATGGGTGTGTGGTCATGTTTTATGACAGATTGTGAAACAGAACAAGGCATATTCTACCTGTCCCGCTGACCCCAGTCACCGCATGGCATATCGGCGGAAGCCAAATGCACGATTGATTTCACCAGCTCCTCCACTTTTCCCTTCCCTTCAACACCCTGTTCAATTCTTCTCCTTTGTTCTCAGAATCCATAATCTCAATTCCCCTTTAAAGACACCCGGTTGGTTTATTTGTATTCTCATAACTGGACAGAGGTGGAAAGGATTTGAAATAGACTTTTTTAACCATTCAACATGACAAGCCTTTTGTTGCATGAATAACCTAGGCTGCTGTTGAAAACTCAACCAATATTACATGGTGTGCTTAACACCTGCACACTGCAGCACAGATCTTATATTGTATGCGACAGAATGAATGAGATTCTCAGTCATCTTAACTAATATTTCATTGCCTGATATTGCAAAACATAGCATTTATCCCAACTCAAATATTTTCTGAGTTAGAGTACCTTAGGAAAGGGCAGAAGATGATGCCAGGTCCTCATCTAAAAATCTATTAAAATTATTAGTTAATTACTTTTGCCTTATTTCAACTGTACTAATATATTTACAGTAGAAACTAGCCCCAAAAATACTTGGTAAAATTTTGTGTTTTTGTGTGGTTTTGTAAATTATTAAATCTTGTTGCTAAAACGCATTGCAGCTTCTGTATCCTATCCTGACCACATATGGCCTTCTGATCTGACAAATATAGCGAAAAGTAATGTAGAAAAATTGTCAAATTAGATGCATTGGGACTTTTATAAGCACTGATGTAGAATGACTCAAGGATATCTTCATGCATCACCTTAGCTGGTGGAGCACAGCTTGTTTTCTCTCACACACTTTAACCCTCCATTTCTATTCAGCTCTGTGAGAAGGAAGACATTCACCCATTCATCTCCACCTCCTACAGCTTCAGGGGGTTCATCAGACGCGGTGGCAGCTGAGCCAGGTCCAGTGCCAGCGCTCGTTCTGTGGTTTCAATTTCATCCAGGGCTCTGCCGGCCCCTCTGCCCCTTATCCTCACCCATCCCGGCAGCCTCATTCATCACAAGGCCTATAAAGAAAGGACTTGATGGAGTGAGGAGCAACCTCCACCATTCAATAAATCCTTGTGATTATCCACGCCTCCAAGGTGTATGTGTGTCACAAGTGCAGGCATTTGTCTCTGACTGTATTATAGGTGCAGAGGTAAATGTTGGAACACATGAGGTCCTATCCATTGGCTTTTAAGGTCGTCCTTTATGAGGTGTTCATGCTGTAACCCCAAAGCCTCGTTTCATTTGATACATGTGAAGACAGCTAAAATATTACTTTTATTTGTCTTTGCTTGAAACCTTCTGCCCTTTATGGCTCTTTTGTATATTTTCCCAGTCATTTAAAAAATGTTTGCAAAGGCTTAAGGAGCATTTTTCTGTCTCAAGGACCTGAGATTGATCAAATTGTCTAAGAATAAAATTTAGGGCCCAACCAATAATTTCCAGTTGGAAGCAGCACAATAACAGAGTAGACAAATATTTGACAAATAAAGATCTCTAAAATTTTTTGAAAATAATCTTTTTCTTTTCCAGTTTGAATTAAAACTTGCATTAAAAGTGTCAACTTTGCATTAAAAGTGTCATTATTCAGGAAGACTTCATGTTCATAATTGGTGTTATATGATGTTCATGACAGTAAAACATGTCAGGCTTATGCAAAACCCTTTAAATACAATGTTTTGAGTTAGTGATATATATTTTAACTAAATGTCTGCAGGCTGGTTAGGTATCAGACTTTATTATTATTTAGTGAAACTTAAGTCTGTTATCACAAGTCCTTGAAATTTTTATATACGGTACTTTGTGGTTTCTGACCTCATTGTATTGAGTAGATTGTATCACCTTGTATTTCTGGGGCCAAAAAGAATAACATTTTAAACTGCAAGAAATGACTTACTGATTCACATTGATATTATCGCCACACTCAGTCAGTGACTGTATTGAACCGTGGCGATTTGATGACAGAAATGTAATGTGTGTCTGTTTGTTGACACTTTTGAACTTTGGGTACCTATATGGATATTAAATAAAAATAGTTTAAGAATGGCACTTTGAGGTACTCCGAATGTGATCTTTGTTTATAAAGACAAACGAGTATTAAAACTGATATATAACTTATCTTTACCACCTTTAACCAGGAATGTCAATTTAGTTTATTTTTCTAGCGCCAATTCACAACAAATGTCATCTCCATGCACTTTACAAAACAATCAACCTCTAATTGAGATACAGCACCTGAAAAAATGCTGCAAAGCAATTCTACATAAATACATTCATGCAATTTTAACAGAAATACTCACTTAGATTGCTATGTACGATAAAATTTAGAAACGTCTAAATCTGAGCCATAACTTTACCAATATGCATCGTGTTCAAGACATTGTCTAGGAATGAAAACTAAAAGTGGCATTGCCTGTATCTTTGACAGCAGTGCACAGCTTTGTTTTAGTGATCGCCTTAGGGAAAAGTGTTGCATTCACATTTCTTTCACTTTCCTCTTTTCAAATCATCACTTAAAATTTGCATCAATGGGAAATGAAACCACTGACTCTCTCTATTTCACACACCCAACCACTTCCATGTCAGTCCTGTCCCTCTTCGTTCTTCGCCTCCAGAGGTTTGCATAGACAAGCACTCTGGGAGGTTGATGGAGCTTTGATTGTCAGTTATCAAGAGCTATCATTATTGGCCGCTTTTCTGGGATATGGAAATGATTTCCTAAGTGTGAAACCCATGTCATTACCTCAGTTGTCCGCAGCAACATCACTTTAGATGTAATAGAAAGAGGCAAACAAATGCGCTCGCCTGCCAAGCCCGCCCAGCTCAAACAGAAACACAAAGCAAAGAGAGAGAAAGGTGAAGGCAATCAGAAACTGGAACACTTAACACGAAAACATTTTTCAAACTACATTTTAATCTCCAATATCATCTTTATTATTTCTGGTCTATCTTCAACAGCTGTGTGTATGAGTAAGAACCTCAGCTGACATCTCTGTGTGAGCAATCTGACCATCCTGTGAAAGTAAAAGCATTTCTCTTTTTTTTTTTTTTCTTCAAATAACAAGCAGTCCCTCCTCCTCCTCCTCCTCAACCTGAGCACCATTTCATCTTGATGAGATGGCAACTAGGCTCTGGAGTCGCATTGACTTGCTTGGGGTTTCTAATCATTGTCGTCTTTTCTTCCCCTCCTCCCGGGTCTGTTTCCTGAGCCGGGGAATGGAAGCCCACGCCGGCACCAGGCTTTTCTGCTCCCAATCGATGCGGATCTGATAAAGATCCTGGCTTTCCAAACGACTCGCACGCAGCAACGCCTGAGGAAGATCTGATAAGTGATTCTCTCCTCTGAATGTACGGCTGGAAAGATGCTGAGGAAACCAGACGTGCGCTGCTAAGCACGCATATGGAAACTCTTTCGCTCCTATAAGGCTGTAAACACACTGGGAAAACACACATTGCTCCCCTTACACTCACACACTTGTCTGGCAGTAAAGTGGCTGTGCTCCAGACATGCCCAATTTGTTTCCTTTCATCCAGGACTAATGTCTTGCTCTACCCAGGGGCTAAGTGCCCCATTTGAAGCCCCTACTAGGACAGGCGGTTGCAACACGTGGTTATTTGTTGTTTTGTTTTATATTTTATGAAACCACATCATCTCTGCTGCTGGGGAAAGCAAGGGAACAATCAAATTAGCAGCGGACAATAACATGCTGATAATTTCTAGAAGCATTTTTTTAAATGTCATACTGAAATGACGAATGGAAGAAAAAAATCACTAATAGTCCTATGTAAATGTCATATTCAAATTATTCAATTACATCTGCAAGTGTGGGCCAGGTGATAATTTGACCGCTGCTTGGAATACCAATCTGGCTCTCGCCGGAGCTCCGGCGTAAGATAGACCCCAGTAATTTCCTGCTCCAAGGGATGCTTTCACAGTCATTATTATAAGTCTATTCCACTGGAAATATCTGCCATACTGGAGAGATATTAGAGTCATATTTTCAGTACTTTCACCCCAATGTCGCCTTCAGTGTGAGATATCTTGAGAGAATTGGTTAAAAAACAACTGGTGTGGGTTTTCAGTGATGGCTCTGTTATTCTCTGTTGTGATTTCTGTCTGTGAGTTTCCCTTACTAAAGCCTCTTACTCCTCAGTTAATAGAACTAAACTAGCAGTCACAGTGGTCTGGGGTAATAGGCTCATCTCATCAGTTGTCATTCACGGGGTTATGGGGCTATTAGAAAATAGCTGCATTTTTGCACAAAAGCGATTTAAAAAGGATGCGAGCCACTTTAGAGTGACACATTCATTTCAGATTAAGGAGGGCAGAAAGAAGGGGAGGGGAGTTGTTTTTCCACAGTTTTTTTTTTTTTATTTTATTTTTTTTATTTAACCATGACCCTTCTCCGAAGCAGCCGGGGCACCTTGTTGTTCACGCAAACAGATGATGTCATTCTGAGTCACGGGTTGCACGTTGTGTTCGGGCACCCGGTGCAGGTCCTCACATTTTTACTGCCTCCCTCAGACAGCTGGCATTTGCACTACAGGGAGCCACAAGGGCAACCAACAATTAACCAACAATTTCTCCACAAAAACTCCAGACAAAGACTGTTGAATAATCATAAAAGTAGCTTGAAGAATGGGCAGACATACTTTCAGGACCTGCTTCACTTGTGCATGTAAGGATGAGAGGAAATACCTAATGTTCCAGAAACTAATAAAAATTCAAATTTATATAACGTCTTTCTTCTTATTCTTTGTTTGACAAGCACTAGCTCCCTCCATGATTATATTTTGCAGAAGTGCTTTCCATTCTGGCATCTCTCCATGGGCCAGAATTGCAGTTCAGTGGACGAAATCTGTGGATGTTCCACGATGATGGAAGTGTGACATTCTTCCTGAACGCTCCAGGATTGGACTCTCCCAGTCAGCCGCTTGTGCACGTCTGCTTGAGGTTCACACTTTGGCGCGTTTGTCACTTTGAGAGCATCTGGTTTAATTTGATTTCTGAGCTTGGCCACCCTGCAATTCTCTGTGCTTTTAGTGTAACCGTTGCCTACTGGGTGCAGCCAACAGATAGTTCCACAAATAAAAGGGTTTAAACTTCTATTTTCTGCATGGCTTTGCCCAGCATTGCAATCAACTCAAAGAGGCCTCTTTGCTTGTTGCCAGTTTAATGGCAAAATCTCTTCATATTGCAGTATGATTAAATGGGAATGATTACATTCATTGGCACAGTTTACGATTTGTGACTGACCAGCTTTGTGCATCTTTTTGCCAAACCCTCTTTGAAAAGTAGCTCCAGCAGTTAGACTGAGAGCATCTCTGAGTATCAATTTTCAAGCCTTACCACATCTGGTTCTCAATAGGACTCAGGTTTGCAACTTGGCCAGGCCGTTCTAGCTCTTCAAAATGTGTGCTCTAAATCATTCCAACATCATTTTCGCTGCTTGTTTAAGTTTGTTTTCTCACTGAAAGGCAACCAACCCAAATCTCAAGCCTTAACCAAACTCTTAACAAGTTTTGTCCCAAAACTCCCCTGTATTTATTTGGCGTCACCCTTCTTCCCTTGGACTCAGACCAGTTTAACTGCACTTGCTGCTTAAAAGCATTCCCATACCATGATCCTACCACCACCATGCATCACCACTCGGTTGCCTCTCTGACTTTTGCTCAATTTAGCTTTAAGGTAAAATTGTTCAATGAATTGCCGTTGCAAAATCAGTGTGTGACGCATCGCAATCGCTAATTATGACTTTGATAAAGTATTTGTTGGAATATAATATTTTATGATTTTCATATAAGTACATTTGGTATTAACTTATTTCCCACACCACATGCGTTTCTGCAGTGAACGAGGTGCTAAAAGAGCCAGAAGTCGTTGGGACATTATAAAATTATTAAAATTAAGCAATTAAATATTTTCTTGGAATCATGCAACCCTTGTCTAAGATTTTGACATATAGATTTATTTCCTTATCCAGAAAATGAATTGAAAATGTGAGATGTTCAAAGTTTGGGATATCATTTCATAACCTAACCCTGCTTTTAACTTTTTCACATCTTTATTTCTTCTGAGGACTCTGAGACCTGCTGGATTTATAAAGAGATTAACATATGTACTGTACAGGCTGACTCTTCTATTTCTGGAAGCACTTGGCTGTACTGGTCTGTATTTATATTAGATTTAAAATGGCTGATTACATACTCACACTACTCTATTTAAAGTTATGCACTGCTTAGTGTTAGTCTATTACATAAAATCCCAATGAGATGCATTGAAGTTTGTGGTGATGTGACAAAATTTGCAAAGGTTTAAGGGCTATAAAAACTGCTTTAAATGCCACAGCTAAAGTTCACATTTACAACTTGATTATTAATTGGAACTTAATGTCAACATTTTATCCATAAATAAAACTCTAAAGTAAAAATTTTCTTCGTTTTGTTGCACTTTTTGCTGATCTATATGAGCATTTCTTGTAGTGTTGCTTTAGGGAAGATGCTTTTCATCCACTTCCTCGCCGTATGCTCCGTTCTCTGTAACGCTGCATGTTCAGATCTCTTCCAGATCCGTCTTTAACAGCGTTTCCTTCCCCTCTAATTTCATCTGCTCTATAAAAGCACAAGAGATATCACGTCTTCTCCTTGTGAAAGCTACAAGTGTTCAATCTTTAATTCAATGAGGAGCTCTCGTCTTTCCCACTTGCACTTTCAGTTGAAAGGCTTCGTTCGTCGGGACTTTTCCTCAACTGGGCTCTCAGTTGATACAGGTGCTTTCAGAAAATGAAGCCTTTTGCAGGAACAGATGAAGCTGTCTATCTTGTTTGCAGATTACCGCTCGCATTTAAAGCCCCTGTAGAGATGAGGAGCAGGCTGGAGCTTGAGTCCGGTCTAGTCTACTCCCCAATCCTCAAAACTCACCTCCAGAATGTTAAACATGGCTGCCGTGGGTGCCTCTGAATCGCTGGACTGTGTCTCCAGGGGGAACGGGGAAATTGAGCCCTGGCTCTTCCTAATAGGTGGTAAAGTGTTAAGTTCCAGAGAAATGGACTGCAAATTTAACCTGGAATGGAAATTGATCCCATTACCTAGTGCTTGGACTGCTGGGAGACGTAGCGGGGGGCGGGAATGAGATGATAACTGATCACAGAATGGAAAGAAAAGAGAGATGGAGGAGAAGGAAGGAAGAGAAAATGGAAAAGCCATAGAGAAAAGGCAAGGAGACATGGAGCGTATGTGATTAGAGGTGATAGGATGGCAGCAGGTGTTGTCTCCTGCCTGGACTGACAGGCTGGCTGACTCTGTATCAGTGTGGTGCTAATAGCTGACCGCCACTGGCCCAGATGGAAAATAGAATGGAAAAGGCAAAAGGAGCAGGCAGCCAGCAGGCTCTGAAGGGATGATACACCTCCTGCTGGGGGTTTCCACCAACAGATCTGTGGCGTCTTGGTGAGTGGCGCTTCTGTGAGACCAAGTTAGCAACGGTGATGGGATTTGGCGACACTCAGGATTTCCAGAAATGCAACGACTTTGAAAGTTAATAACATTGCAGGAGGATTTGAATCACAAACAGATTAAATGTAGTATGTTTAATATGAATAAAAGCTCTTTTCTTGGTTAATATCTTACTCCTGCTTTATTCCTCAGATACATCCTGCCCTGTCTTTAAGTTCCTATTATCAATCATCATGGTGCATTCTCACAGTACTTTCTTTCTCCCTTCTCCCCAGAACCCATGCACGGCCCGCGGCGCCTGGAGGTTGTGGACATCCAGTCCAGACAGGTGACCATCCGCTGGGAACCGTTGGGCTACAACGTGACCCGCTGCCACAGCTACAACCTGACCGTCCAGTACCGCTCCAGAGTGGCCGGCAAGGAGGAGACCAGGGAGGAGGTGTGCTATGAAGCCCAGAGCCGTGACCCACAGCACACCATCCACAACCTGACGCCCTTCACCAACCTCAGCGTCAAGCTGGTGCTGCACAACCCAGAGGGGGTAAAGGAGAGCACCGAGCTGGAGGTTCAGACGGATGAAGATGGTAAGTGAAACAAAATCATCTGCATACAACAGTATACTATCACTCATACGGTAGCAGCATATTAAAATATTAAAGTCTGTATAGCAGTATTCCCTCTGTTGAGACATTTATTTTTAGACATAAAGATGTTTCTCATTCTGTTATTTTTTTATTATTTTCATCATTATGCACACATGAATGATGCTGAAATAAATCTCCAATCAATTCCATGCTTTTTATAAACTAATAACTAACCCTGAATTATGAAGATATTTTGCTAAATTATGAGATAGTGCAACTATTTTAACATGAAAAAAGTGCCTCTTAAAATCTAGTTACTGTCATCCAGGTAAACCAAGGTTGTAAGTGGCGGCTCCATCATAACTTTCCTTTATTTGAGAAGTCACTTCTATTATCCAGCAATGATTTGAAAACACAGTTGGATGGCCATGTCTTTAAAGCAGCCAACTGCAGGCTGGCTAAATGAGCAAGTGACCTGAAGGGTTGGGAGGTCAAGTTTGCTAAAAACTGTTGCTAAAGTATTCAAAATCAATAGGTAAATATAACAGATGGCATTAGTATAACTGAACTTCATATAGTCTTATGGGAACAGAAGCAGTAATTGATCCACTTAGAGACCAATTAAACCATATTAGACATTATTCTGGAATTACTGTACTTTTCCTCAAGATTATCATCTTATAATAATCCCATTCCGATTATACACAACAGACACATAATAAGGTATCGCCTTACTTGGAGCCATAGGAAATAACAGTTGTTTGTTTCATTCCAGGCTGCTGTATTAATACAACAATATCTATAATGCAGCTACAAAGACAATGCTTATGGATTTTTCTAGTATTGTTTATTGACAATTATACTAGATCCAAATGTTCTTGTGAATGCATTTATTCTTTACAGCCTCTAAATTATGATTCCTAAAATTGTAAGTTTTAGTGTTAGTGTTGCTAGTTTCAAGCCATTAAAATCAACAAACTTTCACCAAACTTACACAAACAATTCCTCTGTATTATTCACCATTTCCATTAAACATGCCTACAAATTTTTTTAACGAGCAAGAATAAATAATTGCCTCACAGTAAACAGCCATCTACACGGTTGGGGTTGTAGAGATCATTTAAACGTATTTTTTTCCACAGTTTGACTCTAGCGTGTTGTGTTGCTGCTGCACCTCCTCCAAAGATGAAAGAGGGTCTGTGTTGCCTCAGCAGACACAGGAAATGAACTCCACTGAAGTCTCAAGGAACACTGGCCGCCTGATAGCTAACAAACAAGCTCAGATGACGAAAAGAGAGTCATGTCTGGCTCAGATATCTCTGCTTGAAAACTTAAAAGTGGCAACTGTTTCTTGCTATCTGACTGCTTTGGGTGCCTGTCTGCTTGGGACCCCGTGGGAAAGAGTGAACAGACAGGGTGGAGTGGTTGTTGAGTTCTTCAAGATGCATCCTGGAGAAAAATAAAATGTCTCCTCATCATTCTGTCCCACTTCCAGAATGAAAGCTATTCACACGAGGGGTTAAAGAGGCAGATCTCTGACACATTGTTTCAGTAAAAATAAACCCAGGTGAATATTTAAAATTCTCTCTCTTTCCTCTGGCATCTGAAAGGTTGGCTTCAAATGAGCCGATCAGACTTTACCTTACTGCTACCAGTTCTACGTTTTCTCTCACATCTGACCTGCCACGTCTAATTTTAACCAATTCAGATGTTTTTATTTTATTCTTTTTTTTCCTTCAGAGGACTGCCATAAAGAAAGTAACAGAGAAAAAATGTTCTTTATGTTCTGTGACACTTTGGTCCTGTAAGGAATTTTCCCCACAACTTAATCAAATATGAAAAGATTTCAAAAAAGATTCATCAAATTGGATGCTCTTAACTGATGCATTTATGGTGTAAAAGTGGTTGGGAGGTATTTATTTTTCATGCAGTAAATTTATAGAAAAATGATAATGAGAACTGATCCAGGGAAAACTGGCAAATTCCGACTTCTGGATATTTAATTGATGGATCTCTGATTCCAGTATTGTCAACAGCAAGAAGGCTGATGAATTCTTAGAAGAATTTTTATTGACAGATTGACATTAGTGGGAGAAGAAACGCTATATAAATTTATTCTATTTAACGTTTAGACAAACTAAAGACAGGAATCTTAAATTTAACCCAACTTAAGATTTTTTTGCATCTTGAAAATGTCATTTTTACCTCCAGTTTTGTAAAAAAACAAACATGTCTGTGTGTTTTTCCTCCACAGTGCCAGGAGCGGTTCCTCTGGACTCCATCCAGGGGAGTCCCTACGAGGAGAAGATCCTCCTGAAGTGGAGAGAACCAGCGCAGACGTACGGAGTCATCACACAGTTTGAGGTACGAAAGCACCAAAGATGCACTGCAAACTCTGACTTTATCATGTGCTAAACCATTAAGAAAAGTTTTTTGTTATTATTATTCTGCCTCCTGGAGAATTCTGAAATCCAATGTTTGGATTTTAACTTTGTAAATTAGCACCAGCTAAATGAGTTCATTGCAGGTTTACACCATAATAAATGAGCAGGGAGCTTTTGGTTAGAAATATAAGTATTTATAAATTGATTTATCCCAGTCTGCTAGTGGTGCTTAGTGTAATGATAGATTCAGGTTCTTATTATTAACTTTGGTTCATTATCGTGTTTTATTCTCTTTGTTTACAATACAAACAATTTTGTGCCTTGATTTTGCTCCTTTGACCAGAAACCATTTTGTACTTTCATAGTTTCTGACGTCCTTAAAAAGTGAGAAAGACCAAAAGTGCAAAACAACCAAAGCACAGAATACAAGACAAGTGGGGAAAATGTCCTTTAAGATTGGCCCAAATTGAATTGAGTTATTCTTTCTTGTGTTGGAAGAAATAATTCAAAAACTGCCTTTTGTATTGTAGTATTATTGGCTGATATTAAAATTTGCTTGCTGTTCTTTAAGACGGCTTATACTTCTCTATGCACGGCAGTTTTGGCTTGTTCTGAATCTTAGTAACAAACTTCATCCTTTTGTCCTGCCAGACTAATCTGACTTCAACAGAAAAAGCAGTTTCTAAAATACATGTTAAACACGGCACAGTCCATTACAGAAAACTCAGTCCAGGAGCCTCTTTACTCATGCATAATAGAGTCTCAGCAGAAACTTACTGTGTATGATATGTACACACTGACCTTAACCAACGTAAGGTGGAAGTAATCCACCAGCATTTCCCACTGATTGATTCTCCTCAGTCGATCTTTCCTCTTGTCACCGTTTGCTCCAGTCTGACAGCCCTGCTCCTCTTACAGGCTTGGCAGATTAAATAGTGAAAGAAATGTAAACTGCGCTCCTCCGTATGCCACTTTCCCCGACAGACAGGTTCGCCATCAGGTCACTCAGATATAAAATATTCTCTGAAAGCCTATGTTTATTCAAGTGTGCAGTGCAGTGTTGTGTGTTCCTCGCAGTCATATAGCAGGGACGGCGCGTCGGCAGAGAGCAGAAAACAAAGAATGCGCGCGTAATTGCTTTTAGAGAAACATGTTTCAGCTGTTTGTCTTTGTGAAAAATTCAGAGTGCAGGTAAAAGCATTCAGGGCCTGCCACATGGTCTGCACTGGTGATCTGTCAGGTTTGCTCATATTTATCTCAGGGCAAATGTGCTTCACATTATAAAACACCTACCCCAGGCTATAATAATATGCATATGGTGCAGCAATTAAATCTCTGTCTTAAAAGCTTTAACAACATAATAAAATATGGAGAGAGCTATAAGTCACTGACATTATGGCATTTGGAGGTTTTAATACACTGACAACCTTCTTTTTTTTATTTTAGAGGAAATATGTTGCTAATATTCACATCATCTTGTTTAAAAGAGGATGACAGATGAAGATTGTAACCAAGCCAGCAGCTTGCTCCAGGTATTGCTCTGTGATCTGGTGGATGTAAGAAAAAAACTTTGTGAGTTCTGCTGATATAAACCAGCAGCTGCTTGCTGTAGTTTAAGTATCATTCTTTAATTTAAAACAGTTGGAAAAACTCCTATTTGCCGCAAACATAACCAATGTTTGTAGAAAGTTCAAAGACTTAAAGTTCCATTTCAAGCGTATTTTTTCACCTTCAAACTGAAGCGGAAGGGAAATGATGTGAAAAAGGTGTTTTGCATTTGTCCTGAGCCCCTCTGACCGTCTGGCACCAACTTTTGCTGCAGTTACATCTTTAAGTCTTTTGTGATATCTCTTTGCACTATCCAGTCACTGTTCTTAATCATATGCAGATTTCATGGGAAATGAAATCCATTTATCTTTTTGTTTTTTTTTTCCTTCATCTTCTCAGAGATGCTTGTGTTTTGGCAGGAACTTCATGAGTTGAAAACTTTAAAGGTTTTGAACCCAAAACCTTTTCTGTATACTTCAGTGTATATTTATATTGTATAAAATGAATAAGGTCTATAAAATGATAAGTTGATGAAATACTTTGTGTAAATCAGGGGTGTCAGAGTTCAGTCCTCGAGAAACAGTGTCCTCAGGTTTTTAGATGTGCCTCAGGTACAAAACACTGGAATGAAATGGCTTAATTATTTCCTCCTTGTGTAGATAAGATCTCCAGAGCCTTAATGACCTAATTATTGTATTCAGGTGTGGTGCAGCAAAGGCACATCTAAAAATGTTGCAAGGCAGTGGCCCTCCAGGACTGGAGTTTGACACCTGTGGTGTAAATGGAAACTTTTGGGGGGGTTTTAAATTAGGGCTACTGTGATACAATTGAGAAGAGGAAACAAATTGAAAACAGCAATGTTGACACTGACATTGAACACTAAGTGTAGATTATTTAAAATCCAGGATGTCATCCCTGGTATTTTCACAGTGTGTTTAATAGAAAAGAAAAAACTAGTTCTTGATTTCCATCCAAATTTGTTTCTAAAATCTCATCTGTTTTTTGTATTTGTTTCATCTTGTGGGCTGGATCAATCCTTGCACCATTACTTTGTATGCATAATTGCAGCTGTTATCTGTCGGATTGTCTTACTCCACACTCTACAAACACAATCTGTTTCCCATTTTGCTTTTTTCCATCAGTTTGGATAGATTTTCTTAACGTCGTTTTGTTTTCTTCAAAATTTCCCCCCATTAAGTACCTCAGGAATGGTAAAATCATTTGTGCTATGAAAGCCATCGAATTGGACATTTACCTCCCTTAGGTTGGAAAAATGTAAGCCCAACTAAATGAAACGGCGTGATGTATCGGGTCAAATCAGCCCCCAAATTAATTTGCTCAAATAATTCTGCGGCTTTTTTTCCTGTCAGGTCCATTAGGATTGTGAAAACCTGCCCAGTGTCGACAAGTCATTCCCAACTCCTCTGCCTGCAGTGTTATGATATTGGTTTTTGGCATCACAGACTCACTTCACAGACAAAGACTAAATGAGAAAGCCTTGAAGCATTTCGAAACTTGATGGACACAAATTATGCAGCACTCCAGATTCCCTTTGTGTCCCTTAATTGGAATTATAATGGAGGTTTTCTTTTTACATGCAGAGGCATTTTCTTAAAGTAGGACTTTAGAATTATTCAAAATGGATATTAACAAAAACACTCACCTTAATGCTTCCCTCCAGAGTGCCCTGTGTTTGTTAATGGAGGAGAAATACATTAGAGTATTTGGCCTCTCTTTGAAATCACCAGCAGGAATTCATCTTTGCCTTAAAAACATGTCACTGCTTTTACAGTCCCCATTTCCACAGGCTATTTCTGCTTTTTTTTCTTTTCATATGTACCCATACATGCATGAAAATCTTTCACAGGCTGAGTTTCCATAAAGCAATCCTGCGGTGCAGCCTGACGTGTTGAATACATGTGAAACAAATTGAATTCGTTCAAATAAACAACAAAGTAGAGAAGATTAATTTCAACCACAGATTCCTGCTCATGTTTCTCTGCGATTGCAGATCTTTAGTGAATCTAAACAGAATGTTAACTTGGGGGTCATGCAACTGAAAAGGCTTCGCTTAAGATTGTTAAAGTTGGCTGATGTTTAAGAGCCAAGATGCTGAACATGAACCATAGCAATGCTTTCATATTCTTCATGTTTAAATCCATGATATTTTTTGTGTTGTCAATTTAAAGCTTCCTCTCTTGCAAAAAATTTTTAAAAAAGAAGCAAAAACCAGAGTTTCCAGGGCAACTACAAGAATATTCTCTTTCTTTTTGTATTTAATGCCAGATCTCCTATAAGGCGGTGAGCTCCTTTGACCCTGAGCTGGACCTCTCCAACCAGAGCGGGAAGGCTGTGAAGTTGGGCAACGAGACCACCCACGTGTTCACGGGCCTCTACCCGGGCTCCACGTACTCCTTCACGCTGCGCGCTAGCACAGCCAAGGGCTACGGCCCCCCTGTCATAACCCAGTTCACCACCAAGATTTCAGGTCAGCAGGGTCAATGGAGTCCTGGTGTCAATAATGTAGAATATATTGTGCAACGCTCACTGCTGATGGAGATGCTAAACACGCACTTTTTTTTTCATTTGCAGATCAAATTTGATAGGACAACACATAAATCCTTACAACTTGCTTTAAATATAGCAACAGTTCTTCTACAGAACTGATTGTGGGCTTAAATAATTTTTTTATTGCAAGTTTAGCACGGTGAAGTAGAATAAAACAGTAGTTAATTTACTTAAGATGAAACTCATAAAATGTAAATTTTATGAGCAACATTTCAAACATCTGTGTCCATTTTTGTTGTCATCAGTTTCTCTGATAAAAAAACATAAAACACAGGTTGAATAATTAATTATCAGACATGCATGCAATTAATTTATATACTGGCTTTTGACCACTTCATGATCTACTAAATCATACTTGATTACTTCAACCTGTTCATGGTTGAAATAGGCTTTTTTTTCTATAATCTGATACAATGCCTCTGTCTTTCAAGAAGAGAAATGTACATTCTCTCTGGATAAATAAATCAAACAGTATAAACAGTATTTAATGCAGAAATTGTAAGATATTGCCAATACTGGAATGTTATTGGAAAGTTAAGTGGAAGGATGTCCAAGCATCCTATGATATGAAAATTAAAAAAAAAAAAAAATTGGTTAACATTCCTGTCAATATAGCTTCTCAGCTGTAGTCTGCAAAAGTTCATCAAAATTAACAGAAAAATTTAACTACATCACTGTGTTGAATGAATTTATAGTACACAGTATAAATGTAACTTTTTTTCATCTAATTCACATGCCAAACTTTGATTCTGATCAAACCTTTCTGCTTGTTGTTATCTTACTTTAGCTCCCTCTATGCCAGCCTACGACCAGGAGACGTCTCTGAACCAGACGGACAACACGGTCACTGTGCTGCTCAAACCCGCCCAGAGCAGAGGTGCACCCGTCAGGTAGGCTCCCACAATACCGACACGAACCACACGTCGCTGTGTGAAGAAAAAACAACACAATAAAACTCACAGAACCACCATCAGCATCTGAAGAATTATCAAAGAGCTTGTTTTTATCAATACCCCTCCGTGAAAGTGAGAATTCAGCACCTTACTGTACACATCTGAGCTTTATTTGTTTGGGGATTTTGATCCTGTTAAAAAAAAAAAGCCTAGACTTTGAAGATGAGAACAAAGCTTGGTGCAGCCAAGGCTAGCTTCAGGATCTCTCTCCTATACGTGTCTTTCATGTAGCACGCTGCCCACCCTGATCCACCACAGGCTTCTGGGGGAGTGAGGGAATTTGCCCTGCTTTGTGCTGAATATATTACTCATTATTAAGGAAAGACAGCAGGTGTTTCCTGTTAAAAGCCAGCTTATTGCATAAAAGCCTCTATTTTGGCTCATGAAGGCCCCTGCAGGTGTCTGGCAGGGGTTATTGGGCAGATTTTGTGTGATGTTATCATACCTCAGCAAGCAGTAGGATCAATCAGCTTAAAAATGAACTGAAAAAGGGTTACACTACAATCACAAACAATTTTATGCATGCTAATTAGTCAGCACAGTCAAAGAAAATGCATTTATTTTGAGTTCAATGCACACCAGATCACATATCTTGTACAACTGGCAGTTCTGTAAGATGTATGACAGACTTCTGTTCAGTCTGGTTTGGTCAGTTCTGCATTTTTAGTTCTCCTTTCAGAATGAGCTGTTTTAGGATCTCTTGTCACTTTAAATCCAAATAAATTGCTGGTGGCCACGCCCTCCGATTCAGCATTTACACTGGCATGTGAAAATGACTGCAAACATCTGCAGAATTATGCAACTGTAGATCTTTCTAAAGCAAAAGTAGAGCCTCCTGCACAACCAACAAGAACGCAGCAAATGGTTTCTGAATGGTAAGTCAACAACAAAAGATTAGTCTTTTCCAACAGCCATTGTACAGCACATACAACGGTAAGAGCCAATGATCAAGCATGATGGAAAAAAGCTTTGGTTGCTAGGTGATGGACCAGGCTTCACTGGTGTTGCTAGGTTACAGGCTGGGCTTCACTGAGGTTGATAGGTAACGGGAAGTATCTGCTGATTGGTGGTGTTATATTCTGAAAGTTTTTGAAATGGATCATTTTCCAGACACCAAAAACTCACTGGATGTTTTTCTTTGTTTGTTTGTTTGTTTTTTTAACGGTTGGGATGTTTTTAGAAGCCCCTTTAAGAGAAAACCAATTTTCTGCTCTCTTTTTCTGAATGAAGTTTTTTTTTTTTTTCCAGCTTAAGATTGTTGTTTCTTTGGTTTTGGTGTGAGACTGTTGCATGTTATATTTTTTAGCTATTTTATGAGGGTATATTTTGGGACCATTGTTACAGTTTAAATGTGTACCATGTGACTGCAGCCATCTGCTTACACTTCCTTTACTAAGAATCAGGCAAGAACAATGGAGAGCAGAAGGCACTGTCAGAATTTTCTTTAAACCATTCTTTAAGAGCAGAATGATTATCTAGATTCTAGACCATTACCTTTTGGAAGATTAATATGGTACACAAAATCCAGTTTGTGGTGGATTATCTCTTCACATATGTTAAACAATAAGGTTGTTATCAAATATTTGATTCAGTAGTTGTAAATGCATTGTTTTATATACGTTTTGTCCTTTTATTGTATTTACTGTTGACATCGACTTTTTATTTATACCAATTGCCTATGTTAGCTATGATGTAGCTTGATATAGATATGTTTCTATGTTTAGAAAACTCTTTTGATATAGATTTCTTGTTTCTGTCTGTACACTGAAAAAAACAAAATCTTACCAAGTATTTTTGGTCTAGTTTGTAGTGAAAATATTACTTTTGAAATAAGACAAAACTAACTTACAAGTAACTTTTCAGCAAGAAACAGGAGCTTGTTTCTTTCCCAGGAGCTTGTTTCTTGCTGAAACTGGGAAATTGGGAAAGAAGTTCTTGTTCAATTGGCAAATTATTTCACTTATAATAAGACAGTTTTGTGTTGTTATAAGGAAAATAATCTGCCAATGGAACTGGTACTTTTACTTCAATATTAAGGATTTACTTATTTAAAACAATCTCCTATATCTTGATGAAAGGTTACTGTTATTTCAAGTGTATTAAGATATTTGCACTAGAAACTAGACCAGATATACTCTTTCAGGTTTAGTTTTTTTGCTGTATTTCAACTAAACAATAAAGTAAATAAATATATGTTTCAGTTTCTGGATCCAAGGAGTTTCTAGAAATTATTCTACAAATTTTTTGGATTCTGATACAAATGGTCACTGTGCTTTTAAGATGTATATTTGTTTGTAGACCATACATCCTTATTATCCTTTCACTTTTTTATCAACAACAATGTGCCACTGTATAATAGTCTACTACATTAAACCCCAGTAACTACATTGAAATTTTTAGCTATAATGTGACAAAATGCGAAAAAGATTCGAAATAGAAAAGTACTTTTGCCAATCACTGCAGAACGGCAGGGTAACAAGTAAACTCGCTTCTACACAGTGCTCTACAACGCCTTAAAGGAGAGTGACAAACACTTGGGCTTGCTGTAAAACTCAATTTTACACTATCAGCTCATGTGGGTCCTTTAAAGATTACAGCCTGGAGATCTTTAGTCAGGCTTGTCAGCTCATGTTTACCATATGCGCAGCTGTCCAGATAAATGCCCGGGCACCAGACGTGGAAGCCCGAGCAAGTAAGACAGAGTGATGGGTTTTTAATTTTCTCCCAGGTACAATTCAGATGGCCTTACCCAGGCTGCCATTCTTTCTGCAGAGTAATTACAGAGCTCTAATTATAATTAACAGAGGCTCTGAAAATTAGAGCTTCTACTCATTAGAACACTGGGCTGCTTAACTGTTTACCAATGGAGGAAGAGCACACCAAAAGGGAAGAAGAAACTGAATTTAGTGTAAAAACCAATGTTGCATTGGCTAATCTTCAATAAAAGTGTGCAATGATGCTTTCCCTAAATTGTATCTGATGTATTTAAAATGTGGTCACACTCTGTGCTTGTGAATAATTGAAGAACAGAGAAAACAATGTGTTTTGATACAGATGTTTAGTTTTGCAGAGCATGAATGTTTAATGAGTCCCAAGATATTCCATTAAAAAAATTAATCCGTAAAGTTCACCGCACGGCACAAGCGCAGCTCAAAACTAATTGAGGCATCCTTTGATCACAGCCTTCCCTCATCTAAACTTTAGAGATCCACAGGTCTGCAGCTCTTTTCCCCACCTTCTCGCTTCTCTTCAATCTCACAGGACGTAAAGGCCAGCGGGCAGTCTTCTTGTGTGCACACGCTGTTTTCAAATATGCATTGCAAAAAGGAGAGGAAGCGGTAAAGGGCAGCAAACAGGAGAAATTGGGATTCAGGTCCAAGAACAGATGCTGGTGTGCTTTTTGAAGGTGCTTTCTACCGCTACACTGTAAGGGAGAAATTGGACTTTTGAAAAATTGAAGGTGACTGATTTTATTCAGAGGAGGATTCACTGTTTACCTCAGCATTGATGTAGATGTAGCGATTCCCCACGTTCAAGGAATATGAAGATGGATTTTTAATCTGTCCAACTTTCAGTCCATCTACTTACAGATTTGGAAATAATTAAGAAGCCACTTAAAACGATCTGATTTAATTTTTATAGGTCTGTGTTTGAGCAAAATGAATATTGTTCTTTTATTCTATGAACTACTAACATGTTTCTGACATTACAAGCAAAAATTCAGCATTTATTTGCAGAAAATGAGAAATGGTCAATGTAACAAAAAAGATGGAGTGCTTTCAGGCTTCAAACAAGTTGATATTAATTTAGAAACAACAATACTGATGTTTTGACCTAGGAAGAGTTCACAAATCAATATTTGTTGGAATAACCAGGAGGTTTTCAATGGGCTCTTAATTTTTTTTTACAAAGCATTATATCTGTTTGTCCATTAATTTTGTATCTCTCAATCTATTCATCTGTTTTTTATCCATCTCTAAATCTTTCCATCCGACCTTCTGTCTATTCATTTTTCTGTCGCCAATCATTTTTCCATCCATTCATTTATTCTTCTATCAGGCCTTTCGTCCATTCTTAACTTGGTCCATCTTTCTGTTTCTATCCATCATTTTTCTACCTTGAAAGCATGCTGTCCATTATCTGTTTGTCTCTAAATTCACATTTCTATCCCTTTTTGTCTGTCCTTCCATGCGATCTGGGGGGTTTTCCGAGTACCAAGATGGAGAGATATTTAAAACCTGAAATAGATCCAGTAAAATTGTAAGAAACTTTTATTTGTAGAATCGGTAGTGAGTACTAATCTGAGAGACTGATGTTGAAAATGTTGAAATTTAATGTCCAATTAAATTTAGCCTTTTCCATACTTCTTTTTTCAACAGCAGTGAGTATCATGTTCTGATTTTTACTTCATGAAATCAACTTTAAAGGCTTGATAAATAAAAAAAAAGTTTGACATGGGAGAGACACTTATCCACTGCAGAGCAGAGCAGCATCAAGCTTGATTTGATAATGCAATCTTGCATGCTGATTGGGTTTAGGAGGCAATAACCCACCAGACGTTTGACTTTCAAGCGTCAGATGTTCCACACAGGAAGGGAAGCTGCACTGGAAGATCTCTCGATAGCACAGGCTCAAACAGATGACAAATACTGATTCCACTTAAGCACAAAAAAAATGATATTTTAGATAAACATTTGCTGAAGGAATCAATATTTATTTATATATGTATTTTTTATGTGTGTTATTGCTAATGAGTGTAACATTTCTAAGTTGGATTTTGCTCCTAATCTCCCAGGCCAACGTGTGAAGCCGGGAACATTTTTTACCAGAGGGGACACTGTTTCTTTAAGAGGATTAGCCAACTGTCTATCAGTCATGTCGTGTTAAACTAATGTTTGCAATGGCCCCTCGTCAGCGCCAACATCCGCCTCCTCACTCCGTAACATCAAAATAGATGTTTACATGCTTCTGCTGGGGAAAAAAATGATTTGGAACGCTTTCCTTATCATCCACACCACTAAATCAGCCCTTCTCTCTCTTTTTGCAATAACCTTTGCCTTGAGCGTCTCCTCTAGCCTGTAGCATTAGATTATCTTTGCTTAACCGAGGCCTGATATCAGTTAAGGGATTTTCTTGCAACCTAAAATAGGCCCCAACTTTCTTTGATCACAGCACAGCAAACCCTAATGACTGTGCCTAAGTGTGACTTAACTCGCTGCTTTTCACGATTTAACACCATATGTAATCGATGGTACCTTCTAATTTGTTTGCTTTATTGCTTTCGTAGAAACCAGGGGAAAAATTAAGAGTAAGAAGATGGAGGCAAGGAGGAAGGATGCAGGGTCAGGAGAAAGCGTAACTTACAGCTGCTTTTAAATCACACATACAGGCAGAGAGAGGCATCAGATTAACATTAACCCAAGACAGTGATTGAAAATGCCTCCCATCCTCATTCCGGGATCTGCTCAAACGGCCCGCAGTCCTCCCCCTATCAGCCCACATGAAAAATAAATCTGGGTTTCAGGTCACAATCCGGTCGATTTCAAGTCAATCCGCCATAATTGGTTGATGTCACATGGCGGTGCAGCTGAAATCTATAGGGCGGTGAGGCTGGAGGAGGCCTAATTGGTGTCAGTTCAGGTTGCAGTGTTGCTGCGGGAATGCAGGTCTCCCCTGCTGGCCTCTTGTGGAAGACCACTCACAACAGCTTACCGGGCTCTCCTGATACCGGTTCTCCCTTCAGCCAGCTTTGCCATCATATTATCTCTATTCTGAAGGAATTATAGGACATTTGGAATTAGATACATGATTTTTCCTCCATGAGAAATCTTCAACAGATGTAAAAATCACTTTACACTTGATTTCTCTAAGAAGCGGTAGGGTTTGCGTTATCTGTCTGAACTCTGGCTGTTTCTAAAACATTATAGAAACTAAAGAAACATTTAGGTAGAATCAAAATATTACTTTAACACAAAATATACCACTGCTTTGAATAAATGTGATCTTAATTATACGCTGATATATAGTAAACGGAATCCTGTTTGTTTGAATGACAATCAGATGCAACATTTATGAAGGCGACATTACATTTTCTTAAACTGCTTAAAATATCAAAAATACTCCTTATAGATAGTAAATAAACTCATAGTGCAACTGCTGATTGTAACAAGTGGACAGTTGAAACAAAAAACTATTCAAAAGTTTGTGGTACTAACTAAAATGCCATTATATTTCCACACTTTCCACATTATATAACACCAAAGCTGTCAATAACACTTACAATGTCTGGTAAGGAACCTTTGATTGTTGACGTCTGTGTGCAATATCTTGTTTAGGCTTATCTTTTATTGCATATTTGCTACCTTCTTTCTTAGAAGTGGAAAGCAAGTTTTTTAACAGTATAGGCAGCACCTGCTATAGCAATGTACCTTCCTTTTCTTTATAATGTCCAGTAATTTGTGAGATGTTGCAGAGTAAGTCTAAGTCAGGCCTGTCAGGTATTTTTAACGCATAATGCAAGGCAAGCAGGAGTCAAATCAAAGACTCCATGCAGAGTTTGTTGCAATTCTGGTATCTAGACAAAATAATAAGTCAAGGATTATAAAATTAATAAAACTAATTGCTAAATGCTCGATTTTAAGTCTAACAACCACTTTATATTGGCAGTTATTCCTTATGACACCATTATCAATCAGTTTTATCGTTCTGGAATCTTTATGGCTCAGATTTCATGTCTTTAGTATCAAAGTTGTTTTACTTTTCTTTGTATAAAAATATGTTGAACCTGAGTGTCTCCAGCTCTAGAAGATTTTAGCTCTTGCCATCAGAGCCATTGTGGTTCATCTGTTGTTTGTTTTTTCGTGTCACATTAAATCAAGAAACTGACTAAAATGTCTCGGGTTTGTCCAAATGACTCATAATGTAAACTGTGAACTCAGCAAGAGGTGACAAAGTGTCAACTGCTTAAAGGCTTATTAGCACGTTGGCAGCAATTAGGGGAACAAAAAAAAAAAGGTTAATGCATTTCATAGTACACGAAGTTGCCAATTCAACTTGTATAAAGCATCTAAACCTGTTACAGACACTGATTATGATAACTAGACCTTTTTTTATTTTGAATTTGTTGTGAGCTAAGACATTGTTTTTTGGTACTGACTGGTTTGGATTTCTACCTTACAGACATTCACCTCCTTGGAGCCTCATAGCCTGTGGCAGTTTCTATTTAGCCTGCGGAAAGGAAAGCAACTCTATTAAAAGTGTGTCTGTCAATGAGCACAGCATATCATCATATTATAAAGAAACAGCTGAGATGAACTAGTGTTTCACTGGCATCTTACAAAGTGATTTATATTATAATAAACTTAATGCTTTTCTGACCATGATGTGTTGTAAAGTCAGCATAACAGATTTCAAATGATAAAAATTGTAGTTTTTTTTTTTATTCAACTGTAAAAAATGTTTACCTCCTTATAGATTTGTTCTGGTTTGCCTTTTTGATTTCACAGATATAGGCCTTAATATACTTAATATAAAAAGCATTTACTTAATGCTTTTTATAAACATAGTCCTTAACAGTGTCTTGTTCTTTTGTGGCCTCTTGGATGAATTTGTTCATGCACTCCTGGAATAATTAGTTTTTCCAGGAACTATGTTTTCTCCATTTGTTAATGTCACTTACTGTGGTTCGCTGGTTTCCCAAAGCTTGAGAGATATCTTTATCATCGTTTCCAGATTGATAGTTTTCATTGACTTTGCTTCTCGTCTGTTCTTGAATGTCAGTGGATCGTACTTTAAAATCAGGGCATTCAGTCTTGTCGAGGGCTAGCTTAGTTTGAGGGGTTTTTTCAGTTAAGAAATGAAACGACTTATACAGATGATGTTTTTCGTATATATTATATTTTTATTTGAACATGTAAATATGACAACAAAGCAAGAATAAATGTCTGAGGGGTATTTTTTTTTTCATAGCACTTCTCAACCATAGTTTATCTTGACTAATATACTGTCAGTGACAGTTCTCACCATGTCTAAAGTGTTTTGGCTCAGACTTCGTTGCAGACTAATCAGTCATTTCTCTGTTGCTCTCAAGCTACTTAAGTGGCTCCCGATGTACCATCCCAACCTGCCCTTTGACCTCGGCTCTCAATAGGGGACAGTAATTAAAGGCTGATTTCTCCAGTAGACTCTGAGCAGGATTAAATATTTCATTACCTCCCCACCCTGTTGCTAAATAGGAGAGCTCTGAGGAATTGGGCCACACCCACTGAGAGCAAAGAGAGAAGATTTTAATGACACTGCAAGCACCTCATGATAAACTGTAGGGTTAAAGAGCATTCGCTGTACACACAAGGGGATACTTAGTCATCTACTACCATCCGTGGGGAACAATTGATCATCTGCAGGGCTTTAGAGTACAGCTACTTGAGCAAAGATTTTTTTTTTCCAACTATATTTACACTCAACCAAGCTCACTTTAGCCCACCTACCATTTTCATACAGCATGAACAATGTGTAGAAACTAAGCTTCAATGTGTAACCTTAAATGTGCTTCATTGTTAAATATATGCACAAATTGCTGAAGTATTTGAACTAGTTAACCAGTGTGAGGTAAAACACCTAATTGTGTTTTCCTTCATTTTAAAGCTTTTAAGATCTGAGGCTGTTATATTTAAGTTTGAATTTGAGTTTGATTCTTTGTGAAGATTAATGAAAATGTGGTAGTTACATAATACTACCACAAAAAGCCATTTAAAATGGTACATTAAGTGTTTTTTAGGCCAGAGGTTCTCTTTTGAACTGTTCAAACACTACCTTTAAAGTACCTAAACACAGAAATAAATTTAAATGTTATTATTTTAATAATTGGGTTTTTTAAAGCTGAGCAAAATAGTTACTTAAAAAATGTTTTTGGTTTATACTGCCATGAAGTAACATGATAGTGATAGCTCACAGTAACTTGTAAGCTACCATTAGCATTTTAGCTAAAGTTAGCTTACACTGCTATTTGCAAACCACATGAAACATGTAATTGCAGATCAATATGCTAGTGCTACACACCTCACAACAGGCCCCTTTTAAATTTCTTTCTTGTTTATTTTTATTTTAATACTTTTTGGGTCACAATAGCTATATTTCTGCTCTTTTAGAAAGTAGCGCTATAAACAGCCCTCAGGTCTGCTTATTCTGTATGCCAGCTGTAAACAGACTCTTTGTCACTCAATAGATTTAACAGGCGGATGTGTGATGCATACTAACATGGACAAGCTACAAGACAGGCTCTCCCTCAAACTAAGTGGCCGACTCAGACAATGTCATCCCTGTCAAGACACACAAAGCTGTAGTTTTGGTCCAGCTAACTGCATGGCTCGAGCGGTGGAGAAATGGAAAGTGTTGTTAACCTTTTCAGTTGCTGAATGATAAAGAAAAAAAATAAAGAAAGAAAATCAGACTCTTCTTTGTTACAACTCATATATTTTGCTGTAGTCAAATTAGTTTCTACATTTTTTCTTTCGAGAGAACAAGTTGTTTTTCCCCTGTTCTCTGGATAAAAAGGGATTTTCTGACAAATTAAGCGTTGCTGCATGCCTGCTTTGTTTATATATAAAAAAAGACAACTGCCACACTTTAGCAAAAGCTAAGTGGCAAAACAGAAAAAGCGTGCAAGTTGCCATAAACGAATGCCCATTGGAGTTAGTTAATCCTGTTTGGTTTCTATGTTTGCAGCGTGTACCAGGTGGTGGTGGAGGAGGAACGTCCACGCAGAGCACGGGGCACTGCAGAAATTTTACGCTGCTACCCAGTTCCCATTCATTTCCAGAACGCCACGCTGCTGAACTCGCAGTATTACTTCACTGCTCAGTTCCCCGCCGCCGGCATCCACTCGTCCCAGCCCTTCACTGTGGGCGACAACAAGACCTACAATGGCTACTGGAACGCCCCACTGCTGCCTCAGAAGAGCTACAGTATCTATTACCAGGCCGTCAGCACAGCAAATGGGGTGGGTGTCAGCCAGCTTTTTTAAATTTTATTTTTTATTAATTTCACCACAGCTGAATTCAGAGAAATGCATAATTTAAATTTTAATGTTTATTTTTGTTTTTATTGGATTTCTTGTATTTATATATAGTAGATGATTAATTTTGATTTTGGATTTTATATAAATGCATAGCCTTTGTTAGTTTGAGGCTTTGGTTGATTCTTTTTTTTTTCATATTGTTTAGATTTCTATATTTTTAACTGACATTTTGATGTTTTGTATTCAGATTCATACAAAACTTTTTTCTTATTTTTTTATTTTTTATTTTTTACCTCCAATAATGAAAAGGCTAGAATACATTTCCTGTAAAATGTTCTTGCATGTAACCCTTCTGTTGACCCTCTGCACGTGACGTCACTCTTTTCAAAACTCGGCCCGCTCCGCCATGACGGACGTCAAAACAACCTCCCGTCAAGCCTATCAAAAAACCCACATGTGGCGGCCTAATATCGCTTTAATTTAATTGATTTCGCAGTAAAAATGATCGCAGGGTTCTGCGCGGTCGGTGGCGCAAACAGATAAGGGTGAAAACCAAACTTGTCATTTTATTGGATAACTTTTGACGAGGAAAGACGCTGCGACGATGGCGAGCAGCCGTTAATCATAATGACTGTCAGCCCTCGGTGTAACCGGGGATTTACAGCGAACAGCTTTTACAAGATAAGAATATTAATGTTCGTATACTTTATAAGTATGATTAGAAAGATATCAAATATTGCATTATGGCCAAGGTACGCGTTTAACCGTTAGTAACCATGGAAACAATCCCCCACCGTCACGTAGCCTAGCATGTACGGAGAAAAACTGGTTAGCGTCCATTTTGTTCGTGTTTTTAATGCGGCTCCTGTTTAAGGGGAGATGCTGTTTGTGACACAGTGACACAAATCATATAGTGTTATTTCGGGGAAAGTCGATAATTTAATTGAGGAAGTGCGGGTCCGTTTCTGCGCTAGCAGTTTCAAACTTATGTAAATACCGCCGACTTTGAGCCCGACCAGGCGTGTTACGTTCACAGACAGGTTGAAACTATAAATAAACTGGCGAAAACAACTTCAGAAAACAACTTAAGTCACTGAGTTCAACACTCCCGATACCCGTCCAACATGGCTCTTCTAATGATGAAGGGTAGGCAAGAATAAGCTTTGCTTCATCCTATTCCTTTTTTGGTAAGCTGTGGGTTATTTATTGTTGTTTTTTTTTTCTTTGTTGTTTCTTGCGATGTGGACAATTTATCAAAATAAAACGAGAAATGAAAAATGAAGTGACGTCGTTGCAAAGGGTCAATAGAATATAGAATATAAAGCTGTAGCTACTGGACAGTTGTAATTAAATTTCCCACCAAATTTAAAATGGCGTGCACAAAATAACAGGTAAATTTGTCTAAATATCAAATGACTTATCACCAGTTGGTTCTAACAAATCATAACAGAACAACAGTTCGAACTGTGGACACTGAAATGGAAATGTCCACATATATAATTTTTGTTTTCAGGTAAAAAGAAAAAAAAAAATCAGAAACTATCACTGCCGGTTCAGTTTTCTGCAATTTAATCAAATATACAATTAACTGTCTCAACTGAGTAACAACATAATCAGATTATCATAATTGAGAGAAAATCTAATTTGTTGTTCTTAATTTAATCAACTTCAGTTAGTGAGAATCAAACTGATGGGCACAATTTGGAAAAAAAAAACATCAAAGCTGCGAAAATAATTATTCTGTCATTCACTTTCTCAACAACGTTAGACGATAAAAGCTACCTTTTATCGTCAAACCACTTATCTTCTTCTAAATAATATCAAAGTAGATTTAAATAAAAGTAAAAGTCTAACTAAGATTTGAAGTCTTTTTCTTTGAACATACTGTTTTAGCTAGTAGGAGCAGATTGTTGCATCCAGCAGTTTCATTCAAACCTCTCATGTACAAACTGCAGTAACTGCAATAACTGTTTCCAACAGGGTCAAGCTTGAAATGCAGCTCTGCATCTCATGGCATACCCCCTCACTCCATTACTGGTGTGCTATTTTCCTCCCTTCTTCTTTTTGAGCTTTACTTCAAACCCCGCACAAACTCATGATGAACGGCGTTTAAGATCCGATCTATAGTTAAGTGTGCAAGTTGAGGGATAACAACGGGGCTGACTAATCCTCCAGGTCATAGCTGCTGTCATCAAGTGGCACTTGGAGGATCCCTCCCCTGTGCAGGGCAGCTCACTCGGTTGCAACTTCAAGAGCCCTGCCGATTGTGTCCTGAATGAGAATCACCATAAACAGCCTCCTTGAGCAACACGGCACGTCTTTAAAGAGGCAATACAAATAACACGAGGCAGCGCTGAATCAAATTAGCAAAGTTTGCTCTTGAGACTAAAGCACTGACAGATACAAGTCAGTTTGTGTGATGGGGAGGAAGAGAGTCTGTGTTGACTTACAAGTCCAGTCCGAAGCTCACATACATTTATAGAGGTTTATTTGATCTGTTGTTTTTCCAGGACTAGATGGTTGCGTAAGAAATTGGTTGAATGCACGTGTGGTCAAAATAATTAGAAATACACGTTAACTCCCGTCAATGTCTTTGTTGTTGCTCATCAACCACACACTTTTTATAGACATTACAAACATCTAGCATTATACTACTGGACAGCTGACTGTCCTCAGCAATATGGTAGACTTCAGGTAAAAATTTCCTGTTTTGAACCTGTAGCTCTTAAGTATAGTGGATACATTTTGCATTGAGTTCAGCTCTGGGTCATTCCTGGTTAATATCATTTATCCATTCCACAATACGTTTTATGTGTGTTTGGGAGCACTGACTTGTTGAAGGAACAGCTTAAGCCAATGCAAAATGAAAAGAAATTAGTTGTGGTGCTTAACAGTGACCTGGAAATCACCAAAGTTTGTGTCTGTCGTGATCTTGATGCTGATGGAAAACCATTGTTCCCCCAAATCAGCTGCCCAAAAGATGAGCCACACCTTCTAGAGAGAAAGATTGAGAGATGTTTTCATTAAACCTCTGCTTTGAATTAAATCAACATTCATGTTGATGGTGAGTGGATAGAAATCTCTTAAGTAGAACTGCTGCTCACAGCTCTGTACCTATAAAGGAGACATTCTGGCATTTATATATTCAATGTTTTGGTTCATAGCGGTCGCTTTCTTTTCTCAAGCACACCCTGTCAATAGAAGGACCTTGGAGTCTTAATTAGTGTCTAATAACATAGACATGATTCTGTTCCGCCTCTTAGACAAACTAAGCACTTAAAGGAGGTATGCGCCACCTATAACTAGAATTTCTTTAGCATTTAGCTGAAGTAAAAATCCAGTGCGACTTCTTATGACATTGCCTATAATAAAAGGACCATCTGACAGCTTAAAAGCAGCAGTAATGTTCCCACAGATTGCATGAACGGTGATGTATTTTTGTTCTCGGTTTCTCGTCATTAAGCCTCTTATGGCCTCTAAATGCTACCTGCTCACCGGACAGCTTGGCAGGGACGAACGCGGGGCGACACACCATTTCGATCCTTTGTGGCGCGTTGCTCATCGAATCCCCAATTCTATCTGTCCCTTTTTTTCTGTTCACCAGACTCTTTCTGACAGCAGACTTCTCCACCAGCAGTTGAGGGCTTTTATGTATTCATGTTTTCGAAGGCTGTTGTCAGAGCAGAAACTCCACAACCTGTTCTGAGAGTCTCCCTGATGTTTCATACTGGAGCCCTGCTTAGTGTCGGCGTTGCCTGTCACAGGGCTATGGTTTCTCCACACCGGCTGACCACCTTGAGCCACGAGCTGCAGACAGATCACTGTTGGTTGACAAATCAGCAGCTCAGCACCTCTAATCTGTGCTGTGGGGCCTCTCGCTTAGCTGCATTTTGTGTCACAGTCATTGAGTTCAACAGATGATAGGGGCCAGCAGGAGACTGGCCACGCTGTGTCTTTGTAACGATGCATGCTGTAGAAAGGTGTTGTTGCTGTCATATGTGTAGCTTTGTGTTTTTATAATAACCTGTGATCCTTTTCTTCTTCCACTTTTCCTCTTTCTCTCTTTTATCTATATGGAAAGGAAACCAAAATTGACTGTGTCAGGGTGGCAACCAAAGGTAGGACCTGATCAGATTTTTTATTTTTTTAACTTGCATTTGGTTTTTGAGATTGTACAAAATAACACATTTTCAGATTGTTATGCTTGTGTCTACAGCACTCAACAACTACACTGCATTTTTGTCGCATAGATTTTGATCAGTGCACAGTTTCTAGCAAAGCATTCTCTCACACTGCAACAGCACAAAATTTTATAAAGTATTTTTGGTCAAATTTGTAGTGCAAATGTATACATACATTTAAATTTGACAGGTTTTTGGCAACATATGTAGGAGCTTGTTTTATGTCAATAATATTGATGGAAAAAGTACTGGTTCCACTGGTAGGTTATTTTTCTAGTAACTGGTACTTTTTCATCAGTAGTAGCTGCTATATATTGCTGAAAAGTTGGTTGTCTAGATCAAAAATACTTTGAAAGATTTTGTTTTTGCTGTGAAAAAAACAAATCTTTTATTGGGTTTTTATGTGATAGACCAACACAAAGTAGGATACAATTGAAGGGAAATATATAGAGAATTTTCAGTTTTTTAAACAAAAAAAAATCTGAATAGGATGGTGTACATTTCTGAGTCAATACTATGTAGAAAAAAATTCAGTATAAAGCTCTACGTCTTTTGGGGTTATGCATTTTCTCACATCAGAAGATTGGTCTATCAGATAGAAACCGATTAAGTTTGCTATAATCTGAAAAGCCCCAACAGGTATGAATACTTTTGTGAGACACTGTATTGATTGAGAACATGTGTTTTTCTGTGATGTGGAGGCAGCTAGTGTGCCTGGCGAGGTCTGTAGGTACTTAGCTATGCTGGGCGAATGTCCTGCTCCTCGCATTAAGGGTGATGAAGTCTAAGCATCATTGATCTGGGAGCAAAATTGATAAGGCCAGAGGGAGTCATAGTCACAATCCGTTCTGGGTTGTGGGAGGTTCTGCCACATGGCCCGACAGTCTCATATATTGTGTTGTCTGCATTCAGTTGCACTGTAGATTTATTGCAGAAGGCCCAAATGACCACCTCTACATGGGTCAATAGGCTGAGTTCAGTTCCACATACAAGTGTAAGGCTCATAAGGAGCAATGTATCACCTGAAGGAAAACATTTTAGTATTCCAGATCTTTCTCACAAGGATATACGGAGGCGGATAAATTTGTTTGCACCCCTTAAGGATGCGTACGTTTGTCCTCTACAGCAGTAGCATGCATTTATACTGAAAATTTGAATATGCCAACCTTTAATTTCAGCACATTTGATGTAAGATGTTTGTCTTACATGAGCCACAATAGTTTGTATCTCACAATTCATTTTAAATGTATGTGACTGAAGCATCTTTCAATATGTGTGCTTTATTTTTCAGTTAGTCAGAGGTTTTTCTTTACAAATTCATAATCTTTGGTTTCCTGGGGTATAAATTCGGGGTGGATTTTGTCATAAAGGGTGAAAATTTAAAACGGTGCATCAGACAAGCTGTTAAGTATAGTTGAGGATCTATGATGTTGTGGTTTTGTTACTATTCCAAAGGCATTGGCAAAAGTCTTTAAGTGAACAGCACTATGAATTCATTTAAGTACTGATTTTACTTTACCATCAAAATCAGATGGCTTTTGTCACGAACGAAAACTTTCTTTCAACGCCTTGTCAGCCCCAGTTCCAAATCCTGTTGAAAACCTTTGAGGTGAGCTAAAGAGAAGCAAGAAGTGGTTTTCTGTAATCCATCAGGATGATGGATTACAGACAAGTACTTTTACAAGCACTAATAATAAACTACAGCCACCAAACCAGTGCCTCAAATTACAGACTTGATTTTTCAGTATGAGATTGTGCTTCTGCAGTGAAAGCTAAATTTCTTTCTACTTGTCTTAGCTAGAGCTGCCAACCGATTTTTTTTCTTTTTCATATTTGATGAAACAAACATGAATTGTTTTGTTTGTGTTTCTCTGACTCTGTGTTGCATGGTGATGCTTTTGGCTTCAGTGTGGCCTCTCTCTTTCTCTTTTGTCTCTGTCCTGCATGCCGTCCTGGATCCACTGACTTTACTCAGCTGCGATACTCGTGACTCAGCTAACCACCCCCTACATCCGCATCGCCCCAGCGGCCGGGGACAACCAGCTAACAGGTCAGGCCCAAAGACACTCACTCACATATGTGATCGCACTCACAGCTCCCTCACCAGGAGAGAAACCAAACAAATGCATGTGTGCAGTTTTTGATTATTCTGTTGTAATTTGCATCAGAGCATTATGATTAACTCGGAGGCATTCAAAGAATTTTTTTCCACCTTCATCTCCCCCGTTTTAGTGGACATGAAAAGCCTGCATAAGGAGTGATTGTTGTTTTGATTACTCACCGTAGAAGAATTCTGACAGGAGTTAATCCTGCTTCATGAATATTTCTCATTATTTTTAGGCAGATTAGGTGAGTGTTGGTTGTTAGTTGTGACAACTGCAAGCATACAAAATTATGCTAAAGAGTAACTGTTCAAAATCTTCCCAGTTCCTCCTTGCTGAGCAGAGATCCTGGATCTCTCTGCAGCTAAATCATAGGAATAGTGGATGAACCTTCAGCATTTTCGGAGCTCAGACGGGGATTTGACGCTGACAACATTTCTGTGAGATTAGTGTGAAACAATGTTTGGGGACAAAATCACCTCCATCACTCCTGACATGATGTCTTTCACAGTCTGGCAATCCTTCACCGTTTTGCCTAAAATTATATCTATTTTTCAAATAAATCTTGCTGATAACGGCACAACAGAGCTGAAACAATATGTCAAATTCATCCTGGGATGGATATTTACTCTTTTTTTAAGAGGGGAAGAAAATGGGAATCTCACCTGAAGATTTGGTTGACATGACCATTTATTTTTCTAAATTTATGACCGGTGACATGGAATAATGGTGTTTCTCAGGTGGACGGTTGGGATTCTTCTATTTTTTTGTTTTTCAAGCACTTCTTATCATTTCCCAAGAAATGAATGCTGTTAAAAAAGCTGCTTTTTAAAAGAACTCAGATCTTCTTGTGCGTCTTATGTGGGCTATCTCTTCCCAGGCTGATATTTAGTGTTTTGGTTCTTTTTTTAGCATTTTTATCTTCTTGGGTATTATCTTTTGTGCCTTGCATTGTGCATTTTTCCACAGCCTAAGAAGAATTTGCCCCAAATGTGATTAACCAAGGGTAAAGGAGGTACACACTTATCTCTAGTGGTGCAGCTTTGTCCACAGATTTCTGATTGTCCACAAAGGACAGAGCTAAAGGTGGAGTCTTTGGGACAGTTGGAAGTTATTTTTAGTTTTTGCTTTGCTTTACTTCTTTGTGTGTATTTATGGTTCCTAAATTTTACTTTATACTCTATGGAGAGGAGGTCTCAGCTCTGCATTGCTGCCTTGTACTGATATGTGAGAAAAAACAGTCCTTAGCTGGATAAAAATCGTTAAAAAATTCAGATCACTTGCAGGGAAAAAAAAAAAAAAAAAATTGGAAAAAAAGTTAAAAATAATTCAAAGGAGAACAAAATTAAACTCAGGTTTCTTAAAGATCTTGATTGGTGATTGGCTACAACACTGCAATTGGTTCACTATTACTGGTGATTATTTGTCCTCTTGGGAATTCTTTGTACCAAAGCATTGCAATTTTAGCCCAGTATGATTAGGTGATGCACAGCTTTGCATTCAATTACACTACAACTTTGCAACTTATACTTTAGCCTACATAATTTGATCTCCATCCAAGATAAATGGGATCAGATTTTTTTGGACATGTTAACTCCATTGTCTAAGCTTATGAGGACCTTTTTTTTTCTACACCCTACCTCCTGATATACAATTATAGGTAATAAAGGACAAAGTGTGATAGCACTTTAAACAAGATTTAATTGATAATTCTGCTCTTTATTTGTCTCCAGTGAGTGTCTCCTAACACATTGTGATGTTTTTCAGGAGCAGCCACTCACAAACCTGACGCGGTTGAGCCGGAGAAGCAAACAGACCACACTGTAAAGATTGCAGGCGTCATCGCTGGTATCCTCCTCTTCGTCATCATCTTCTTAGGCGTGGTGCTCCTCATGAAGAAAAGGTAAGCTGTTTTTCTTTTTGTCCTCCTGTCTCATTTAAATACAATTTCAAATTTGTGTAGATGGGGTTTCACTCACTTGCAACATGCAACAAAGTAAGCATTTTCCTTTTTTATTATTTCCCATGTTTCTTCCTCAAAATGGCAGCATTATCAGTGGCGTCATAAAAAATTAATTTGATAATGTTGATACGGCCCATTTGCGCTGTTTACATCCACGGGATACAAGTGTGGCATGAAAAATTAATCCGTTTCTATGGCGCCCTCAAACAAATGTGCAGCACTTCAGTGATATTGGAGTGGGAATAGAGGGGAAAAAATGTTTTTCGAACGTGGTGTGGAGAGGAGGCGTAGAAGAGATAAGAAAGAAAATAAGATGAGAGGCTCAAAAGGAAAAAAGATCCTGGCTGCATAGCTCAAGGCAAAGTTTACATTAGCTCTTGGACCCCATACTCTAGAGATACCCACTGCACAAATCCCACTAATCAGGGGAACTAATGCTCAGCAAATATCAGTCCCCTTTTGTCCAAAGTAAAGGTTTGAAATGACACTCTATCAGTTTTTGTAGATATTTCCTCCATGGATATGAATTACTTTTCTGCAGTATCTTTCTGAAGTTTAGCCTGGGTTTAGCTGCTTTTTCGATTGTGCATTTTTAGATCAAAGTGTCTTAAAAAATTCATTTTCCTTGAATTGTTTTCACATTTTGTCATGTTGCATCTTCAAACATCCTTGTATGTTTATGTGGTAGACCAATGCAAAGTAGTACACAACTTTGAAGTGAAAGGAAAATTAAGGATTGTGTATGAAATCCGAAAGGTGTGACGCACTACTTTGACACCCTGAAATAAAGTGTACTAGAAACAGACAAGTCAGAGATAAAATTGTGGAAAAGTGTATTCAATTGTTAGCTTAAAATGAAATATTTCAAACCAAAACATGACAAAAATACATTGAGGTTTATGGTTGTAATGTGACAAAATGTGAACAATGTAAGGATTAATAAACGCCCTGTTGTACGGTAGATCGGGTAAACGTAGATGGCTGGGAAGGCAGATCTGTGTCATTTACTGCAATATCAGCACCATGTTCACCATGTTTATTCCTGCTAGTGATATAGGTTCCATTTCCCACAGCATGGCCCTGTTTGTGTAGCTCAGCAATCAGTGGGTGGGTGTGAAAATCAGCACCAAGTAATGGAATTGTTTTCAATTAGTCTTAATCAAACCGGAGATGGAGGAGACTCCGTTGGTTGAATTTTGTCTAATTTACCGTCACCAACCAGGGAATCAGAGTTGTGTTTAGACATTTGAGTCCCTCATTAGGTTCCAACCTCAGAGGTCAGATATGGTAATTCTCTTTATAAGTGTATAAAATGACATGTTGATTCAAAAAAGGGATTAGTTTCACTTCACTTAAACTTCTCTGATCTTTACTTAGACTCCCCTTACTGAACAAGACATGACTCCAAGCAATCACCTTTGCCCTCACAATCACTGGTTTACCTCCACGTGTGCCACCATATCTGATTTTGTTCATTTCTACTCTTTTTTCAAACATTAATATATTTTTACTTTTTCTTTCCTTTTCATTCCATCCCCTCCCCACCTCCTCCACCACTGCTTAAATCCTACCACCACCCCTCTCGGCAGAAGAACCTATCACTCCTACACTTACTACCTGTAAGTAACCACTTTGTGTAATGTTAGTGCCATGCTTCTCACCCACACGCTGTTTCCCTCATGCATGCAAAGAGCCATGTCATCCACCTCCTGCCCAGAGCTATTACAGAGGCCCAGCTGTAATCTCTTCTGGAAGGATGGGATACGCCACTCCAATGCATCTCCACGCTATGAGCACATCATACTGTATGTCACATTGGCACGACTTCTGACGAAAAGCAGACAGGCGCCGCTACGCCCCCGCAATTACAAACCTGACACTGGAATGCTGCTACTGACATAATTTCTGTTGCACTTTACAGAAGTTTGTTTAAGAAGGGATGAAGCTCAACTTGCTGCCTTAATGATTGTCCAACTGCCAAACTTATCTTATGAAACGAGGGTGAAAAAAAAAAAAAAAATCAATGCAGCTACTGATGCATTTTTACTGAGTGTGAATTTTTTATTCGCCTCCAGTGGTTTCATCTCTGTTGACTTGTCAAAACTGCAGTTTTTGAGGTGCCCATCACAGCACTTTTATACTTCAGTTCTGTGCAGGACTTCAGTAAGTTTGTCCAAATATTTTCCCAACCTACTAAGACGCGATAAATAAGTCTGTGTGGAGCTAACCACATTTATTTCCCCAGAAATTTAAGCATGAGCAAATATTTTGACCATATTGATTAAACTCAGTCTGCATGTGATCATTTTTGAATTTTTCTTTACCCCCAACATCCTTTTTTGCTTATGTTCAACGCATGTTTTTTTTTTTGGGTATTTGATGCACATCCATGCCACTGACTTTCTATGGTGATGGTGGAGTTGTGCCTTTAGCTGGCAGGATGTGATCACAGATTAGCTGCTTTTCTATTTCCATACCTCTAACATCATAAAACAATAGCCCCAACAAATCAGATGCTTCAGATACAGATGATTTGACATCACACCATTTAATGGTAAAGAAGCTTATTCTGCGGCTCTGCCTTCCCCGCCGTAGCTCGTCAGCTCCCCTCTGCATGGCCTTTGTGATGGATGCCGACTAATCTGTCTTGAGATGGGCTGTGATCAGAGAAAGAATGGAGGCTGACTCACATCAAAGAACATCTCCGAATACACCTGGAGATAATACTACTCTGAATACTCGGCGTGTCACTCATGTTAGATCACAGCTGTCTTGAACACAAAGCCCAGATGACTTAGCAGAGTGGCGTCTTCAAAGCCATGAGCGAGCACAATGGCCATAACTGTGCAGGGAGAGATTGTTTGCCTGTCAAATAGTCAAAAAAGGAAGCATAGCATTGTTTGCTGTTTTATTATTGGATACAGATGTCCTTACTTCGTGCAATTTATTAAGGAGAGCATAGGTTTACGGTTTTAAGCTGAAAAACAAATGTCACTTGGTGTGAGAAGAGGAATAAGAGGGGGTCAGGATTCTTTAGGCTACTGGTATTACTGTACATTGTGTTCTGTTGGTTTAGGAAAACATCTGCTGAAATTGAAGTATTTCTGGTTGCATTATGGGTTTTTCTTGCTCCTTCAAGATGTTTTTCAGCAGGTGTCCCCCGAGATTTTTACTTGACACATGACAGTTGGATGAGATGACAAAATTCACACAACATTTTAAAATCTACAGCTCTGGAAAAAATTAAGAGACCCCTTAGAATTATCAGTTTGTCTTTTACTTTCTAAAGGTTTATGTTTGAGTAAAGTTAACATTGTTCTTTTATTCTATGAGGGAATGACAACATGTCTCAAAATTCAAAGCAAAAATTTTGTATTCATGTGCAGAAAATGAGAAATGGTCAAAACAATAAAAAATCTCAAATAATGCAAAGAAAACAGGTTTATATTCATTTACAAAGAACAATACTAATGTTTTCAGGAAGTGTTGAGAAATCAATATTTGATGGAAGAACCATGAAGTTTACAATGTGATTCAGTGCAGTGGGATCTTATTTTTTTTCTAGAGCTGTATATGTGGAATGTGCTCAACAAAGCAACATTAGTTTGCAACATCACTCTATTTTAATTATGATGTGAAGACTTAAGCAAAGACATAGAACAAATGTCGCTGCGGTTTTCAGGAGCATTTATTGGCTAGAATATAAATCTTCATTTACAACAGGCTCATGTTGCTCAGGTAAAAGCTGCAGGCAGCTCTCTGACACTTACAGTCTACTAACTCGTTTTAAAACAGCATTACTTTAATAAGTGTAGTGGTTGGTGCTTCTTTGTCAATCAATCAGCTTAACATTGTTTCACAGAGCACTTTATTCCCATAAGTGTTGCATGAAGTGCTTTACAGAGGTTAACCTCTTGTGGCAAATCTTATAAAACTGCTTACGATGTTAACACAGCCATGTTGCTTGTTCATGCATGTTCTACACAAACCAGGGAGTGTAGTGGAAACACTTTGCTAACATTAAAGGGTCAGGGTGTGAATCAAACGGTATAATAAGCTCAGTTAATTATTCAAAGTAGTTTAAAAAGTTTCTATCTAAAGAAACCCAGCTGATCACATCAGATAGTACATTGATTATTTTACTATGTGAACTTTATTTCACATTTTTGACCAACTTTTCTTGAGTTAACTTCCAAAAAAATATTATTTGGTATTTTAGGAAAATGTAGATAAGTAGAGATGTGAAAACGTACTTCATACTACGTATACAAGTATGTTGTTTGTAGTAAAATATTCCAACTCCAGACAGTTTCCATCTAAGTAAAGTAAATATTTCGGGTCTACTTTGTGTGTTTTCCAGACCTTGGCATAATAGTTTTACCTCTACTAACTTGTGCTTGTATCAAGTGTTTTCAAAATGTTTCTACAGGTTGCTTTGGAAAGCAAGTTATGACAAAAGAAATCCTTGAATTTTGTAAAGCTACAATCCTTTTGCAACCATCACCTTCAGCTTTGTTTTTTTTTTTTTTGTATTGATATTGTGAAATCCAACAATCAAAAGCATTTCAAATGGGAAAATACAGCAGAGAACTGATCAGCAACAAGAAATTTAAAGGCCATTGCAAATGTATTTGTCTTTCAAGATCTGAAGATGTTAAAATAATTGGCAGAAGAACTACAACATAAGAAGCTGTTTTACTGCATTCATGTGGATCAAAAAAATGTAAATGGGCAAGTCCAGATACACAAATACGACAACATTAATGCCTAACAATGTATACAATGAATATTGCATTTAAGTCTTCGTTCAATCAGCCAGTCAAATTTAGCAAACATAGCCAAAGTTTGTGTTGCTTTATTAATTGCAGACTATTTTTTGGACTTTATCCTGAGTCTCATCCGCAGCTCTGATGGGAACTGTGTTGCCAATCATAAACTGGAAACACGTATATGATTGATGAAACCCATTAATGTTCCGACGCATTCATCAAAGTCATTTAAAGCCACGAGAACATCCTACGGTCGGCCAAAAAATATGCACTTTGGGTTTACCGCCAGAGGTGAGTGAGGGCCCGCACCCATCACAACATCAGTCAGAGCGCTCATTAGGAATGCGGTTACATGTTCGATCAAATATATGACTGCCTTTTAATCAGGTGGCTGCACCGGCTGCTTTGCATGCTGCTGCTGGGGGACAAGAAAGATCAATTGGCACAGGGCAGGAGTTGTGATTGGATCTTTATTCCCATGAGAACTGGATTCATCAATCAAGTAGCAGTGAAGTTCAGTTAAAACACACTTAGTGTGCCACTCTCTCAATCGACTGTCTGTATTTTCTTGTTGTTCCTAAACTTTAGATATGTGATGTGGTTTTAGAGTCTTTAGATGTATCATTGAATGCATGTTTCTTTACCCTTTGAGATACATAATATGTAAAATATTATGTAGGGATGTAATAACTACAACTGAAAAAAAAGGCATTACTAAAAGGGTAAATGAATAATGAACATTTAAAATTTCTCATGAAATAATTTTACTTAACCGGCCACTCCAAGAAAAGTTCACCATTGTTCCATATGTTTTCTGTTTGTGGATAATGGCTGTTATTCTGGTGAAATAGAGCCACAAAGTATTAGACACTGACTCATAAACTTATTCTTGCACTGAAAGTTAAGTAATTTTCACTGGGAACAGAGAAAATGTTTCTGCTATAAAGTTGACTTCTACCTATTTACAGTTTAGTATTTACAGATTTATATACTGACTGTGGAATGTAACTCTAAATTCTGCCTTTTTAAACAACCTTTTTAAACATATTAACTCATTTTAAAGGAAATTCAGCTTGGGAAGATGAAATGTAGACACAGAGCTACCGCACTTGCTATTGGCTGTAACCCTAAAAGCAGAGATAAGGAAGACTGTAAATACTAACTTCTACAGTAGTGGTAACACAATTTTTACTGTTTATATTAATGCATATTAAGATAGTTTTGTTTTAACTATGACAATAGGCAGTGTTTTTATGGGATGTGTCTAGTATTCACTGCTTTTAGCTACTTTTGGGGCAGTTTTGGTCCCTAAGCCCTGTGAATATCAAGGGTGCACTGTATCAACTTATTTAAAACATGTTATTTAAAATAAATAGTCAGTTTATAGATTCCAGGTACTGACAACCTTTTGAAAATGAGATAATGTGTGTAAATGCTAAAAAAAACATATGCCTTCCTCTACCTAAAATAAGGATTTATGTAGAAATTGAAGAGTCTGCAATTTCACCTACATATAACTCATTATTCCGACATTATTACCATCTTTCCACATGTCAGTTTTAATAATCACTCCCATTGCACTAGGTGACAGGAAGAGGGTTGTACTTAATGTAGCAATGTTTAAGACAAAGTGCTCGAGGCAAACACCTTCATTAAACTTTACAAGTTGAACATGTGGCGAGAATTGTATTAATTGGTACAAGCCTCGAAGAGTTTTGAACCTACAAGCTCTGCATCTTGATGAGGTAAAAGAAAAAAGAAAGCACCTCGAGCAGGCCAAGGGGGTGCTGTGCAAGAATTGATCTGTTTAAAAAAAACAAAAAAAAAAGCAGCATTATCAAACATAAGCAGTACTATATCGTTGAGGGAGGCTGACCTACAGGGAGTGCTGCTTTTACAATGCTGTGAAAATGCATTTGCCCTTTTACAGATGTTTTTCTTATCAGTAGTTGCTTTTTTGTTGGATTTGATTATTTTGTCTTTGGGGAATTGACTTTATTCAGCGCATAACAGGATTTTCAGGCTTAAGCAACCCCTTTATGGTCATGCTAAAGCATCTTAATCAGATTTAATTTCAGACTTTGACTGGACCACTCCAAATCCTTCTGCTACATAACTCAGTTGCAGTTGAGCTTTGAATCGCAAAGGGAAGCTCCGACATTCTCCTTATGGATTTTCTGTTAGAGACCAAAATCCATGGGTCCATCAATTATGGCTAGATGTCCAGGCCCAGAAGCAGTGAAGCAGGCCAGAACCATCAAACTAGCAACAGCAATGTTCTGCTATTTTTACACAAAGGCAGACATCTTCTAGAAAAGTTCCACTTCTCTTTCAGCTGTCCACAAAATATTTTTTGGACAATGATGTTTTCTACAATCTACTCTACGTGAGGCCAGCATCATGTTTTATCTTGAAACTTTACCATAGATTCTATTTTTTCCCGTTTTCTTATCAATGAATCATAAACACTGGCTTTAATTGAGCCAGTGAGGAGTCTTGTGAAAAACGTTTATAGAGATTTGGTAGAAATTTAAAAAACATGAAAATAAAATGCTTCCGTTTGTAAAGGATGTATAAATTTTTCTTTTGTTGCTATTTTTGACTTTCCGTTCATATATTTCACTGATCTTGTGGGGTTTACTTGCTTTAGCTCTGTGTAGCGCCACATGATATGATGCCTCAGATGTCATATCACTTACAGTGGTAAAAATATTAACTACTTTCAACTGTGACTGCAGTTCATTTAACTATTTGCAAGAAAAACTGTCCATTGTACTTGGTGCTTGATCTCAAAATGATGCCAGAGTCGTCATCGTCTCAAAGTGCCGTTAACTAGCACCTCTTGGCAGATCTCACTGTGGAAGAGAAGCATCTTCAGGTCCAGCCCAGTAGAAGACAAACTTTAAATAGTCATTGTCATTTTTATTTAATTTTGATTGGCTCAGAATCATCACTCACCGTAGCTTTAGGTGCACAAAAAATATATGTGCATACATATAAGGTCTCTGGCCTTGGGCTTGTTCAAGTTGGCTAAATGTGCACAGTTTTTCTGGGTTATTTTTTCCTTCATGTTGCACCCAGGAGAGAAGGTGTATTCCATACTTTGAAAATCCCTGCTTTAAATAATCTTCTGTTTTTATTTTACTGTTTTTATCACCTCCTAAAAGAGTTGTTGATGCATTCTGAGTAATTTTGGTATCATGGAAAGGTTCACCACCATTTCACCTTTTCTTGATTTATGAATAATTACTGTCAGTGTAAATCTCTGCAGTCCCAAAGTCTTTGAAATGGCTTTCCAGCAAGATAAATGTCAAAACATCTCTCATTTGTTCCTCAGGGTTGTTTGTTTTAGGGGAGATCAGTAGACCTACTTCATGCAGTCAGATTGGCTCTATTGGAGTGATTTAGGGAATGCAGCTTTACAATAAAAGGTGATTAATAAACATTATTTTATGACTGGAAGTGATGATGTCTTCTTCAGGTGCAGAGCCAGGTTGTTGTTTTGAAAACCACATTTGAAATTTACTCTGGATGATCTGAAACATTTAAGTGTGACGATAAAGTGAAAAATGTACCCAACACTCATATTGTTAGGTACTTTTTAATTGGACAACATTTACATTTATGAGGCATTCAGTGAAAATGACCATTTTTCGGTTAAAATAGCTTCAAAGTATCCAAGCAAACAGGTGGAATGATTGCATGGCATAGTTTAAACATGGTTGGAGGGAGGTTTGAAATAAAGCTCAGTACACGCAGCCACTGAAATTCCCCCACTGAGTTAATCAAAGATGCTTCTGTTGCTCCTCCCTGCTGGACGTCAGTCAAATAAAACCAACGTCTGATGTTTATCCGGATCGTTTAATGAAGCCTTCTTTGTTACAATGTCACAAGGTTTAGGCCATTCTGACGCTGAAATTAGTCCCACCATGCTGAGCTTAAGGTTTTGAAGCTCCTCTGTTAGAAGTTGCAGCCGTGTTAAACTCCAAATGAACAGACATCCTGGCATTCTGACAGAAAATATGCTTGCTTTTTTATTTTTTGGGGGTGAACTCATCGAGGTTTGAGTCCAGTTTGCTTAGATCCTAGATGTGCCATGCCTGTCATGTACTGAACTGCACACATCTTCTAATGAGGATTGCCTAGTAATAGTTACCTGAAGTGGAGGCTCTCTCTTTATTCCTGAAAACATTTCTGCTGTCTCATTTTACAAATGAAAATGCATGTTATTCAATAGGAAAATATCTTGTATTGTTCAGCAGTTGCTACTTTAAAATTGCTTGTTAAGATCTTTGCAATAACCAACCAGAGATATTATAAATGGGTACATGTATCAACTTAAACAAACAATCCACTGTAAACTTCCTCTCACTTTCTCTCTTTGCATATCAGACTCAGTATTATAGTCTTCTATCGTTAATTTTTCTTCCCTTCCACAAATGAGGAAAGAATAGCATGCCAATTAATCTTCATCTAACACCCACAGTGCCTTGCAAACATCCTAGTATTACTGGCGCTTTCCTCATTTTTGGCACTGGTGCCTGTGCAGCCTCATTTATCTTCAGTGTTCTCGCTTCAACTGTCACGCAGGCCAGGAAAAGAGGAAATCCAAGTCTTAGTGGGAATAAGAACAATGATACAGTTTTAAAACCAGCCTCACAATAGTTCTTAATAGTCTCCTCCATGAATGCACACAGTGCTGAATCAGTCTCAATATCGCCTGGGGTACATGGAGCTAACCTCTCCCCTCCTCACTACTTACTACTTTATGGAGATATAATGGAAAAAAAGAGCAACAAGATTGCCATTTTGTTCCTGGCTCTAATTGCAGATTAAAGACACAAAGTGAGTCCAGCTTGGGAAAATGTAACTACTTTGTCACTCTGCTTTCTGAAGAATGGATCCGCTATTAGCTTCACGTCGTGGCCTTCAGAGCAAATGGCTGTTTGAAGGCAGCGGGAGTCTGTTGCCATATGGCATGAGACAGTGACAAAATTGAATAAACAGAGGAGATTTGCGAAAACAAAGCAGCAGGAGAGCATCATTAGACAGCAGTTGTCCGCCAGAGAGGCTTCAATTCAGATAGGGAAATGGGGTCACGCAGAGAGTAACAAAGTGCAAGAATCAGTGTGAGGGTTGCCATTGTTAATTTTTACACTGTTCGCTCCCTTCCAGCTACAGAGCAGCGGCAGACATCAGATATGGCTATTACTTCAGTTCTCATGCTGTTTGCTCCACTTCTTTACTACGTCGTGCATAAAACTGTATGAAAATTGTCTCATCGGGTGGCACGAAAAGGCAGCGTTTATTGCCAAAATAATGACAAAGGTTGGGGTCAGCTTCGGGAAGCTTTTAAACTGGGTTAATGGATAGCAAATTTAGTCTTCATACTGCAAAAATGCAAAATCTTACCAAGAGGTTTCTTATCTGCTTTCTAGGGCAGATAACTTAATACACTTGAAATAAGACAAAACTAACTTAGAAGTAACTTTTCAGGAAGAAACTAGTATTTTTTTTTATATCACCAATAAGGATTTACTTACCTCTGTAACTTGCTGAAAGGTCACTTTTAAGTTAGTTTTGTCTTACTTCAAGTGTATTAAAATATTTGCACTAGGAACTAAACCAAAAATAATTAGTAAAATTTGAAGTGTAAGTTTATTTTTGCACTGAGAATTACTGGTTTAGTGAACATCTTTATTGACTAATAGCCATTGTAAATAAAATCTGATCGTAAAAATGTTTTTAACACATATTTTGCCGTATCTAGTGAAATATTAAACACATATAGTCAAATATCAAGTCCAATCGGCTTCTGCTTCTAATTTGTAAAGTATGTATATTGGGATGTAGGGTGCAAATGTACAGCCTGCTTCTTCTGTGTTAAGAGAGAGAAATGTACCTTTGCCTTTAAATTCAATTAAAGAATTATGAATAAATGAGTTACTCAGAAAGTTGGTCAGACTATTCCTGCGGTTGGAGCTATCCCAGGAAATCAGCAGGCTGAGTCTGTTTTCCTCAGTGTAGACAGAAAAAATGCAAATCCTGGCATGACATTTCCATAATGTTATTGTCATTGCCACAACTTTTAAGTCGACCGTGTTAGCTAGCATGCTGGCATGTAGCATCTTAATTTACCAGTTAAATTCTCATCTTTTATGTTGTGCTCCAAAAACATTATAACATCAGATACCTGTTGGGATTGAAAGTCCCCATAATCTTAAGCATGTGTTTTAAATTGGACCAGTCCGTTTTTCAGTTTTTAAGGAGAGAATGAACCTCATAGTGAGGTTAGACTATGTACAAAAAAGCAAACATTTTTGTGCCCCATGGTTTGCAGCCTGAGTAATCAATAAAAGGCATCTCTGTACAAGAATATTATGATGCCCAAAGGAAATCAATAGAAGTTATTGTCTAACAGCCTGAAGTAAAAATCATAGGAGGCTGTGACCCCTGTTGTTCAGTAATCTGAACAAAAACATTGGTCTTTAAAGACCAAAAAACATTTCTTGTGCAGGATAGATCACGCAAAGGACACGACTCTGCTTTGTTTTGAGACGTGAATAAAGCAAATTTTTCAATAGCTTTTACGTATTATGAATTAATTGTATTTGTGTGCACCTTTGTGTGTATTTGTCTGAATACAAAGCTTTAATGTTGGTTGAACTGGGACCTGCTTGTTTGCTATAACACATCATCTTGAAGTGGGTCAGTATAAGCAGGTTGACTGTTTCAGTTCAGTGTTCACAGCTCTAATATTTCTGCCCCAAAATAATATCAGCTAATTTTAAATCATCAGGGCCACTGATATATTTGGGTTATAGTGTCAAACCTTCCTAAGGATTTATGCTTTCCTCAGCTTGGATAAGCCAAATAAAAACTAATGTGGCTCAGCCCAGGGTAGATTATCCCAGCCATCTCATTACATTGATTAGTCATTGCTACCGGCCTCATATCAGATCAATTTGGATATTTGGGGGTCATTATGTCCACTTAGGTCTGATTGTGTGCTTTTTGTTTGTTTCCCCTTCCACAAAGGAAATTGGCCAAGAAGCGAAAGGAGACACTGAACAGCACCCGCCAAGAGATGACAGTTATGGTCAACTCCATGGACAAAAACTACACAGAGCAGGGCACCAACTGCGACGAGGCGCTGTCCTTCATGGACACGCACAACCACACCCTGAACACCCGCAGCGAGTGCGCGCTCACGCTCAACGGCCGGAGTGAGTGCACCCTCACCCTGAATGGCCGAGGTAAGATGGCTCCATGTACGTGCTCTGGTTTATTTTTGTTTTTGTAAAATCACTAAGGTAGTCGTTAAGATTCTTGATATCAAATCTGAACTCAATCATCAACAACTGGTATAAAAGTGAAGCTAAAACTAAAACACAGTTGTGGTGAATTCCCCCAACAACAAGAAAAAAAATGTATCTCTGTATCTTTGTATCTTCTTTTAAGTTTTCTTTTCATTGTTCAATGCAGCTATAAGAAGTATTTCCCATAATATTTTTTAACAAGGAGCTGCTATTTCTGATATTGCTTAATCTAACAAATTTCTCTAATTCTGTTCAAATAGTCTGACTTTTCAAAAACCACTTGTGGAAGTGTAATGGATGAATTTCTGTTAATCATTTAGAAGAATCTAAATTAAATTTGACAAAACTTTCATTTTAAAAAGTTAGTTTGAATTGTGTTCGTTAATCATAGCTTCATTTCTCACATTGCTTTTTAAATTCCTTCTTTTCTCAGATCGGATTTGTTCAGTTAATTCTGCAAAAAAATTTTTAATTTACCTCTAGAATCACCATTGCTTGTTTAATGGTGAAAACTCTTTAGAAAATCCTTGTTAACAGTCTGCTTGGAGTCTGGTAGTTAAATCAATAATTAAGCCATCATCAAATCCCAAACCAGACCTCAGAGCTTATCAGTAAACATTAGACAGCCAGAAGTCTGTCTTCAGGTCATAAACTCAGCGCCGTGCTGTGTCCAATCCACCTGCCAACCAAAGTAAACACACTACATTTGCTCTCTTGCTGCAAACCTATTAGTTTTCCTCAGGTTATGTTGTTGATAGACAGCTGAGCTAAATCTGTTCACCCGGAGCCTGACCTGCTATAATCCTGGCCCCAAAACCATCAGATTAAAAACCCCAACCATAGCCTCTGTTTCTGCTCCTCTCCCCAAAGATGCTCTGACCTTGATTAACTGTCTGTTAGGGTACTTGTTCAAATCTGGCCCTTCTGTCTGCCAGCGTAAATGATTTAACTGCTTCATTTTGCACTTTGCCTGTCATTGTGAAGCTTCTGACTCTCTGTGACCTTACGTTACTGTCAGAAGTGTCATTTAGGCTCAAAACATTACACATGACACATTATATTCCTAAACATACTGTCCTCAAAACCCAAACCGTGCTACACTCAGCAGTTGTTGTTGTAGGATAAAAAGACGATGGCTGGCCAGATAGAAACAGACAGCATCCTAATTGCTTAAATAAATATTACATATAAGCCCACATAAACACTGCGGTTATTTTCTGTATGAAGACTCCATGCAGAAATAATTTATTAGTCTTCTTAGATACTTAAGAGCTTTATTTTAAATTTGCTGTGATGGACATTTTCCTTACAATCAAATGAGAAAATAGATTTTGAATTCCAGGTTGCACGCAGTTATTAGGACTGTTAATGAGGCATTGAACTCATCTTTTTTTTCAGGGAAAATATAAGTCAACATTAAGATTCAATGGGTTTTAAAATCAAAAATTTGATGCATAAGTTTGAATTATTCTTTTCTGTAATTCACCCACAGTGAAAATTATTGGCATATTTGATTGTTGTCCTTGAACCAATGCAACCGAAAACATCGTTTGAAAAACACATGCGAGGAAAGATTTATTACCTTCTCAGTAGGGAGGTAAAAAATTGTTATTGGCATTCCAACAATTGCACTTTTTTGACCAGGTTTTGGTCTTTTGAATAGGTGTTTTTAATTTTTAAGTTAAAAGAAATATGACTGCAATTTGATCCCTTGAAATTGACCTCTGTCTCTTTTAGAAGCTCCTATTCTATCCAACATCTGCCTTCAGTTTGTCATCACAACTATGTTGAGCCTTTAACATAGTTTTTAGGAGCATTGCACTGAGAAGTAACTTGTACAATGAGCTCAGGAGTCTTGCAGTTCCGCCAGGTATTTACTATTTGCTGCTGCCACTAGTCTGGAGGAGCTCAGTTGGGGACTGCATCTCCAAGGAAGAGCTTTGAGGACATAAGCGGCGCACTGAATGAGTAAACATTTAGGCACTGTGTAATGGTTGCCATGGGAGATTTCAAGAAATGTTCAAACACGCATGAAAGAACATTCCAGGAATGTTTTAATGCAGGAATGACATTCTAGTATCATATGAAGCTTAAAAATGTTTATTTTACATAATATCCTTCTTTGACACAAATATTTTTGGAAAAACAGATGTTCTCTGTCCAGGTAGACAGATGCTACAGGACAAAGATCCTAAACACCCATCAAAACTGCTTTTGGAAACAAAATCAAGCTAAAGCAGGCTAAGATCAAGCTTCTGGAATTGTACCAAAATGACTGAATATGCTGAAATCCAGGCTCAGTGCCAGGGAGCAGACCAATTTAAATGAACACTACCATGTCTAATAGGAGTAGACAAAGAGACAAAATACAGCTAGAATTACACCAGAAGCCTGTTTGTGGCTCCAAAAGTGAGGTGTGTACATATATCTGAGTATATTTTATATTTATATGGTTTGACCTTGTTGGGTTTGGAAGAGATTCACAATAAATTCAAACTTGTTTTGAATGTGTTTGAAACTGTAAATTGTATTTTCACTCCGTCCTCTATAAAAAAGCAATTCTGAAAGTTAAAATCTATTATTAGCACTGTAGCTCTAACTTTTGTCTTTTTTACTGTTGTCGCTGTTTATTTACCACTATCAACATAGTGACAGACAATGTTATCAAGTATAAAAAAGATATTATCAAACTTAACTGCTCTTTTCCGCTACTTATTGTTTGTATCCAGTAATACTTTGATAACACTATCTATCAGTGTTTTGTTGTTAGTCATTTTAATAACTCAGTTCATAAAGTGAAAAAAATTCAACTTTTTGAAGTTTGAAAATCATTTTACATGGAAGTTTGACATTGTATGTGGGGAACATAATAAAATGGACGTGCTGCTCGTGTCTCAGGTGGAGAGACGGAGTCTGTAGGTCCCACAGGGCAGAGGACACCAGGGCTATAAGTGCAGTTCCTGACTAATCACCCTCGTTGTAGTGCCTGCAAAACAGAACCCAGAGAAATAAGGACGAAGTGTCCTGGTGGAGGGTTTATTCCAGCGCTATGGCAGCTTTGTGTCTGCTTTTTGGTTTCAGAAACTGGAAAAATTAGAGAATTTGAAAAGAAAAATGGACAAAATCCAGTCTGAGGAGGCAGTTAGTCAATTTCCCTTTAGGACTTTCTAAAGGGAAATTGAATAATAATTCCACAGTATTTAGAAATAAAACTAATTAACTCAAATTCAAGAATATTAAAAATATTTTGAATCGAACAAATATTTAAATTTCAGTCATCTCACTCTCTTGGTTTCTGATCCCTTTGAGCGCACAGCATTGAAATTCAATTTTTTCAGCGTCTCAAAAATATTTGTAACCACAACAATGTAGCAGAAGGGAAATAACATTTTCTTGAAGTATTTTTTTTATCTGAAGGTAAGACATTTGATTTTTTTACAGTGTGCATTTACAGCATTTGAACATTTCTTCTGACATATTTTATTGGGAATGTATTGGAAAATTGTGAATTATTGTTTTTTTTTCCCAACACTTTTCTGTGTGGCATGTAAGTATATTTAGACCCCTTTACCATGTTAGCCCTAAATAAAATCCATTGCAACACACTGCCTTCAGAAGTCAGCAAATTATTGACCAGCGTTCACGTGTGTGTAAATTAATCTCAGCATAAATATAGCGAGGACAGAATTATGCCACATTTTTCAGATTTTTTTTGTTGCAAGAAATTTTGAAAACTAAGTGATTTTTTTCTTCCAATTTATGTTTGCCTTCTGTTTTCTATTATCTTTGCATATAATCTTTCACTGAAATACATAAAAAAAAAAATATGAGTATTTTTATAAGCCACTCCACATTGAAACTCGTAAGTTTTTGTTTTTTTCTTACACTGGTTTTGAATTTGTCCTGTTTTGCTTCATCTGCAGCTGGGTCGTCCCCCTCCTCCTTCACGCTGCCAAAAGCCAACACTCTGACATCGTCCATCCCCACAAACTCGTACTACCCAGGTAATAATGTTACCTTTTTCTCTGTTAAATCTTTAACAAAGAAAATGCTTCTATTGCAGCCTGAACAGCAAAGCTGACAAATTAAGTTAATAAAATTGGGAAGATTAAGTGTCACAACAGATTAATAAGAGACAGCATTTTTACACAAGTTTTAATGAGTTTCACATTCTCTGTGAATCCTCATTTTTAATATAATTTACAAGCTGATCCTGCAACATAAACCTATCTAATATATTTACATGCTTTTTTTTTTTTTAAAGGGTCATACACAACAAGAAAGCAGACAGATTAAGTTTGGATGGGTTTTCACGCTGCTACATCCCTGCTCATGTTTTATAGCAGCTCACCAAGATGGATTATTAAATGTTCGATTGAGTTTCTACAGAGAATACCCATAATTGTGTGTCTTTTGTAATTACTTCACAGCCCATTGATTAGATGGAGGAAAGGTCAGTTAGAATCATAATCAGCTAAACTTGCTCTGTAATTAGCTTTTCCAAAAATCATAATCTATTTCTCATTGTGTTGTTTGGCAAGAAACCAGGAAAAAGGACATATTTATTCAGTGCAAAAACACAAAATATTACCAAGTATTTCTGATCTACTTTCTTATCACACTTCAAAAAGACTAAACTAACTTTCAGCAAGATATAGAAGCATACGTTTAATAATTGTATTTAATAATGTTTTTAAAAACAACAGTGCTAGTTCCACTGGCAGATTGCTTCATATAACATTTTTCCCATGTTATAAGTGAAAAAAATCTGCCAGTGGAACTATTACTTTTTTTTTAATCAATATTAAGGATTTTTTTTTATCTAAAACATTATTTTTACTTGATACTCCTATGTCTTTCTGAAAAGTTATTTGTAGGTTAGTTTTGTCTTATTTCAGATATTTGAACTTGAAACTAGACAAAAAAAATACTTGGTATTATTTTGGTTTTGCAGCATTTGTTTTGATTTTGGATTGATTTTAAGTTTTTTATTCACTGGCGTTCTTTTCTCCTCCAACCTCTGCACTCGTTTGAGCAGATCCCTTTGTGCCAACGGCTATCTTAGGTGAGACAAATTCTTTCATTTTTCTTCCCAATCATTGTTGCAGTAAAAGTCTTACATTCATACAACTAAACCCAACCAAAAACATGTTTTTTCAATAATTTTCAACTTTGATAATTAAATATGGCTTCCTCACCTCCATACCTGCCTGCTGCTTCCTTCTCTCCTTTTTTAACCCTTTCCACACCCCACCTGCCTCCCTCCTCCTTGACCAACAGGGGGAGCTCCTCTCTTGCGCTGGGGCTGGCTTCACTCCATCCCATCCGCATTGCGTGTCGTGCGTGTGATGTCACTTGCGTGTTTGACCTCTCATATGCATGGACAAGACATGTGGACCGGATGTCGGGGGAGTGTCTTTAGGGGGCAACAGGAGAGCGGTGGGGGCGGCAAATCTTGCCACAGTAGCTGCACAGAGGCACTAAAACACTTCCTCATTGCCCCTGTTTTTCTAGAAAAGCCAAATCCAAACATTTGGCCCAAACACTTTACAGGTACAACTAAATACATCAGAATATTATTGAACAAACCATTTACTTTAGTAATATAATCAAGTAAAACTGATGTGGTATGGATTTTTTGTTTTTTTACATTTCAGGGGTTTAGTTTTTAGTTTTCATTATGGCAGCGAATGATTGCTAAAACAGTTTCTGAAAAAATTTAAATATTACTTGAAACCCCCCAAAAAATAGGTTTTACTATGATGTTGTACTAGCAAACATTTCATCCTACCACTTAACTTTCCATTAAAATGCCTGGATACTGCACTTTGAGCATTAACGTTTTGGTGCTTACTCTCAGTGTTTCTGACATGAACCACTACTTACACTTTTTATAATAATTGTGTTGTACCTTCCTTGTTTTGTATTTATTGTTTGTATTGATTGTATTTATTGAAAAAAGTGTATTCCATTCATTTTAACCTTGTTTTTATAGCCTTTTGGTTAATAATATGCATTGTCCCTACCAAATAAATTAAATTTAAATTACATAAGACAATAGAAAAAACTGGAACATGTCATGGACTAATGAAAAAAATAATAATTAAAATATAAACAATAGAAGTTATGTGTTATTGTAAATCACAGGGAAAGACTCCTGACAGCCTCATTTTAGGCCACAATAAGTCATTGCTGAAGAGGGTAGTTTATCAGAGTGCTGTATCCAAGCATATTTTCTAAAGTTGAGTGGAAGGAAAAACTTCTAAAAAGGTGTACGTGTCTTTCCTGAGCTCAGTCAAGAAAGGACTGATGCTCAGGGGTCTCAAGTCCTCTTTTCATATCAAAGAAAGTTTTATTTATAATTTGGAGGTGAAGGTCCCAGTGTACAGGAACAGAATCTGCATTGCTGGAGGTCCGATGTGAAGTTAGAGATGGTTTAAGGAGCCATGTCCTCTACTGGCACTGGTCCACTTTGTTTTATCAAGTCCAAAGTCAGATACTCTGATCTCATTTTCCAGCAGGAGCCTTCACCTCCCAGCACTACAAAAAGAATTTAATATCTGGCTTAATCACCAAATGTCACTCTGCCTGATTGACCATCAGCCACATAGTCTATGGAGTATCGTCAAGAAGAAAATTAGGAACTCCAGACCCAAAAAATACAGATGAGCACCCAGAGTTTCCTTAATACCTCAGCAGAACCACAGACTTCAGTAATTCGTTCAATTCATGGCTGACAGAATCTGAGTCCATACACTGTGCAGTACAATTCACTTTTCAGTCATAATTATTTGTTTTTACTAGCTGTAAAAACTGACTTTATGTGTGATGGATCTATATAATACAGCAGATTCCCCCATTTCAGCTTAATTACTAAAATAAAATTGATGAAATTATGATTTATTGAGATGTGGTTGTAAAGTTAAACATCAGCCATGCTGCCCTCATCTCCCTACCCTTTCTCCTTTCTAGACATTTAACTCCCTCCACCTTCCCCTCCTTCCAAAATAATAGCAACCTTTTCTATTATTCTTTTTTAAGTCGCTCCCCCTGCCTTTGGCGAAGTGCTGTTGACCTACTTGTTTTTGTTTTGGGCTTTTATTTCTTATTTTTTGCCATGTTTATACATCTTGTTCAGCGATAAAGTGGAATCATAAAAAGCATTTTGTTTCTCTGTTAATTATTACTGCCCTCGTGCAGCTCCTCGCACAGGCAGATGCTTTTCTACGAGCGTTGCTTCTGAACTAAATGGGGCACTGGAACCGTAATAATTAAACACTCAAGGCCACAGAACAAAGACGTAAAAAGTAACACGCAATCATTTGTGCATTTTTAAGCACAAAACCAACTGTGGAGTTGTGTTTTTATATATATATATATATATATATATATATATATATATATATATATATATATATATATATATATATATATACATTTATTATCACTTCCACCCCAGTGCAAATTAAAACAGTATGTTTCATCACTGCGCCACGTGACAGCTGCTTTATGTTAGTTTCACATTTAATGAAGCGTAAAACGATTAACATCACATCGAAGTGGCTCCTCGAAAAGGTTGCAAGCTTCCAGTTGTGACACGTTCAGTCACAGCGTTGTCTCGTCAGATGAGGTGAACCATCAAAACTGATTAGATCACATGAGACTTTTTCTTCTTCTTCCTTAGGCATTATTTTAGAAATTAATGTTAAAGAAAAAACTGCAAATGCAGGTGTTTCCACAGAGCACATGCAAATATAATTATAGCAATTAGTGGAAAAAAATAAAACAAAATGTCAGAATACTCTGTTGGCTTCATTAAAATGTGCAAGTCAGACATCTGAAACAATTTCCAAATACAATCATGGTTGTTTTCTCCCTGAAATTTACGACTGCCTTATTTCCTTTTGTTGATTTTATTCTTTTATTTTTTTTAAATTTATGTCTTGCACTCTTGAAATTGCGCCATCAATCCACTCAGCATCCTCCCTCGTCGTTATTTGGCTTTCCACTGTGGCTTGAAATAGTATTCACACCCCTTTAATGTTTCCCACTTTTTTATATTGCAACCACAAACATCAGTGTATTTGATTGGATTCTTATTTGATAAACCGACAATCATTATTCATAACTGGACAAAAGATTACACTTGGGTTTATCTATTACTTGTATTTTTTTTTTTTTTTTTGATAATTTCAAAACAGGCATTTTTTGAATTCATAACCCCGAGTAAACACTTAGTGGAGCCACCGTTTTATGGTTTGTTACTCAGGTAAAAACTGAAATTATGACCTAACTTGATTTTCAAAACACCTGAAGCTCTGTCAGAATTGAATGGAGATCACATTTTAACCCACATTTTTAAAGATTTGCCATAGAGTTTTTGGTGGCTGTGGATCTGCACTTTGACTAGGCCATTCAAACACATAAATACACGTTGATCGAAACCATTCTCCACCATGGCTCTTCAAACCTGACAAAAAAAATAAAGTACCAACTGAAGTTTTCAAAAATAAATATAAAAACAAATGTATTTCAAAAGAATTTTTCAGCTTTTTTTTTTATTATTTATTTATTTTCTTTTCATGGAATAATGTAATTTAAATTCCACAATAGAATGACATTAAAAGTACCAGTCATTTTTTAGATCTGTTTTTCTTATTATTTGCTGGAAATTATGTGAATATATCAACATCCTGTAGAAAAAATATGTAATCACCTTTTATGTTTTTATGATTTTCTTTATAAATGCCTAAAAATAAGAATAAAATAATTGCACTTTACAGTTACAGTACAGAGTTCCTTCTTTCAGCCAGTTTTGTTTTCTTTTTAGCTGCACTGAATGTAAAAATTGCTCTTGTAGAGGTTGCAGACCCCTGTGCTAGAAGGTAAACCTGAACCCCAGCTTCATGTCTGTATCCTCCCACCTCTGGACAGATTCCCTTTCCTTTCTGGGGAAAAAAAGCTTCCCCACAGCATGATGCTGCCACCACCATCCTTCACCAGCAGGGCGTTGCGCAGTGTCAACTTTCCCCTGCACAAAGCATTTTGCATGTGTGCCAAAAACATTCACTTTTGGTCTCATCTGATCCGAACACCTGCAGAGGTGGACTATTTATTGATTAAGAGTCTGGTTAATAGGGTTATCAGAGAAGAGGGGGGACTGGAAACAAAAAAGCATGACACACTTTTCAGAGTTTTGTCAGACAGAGTTGAAAACCATGTCATTTTCCTTCCATTTCATAAATAAGCACTACTTGGTCTTGGTCTGGCATATAAAATCCCCAATAATACACATTGAGGTTTGTGGTTTTAATGTAAGAAAATGTAAAAAAAAAAAAAAAAAAACTAATAAGCTTAAGGGGTTTGAATACTTTTGCAAGGCACTGTACATAGGCAGTTTGGACAAAGCTGGCATGTGATCGTGCCCTTTAGCATAGCTCTAAAAAACTACTGTAACAGGTTCTCATGCTGTATTGTTGCTTATCCCCTCTCTCCTGTCTCTTCTCCTCTCTTTCTCTTTACATACGTAACCTCTAATGTATCTGCTATCTAAAAAGTGCCCATTAATGGTAAGTTTTCCCAAGTGGCCCCTGGGTTGGGGGAAGGAGGCGGTGTTTTTTTCTTTTACTCAGACAGTAAGCCGACAACCGGCTGCTTCTGACATTCTGACGCTGATTGCATGACAAGTGGACATGTTAGCATCTCACCACCAAGCCACCATTAGCTTAGCATGGACGAAATACATACATTGCCCCATGGCAGCATCACCCCATGCATTCCCCTCCCATCTCCGTGTCCCTTCCTGGGTTCTTTCTATTATTTAGTTTTTAATTAAATGTAATATTTAGATTTCTTTTTAATATTTTCCATGGTTCAAGGGAAGTTTGGGTGGCAGGGGTTGAATCCACGCTGTGTCTTTGTGATGCTTCTGATGGTGCCTGCTGCAACATGCTCACTGTGGCCCCGACTGCACCCTCTCCTCCTCACATCTTCCTCCATGTTTTTGGACACCCTCCATCATCCGCTGGCTCCCCCCAAAAGCATTTGTGCCTCATTTCTGCCACCGACTGGAGGACAGTATGAAAGAGCTGGAACGGACTCTGGTTCTCAGTATGAGCCGCAGCCCAAACCAGCGTACTGTTCTGCCAGTAAACTGAAATAAACCTGTTGTTTTTGCGGCATCTTCATGACATTTTTTACGATGAGCTCTACTGTTTCTCACGGTTGTGGCCCAAACATGTCTTATTCTTAGAGACACCATGTTTAAAAGCATAGTGATGCTTGCGCCTTACATAAAGGGCCTTAAAGATGACAGTGTTCTCCAACTACAATAAGACAGATGGACCTGAACCTTCCCACCACATGACTCATCCTATTACTCAATGATGTTGTGTTGTTGTGACCATCCATAACAAACAGATTACTAGCCGAGAGTTGTTTGTCAATCTGGAGGGTGGTGACATAATGCTTAACAGTAAATGAGATAATGTACCATCTGTATATAAAACATAAAGCAATCTGAAAAGTGACAAAACCTAAATCTGCTTATCTCAGGTTTATACAGCGCCTTGCAAAAATATTACAAGCCTTTGAACTTTCACAGTCTGTTGCATTGCAACCACAAACTTCAACATTTTGTTAGGATTACCGGTATCTTTTTTTGAAGACCAACACAAAGTAGTGTTTAATTGTGAAATGGAAGGAAAATGAGACATGGTTGTTTACAAAAAAAAGTTTGAAGGTGTGCCATGCATTTGAATTATTCAGTCCCACTTTGCATTTGAATTAAGAAACATGGTGGTGGCAGCAGCATCATGATGTGGGAATGTGGTGGTCAGACAAATCAAGTATTGCACTTTGTGGGTGAAATGCAAAAACTTTGCATTTGTGGAGGAAATGGGATATTCTTCATCTGCAACAGGGATGCTGGTCAGGATGGAAAGAACTAAGAACTTCGCTAGAAATACCGTGGAACGGTTTGGACAAAGCATATTTGTGTGTTTAAAATGGCCCAGTCAAAGACCTGGATTAAATGTAATTGAGAATTTATGGCAAAAGCTTGAATTTGAATATTCACAGTTGCTCTCCGTCCAATCTGACAGAGCCTGAGCTATTTTGCAAAAAATAATGTGAAACTGCAAAGCTTAAAGGTCTAACTGCAATGAAAGGTAAAACTCAGATGCATGTCACAATTTTCAGATTCTTTGTAGAAACAACGTTTTAAATCATGTCTCTATTTTGTTTCCATTTTACAATTATGCACGCCAAGATCCTGATGAAGTTTGTGATTGAAATGTGACGACTCAAAAAAAAAAGTCCTTTAAGTTATGAGGACTTTTTGTACAATAGAGTATTAGGAGTACACTAAGAAAAACTAAAATATGTAAAAGACCTAACCTTTTTGAGAATATGGCCATAGTATTATAGAATAAAGATGTAATAATATAAGAATAAAGTCAATCTTGTGAGAATAAAGTCATAATATCTCCAGAATAAAGTCATTTTACAATAACAAAGTCATGGTATTGCAAGATTAAAGTCGCCATATCACTGTAACAAAGTCAAAATAGTACTACAAAGTCAACATCACTAGAATAAAGTCATAATAGTATACTACAAATTTATTCTTGTATTATTTTGACTTCACTCTTGTACAACTTTATTTTCATAGGTTTATATTTTTTATTTTCTTAGTGTGGCCTTAATACTCTGTCGTACTTTTGCAAGGAACTTCATGTCTAAATTAAAAGAAAATCTTTTATCGTTTACTGCTTCAAGCCTCATGTCACCCAGATGTAATCCACTGATGCGTGTTCAGCTCCTCTTCCTCTGTCCTTAAGTTCCTTGTCCTGTCTCTGTTTTCTTGCCCCTCGCTCCCCGGCAGACGAGAGCCAGAACATGGGCAGCGACACCAGCAGCCTGGTGCAGTCGCACACTCACTCCCTGAGAAAGCGGGAGCCGGTGGACGTGCCTTACCAGACAGGTCAGCTGCACCCGGCGATCCGCGTCGCCGACCTCCTGCAGCACATCACCCAGATGAAGTGCGCCGAGGGCTACGGCTTCAAGGAGGAGTACGAGGTAGGACGCAGCCCGGCCGCCGCCGTCCTCCCTTATAAGATGCAGCTAACATCTCCTCAGAGGCTCTTCAGTGTTTAACAGCCAAAAACAAAGGCTTCATCTGTGTCACTGCGTGCAGTTTTTTTTTTTTCTTCTTTGTTTGTGTCTGGTTTGTAGCATGCAGCAGAACTGGTTTGTTCCCCCCTCCAGATTCACTTTTTTGATGAATTGTTAATGTGCCCCGTCGCAGTTTTTGTGTTGTGTTTTGTTTTGATGTTCATCTGTTCCCTGTTGTTCAGAGCAATGTGGTGCGTGACTGAGTATTCCTGTGTTCTGATGCTGTAGGCCACATGTGTCAAACTCAAGGCCCAGGGAATCTTATGAGGCCTTCCAGACTCCAGAGGGACACATAAAAACCACTTAAAGTGCTTAAATATTCAATTTAATCGATTTATTATTTGATTAAATATTATTGAACCAATCAAAGCAGTTTTACCTGCATGTAGAAAAAGTCACTACTCCAGTTTTTCACGGTTGTGGAAATTTAATTTATTTTTTTGCGCCAATGCATAATTTTGAGTTTATTGCTAATTTTTTGCGGAAAAAAAAAAAAAAAAACGTGTTTAAGTGACTATCTCCCACCTGAAGGTGGCAGTATATTTTTTTCTACTACTACTTCAGGTTAAGCTATAGTCCGTGGTCGATATGGCGACTCGCAGAGCTGGGCAGAATACCCAAAAATTGTTCTCAAGTAAGAATAGCACCACTTCAATGTAGTTTGACTCAAGTAAAAGTAAAAAGTAGCTGTTTAACAAATTACTCAAGTAAGAGTAAAAAAAGTATTTGGTTAAAAAGTCTACTCAAGTCGCAAGTAACTGTTAAAAACATGAATCATTTAATATTTAAGAATTCCATAAAGAGACGGACCAAAACGGTATTAATTCAAATAAGTCACAAAAAATAAACAAAAATATCCAAAATAGGTCAATAAAAATAAAAGAATGAAACTTTAACAAGAACTGCAGGTGTGTTTCTGTGTCATGTTTGTTTTTCATTCATTGGGTAGAAAATCCAGAAATTTTACCAAAGTAAGAGTAGAAATACTTAATAAAACTACTCGAGTAGAAGTAAAAAGTACAACATAATAGAAAACACTCCTAAAAGTATTTTTTTCTTTCAAAAACATTACTCGCGAAAATGTACTTGAGTAACTACACAACTTTGATGCGAGAAACAAATAGACACGTTTCCATTATACATAAGCGCAAATATTGCAGAATTCCTTGCAAATATTTTAGAAATCAGCACCACAAAATTAGATTTTGATTGGAAACATTAATATTGTATTGGTTGGTTATTGGGTTTTATCGATGCATTCTGACACAAGCGGCCCTCGAGAACATTCGGGATCTTTATGAAAATGAGTTTGAAACCAAGCTGCTGTAGGCTCACCTGTAGCCTCCCTCCCTCCACACACTCCATAAGGACCCCTCCTTCATCTGACGCAGGTCTGATTGGGGCCCACTGAAGGCAGCCAAGCGCACTCTCTCGCAACACCACCTGTAATCTGACACCAAAACAAAGAATTTTGCCCCAGCAGAGCATCATTCTTGTTTTCTCTCATTAGCATGAGAGGACGGCGGGGCTTTGGCGGCACTCCAGCCTCCTTGCCGTCCCTCTGCACCCCCACCAGCCAGCCTTTTCAAAGCGGCTTCAGGCTAAACTTTCAAAATCATCCGTCTTCACTATTTTTTCTGCATCTGTCCTGCATCACAGTGGCGTTTTTATCTGCTGCTGCGGCCTCTTCCTTCAATCTGAAATCGTCATCGTCACCTTTCTCCTTCCAGATCCTCTCGTTTTTAATAACTCACCTCACATCTTTGCTCACATTTTCAGATCATTTCGCTTGTTCGTTATTTTCTGCGGTTTTCTTATTCACACCTCCTCTGTTCATTACTCTTTTTTCGTTTCCCACCTTGTGAGCTGTATGTGGTCCAGATTCATCGGCAATTCACTTCGCTCTTCCTCCTCATGACTGGGGAAGAAAATAATAGATGCCGCATCACAGAAGTAGCTGTTAAGATAAAATAACAGTGTATTAATTTGTTTTGAAGTTTTTCACTTTTTGTCACATTACAGTCGTAAACTTCAATTAATTTGATTGTGATTTCATGTGGCAGAACAACTCAAAGTAAGGCAAAGCTGTGAAGTGGAATGACGTTTTTCAGAACTGCATCCTTTAACAGACTTTCTTCATCATCGTACTGTACTTTGCTCAGTCGATCTTACTACTAAATCAGCCAGGATCTCTTTTCCTTCTGGAGAAAAGCATCCCCTCAGGATGATGCTTCCACCACCATGGTTCATTAACTAGATAAGCAACTGGGAGTGTTAGTTTCCAGGCACATATAATACAACTAGATAAAATAAACCATTCATTTAAATTTTTTGCACATTTTTGTACTTCCATTTGGGTCACAACTGCTTCTAAAATACAACCCAAATGCTTCCAAAACCACCCAGATTGTTTTGATGTCTGGAAATTGAGCTGTTCCAAAAACCTCCCAATTGTTGAGTCACAATCAACATTACCTAGCTAACCCAAAATGAGCTCCAGTATATTTGGTCAGCAGGTTTTACCGCTGTATTCACTGAACAAAGGCTGCTGAAAAGACAAGTGTTTTGCTGTTGACTTAGAATTCAGAAATCACTTTCTACATTCTTGCTGGTTGTGCAGAAGGCTCTACTTGTGCTCTTCAGAGCCATTTTCTTGTGGGAGTGTAGACGTTGAGTTTGGGGGTGTGGCAAGCAGCAGCCTACTTGGATTTAAAGCAGCGCTTCTCTCTTCCGGTCCTCAGGCCCCCTGCTCTGCAAATTTTAGATGTACCTTCATTCCAGAGCAGCTGATTCAAATGATTGCATGACCATCAAGTGTTGCTGAAACCTGTTAATCACTGACATATTCAGTCCAGGTGTGTGGCAGAAAACAGGACCAGAATTGAGAAACGCTGATTTAAAGTGACAGGACCCCATAAAACGGATCATTCTGTCTGTCTTTAGGCAGCAGCTATTTGTTTGGAGTAACTCTCTCCCTGAGGTTGGTACATTAGTTGATCTTCATGATGCTGTCTGTTACTTTTCTCCAACAAACATCTGAGGCCTTCAGAGTCCAGCTGAATTTATGCTGAGATAAAACTTCACAGAAGTGGATTCTACTTTCTAATTTGGCAACATCTGAATGTGACTGCCAATACCAGACTTTATTTTTTTATGAAAACCATGATAAATTTTTCTTCCACTTCACAATTCTGTTTATTTTGAGTCATTTTTTCACCAAAAATTCTGAAAAAAGCCTTTTTGGCTGCTTTAAATGTGTGATGGAGCTCATTCTCACTCAGCCAGGCGAATCCATTGTGAATGTTGTGTCCCTCCGCTGTCTCCTCTATCTCCGTCTCTCATAAGGTTAATGCCCTTTTTAATCGTTCGTTTCTGATGATGAGATAGGAGCCTACAGTGCACCTCTAAACCTGTTGACTTACACTGTACTATATCTCTCTCTGACCCATGCTTCTTGTTATTCTGTACGTTAACTTTGGATCAGATAAACGAGGTAAGCCAATACTTTTGGTTACTTGTGAGTTTTGTATTTTTTCAGTTTTTTTATTTATTTTTCTTTTTTGGGAGAAAGTGATACAAAGAAAGCTTACAGACCAGTAGTGGTTGTGGGCTACTTTTAAGATCCTGTGAGAGTAAATGGCACATGTTGCTGATTTAATCTGAAAAGGGCATTTACCAACAGATGTTTTGTGAAGTCACTAAGTGTTTAACAGTGTCCAGAAACAGCTGCTATCACCGTGAAATGATTTACTAGATTACAGAAACAAATGAATGAAAAGCAGTCAGCAAGCTACAAATTACTATTTTTAATCTGGACAATAAAGCGACACTGTAAAACACTTTCATACTTTGTAAAAGCTTCCCCAAGGCAGATCGGATGTAAGCTATAACAAAGTATCTGCATGTGTGAATTGTCCTGCACGTTTGAGTGAAGAACACAAGCTTCTGATTCACCAACACCACCATGCTGTCATTGTCTTGCACTTGTTATCAGCCTGTTTCATCAGAGCAAACATTTGTGCATCATCTACATGGCTGTGACAGTCCTGATGGTGGATTCTGGTCAATTTGGTCCTTTTGCCAATTCATCCCTCCATTTTTTTCACCTTCATCTACCTCCATTTGGTTCAAATATGTACTTAACTTTTTCTCACCTGCTTATTTTTCTTCTTAATCAATGATATTGATGAAATTTGGAGAAAAATACTTTCTTAAACTACAAAAAGCCGTTTTTGCCAAACATTTTGTTTCTGTATTGCACCATATTTCTACATAAAGTCTTATTATAGGGTGTCATGCCACAAACATAAGGCTTATTTTTAAGCATCTACACAATTTACTTTATTTTCCACCAAAAAAATCTTTTTTTTTTTTTGTTTTTTTTTTTGTATCTATAAATTGAACATGTTCCTTTTAAATAAAATGTTTCAATTAAAAATAGAGCGGACTCTTGATATTCATGGATATTAGGGATCACAACTGGCCCTGCAGCAGCTGAAATCCACAAATACTTGAGACCCCTTCTAAAAACACTTAAAACTGCTTATTTTAGTAGTTCAAACACCAAATATACATTAACATGCATTACCCTCTTAGCACTGCCTCATATCATAACATCTACACTAGTCTTCCTTATCTCCATTTCTGGGTTGCAGCCAGTCAGCACCAAGGAACATAAATACCACTTCTGGATTGGCTGCTTTGCAAACGCCAGACAGTACCATGTCAAGTGGAATTGGACCAAGATATTTTTAGCTTCCAAGCTACATTTTCTTTCCGATATCTTAGATGCCTGCTAAGTAAAAATCTAAAGGCATACAGATTCATGTTGTACAGAAAAATGTTGACTCTGCAATACTGAAGCACAAATAGACGGGGGTCCACTGAACCACATTTCCTTATAGTAGATTCTGAACAAGTTATGAAAACTAATCTTACTTTTCACTAAAAATGTTTAGTGGAAAACTTTGACCACCTTAAATGTTTACATTTAACCCACAGAATCATAGCAATTCTGTCTGAATGTGTTCCCTTTTCTAAACCAGTAAGTGATTTATTATTGCAAAGACAAGTTGCCAAACTAGCCTGCTTCAGCAATTTCTACACCTTTTCTTCAGTTTTACCCTTACCATGCTGTATGTCAAGCACTCTGCTTTACAGGGACTGCAGGGAATGTGGTCTGCCTTTTACTTACGGTTAAGTGGTTCAGAAAAAGTAACAGCAAAGGAGGCAAACTGTTCTGGGACTACAGATCAGAAGTTAGCCTGTAATTAAAAACATGCTAAGTTGGATCTCTGCCAGTGGGAATAAATTCAGCATAATGGAGGAAAAAGCTACCTGCAGGTGCAGTGAAGCAAAGTACAGCAAATACAGCATATTTTTTACTTCTAGGATGAATTTCAGGAATGTTAGTCCCACGCTTAAGCTGTCGTTGCTTTGAGTATTAAATTAAGAATCCAGACTGCATACAAGGCCTTAAAAAGTAGAATTTTTTTTTATATTTTCTTATGATCTGAGGACAAAATACAGTGTTTGATGTGATAAAACAAAGTAGCACACAATTATGAACTGGAAACAAAAACATTAAAGTTTGGAAAAATTAAAGTAAATAAAAAATGTGGATTTGTATTGAATGTATTTCAACTTCAGAAGAAACCTAATGAACAACCAGCATCCATCAACTACAGGAAGAAGGCTTTCTGGTGAGATGAGACTAAAATGAACCCTTTTGAACAACATGCAAAATGAAATGTGAGGTGAACGCACCCATTCTTCACTGTGAAACATGCTGGTGGTGGCAGCATCATGCCTCACTATGGACAGGGAAACCACTAGGACTTGACTAATATAAATACCAGAAAATCTGTTAGAACCTATGAAGAACTTGAGCCGAGGTTGGAAGTTAACCTTCTCATTACCATATCAATCCCATGCATACATTATAGATCTCTCACAAAGTTCAGGCATAAATCTTATTAATAGTCTGTGGCTGGGTTTGAAAATTGATTGAAGTTGATTCTTTTTTGCAGCTAAATGTTCTGCATAGTGTTGAGGTGCTGGGCATAAAATGCATGCCACACTTTTCAGATTTTGCACTTTACAGTAAACTTCTGTTTGCTATCCCAGTAAAAAAAAATAAAAAATCCCAGTAATGTGACAAAATGTGAAAAGGTTTACGGGGTGTAGATACTTGTGCGATGTACCTTTTTACAGCCATTTGCTTTGAGGATGATTTGTTTTTAAATTTGAAGCGCAAGATCCGCATCCTTCAGCGGGACACTGAATTTGATCAGGACCTGAGCGCAGCAGGCTAATCCATCTCTGAGACGTGCGTCCATCCGCACCTGAAGGATGGGGAATATTTTTAGCATATTAAAGCTGCTTCTCTGTGAAATCGCTAATCTTTAGGACTCCGTGCAGAAATATGTCCTTGTGTGGTGTCTGTGGGGCCTTTTTATGCTAGACAAACAGCCTGCAGCCTGCCACAGCACTTAGATGAATGGAACCATCATGTCCTGGATGACTGATGATTGAGAGCGTCGCTTCCCTCTTCCACACTAAAAGGAGCTCTCAAATCGCCTCTTTAACCTCCCTGTATTCATTCTTGAATCTTTATTTTCCAGATGCACCATAATGAATTGTCTGCCTTTTCAAATGTGCATTAGCCTACTAGCTAAAAGGACAGAGGAGTCACAGGTTTTGGTCCAGCTCAGTCTGCTTGGAGCCAACCTCAGCCTCCCCCCACCCCCATTTTTCCTCCTGAGCATCAGTGACCTGGCATTGGGAGATGTATTTTCATAATTTGGCTTAATTGCGCCTGGTGTGCCATCAGAATGGAAATCTCCCCAGCGAGAGACGGTAAATATTTCATGAGGGTAATCTGAGCGGAGCGATGTTTTTTGATCTGGGGACGATGAGCGGGCTTTATTTTTCCCCGCCATGAGCTGATTGAGCTCCTCGGAGGAGGCAGACAGGCAGCCTCTGCGGTCGCCACGTCTGGGAGGGGTTTGAGGGCGACACCCGCTGCCTCTGACTCTAATGGGGATCGCTTTTTGACACTACGCCCTGGGAACCTCCACCCTCGCTGTGTTTCATGTCTGACACTAATATGAATGTCTTTCTGTGTTGCTAAATACTGTTTATATTTGTTGAAGGGAAATGAATTCTGCATTTTGTAGTATGGTTATTATGCACTGCAAAAACAAGGATTTTTTGTCTGGTTTCTACGGCAAATACACTTGAAATGAAACAAAACTAACTTCTAAATAGTTTTTCAGCAAGATATATGAGCTTTTTTAAGTTAATTCCTTAATTTTGATGAAAAAGTTCTAGTTATAAGTGAAATAATAACTTTTAGAATAGACATATGAATATGTCTGATATTCAAGACATATTCATATAATAAGTAGATAAGTAATATTTAGTCATAAGTAAAAAACATACTGCCAGTGGAACATTGGCATTTTTTCTTATAATATGCAATAATATAGCATTTTTAATATAAAATATCCCCAATATTATAAGTTGAAATGGTGTACTAAAAATGCCAAATTCTAACGTAATTTAAGCTCTGTTATTGTTGGGATAGTTTGTGTGGTAAAGTTTTTTGTCTTTTGATAATTTTATAAATTGAAGCAGTTGATTTGAATTTTGTGTTTAAGTTAATCTTCTTTGAGTCTTAAGAAATGCATTTGCCTTTTTAGGAATGTTTGTATAGGATTCTTACAGTAATGTCTGATTTGGATCCCAGGAAGAATCATCTCTACTAAAGTAGCAACTAATGGGGATCCTTAAATAAACAAATACATTTTTCACTTATAACTATTAGTTCTTCATCAATAGTAGAGATCTATTGACTTTAAACAAGCTCCTGTATTGTGCTAAAACGTTACTTGTAAGTTGATTTTGTCTTATTTCAAGTATACTAAGCTTTTTGCATTATAAATCAAAATACCTGGTAAAATTGAGTGTTTTTGCAGTGAGTCGAGTGGTTTCACATGACACCACGTTTCACCTCCCTCTCCTCTCCTCTTTTTTGTTTTTTTTCTTTTCAGAGCTTTTTTGAAGGACAGTCAGCACCATGGGACTCCGCCAAGAAGGATGAGAACCGCATGAAGAACCGATATGGGAATATCATTGCATGTGTGTACAAAGCACCTCTATACTCCTCATGAACCCCCCGCCCCCACATTCATCTGTTTAATTTATTGGCTAAACTCGTGACTGGATGGGTCTAAGCTGCTCAAACAGAGTTTTTATTACCAGCCAACGAGAGCAGCTCTGACCTTTTCATTCTGCTTTTATATTCATCCCGTTGTGTCTTTTCAGTTATGACGAATAGGCTGAGCAGGATGGGATGTCACATGATAAGTAGCTTTGGCTTGTTGTGTGAAGGGAATGCAGAACTGCTCCCAAATTATTTCTGATATCTGTTTGCTGTGGTGGAAATTTAAAGCTTTAGATCAGGGGCGTCAAACTCATTTTCATTTTGGCTCATATCAAAAATCTGAATGTTCTTAAAGGGTCGGTTGCATTATATTAAAGTTCAAGCTAGCAGTTTGCAAAATTAGCATTTAATTTAAAGAAAGCTGACTTTATTTTTTGTATAAAAAAATGTGAATCGAACAAAGAAGGAAAACTACACTATTTCTGTGCCATCAAATGGGCTTGAATGTACTTGTATTCACCCATTTGACTGACATTATGCTATCATAAGCTGTATGTGTGGATAAGTGAAACAACTGGATATCGTTTTTTTGTGTTTGTTTTTTGTTGTTTTCTAGTTTGGTCATTCACATTTCAGAATATATTGGATTTTATGTGATCTCCTGTATGAACTGCAATCAGCCTAAAAGTGTCCTGCATGCGCAGTAGAGGACACTGTAACGTTGCAGATAGGGAGCGTGCTCATTGCTCAGGAAGTAAAGATAAAGGTAACGGTGGAGCATATCTTCCGATTTTAAAGTTGTTCAGCACATTAACAACTTCATCTACCTGATAATCCGCCATGATTGTTTTCTTTCCGATTTCCGTATTTCATGATGCAGAATAGTGACGTTCGTTGAGTGTCGATGACATAGCGGTCGGATGATTTCAACCTGGACATTCAGACTCAGGTTGCATTTGAAAACATCAGACACATGTCGGATTTTGGAACACGTATCCGTCTGGTCTGAGTCCCATCTCATCTCTGTTGTTCAGATTGTATGAAAATCTGTAAAAAAAGGCAGAAAAATCAGATTTGGGTCACTTGAGGCTGCAGTGAGAATGCAGCCTACGTTTGTTGGGTGTCTTCCATTAGCTGGCTTCCACCTCTGTCCCTGGTTTCATACCTCCAAAACCCACCTTTTAATTTTTTTCTGCATTCTTTATTTCCAGTTGTCCCTTCCCGTCTCGTCTCTCGCTGGCCTCGTTAATATGATTAATTCAACTCTGGTTTCTTCCTCTCTGCCTCTCTTCCAGATGATCACTCCCGTGTCAGGCTGCAGGCCCCGGAGGGGGAACAGAGCTCCGATTACATTAATGCAAATTACGTTGATGTAAGTACACACACCAGCCAGCGCCACCAACTCAAAGGTCACTGCGCTTCCTCTTGGGGGGAGAGAGGGCGCTGGTGCCGCCGTCTCAGCGGGGCCTGAGGGATGGGGCGGCACTGACTGCTTGTCCATCACACACACGAACAAAAACACACTCAGGCATGTTGCCTTAACTTTAGAGGCCCAGCTGTATCATTCTGTACATCGGATACATTCAGAGGAGTAGAGATCAGAGGCTTGCAGTGCTGGGAGAGAGAAAAGGCAAACCAGCCCAGAGGGGAAACCGAGGTTCTAGTTTTCGACTTTGCTTTGAACTGTAAGCTGACGTGTAGAGCCCAAAAAGGCCTCATAGATAATTACTTTACATGTTTACCAGGAATACAAATGAACTGAGTGCAACTGCACTGAATATCAGAAAGACATAACTGATTAGGAGTTTCTTATGGAAACTATGATCTTGCTTGATACATTGTCAAATCCCTTCACTTCTGGTCACTCAAAGAGCAAAATAGATAAATACTGTCAGAATATGTCATGTTTTACTTTTATTTTATTTTATTTTATGGAAACTAGGGCTGTGGTCATGCAAATGCAGAGATGATTTGGCCAAGTTGTGTATTTTTTGGTGAATCTGAATTTTCCATGATTTTTTTTCTTTTTCTTCGGCTTGCTAGTTTATGAAATTAAATGGATACATTTTGTTCTCCAGTTGATAGGCATTTTTTAAAATGCTTTTACACATTGATTTCTACTTTCAATTTTATTTTCAGTCCCTAGTGTTTCAATGTCTTTAATAATTAATGTTTTATTATTTGACACAAGCTTAATTTTTTACGCTCTGATTTTATTTTTGCATATAGGTTGAAAAAACACAACGCATTGTTTTGTGTTTGGTAAATTGAATAAAGTACATGGTAATTTGCAAGAAAATAGGCTTCTTTCAGAAATGTTGAAAAAAAACCCACATTTTTCCCATATTACAATGTCTTGTTCCATTGATTACTTCACTGATAATTAATACTTTTTCACCTATATAAATATTGACTTAAAATAAGCTCCTGAAGCAAGCAAAAATATAGCTTGTGAGTTACTTTTGGCTTATTTGAAGATATTTCCTCTAGAAAGTAGACCAAAAATATTTGATAAGAAATTGGAAATATGGCGTGACAGTGAAGGAAAAACAAACTTTCATCTTTATCTCTACTCTTAGACATTTAGCAACTCAATTACTCTTTCAAATAAACTAAATGCAAGTAATGTTGTGTACAATAGTTGTAAAAAAAACCAACTCAGGATGCCTTCGCATTAAGTAAAAGTCATGATGAAGTGATGCAAGCCACAACTTCCACTAAAAACAGGTCTAACTCACTTAACTCCTACAATATGGACTCTCCCGATCCGACCTGATTTGCTGATAATAGCAATGTTAGTTGCAGGGTGTGACCAATCACAGCAGTTCACTGAAGCTTCCCGCTCCATGTGTAATGGGCCGAGTCTCTAAGTGGTTATCTACTCAGGAGAGAGAGAGATAGAGAGGGAGCACTCTCGGCCAGTCTCCTATCGTCTCACTCTATAATGCGGTAATTTGTAATCTCTTGTTACTCCCTCAAACATAAATTCATAATGCAAGGTGTGCCACGGCAAAATGCAGGAGGCCTAAATTATTTACCTTTCCCTCTATTCGCTTTATGGCCCATTATGCTACAGAGAAGACTTACGCAGTGGAGAGCCCCATTACAAAATAAGAATATAGGCATTTTAAAGCGGGTCCTGATTGAAAAGGATTTCTAACGCTATGCCAGCTTCATTGGGAAAGTACTTAGTAGAAATATGGACAGATGGGTAATGATGTTTTTGCTCTTCAGAAAGCTTTTTAACCCATCTAAAAGCTTCTTCTGCCAATAAACTCTTATGTGCAGAACATTTGCCATACTGTTTGTTGTTGTACTCTGGTATTCTTCTGATTATTTGGAGTGAGCTGACTGGGTGTGTTTCATTTCTGTGCAATTGATGCAGTATTTTCACAAACATTTAGGAGGCAATGAAACAGTACAATGATCTGTTGCCCATAGAGTTATGTTACGTACACACAATTGAGGCCTGTAAACAGATTGTATCGTTTGTAGAAGCGATGCAGAGCAGGAATAACTCGTATTCACCAAACTGTTAGGCAAGAACACAGATGCAGTCTGTTCCATGTCATTTTAAAACTAATTGTCTTTTGTGTTGTTGGTCAGAACTCTGGCAGCAGCATTTTAGATGATCTGCAGCTACCTGATTGATTTTTGCAGAAACCAGAGAAACAGCACTGTAATAATCCAAGCTGATGGAAATACAAGCATAACTAAACATACAAGCATATTTTCTGTCTCTTCAGGGGATAGGATTGGCACTGAGAAGTAAAAATGGGTTGTGTCGTGAGATTAGAATTGAAATTATGGTCAGGCAAAAAGACTTCATGTTGCATGTTTTGAACCCTTAACTCCCGATTCTTAAAGTTATCCTAAGTGTGCAGTGAAAGACCGAGATCAGCAGATATTTAAACTCACATTATGATTTACACAAACCTGAAAAGAAATCTTATTCTATTGCCATGTACAAAAGTGGCATTTTGCATGTTTACCTGCATATCCTGAAGACGTACTTGTGTTTTGCTAATAGGCTTACAGAAAGGCTCAGGCATGTCCATCGAAAGCTTCTCTCACCTGAACGAATGTCAGAGCTGTTCCTTTCTCTCTCTGTCTTCCCCTGTCTAATCCAACAGTGTACTGGGCCTCCGCTTTACTCAAGCGAACACACATGAAAGCCCAAACAAATCTTCTCCGTAGTCCAGAGATAAGGAAGTCATTAAAAATGGAGGAGAGCTGAATAGCTGAAGGAGCCCTGTGGATGAGAGGCAGAATGAGGAAAATATCCTTTGTGTCTTTCTTCCGTCGTTGGAGGAGCGTTAATCACAGTCCACGTTAAATTGAATATGAGAGAGATAAGCAAAGCAGCAGGGATGGCTGGGAGAGAGGGGAGGTGGAGGTGGTGGGGAGCACAATCGAAAGGAGACTGGGTGGAGGAAGAGCCTTTAAGTCCTAATGTTTTGTTTCCTGGCTCATATCTCTGAGGAGAAGACAATGAATTGGACAAATAAAACTTGAAGGGATTAAAGTAATCCCTTAGACTGGGGGCCTTATTGTGGAGATCAGCGCTGTTAGTTTGTATCTTGGGGATTATCAACGCTTCTGATGCTTAGTCCAGAGGTGCGCTGCATGTAGAGTGTGAAAGAGAATCCTTTTTTGAATCGTCTTTCAAGAAGCATTGTAGTTCTGCACAGTCTAATAATAAAGAATAAAGAAATGCACACCTGTATAGACACGTTGCATATTGTTGTTTACATCAGGAAATGTTGCACATGGTCAACGGTGGAAAGCAGAAAGATGATTCCTTTAACGTTTTTTTAACTGAACCAAGACGCACCAACTTCCACATCACATCTACATGTTAAGGTTGTTAAACTCCAGCTAAAATATACTTCCTACTTTGCTTTCAGACTATCTTAAAATGCCTCCATTTTGTGTCTAGTCTGTCACAAAACGTCAGCATATGCTTTTATCACCTACAATTACGTTCAGCTTCCAGCAGTTATTCCTGGAACAATATTTACCTGAATGTAAACATCACTGGTACTGAAAATTAGCTAGCAACCAAATCCAGCTGCCAGGAGCATTCAACCAGTCCAAAATGCTGCACAGCGTTTGAAATGACGAGACACCATTACTGCTGATAGTCACTATGACCAGACAAGATTTCCCAAAAGCTAACCTTTTATGTTGCGTTCAAGTACTTCTCGTAATTGGATTGTCTAAATATTAAAACAACTCCGAAGTGGATTAAAGTTTTGCTTTCTTCAAATGTCTGTAAATTTTATTTACAAAACACCAACATTTTCAAGTGGCTTTAATATTAAAACTGTTATCTGAAAATGGCATAAGTGAATGGAAAAGCAGTCAAAGTCCAAAGAAAAATATTCCAAAACCTGAGGAATTTTGGCTCAGCACCGTTATAAAAGATTAAATGAAAGGTCGGCTGCTTGAAGGCCAAATCTAAAGAATGAGTGCAGTTCTTATTCTTCATAAATTGAACACTTTAAAAATAAAAACAGCTGCTGTGAGGATTTCTTGCTCTCGTTTTAATGCTTATTTTGTGAAAAGAGCCAAAAAGGTTCAACCTCCACTAACGCTCCACTCAATGTATATCAAAGACAATATGTTTTCTAGTGCAAATAACCTCACAGCAGCTGGTGTTTTCACAACCAAGAGCAATGTTAAGTGACTCAAATTCTCATCATGTACTTTTCTTCTTCCTCTCTCCTTTTCCAGGGCTACCACAGGCCAAATCACTACATCGCCACTCAGGGTAAGAGCAAAACTTAAAAAAAAAAAAATATGACTTTCTTTGAACTGGAATGTGTGGGTGGTGGAAATTTTCAGCTGTCTGTTGCTTTGGGTTTGTGCAGGTGTTCGCAAACATCTCTCTGAACATCCCAATTGTTGTTTACATGCGCTGCTGCAAACTGCGCTTTGATGCTCAGTCAGGTGTGTGTTTGTGCAAATCTGCCACTGCTCCTTGCTGTACACAGACATGCAGACACGCCTGCTAGCGAGCGCAGCGGCACGCTTCCTCCTCCCTCCGTCTCTTTTCCTCTCTGCTTCCATCGGCGATGTGGGAGCGATTAATCAGCCGGTCTGGGAGCACGCTGGATGAATAAATAAATGGATTAGCTGACATGTACAGGCACATTTTGTCATTTTGCTAATCTGTCCGGCAGATTTTACGGAGAACAGAGCTCTTCCAGCGACCTGAGAGGTTAAATCTGATTGATGGTTAATTGTTATGAATTTTGCATTGAGAACCTCACTCCCACTCAGCAGTGCTGCTTCATGTACAGGGATTTTCAGAAAAAATATTCAACAAAAAAAATCAGTGATGAGGAAAACAGTTGTTTTTTTGTTGTTGTTTTATTTTTTTGCAAAGAGGCCTTAATGGATTCACAGTCTGCTTTAGCGGTGCTGGGAGTTGCATAATTACCTGTTTATTAGTGCATTGCCTCCCTTCCTCAGCATCTCAATTAAAACAACTCTCGGTTTGCTCTTACTTCAAAAAGACACGGCATACCAATCAGGCTGCTCGGCCACTCTGTCTGCACGTGTGCCTGAGTGCTCTGCACCTGCTACGCCTCGCATTGACCGCCGAGTCAAACACTCAAAACAAAGCCCTCTGTCAAGTGCCGGCTCTCCGCTGCAGGCCTCCCGTTTAACAAGCGCGCTCGGCTCTGAAAGAATTTTCTGTCGGATTATTGACTTCCATAAGTGTCTTGTATCCATTAAGAGCCCTCCATGCTTATTTTTTTTAAATATACGCCAGGGGATCAACAGTCAGATATTTTCCCAACAGAAGGAAGAAAAGCTCAAGAAGACTAACATATTTCCCTTAAAGTTAATGAGCCCATTTTTTTCCTCATTGAGTTTGCGTATTGAGTTCTCAATTTCCATCACAACCGTGATACGGTGTTGCACTAATTGTACCATCTACAGTGGCGTCCAAAAGTATTCATACACCTTCAAGTTTTGAAGTTTGTCACATGATTATCATAAGGTTTAGGGTAAATTACTGGAATTTTATACTATATAGACTAACATAGGGCAATGCAATGTAAAATAGAAAATACATTATCTCTGGTTTTTAAAGTTTTCCTTTGAAAAAAAATATTTTTGCTCATTCTGCTTTGCAAAACACCCCAGCTTAGTCAGATTGGTCAGTCAATGTCAGTAGAAAGCAATTCCTAAATTTTACTACAGATTCTTAGTTCAATTTAGATTTGTTCTTGGACTATTCCATTTTTATTATAGTTTTGATCTTAACTTCTCAGTTGTAGTCGTGGCAGTCTGCCTGCTGTGTTCAAGTTGTCTCAGACGTTGGCGCTCCAATCTGAAAATGATTTCACTCCAGACATACAGCGCTGCTGAGACAAACAGTGAGATATTATTCAGATATTTCTTGGGATATTTCACAGCATTGTGTTTCACTGGTTCAAAAAGAAACCAACTTTACGTACCTAATAAGCTTAGTTTGCAGTTTACATCAGCGGCTTTCTACACAGTCTGCCTCTGCAGCGATATTGGATACTGAACTCAGACGAAAGAAGAAGCCATGGAAGGATCTGTTTTGCTTCAACGAAACGCTCACAGAGGGAAATGAACCCATCTTTCTGCAGACAGATTCCTTCATGGACGACTTCATGACTTTGCAATTTCCATCCAGGAGTTTTTAGCCACTTGATGGTCTTTGAAGGTATTTTATGAAGAATGGTATAAATTTACGTAATTTCTCATCTTGTCCAATAAGTTACGTCAAAAGTATTCATGTCGGCTGCAGCTACATAATCCAGATCCTGGAAGCAGACTAATTGAAGAGAAATATCAGCATTGCTGTTTGAGCACATTTCTACATAAAACATGGCCACAAACTTCTGACCAATAGCACAACACTTCACACAGAACTGTGTAAGAAATAGTTCATTCTGGTCCTGGATGGTCGAGAAGCAGAGGCAGCCTTCCTCCGATCAGAAGTATGTGAGATCCTTCATCCTGCTCAAACCTGCACCTCTTCCTCAGTCCGGAAAGTTTTTGTCTTCAAGAACATAGCGATGTCACATTTTACATTTTTATTTGAAACTATTTTTAGAGCCATGCATCACAATAATGAACTAGAAAAAGACCCTAGTTAAAGGCAGATGAATATTTGTTAGTACACAAGAACTGTTCATGTGGAAACATCTGTATTCTCCAGGAGAGCAGGCTCTTTTTTATAATTCATCATCAGCTCCAGCAAACTGACAGGAAAGAAGGCTCAGTCTGCTGACACTGAGGCAAAGAGCAGCCAGAGATGATAGTGGAGCCAGACACAGACCTGTCTCTCTCACTCAGACAAACTGCATACTGTAGCACCTGAAAAGAAGCACCTGGGCACTGGTGGACTTGTGGAAAATGAGGAAATAGTCTCCTCTCTCCCATCTTTGCAAAGTTTCTCCAGTGACTGACACTTCCAGTCCACTGGGACCAGCAGTGGCTCAGAAAATCACCAGGCTTCAAGTAGTGCTGGATAAGCTAAAAAATCCCTGTCAGAAATTGCTGGTGGAGGTAGTTTGGATATGCTTAAAACGGCAGACAGGTGGGATAACGTCGTCTCAGTTCTCTCACGCTATAAACTACAATGACACTCATTAGTTTGGTGTTTATTGACGAGTCCCTTTGCTCTGTCAAGGTGACGGCAGGTAGAACAGCTGTCAGTCCATAAAAGACTCATCACCCAAGCTCTGCTCCTTATTATGTAGGTCATCCTCGTTTTTTTTGCTGCAGCAACACAAATTTCTGTAACTCTCTGACTGCAGCTCACCTACTTACCAGCTTAAGCGTGCACAACAGCGCTCCCTGTTCGCCACTTTGCCTCTGTCCATTTTTATGCCTAAGATCAGACATAAGTTTCTCCCCGGCGGAGACGGTAAATTACACCGACACAGAGATACAAACAGTTTTGATAAGTCTCAGCATCCTCCTGGTGAAGACGAGAAATATGCATAACCGCAGAAAGGGTTCAATTTCATCGAGTTTTTCCCCTTCGGTCGTTTCCGCGGCAAATGTCACCAGGAGTGCTGAAGTTTTATTATTTACAGGTTAACATCTCAAAGCCCAGCGGGGAGGTGTAGGGAGGCGATGGAAAGAGGGGGAGAGTAAATCAATGATAAGTGGGAGAACATTATGCTAAAGTCTGCTGCATGTAATATTAATAGGGGAGAGGAGGAACATCGCCCGAGTGTTTGTCTGAGTGTGTGTACATGCATGTGTTGATCTGGAGTTTTGCGGCGTACCTGGCTGGGGGATTTCTGCAGCTGTCACACTTGGAGCTTCTGAGGAGGAGCAGGGCCTGCAGTCCCAAAGCAACGCTTCAGCTGCAGCAGCGTTAGCTCTGACAGCTGGAAGAGAAGCTCCTGCTGCTTTTCTTCTCCTGTGAAGTGTCTCCTCCAAACTTCTCCTGCTAGAATCTGCACGTATTGTACTACAAACACTGCTCTCATCCTCCTGGAGTGAGCTCTCAAATCAGCTTCTCTCAAGTAACCTGTGGATTAGACTCAGTGTTTTTTTACTGCGTGCTGGTTGATAGCAACATGAGCTGGTTGTGGTGGCACAGTATTTAATCTTCCTTATTATCAATCAATCGAGTTTATTTGTATAGCACATTTCAGCAACAAGGTGGTTTAAAATGCTTTCAAGTATTAAAACACAAAAATACAAAATTATAGAAGATGGAGTAAACAACTGGAGCATTACATTTTGCCAAGTGCCATAGTTACACATGAGAATGTTCATTAATGTTTCATTTATAATGTTTCAAAAGCAATTCTAAACAGGTAGAGTTTTAGTTTAGATTTAAAGAAACTCAGTGTTTCAGCTGTTTTGCAGTTTTCTGGAAGTTTGTTCCAGATTGGTGGTGCATAGAAGCTGAAGAAAACAAGAAATCAAACTTTATGCTTCCAAATTTAATTAAATGTAATTACAATATTCATAAGAAAATGCTTGTCTTTTCATCTTTTCCTCCGTCCATTGTTCCTCCATCCATTCATCCAACTATCCAGTCGTCCTTCCATCCATTTATTTGTTAATCTATCTAACCATCTTTCCCTCTATTCACCCATTTGTCCACCCATCTTTTCTATCACTTAATTATCCAATCATCCAAGTAAACTAGATGATTTTTTATTAGAGTTGTTGTTCTCAATCCATTTCAAATTTGAACATTTTATCGTCTAAAAATTTGAAATAATTTCAGTGATTCAAGGCTGAACTGTTTGTCTTTTTCATTTAATAAGCTGCTGAAAGCTGCATGAAATTTGAGCTCTTTACTTTCATTCTGCCTTGGATTGGCTCATAGAACTGCTTCTTCCTATTTATTTATCACAATTAATTTGTCTTTCAGACATTATTTTGCCAAAAAAAAAGTACTTGTATGTTTTGTTTTTTCTGAAGTTAATTTGACAGCCTCTGTTTGAAAACGAACAAAGTACTGGATCTGCGTTCCCTTTGTTTGTGTTTATCTACCCCAGCATCTAGAGCCCTCCTCATTTCCTCATGAGTGCCATCAAGTGCACTTCTACCCAGCAACATCCCCATATCAACTCTCCATCTTTGCATCCTTATAGAAACATAAATTGGCCAGGTTGAAGCTTGGCATGATCCTCCCATCGGTCTATTTACCATATAATGCCAAGTGTTATTGTGTTACTGAAGTCCTACACACCAGCTGTCCTGCTTCTCAGTCTCCCTCTCTCAAACTTCTCAACAGTGTGTATCCTCCCTCAGGGACAAGTGTGGGAGGTAGCAGAGTGGGTGGTTCAATCGGGTTGGGTAGCTATCGGATAGAATGGAAGTGACTGGAGAGGAGGCTGAGGTCTTACGGTTTAATTTAAGGCATGCCACCGCATGCAAAACAGAAGGACTGAGAGAATACATTTGGAAGTTGGTGAGTCGACTGGCGCTGAATGTCTGGATGACAAAATCTGACTTTAAATTTTTCACAAACACTTAAATATTCTTGCTAAAACATGTACATGCTTTGGCTCCAAACAAAAAATTTTAATTCATCTAAATTTTATAAATCAAAGCTGGTTGAACATTCAGAAACACTAACGGCACACAGTGGTGGATCTAGAAACTTTTACCTGGAGGGAAAAACGTTTCTGGTGGATCTCCTCTGTCAAGAATGTGAGAAATGCAGAGAGAGGCAACAAGTCCACAAAACACTAAAAACTTTATTGTATCATTGTCTCTTAGAAGAAAACAGACATGTTTTAGGTGTAACTGTAGTTATGCTATTTATTTTTATTTTATACAAATTTCAGTCGATAGTATTTGCACTTAGTTTTCTTCTTAAAATATTAGTTCCACTGGCGCATTATATAACTTAATACAAGACATTTTTCAGTGAAATAATCTGCCAGTGGAACTAGTATTTGCTATTAATATTATGGAATTATTTAATTTTTTCTTGCTAAAACGTTTCTTTTAAATTAGTTTTGTCTTATTCCAAGCCTACTATAATATAGACCAAAATTACTTTTGTGAGTTTTGCAGTGTATGTTTTATGACATTATAAAAGTCCCTTGTAAGGTGGGTGGAGCTTCTTCATGTTCTCCATTATGACTGTTCATATTTGATAAAGTAATATCTTCAAAGAGCCAAATAAGGATTTTTTTTTGTTTGTTTTTGTTTTGTTTTTGTTTTTTTAAAGAATAGAAATTCTGTTCTATTCTGTTCTATTCAGCAGCTAATTATGTGATGAAAAAGTTAAACTTCTAATCTTGAACACTTGAAAACCTTTCATCCTAAAAATGATTTAAACCACAATGGATTTATTCTTATTTTCTCACTGAACACCATATTCTGTCTTATTAATATATATGGGGCAGCTTTTTGTGGACACTTTGGTTTTCTTTTAGTGTCTCCTCTAGACCTTGGGATGTATAATTGCTAGTATTTTTGCCAAGCTATCTCTGAAGTAGCTTAACATTTTTTCTACACATAAGTACCAAGTGAAAGCAAAGAATTACTTTGGAATTTGGTGACCTGATTTTTAACTGGGTGTGAGTGCCTCCCTGTTACTAAATGTTCTTACTTCCTAACTAATAAGAACAACACAAACACTTTGTTCGTGTGTTGTGCTGCGTCTTCGCTCAGCATGTGGCTGCATAATTCTGTGTCTCCAGGTAATTTGGCCCAGCGCAGGAGAACGCACAGTTGTGGAGATTTGCATTCACTAATTAATTTGTCAGAAGTAATTCTTTTTCACGTGGCGCTTGATTAAAACCAACCAGATTAATAATTAAATCCAACCCACAATTATTGCTCCGTGAAGTTTTAAATATTAGAGGCATCGAATGGCTGTCTGCTCATTTATTTTGACGTTCAGCAGACACTTTTGGGTCTGGTTCAGGGGAGAAAGGTCGGCGCTGAACAGATGAGACATGGTGGTAATTACACTGAGCTTTGCCACACTCACACACATACACACACAATAAGACTTAGGTTTTAGTCTTATTTTTAAATTTATTTGTTTAAAAATATACAATTTGGGAGGGTCATTTTTTGACACTGATTGGCCCTAATATTCCTCCTGTTTTACGATCATAATGTAATATATTTAAGGGGTGCATTCACACCAATCCTATTAAGTCTGCTTTAATTGAACTCTAGTTTTTTTCTCTAGTTCATTTGAGGAGGTGTGAATTCGTAATCAAACTCTGATGTGGACCAAAAAAGTGAATTCTGGTTCATCTACAACCCTCGAGGTTGCTTCGATCAAAGTGAACTGTCGCGGTTTGGATGCATATGTGAACACCAAGTGGTCCGGAGACCGCTCCAAAAGCAGGAAATGAACTATAACCATGGGCATTCTGGGTAAATACAACCAAAACAAACGCAAGAGTCTAGCGCTAGTGGAAGAAATGGTTTTTACCAAAGACGAGAGAAATCTTCCAAACGCTAAAATCTGATACAATTCCATTTTTGTTTACATTTTCTGAACGAGGAAATTGCACTCATGTCTTCTTTCTAGGTTTTCATGTCGTCTCCTTCAGTGGTTCATAGTGCAGCTCCACCACAGGCGAGGAGGGAAAAAGGATAGATTGGATCGTTTGACAGAGTGCAATGTGAAAGCGATTTATGAAATTTAAGGCTTTGTTCTCAAAAGTTCAGGATTTCATAAAAAATCTGGAACTTATTTTAAATTTAGCGTGTGTTTATGATTTGGATATATTTTTAGGAACTCTTATCCCTTCGTAGCTGCTGTTTTATTTGTCAGATTGAAAAAGGACTTGTGTTGTTGGAGAACAATTATAAAGAAAACTGAATTCCTTCTGTTTTCCTGTGTTTCTCTTTCTTAGGGCCCATGCAAGAGACAGTCTTCGACTTCTGGCGGATGGTGTGGCAGGAAAACACGGCAGCTATAGTTATGGTGACCAACCTGGTGGAAGTGGGCAGGGTGGGTATTAATTACAATCACTCAAACCGTGGATCTCAAACAAGATTATCTCACTCTCGGGTCGACTGACATCCTGATTGTATCCCGAGGCGAGCCGAGCCATCTTTTATGTTTTTTAATGTCTTTGAACATCAGTGCCCAGATGTTTGTGTGTGTGTGAGTGTATCCTGGCTTAGTGAGGCGTGGGACTCGTGAGCCGCCAGCTCTTTCTCCATCTATCTGATCAGTGAGAAGTGAAAAGAAACTGATTGATGGCCTTCATTACCAGAGAGGCATCCAGGCGACTGACTACTGTTTCATCTGAGTGGCTCTATAACAGAAGATTAGACTCTGCTGAAGCCGCCAGCTCTTACAGAGCCCTTCGGAAAAGAAACGTCTCCTAATGTTGTCCTCATTGGGCTAAAGAATGGGACTCTTATTAACTTAAAAAGGTGTTTTATGCTTCTAAGCTAACCTTAGAACCTTAGCAAGCTTTTTAAAGGCATATATCATCATTTTTTACATATATTTCCAGTCTTGTATCTCATAATAGTTAAATAAGATTCTTTTTCCCCCAAAATGTAGAAATATAAAAACATCACTTTGTTGTGACAGTATATTAGACATCTAATCTGTGAAAAACATTGAGTTCATCTGAGGTCACAGCGCCAGCAGAAACAACCAATCAGAGCCAGGAGGCGGGTCTTAGTGCTGTTAATCACTCTTCTGTACACAAATTACCACAACAGAAAAATGCATTCATTTGTCTCATTTTTCAGCTTTTTTTTTTTTTGTTTTTTTTTGGCTCTAGTGGCCCGTGTTGTTTTGGAAAGTAGGCTGACAGGAAAGAGGGCAAAGAAAGAGGGGAAGACATGCGGTAAATGTCGCCAGGGCCGGGAGTCGAACCTGCGACTCTTGCGTCAAGGTTGTGCTAAACCTCTACGCTACCACAGCACCATTCAGCATTTTCTTATAAGAAAAATCTGTTTGTGGAAAAAAACAATTCATCCTCATTTTCCAGCCATAAGCATTTTTCCCAAAAGTTAAAATGTCATGTTAAAAATGCCATGATATAATTTATAAAATGGGGGTCATGCTTCATTGGTAGATTACTTCACTTATAACTGGTATTTTTTATCAATAGTAAAATTAAACAAGCTCCAAAAGGTACTTGTGAGTTAGTCTTATTTTACTTACTTAAGACATTTGCATTAGAAACTTAACTAAAAATACCTTGCCTGATTTTGTGTTTTTGCAGTGTCGTTTTTCTGGCTCCAAAATGTGACATAGGCCCTTTACAAGAACAAGTGGTATTAGTCAGAACAATGCCTTTGTTCTAATTTGTTCCACTTAACCTCACACTTTGTTCCTTGTAAAGTTGATTATAATCAAGAGAAATTGAAGGTCTTAACGATTGGACTGCCCAGGGATTTTCTTCAAAGAATTTTAAACGCTTCTGAGCTAAAAACACCCTAAAGTTATGCACACCTTCATTTTGCTGATGTGCATTTTTTGGTGGGGGCTTAAATGTATTGGAGCTGATAATGATTCATGGCCCCATCTCTAGGTACCTCATTAAGCTTCTCTTCTACAGTAGCTTAGCCCAACCCCACCCCACCCCACACCTTCTCCACACCTGCTTAGCTGCAGCAGGGCCCTCTGCGGGGCTCTGGCCCCCCGAACCGTCTGTTATATGATCCTTGTCCAATGGCGGGCAGCAGCCAGAGATGGTGGCTCCGCAGTGGGGCCCTATAAAATCACTCTGCCATATCACAGCGGGCCATCTGCTCAGCACAGTTGCTGATGCACTCTGGGAAGCCCTGGCACACGCTCAGAGGAGCATACGTAGCTTCTGTCCCGGCACTTCCAAACACACAGGGGCGGCACACGGCGCACTTTGATGTATGAGAGGTTTGATTTTGGAGGTTACCGTTTGAGATGAGATGATGCTTTTTATGCCTTGTGAAAATATTCATACCTCTTGAATTTTAACATGCTTTGTCACATTAAAAACTACAAACTTCAATGTTTGTTTTTTTCCCGAATTTTATTTGATAGAGGATAGCTAGTGATTGAATTAATCTATTAAGTTGATTTATCTTATTGATCAACTAACAGAGGTGAGCAGAGCTCCCAAAAATCACACTTAAGTAAGAGTAGCACTACTTCAACATATTTTTACTCAAGTAAAAGTAAAAACTCTACTGAATAACAAATGATCAATCATTTAATTAAAAATTACATAATCAGATGGACCGAAATATAAAGTTAAGTGAAAAATTTGATACTGTAAGGATAAAAATAGCAATAGTTCATGTAAGTGACAAAAAATAAAATCATGCAAAAGAAAATGTTTCCAAATCAGTTTGTTTCAGTAAAAAAATAAACAAAGTTTTAACAGAAACTGCCGGATATTTGTTTGAAACATGTTTGTTTTTCACTGGGTGGCGAAGTCAGAAGTTTTACTCAGAGTAGAGATACTTCATAACAAAATTACTTGAGTAAAAGTAAAACCACAGTAAAGTAAAACTAATCACTAAACACCTTTTTCAAAAAGTTACTCAAAAAAATTTTGATAAGCAGCCTTTTTCTTAAAAACTTCACTGTAAACTCAATTGTAAATAAACATCCAGCAATTTTTACTCCAAAGGAAAACAACAGTTGACTAAATATAGCTGAAAAATCTGTGCTTTTGAAGTTAGAGTGACTCATCCCACTCATCTCCCAGAAAATACACAAAAATCAACAAAACAGAAAAACATTCACCAAAAAACAATTAGGACACTAATTGCCTTCTTTTTATTGAGAGAAACGTGCAAGACCCTTTTTATGACTCCTGTCAACAAAGTTTTTACAAATGCATCTTCTAATAAAATCTAACTGCTTTGTTATTTCATCAAAATATTTTATTTTTATTTTATTGCCAAAGCAGGTAAAAAAAAATCAGAAAACACTTTTAATGTCTTTGTTGTAGCTATTAAGTACTTTCAGCTTGCTCGACAAAAGGTTTGGGCACTAAATAAGATTTATTTAGTGCCAACAGCTTAACACACTTGAAATAAGACTAAACTCATTTGGAAGTAACTTTTTAGACTTTTTAAGTACTAGTTTCACTTATGGGAAAAATGTTTGAGTGGGAAAAAAATCTGCTAGTGAAACTAGCAAATTAAGGAATTATTTACTTAAAACAAGTTCTTATATCTTGCTGACAAGTTACTTGTAAGTTTGTTTTGCCGTATTTTAAGTGTAATAAGATATTTGCACTGGAAACTAGACCAGCAGTATTTTTTAAGCGTTTGTGTTGTTGCAGACCATGCATTATTTCTATTGATCAATTGCAGATATAACATCTATTACGAACATAAAGGCGTCTTCGGTAAATAATAACACTTTTAGTGGAAAGTTGATTCTTTTGATTGACTTTGAATGCAAGTTTTATGCAACTTTGCATAAAAATGTGGTTAATTACCAAATAATGCAAAGTTGACACTTTTAATGGATTTTTGCATTAAAGGTGACACTATTTACCAAAAGACATGTTGTTTACTCAAGTTTATGACAGTGTAATGTCAGTCTTATGCAAACCCCTTCAACTAAAGTGTCACAAAAAGTGCAATAAAATAAATTAAAGCTTACAGTTGTCATGTAAAAAAATATATATTGAAGGGGTACTTTGTCAAGGCGCTGTACCTTATTGAAATTAGGGAAATGAGTTGAGAAGAGGTGTCCTCTCAGTCATACACGCCTGTGAGTTTGCCCACCAACGAACATCTGGCATACTTTAGCCCAAAGGCCAGTTCCCTCCAAACCAGGCGACTGATTCAGAGTGATCTAATAAGGTAATGGCTTTTGGCTAATTCAATCTAGCTGGAAGCGGACGGTGGATTTGTGATTGTCATCGGGGATTAGTCATCAGGGGTGTCACACAGAGAGAGAGAGGGTCCTGAAATCCCCCTCAAACCTCTCTTACTGTGTCACTCCACAAACCAAAATCTCATTTCATTTGTAATCAGCGCAGAGATGCCAGGGACGAAAATTAAATCTGCTTGTGGCCGACGTTGCGTTTATCCCTCATCAAAAATTATCAGTCTCTGATATACCTCTGTGATCTCAATCTCTATTACCAGCCGTACTCCACCAGTATCAACAGTTTAATTGAACGGGGAGGAGAGAGGTGGTAGGGGGGTTATTTTGCGCTCTGATACCCGATGCAAGTAATATTTCCGTTGGGGTGCTTTAGATTTCTGTTGGGAAATCTGTTTTAAACAGCTGAGGGTTTATTATTTCATGTCATTACTGGATTGTCATTATACCTCATCTCTGTACTTTTTTTTTCTCTGTTTTTGTCCTATTTTTTTACACACTGGAAATCAGGAGGGAGACATGTTAGATTCCCTTGAGGTGTTCTTTGTTCTCCTGCAGCTTTGCGTGCAATCCACCTTTAGAGTCATTTTCACGTTATCGACGTGAGAATGAAAAAGCAATAATGTGCGAATGAACCCTCCGCCGATACATAAGATACCCATTAACAGCGGATCCTTGACCGGGGGACGAACCTAATATGAGGAAAATCTCATTTTGATTTGAAAGAAATGGCTCAGAAACTGAAATATCAGGTGGCAAATTGGAAGTAATGTTATGTAGCAATCTTTAGTGCGGGATGAGAGGAAGAAAATGACGGCTATATGCTGGTTTAAAGCGATGTTAGCATAAATGAGATGATGTTTGGTGTAAAAAAATGCTGTTTTCTGGCCTTCAGGTGAAGTGCTGTAAGTACTGGCCCGACGACACAGAGATCTACAGAGACATCAAGGTGACGCTGATAGAGACCGAGCTGCTGTCAGAGTACGTCATCAGAACCTTCGCTGTGGAGAAGGTAGGCTTATGTTTCGCTTTCACCTGATTTCGAGTATATTTAACCTTTCATACAGCAGGAAATTACAAACACTTAGGTTTTTGTGCCTCTAAGTGATACAGCAGAATAAATTATATGTCAAGAGGGATTTCAAAACTTCTTCTGTGTGCTGAAGGACGTAGAAAAGTGATTAAGCTTTGACTTTTATCAGCAGCGTATCAAGGCCTCAGAAACAGTGCGCCACTTAATCTGATAATACTTTTGTGAAATGCTGCATGAGGCTTCTTAAAACGATTAATACACTTTAAATATTTTATCCTGCTTTCGGCTGAAACTAAGGATTATTTTAGTTATAATTCTGATGATTAATTTAAAAAATATGCACGTTCTGCAGATATTTAATGTAATTTTTCAGATTTTTTTAGACACTTTTGGAACCACATTGAAAGATCCAAATTAACTGATAATTCAATTCCTTTTTCAAGTTACAAACTAAACATTTTATTGCCTATGATATGGACAGTGGACTCTTTAAACAAACAAGTTGAATTGAGATTGAAAAGTATCTAAATCCAGTTTACTTGTAAAGCACATTTAAAAACAGCAAGCTTGCCCAGAGTTCTATAAAAAGATAAAATTATTCATATGTTAAAATGGCCTAGTTAAAGTAGAAGTGAATCCATATTGTTCCTCTTTACACATACATGTGTAGAGATCCAAACTAAAACAGTAAACTGATGTAATTGAAAGAAGCAGCCGATTCTTCAACGCTCTGAGTATTAAATAAAACTTTTTCCGGTGGGAATCCTCTCGAGTAATTAGCTCTCCCTTCAGATGTTGGTTAGTTCTGCTGAGGCACAAACAGCAGTTTGGGTTACAGTCACACTGTGAGGAGCTGCAGCGTGCTGAGAGTCAGGTTTTCGAAGCTGCACTGAGTTTTATTTACATCCAGGTAGTCAGTGTTGCTCCCTGGAATCTGAAAGCCGTGACACGGAAATGCTCAAGGTTCAAGGCTCCATTCCCCTTTGGATGATACTGTTTGCTGATAGATATTGGAAGGTTTTTTTCATCCTTCCTACTCTTACCTCCACGACGTTTGTGTTTGCATTTAATTCACTGCTGTATTTGCTCTTCAAGGACCTCTCGCAGCATGTGTACTGTGTTTTTCTCCCCGGCGCTCTGTGTGTTTAACATGATGACTCTGTTCCTCAGAGAGGCGCTCATGAGATCCGGGAGATTCGGCAGTTTCACTTCACCGGCTGGCCGGACCACGGCGTGCCCTACCACGCCTCGGGCCTGCTGGGGTTCATCCGCAGGGTCAAGTCTAAGACGTTGACCAACGCCGGGCCCATGGTGGTTCATTGCAGGTGTGTGAGGAAATTGAGCTCTTTGTTTCCGCTGCTGTGGTACCAAACTCCCTTTTTTTGGCCAGGTTTTTGTTTTTTTGCAGTTTTTAGAAGGAGAGAGAAAACTTAGGTCTGGGCAAACTTTGCAAATTGTATTTTTTTAATGTAGAGGAAGCTTGAAGGTTGAAAACAGAAGCAATTTATACAACGTTCACATGCAGAAGTATGCAAAAACAAAATTAGGAGAAGACGGAAAAATATTTGTATTTCCAAACTTTACTTCCTGTCTTATCTCAAATGTGTCCTTCCTTTCTTTCTGGTATAGCTCTTTTCCTTCAACATTCCCCTCCCTTTCTTCTTTCATTCATTGTGCCTATCTATCCTTTCTTCATTTTGTATTCTGCCTTCCTCTTTCCATGTTTTCTTCCCACTACTCTTTTTTTACCCTCACATCCCCATCCTTTCTTCCTTTTTCTTTTCTTCTCTGTTTTCTTCCTTGTCTTTTCTACGTTTTATATTTTCCTTCCTGCATTGATTCCATCCTTCACACTTTCAGCCCCTGTATCTTCTATCTTTCCTTTTCTTCTTTTATACCTTCCGTCCTCATCTCAGATTTTTCTTCCTTCTCTATTTCTTTTCTTTCTTTGTTTACTTGTGTTTTTATTTTTCTTGCTTGACCTCATTCCTCACGTCTTACCTTTTCTCTTCAAGTTCTTTCGTTTCTGTCTTCCTTCTGTCCTTCCTTCCAGTTTTTACAAAGTCCATATTTAAAGTCTTTTTACTGGGCAACTATCTGCCGTAAAGTCATGATGAATTTTATATTTTACAATAAACGTAGCAGATGACTGGAGAAAAGTCTGTGGTTTTTACATGAGAAATGTGTAGGAACTCTGTAGGATTGGTTTGGTCATTGATCTATAATGAATGCCGTAAAATGAGCAAATTAACTTTACACAGTCCTATGTTTGAAAAAAGAACTGAAAGATATCTGGGAGAATCCCATTTAATGTGCAGCAGAATCTATAACATTCTTAAAGGTATTTCCAAATTGGAAATATAACACAGAGAAGCATAGATATGCAACTTGTTTCTTTAATATGTTTCATTTTAAGCTGTTAGTAGCTTTGCACTTATAGCTCAGTGTTTCTCCTGTACATATATCACTCAGCAGCAATGCTGCATTCACAGATGTGCACCTTCCTCTCATTACATGCACTAAGGCACAGATGCCAGAAATTCACTGTTTTATCAAGTAGAATATTTAGAATTTAAAATTACGTTTTAAATTTTGACCTACAGGTTGAGAGGTGGTTGAATTTTATGCTTAAATGCGTGTCGTTCCGCTGCATGGTGAATTTTTAGCCTGCATTTATGGTCGCAGCAACAAACTGTGTTAAATGATAGATTTTTTTCTGATAGATTTTCTTGTTTTCACTTGCAAGTGTAAATGTTGAGCTGGGGAACGTGTCCAACACCGATTTATTAGAATTTCATGTGATTAGAGGCCCTAAAATAACTCATTCGGAAAGGAGCTCAAGAAACGTCAACCTGATCTATCCTGACCTGTTTAAGGAAGAACATTTAAGAGAAAAAACAGGCTGTGTTTACATATGATTTGTCTGAAATTAAAGCAGTAATAGAAAATTCTTTTGTTTTCCTGCGTGCAGTGCTGGTGCCGGTCGGACCGGCTGCTTCATCGTCATCGACATCATGCTGGACATGGCAGAGAGGGAAGGTGTGGTGGATATTTACAACTGTGTGAGGGAGCTGCGCTCACGGAGAGTCAACATGGTTCAGACTGAGGTATGGTCAACCTGCTCTCCCAGTAACCTCAGCAGCAGAAGTGGGTAGAAAACCCAAAAACTGTACGCAAGTAGGAGTAGCATGACTTCAAAATATTTTTAATCAAGAAAAAGTAAAAATGAGAGAGAGAGAGAGAGAGAGAGGGAGAGAGAAAGGTACTTGGCAGAAAGGCTTCAGAGTAACTGAAGAGACTGACATTAATCTGTCCCAAACATGTCATGACTCCTGTTATGAACACAAAGGCGGCCTTGTAAATGTTTACCACTGTTTTAATTGCAATTGAAGTTACATTTAAAGGGCATAACCTTTACCAAATTTGCTTTAAGTGTCATTATTTACTGAATGACACTTCATGACAACAGTCATAACCATTCACAAAAATTCTTTCATGTTCATAACTGGTGTTATATCATGTTTATTACAGTGTCATGTCAGTCTTATGTACACCCATTCAAAGAAAGTGTTACCAACTATTTAATTAAGCTGCACTGCAAAAAATAGAAAATCTTACCAAGTGTTTTTGTGCAAAGATCTTCTACTTCAAATATGAAAAAAACTCACTTACAAGCAACTTTTCAGCAAGAAATAGCTGCTGGTTTTAAGTCAATAATTCCTTAATATTTACAAAAAATTTAATTTAATTAAATTGTTTTCTTCCACTGGCAGATTTTTTTCACTTGTAACTAATACTTTTTCATCAACATTAAGTAATTACTTACTTAAACTCCTAATTATTGCTGAAAAGTTACTTGTAAGTTAGTTTTGTCTTATTCCAAATGAACTATGACATTTTCACCAGAAACTAACATTGAGAATAATTTTGTGTTTTTGCAGTTGGACAAAAAGTAGGTAATGTTACATAAATCCCTCCCAGTGATAACATAGTGTTTTTTCTATATTCATTTACTCCAAATGGCACAACAAACTCAGCAGATACAAAACAACATCAGAACAAAGAAAGCCTGCGTTGTTCCAATGTCTCAATTTAAGATAAACTGTAGGTTTTTCATTCATTTTTATTAAACAGTTTTTCATTTTGTGAAGGGACTTACTGTGATTCGAGTATCCAGGAATATTACATGATGTTACTGGAGTACAAGTAAAACATACAAAGTTGTATAACTTCTCCTAAACGTTCATCTTTTTCTGGAAAGTTATTCAAGTAAATGTAACTGAGTAAATGTAACTTGCCCACAAAACAAACCAGGAAGTCTAGGGAGGAACAGCTTGTAGCCATCTAAAGTGGATCAAGTAGGATCAGCATTTAATTCTCCTCATTAGCCCACTTTACTTCAAGCAAAAGCTTAAAATTTAAAGAAAAAAAAACACCTTTATATATATTCTTTTGAGTAATTTACTTGTGATTCATTTTGCAGCTGAGTGCAGCAGATCAAGTGGAGATCTCTCATAATTTTGCCATTCAGTCATTATGTCAATTATCTTCCATCCAGCATAATCATTTTTGTCATTTAGTGCAAAGTACCTGCTTAAATTTCAAATGTGAACGTTTCATTAACACATTACAAAACCATTCTGTTTAACGGGAGTTCTTCTGTTTGTCTTTCAAACCATCTATTTGTCGCCAACACCTTTTTTTAAATGGATCATCTCTTAGACATTTATTAAATTGTGCACAGAACAATTTCCCAGGGTGCTCGGCATAAGTGGTTGGCACCACATTCTGTGATAACGGGATTTACAGGCTTTGAACAGAAAGTATTTAATTCATATCAGTGACTGAAAACATTCCTGGCCTGTGTTCCAGCTTTTCTCCGGTGCGGACTTCCCTGAACGCCGGCCATCTGGAGATGTCCATCGTGTCGTTGAATGCATCATTTCCCTGTAATTCTCTTTAAATCACAGGCGTCATTGGACTTAATGGGCAAATGTTTCATCGTTGACGTCCAAATAGGGATTTGAGCAACCGGAGACCAAACGTTGAGTCACTCTCCTGAAGTTCAATGACCTTCAAACTGCGTGCGTACGCGGGTGTTTTCCCTCGCAGGTGTTCAGGCTCATTGGCTCGTCTCCTGCGCCTGCAGCCAGACACTAGCACGCGGTTTAATTCACCCATGAAAATGTAATGCGACATCCTTAATACTTTATGAGCTCAGATAGGATCCATCAACCTGTAAATTGATAAACATCTGACCTACTGACCCGGCCCAGGGCGCGCAGGCTCTCAGTCGACAGTTCACATCGCGTTCTGGACAGATAGCAAACGGCTTTTTCTGTTTGTATGTGTAAATCAGTGACCCCTGAGTTCGAATGCGGATTTTGGAACAAAGTGACAAGGAAGTGTCAGCTGAAAATGTCACTTCAGAATAGATTTGCATCAAGCTTCAAGCTGTGTCACCGTCTCCAACGCTTGAGTGATTGACTCCAGGAGGAGGAAATCTGCTGTAATTTCCTGCTTGGGTCTGCGTGAGAGCTGCTTTCATTGTCCAGACTTCATGCTTATTCACAGAGGCATGCAAAACTATTCATACCTCTGGAGCCATTTTACGTTTCATCACATCTAAACCACAAACCTTAATGTATTTTACATGATCAACACAAAGTACCACATAAATTTGGAGTGCAATCAAACTAGGATGTAGTTTTCAAAATTAAAAAAGCAAAACTTGCAATTAAATTTATTATCTTTGAGTCATTAGGTATTTTGATTTTCTTTCGTAGTTTCAGAATAAAAGGGATGAGAGGTGGGTTTCAGTTGTTTATTTGTGGAAAAACATTTGCAATAATTTCCTCCTCCTTCACAATCATGCACCACTTTGTCTGTCACATAAAATAATGTTCAAATGCATCAGCTTTTGCAACGTTTCAATATTACCAAATCATAAACATCCGTGCAAAAGTTGGGTTAAATTTCAGGAAAAGGTCAATTTCAGAGAATATTTGCTGTTTTTTAGTCCCAGGAGGGATTTAAATCAGCTTTGTAGTAAAAATATATGTTAAAATATGTAACGTAACCTTTCAGCATAAACAATGTGAAATATTAGCTGGGAAAAAATTGCCAAGGGCTAAAATAAAAACATGTTAAAGGTCACTGAAATCCTCTTGCTAAAGTGCAGCAGACCCTTGTCATGGATGGTTTTGCTGCTGGTGAATCCAAAATTCTCGTATTTTGTGTCATTGAGGTCTAAGAAACACAAACATAACTAAAGTTATTATCTTTAGACCCACAACTTCACTTAATACAACCAGAAATGAGTCATCAGGCTAAAATCTGTGTGTAGTGATGGACTCTGACCTGAAACTTTAAAGTCAACCTTCTATCACCTGAAACATTTCCAGGATTATATTTGCTTGGGAGCTATTTTTCAACTAAACCTTTTGTCCGATCCAGTTTGTCCATCTTTTTTCTCTATTTGTTTCTCGCTCTCTTTTGTTTTGAACAGTGCCCATTGCGTCCACTGTTCTTTGTATTTACATCGCCCCAGTTTTAAAATTATTACAATCCTCCCTTTAGCGCTGAGAATAGACTTTGAAATACTGCTAATCAGATTCTACACACCACAGATCTAGAACAAACTTCCATAAAACTGCAAAACAGTTGAAACACTGATTTCTTTTAAATCATTTGTTTTAATTAGTAGTAGTAGCTGATTAGTAGTAAGTTGAACGTTGATCAACATGTTACATGGGTCTTTGCTTGATGATTTTGCATTTGACAAAATGTGATGTTTCTTGCTTGCTTCATGTTTGGTGATTCTATGATGTTTGTGCTGCTGAAACGTGCCATACAAATAGACTTGACTTGACTAAGATGTCTGACAGATCCGCAATGAGGATGCTGTTTTTTTCAGGAGCAGTATGTCTTTATCCATGATGCCATTTTGGAGGCATGTCTCTGTGGGGACACCACCATCCCCGCCAGCCAGCTCCGGTCCGTCTACTATGACATGATCCGCCTGGACCCGCAGACCAACTCCAGCCCCATTAAGGAGGAGTTCAGGGTGAGAGTTTTACCCAACGTATTGAGAGTGTGTGCAGATCTTTCAGAAAGCTTCGTCTCAAATGCAGGACAAACAATAGTAAACATTTTCTCTCTTGATGAAAGGCACAACCCCCCTCTGGGCCAATCAGGAGCAGAAATGCATTAATCTGTAATAGTATCACCCCCTCTTGGGCCAATGAGCGTTATATGAGACGCATCATCCTCCCTAAGTTTCATCACAGTAACATCAGGGGAGTCAGAGCAGTCGCTAATGGAACTGATTAAAGAATTGCACTGTTAATTACCATAGTGGGAGATAATTAGCACACTCGCAACCCAAGCGCCTACCTTCCCGCGTCGATATGACAGCATGTAATCTGCCTCCACGCGACAGACTCTGAACATGGTGACTCCCACGCTGCGGGTGGAGGACTGCAGCATCGCCCTGCTGCCCCGGAACCACGAGAAGAACCGCTGCATGGACGTCCTGCCGCCGGACCGCTGCCTGCCCTTTCTGATCACCATCGACGGAGAGAGCTCCAACTACATCAACGCCGCGCTGATGGACGTAAGAGTCAAACACGGACTTGGCTCCGTCGTTTTATCCACTTCAGAGATGTAGAAATTCACTGAAAAAACTCAAAAGGAACAAAGTGTGAGGTTAAGTGGAATAAATTAGAACCAAGACAATTTTCTTACTAATACCATTTGTTCTTATTAAAGGGTCTATGTCACATATTAGCATAACAGTGTTTCTTAAACTTTTGGGATGTGGATCACATAACTTATTGGGTTTGTTTTGAGTTATTTACAAATTCTGAAAATTTGGATTCTAAAATTTCCAATTATGTGAAGCTATGACATCAAACAGAAGTTGTGTTGTGCACATTAACATGTTAGGGCTATTTGTAATTTAAAAAAAATAAACTGGAGTTGCTTTGGCAGAAACAATACTCTCAGTATGTATGACTCAGCTTCCTCCAACATATCAGGTGTTTTCTTTCCACCTGTATCTTCAGTTTTTCTTTTGAATGATCTGGTTTTAACCCACTTATCCATTATTATTTTAAACACAATCCTTTGGTAAGCTAGCTGTAGTGTCGTTCGCCACTGTAAAATAATTGGTCGCTTCTGTGCTGTGCCTTGCAGACCACTAGGGGGCGCCCGCAGACCACCAGCAGTCTGGGGACCGCAGTTTGAGAGACACTGCTCTATCATTCTTTAAAATCTTGCTTTTCCTTCTCTGTTTCTGCTCTTCCAGAGTTACAAGCAGCCGTCTGCGTTCATAGTGACCCAACACCCGCTACCAAACACAGTGAAGGACTTTTGGAGGTTGGTGCTGGACTACCACTGCACATCCATAGTGATGCTCAACGACGTGGACCCAGCACAGGTAACCCACACCATGTGCTCAAAACGAAGAAATGGTCTTTCAGAATCATTGCAAGTCTCACACACAAAGTGTTTTTTTCCATTACCAGTGTGTATAAGCTCTGGGAAAACAACACTCGCATTTTTTTAGACACAGTATGGATGCAGCGTATGTTTGAAATATGGGAGATGCAACCGAGAGGATGCCATGAAAGCGGAAACAGGCCTGTGGAAGAGGATCTCCAGATTTCTCAGCCCGAGGCTCTGTCATAACACCCGGGGATCAAAGCCTGAAGCCGGGCTGCTTCCCCTCCACCCAAATCCCCTTTCCCTGGGTGACTGACTGACTGACTGACTGACTGGGTAGAAAAGGCCTTTCATTCAATATTCTCACTGTAGCCGGCCCGTCAGGCAGCCAAGAAAGGAGCACAGGTGGGAATGGAAGGAGGACGTGCAGATGAACGAGAGCGAGCTGGAGCTTTCCTTTCCCTCACATCAACATCTTTGTTTTTGCATCTGTTAGATTTGTCAATTTTTGACTGGCTCTCAGAGGAAGCTTGAAAGCAAAGCTTAAGCTGCTGCACAAACTGCATATGTGTTTGCACTTTTGCTGCAATAGAGGAGTTGATGGCTAATTGTACGCTTGACTCTGTGCACGTTTTCTGTCCTGTTCATTTGCATTCTTCGAGGCAGTGTAGCTGTTTGCTCGTGACTGTGTGACTCCGCAGGAAGGAGTGTCCATCTGTGTGTGCTCTGATTTAGCGCTGTGGGGCCAGCAGTGCAGCTCCACAGGTGCGTGTTCTCAACTGCGCGTCCTCACCTGCTGGGCAGAAATTGGCGAGACTTTGCTGTTCTTTTGAAGCCGTCCCTCAGGGGTTGACGTCTCTGTTCGGCTGCCAGCTCTGAACCGAGCTCCTGACTGACAACAGCTCCGTTGTCAGTCAGGAGCTCTGTGGAATAACCTTGTTTTTTGAGCCTATTCTCTTATAATGTATTGCCATTTTAGATAAAAGTATTGATTATTTTTATGACTCCAGAAAAAGTCGATTGCATTAATAAAACGGTTGATTGCAGACCATTCAACAATACTGCAATGAGTGGACTTTGTCTAGAATTTGATATCAGCATTTTCAAGAACTATGAAAAGAAAAAGTAATAGTAGGGAGTCATTTTTGTATTTTAAAACTTTTTATCTTATTCCATTGTCCAAAAGTTTCGTCCTTCATGCTGTCCTTCATTCTTTGTGTAATTTTTCAGAGATCTGAGTGACCATGGAGGAGCTGCACTGCAAAAACACAAAATCCTACCAACTGTTTGTGCCGAGTTTTAAATCCAAATAACTTGGAACACCTGAAATAAGACAAAACTAACATAACTTTTCTGCAAGATATATAGTGAATTCAGAAAAATTTTTAATTTACTTCCATGTGTCCTTCTCTCCTCTGTATCTTTTTTCTTTTCATTATTCCTTTCTTGCCTTAATTCCCTTCCTACCTTCCTTGTGTCCTTCCATCTTTTTGAACTTATATTCCTTTGTTTGATTCTTTTCTTTCTCTATTTTATCATTTCTCCCTTGTCATTTTTTTCTTCTTTTAATTTCTGTTTTTGTTCCCTTCCTTCCTTGAATTCTTCCTTGTTCTTTACATTCATTGAATCCTTTTCTTGCCCCCCTGCTGTCTTTCATTTCTTCTCTTGGGAGAAACACATATCCTCCACTTAACAATCACCATTAAGTTACATTTTCAGTTATTCATCCTTTGTCTCACACCAAACCAAACAAAATACCCAAACATTTCCTTTTCTGACTAGAACACACATTTCCAATTAAATATTTTAGCAAACTTCACAAGTTTATTTTTGCAAGAAGCACAGGGACCGTCCAATCGTCTAAAATTTGGAAAACCACCGTTAATGCAGCAAGAATTAAGATAAAGCAGTGAATTAGATAAAAATGAAAAATGACCCATAATTTCACGACATTTATATTTTAGAGACAAATAAACGAGTTCACACTTTGATGTGGGAAGGTGCTGTGTTAACAGGTTTTATGTGAGAAACCCTGCTCTGTCTAGGAACATGAATATGTGTGTTACACACAAATATGTAACCAGATAAAGAACTATAAAAGAGTCTGGTATATGAACTGATTGGTTAGTTGTGCACTTTATATGTGTATGGTTTTCTTTTACACTCCTAATCTGTAGTAATTGACTGTAGTAAAAAAAAAAAAAACGAATACGTCTACATATAAATATTCAGCACATTCAAAGTAATTGGAGTTGATTGAGGAAAAAAATCCATCTTGAAAGGTGACGATATTTATTACTGTTCATATTTTTCATCTGAAGGAGGAGGCCTGTTTAGGGGACCTATAATGCAAAAATCACATTTTGCACGTCTTTCACTTCCTGTTGGGTCTCAACTGCTTCTCAAAACACGTTTTTGGCGATGAGTTAATGTTTTTCTTTTTTTTTGGTGTCTGGAAAATTAGCAGTTTCAAAATCCTCAATCAATAGGCACTGCCCCGTTTCCTGGCAACCCCATGTGCTGTGCAATGGCTGCTGGAAAAAACAAGTGTTTTGTTGTTGATTTACCAACCAGGAACCACTTACTGCATTCTTGTTTGTTGTGCAGGAGGCTGTACTTCTGCTTTTCAAAGATTACAGTTGTGTGATTGCGCAGCCATTTTGAAGTGTGAATGTAAATGTTGAGTTAACCCAAAATTGACAATATAAACTTTGGTTAGGGTTAGGGTGGGGTTAGGGGTTGATCCTACAGGTGAGACTCCAGCTTGGTTGCCGTTGGTCACCAAGGCTTATTTACGGATCTAGAGGCATAGTTGGAAAGAGGAGGGTTTCTGGTTTTGAAACTCTTTGGAGATGATTTGTTTCTGTTGGCGTTTGCGGTCCTTAATCTTTGGTGTCCACTGTTCCAATTTTTAGTTCCTGGTTTTCTACTGGAAAAGGTGGTCAGCATCTGCCTGAAGCGATAGTTCAAGGATGGATGGAAATATTTTTCAAAGCATTTTTTCCTCAGTTGATCTGACACTCTAAGTTAAACACAGACTTTTCAGTTATGGTAAAATGTTTGTGTTTATTAAAAATTTTGATGTTAACTGATGCTTCTTTGAAGAGGCAACTTGATCATTTAAACTGAAATGTAGCTTGTATTACCAGTTTTACCAGCTTCAGATATATTTTTTTCTAAAGAAGGAAATGAAGAACTCAAGGTTTTTTTTCAATGTTTTACTCAGAAATGACAAACTAAGAGTGTTTATTAGTTAAAAGCTTCCGTACTTGAAGTATACACGTATTAAAGTCCTTTCTTTGTTGTATTTCAGTAAAAACACTTCACTTTTATTGAATTCATGGCTTCTCCTGGTGTTTTCTGTTTTCTTTTACAACATGTTAGGAGATAAAAATCAGTTCCACTGACTTTGAACCTGAAACTAATAAATCATCTATGTTTTTGTTTTGGGTTTTTTTTTGCTTTGTTTTATCTGCCTGTGTTGATTTGTCTGCATCTATTTCTGTCTGAATGTGTCCATTCTGTTTAGCTGTGTCCACAGTACTGGCCTGAAAACGGAGTCCACCGCCACGGACCCATCCAGGTGGAGTTCGTCTCCGCTGACTTGGAGGAGGACATCATCAGCAGAATATTTCGGATTTACAACGCGGCTCGGGTACGCAGGCGTTTGTTTGTCTTCCCAGCAGAGAATATGACGGCCATTTTCTCCTGTCACCACTCACCTCACACACACACACACACACACACACACACACACACACACACACACACACACACACACACACACATGCTTGTGGACCTGTCTGTTCAAACTGTGCAGAGGCAGACTCATTTTTTAAACCCGGTCCTGCACCACTGATTGGACCGAGGTGTGATTGCCAGAGATCTTTAGGACAGCTTGATAACTTTCCACCTGCTCTTAAGAAAAGACCAAATCAGAGTTTCTCACCAGTTCATGGCGACACAGAAAGATTTCCTGCATCAGATCTAAAACACTAATGATTTTTTGGGATGAAATGTTTGATAATTAGTAATGTTTTTAAGTAAAAAAAAAACAACTAAGGTGGTTTAACTATTTTTGGATGTAAATTTCTGTTCATTTCTGATCATCTTGTTCAGCTGATTTGTTTTCATGTGAAGCTTAATGTCAGTTTTATGAATTATTTTTCTTTTAAAAATTATTTATTCGGACATTTCTGTTCATCGATCCATCTGTTGTCTTCATCCCTCCATCCATCTGTCTATCCATTAATCTTTGTATCCCTCTGTCTGTCTGTAAGTCATTCATCCATCTGTTCTTCCATCCAACATCCATCCATTGGTTCATCCATCCATCCATACATTCAGCCATTTTTCCATCTGTTTTTCTATGCGTCCATTAACCATCCATTCGTTGTTCTCTCCCTCCATCCATTCATTCATCCATCTATTCTCTCCCATTTCTCCCTGGACATTAATGTTTGTTATTCAGATGTGACTTTCGTTCACATTCTGCTCCTTTGTGGGTTTTTTGTTTCGTTTTGTTCCATTTCAGGTGTTCAGAACATCTTTTGTTTATCATATGGAGGTTAAATTCATGAAACAAATGAGAAACTGTCAAAACCTAAACATGTCAGGAGTTAAAAAAAAACCCACCAGACTCCATCAGGTTTACGTAATCTAACAGTCTAACCCATGTTGTTTTCACCTGGGCTCACCTGAGTAAGCTCTTGATCCAGTCGATGGTTGTTCATTTTATTAATGCGCTGCGACTGGCTGAGGCAGCGACATGTAAAGCACCAGGCAGTCTAATCACATATGATCACTGACAGGAGTTATTGATCGATACGGTCAGACATCTGTCTCCAGTAGCAGCTCATCCATCAGCCTCCATCTTCCTGTCTGCAGGATCATCTCTTCTTTATCTCTGTCAGCTCTAGCTCCACCTAGAGTTTTTACACCAGAATTACATCGAACCATTAACCCACATATGCGTGGTAACCTGGGGTAACTGGCTTGTCTTTGCCCTCCAGCCTCAGGATGGCTACAGGATGGTGCAGCAGTTCCAGTTCCTGGGCTGGCCCATGTACAGAGACACGCCCATGTCCAAGCGCTCCTTCCTCAAGCTCATCCGGCAGGTGGACAAGTGGCAGGAGGAGTACGACGGCGGAGAGGGACGCACTGTCGTCCACTGTCTGTAAGTTCCCCCAACCTCATGCTGAGTGGAAGGGAGGCTGGCATTAGAGAGAAAACATCTCCACCTACTGTCTGGAAACCATTGCTGCAACAAAAGCTCCATCCTCTCCTCTAGTTTTTTTAGTAATTTTTTCTTTTTTATCATTATAAAACAAATCTTTTCTTGACTCATGGTGACTTGTGCAGGAACGGAGGCGGCCGCAGTGGGACCTTCTGTGCCATCAGCATCGTGTGTGAGATGCTTCAGCATCAACACTCTGTGGATGTTTTTCACGCCGTCAAAACACTGAGGAACAACAAACCCAACATGGTGGACCTGCTGGTGAGGCGCACTCAGAAAATTCATCCTTAAACTCTGACTTTTGTAGATATTTAGACCCTGGTGTGACTCAGTCTGGCATATATTGAACAACGGATGTTCAGTTGAGGCATAAATGCTTTTTAATCACAACATTAAGTCCAGGTAGTATATTGAAATTTCTCTTTCCAACATCCTTAGGTTGTTCGAAGGAGTCGAATCATTAGCACAGAAGCTAACACCTACAATTAGCACCAGCGCCATGCATTGGCCGCTTGCAAATGTCAGCCAATACTGTGGATCCCAGACAGTTCAGTTCCAAGATTTCAAAAGAAAGCTCCTCTTTTTCTCCTGCTCTGCAATACAACGTATTGATCTCCATCCCTTCTTCTATTTTTTACATATTGGCTTTGGAGTATCATTCAAAAATTAAAGCCAGAAAAGCTCAGAATTAAATTTCTTCCTTCTAGAACAAACTAAAGGTCTAAAATGTTTTTCTCAAACAATGTTTGTTTTTTTCCAAATCTTTTTTTAAGGGGCCTGCATGAAATCTTCTGCCATAGGTCAGGCTGAAGGAATTTTGTCTGCTTTGTGTTTTTGTATCTTGACCTTGAGAAAGAAGAATTTCGCTCTTGTGCAATCATTAAAGACTCAGCAATGTGTATAACAAGTAAAAATAAATCTATTTGAGCTTTGAAGTGTTGTGCGCAGTTTTGACAATGACGTTGACTTCTGGTCAAGGATCCACTGGAGAATCAGGAATGAACAAGCCACTCAGTTTCCAATTGAAAGATTTGTGTCGATGGTTTTTACAAGCAACGGAAAGAAGAACATAATATCTCACTAATGCTCAGGTTTTTGTATGTTGATCTTATCCATGTTGATGATTCCAGAAATTATACACATTGTTGGATATTTTTATCACATTTTATTACTTTTCATCTGAAAGTACCAAGAGAAAGAGCCCTAAACGCACCTGTTGTGCAGTTTATCAACATGCTGTTTCATCTATATTTTCTTTTGTTTTCCGTTGCTGAGTGAATTATATTCATACGAGTTATAAATATGTAAAAAACTCTAAACGGAGGCGCTCGGTAGCTCAGTTTAAGGCTCAGGCGCATCCTGTGGATCACTGCAAAAACACAAAATTACCAAGTATTTTTGTCTACTTTCAAATGTAGATATGTTAGCACACCTGAAATAAACAAAAATAATTTACAAGTAATGCTATGGCAAAACACAGAACCTTGTTTTAAGTCAATAATTCTTTAATTTCTATGAAGAAGTGTCAGTTCCAGTAGATTATTTCACTTAAACATGGGGAAATGTTTTGTTGCGAGTCCCTCAAACAGCTCAAAACAGACAGAACTGGGATTAAAATCTCAATACCTGAGAATGATTTTGAGCAAAAAATGCAATGAGGATGTTTTCCTCCTAATCCTAACTAACTTGTTCAAGAAAGAATTAGTTCTTCCTCAAACAGCTTAAAGACATCCTACATGTGTATTGAGTAAACTGATTTGACCACAAACATCTCATTTATCTCTTATTTCCATGCGTTGCAGGATCAGTACAAGTTCTGCTACGAAGTGGCGCTGGAGTACTTGAACTCTGGTTAAGGCGAAGCTCCTGCCGTCTCCATGAAACTGTGGGACAGTGCAGATGGACTGCAGCTCACGTGTGTGCATTATGTGAAGAGTGTGTGTAACCGAGCCAAGCGGAGGCAACAGGTACACACCTGACCTTACCTGCAGCTCCTCTTTGACCAGCTCTCCCTTTTTACCGTCCAGACGGGAAAGAGTTGTACAGGGTGAAGTAACGCAGCAGAAGAGTCAACGGGAGCACAACGAGCGGTTTCATTTCCTCTCTGGATCCCTCTCTCTCTCTCTTTCTTCCTCTCTTTCTTTCTGTCTCTGTGTCTCTCTCTGTCTGTCTCTCGGCTGCCTGTAGTTGTGTGGTTGTTGCCTTGATCCTCATTGGACGGCGAGCATTAGACACTGGCTGGTTTTCCACAGGAATGCTGTAATGTGTCCATTTTGACGCTCCGCTCGTTTCTGTTTCTGCTCAGCTCACTTTTGAGAGTCATTGAATGCAGGAGCTCAAAGCTTAAATGTTCCTAAATGTCCTGTAAAACTATGACAACTATGGCTACATCTGCTAACTTGTTTTCCTGTCCTGGGAGCCAAAGCTTTATTTGCACTTCCATTGAGTTCTCGCTGTGTGCATATTGTAAATATTTCTGTAGATTATTTATTCACAGTATGTACTTTTTTTGTGACTCGCAGTAAGTGACAATCATATGTTCTATAGGTTTGGTTTCTTGATTGTACCTTGTGCTTTTTCTCTTGTTGCTTTTCTTTTTCTTTTTTTCTTTTCTTTTTTTTTTTGGTCATCTTGTATGACAGAGGAAAGAAAACTGTAAAGAAAAGATCTATAAATGTACCTACAATATAAACATTGGATTATCTACCTGGATCTACTGTCTTTGGAAAGGTTATGCTGGGGCGCCATCTGCTGGAGCTCCAGGGAACAACAGCAGGTTCTACATTATTAATTTGATTTTAAAAATGTACAAACTGTGTTTCATTCAGACTTATGACATATTTTTTTTATTTTAAAATGTTGGGCTTTATATGCAGAATTTAGAATAGTGAAATATTACAATGTAAAGCCAACAACACAGTGTTATAAGAATTTTTTAAAGGAAAATAATCCTAGTTATTACATTAGCTGAAAGCTGAAATACGTATTTGGATCAGACAAAAGTGTCTTTTTGCAGAATTTTAAAGCAAAGCAAGTAAAAATCCAAAACTATTTGAAATGAGTTTCTGTTTAGTTTGGTGACAAAGCAAAAGTCATGCAGCGTTGATTTAGATCATTTAAAGCTGAGAAATCTCAATGAATCTTAGTACCGACTCCCACAGCAAATAACTTGCAAAATAACCGTATCTATCCATAATTTAATTGCAGAACCACAATCTGACCCTGAAAGTTTAAGGGAAATCCTTAAACTTTAAGATGAGTTTATTCAACGTCTCAGTAAATGAAAAGCTGGGTGTCGATCAAATTTATTAGTACAACTCATTTTAGAAATGACAAATTTCTAAAAGAAAAAACTAGTTGAAACATTTTAGAGTAATAAAAGTACAATTTAATGAATAAATACTGAAAACACATGAATGAAACATTACTATTTAAAAGCCTTTTGGTCGTGAGAAGGAAACTGTCCCTCCAGACACCAGCAGGGATTAGGACTTGCAACATTTGTGTCCTTTATGGTTCAAAGAGTGGATTGTTTTTTCCACTCTCTTCTCTGTCGGGTTTTCCAGTCTGGAGCAGCGCAGCTGCTGCACCAGATGGAAATTGCATTTGTCTGTTCCTCTTTGCTCGATCTCTCTATCATAGAGTCCTGGGTCTGCGCTGCTGCTCTCTTCAGCTCCCCCTACAGGTTTCTTACAGTATTTAGGTCTTCAGGCTGAGATGCCTGTAAGGAATTCATTTCACATCCTGTGAATAATCCATGTTCTGATTTGTCGATATGCATTAGATTATACTGTTGGGGGAGGGGGAGCTAATAATGACCTCATTTCAGTTTTCAGGAAACAGCAAGTTGACATGTGGAAAGGATCTAATGACTGGTAACAAAAAATACAAAATTGTCACAGATTATTATTTTTCACTGTTTTCAAGATGATCAAACCATAAAAATATGTGCATAATGTCTGCCATTTTTCTGTCCTGGATTTATTAATGCGATTAGCAGCTAGAGGTGGTGATTTGCAACCCACAGTCCTTCCACAGTTCAGATCAGGAGGTGTTGAAATCTCCACTGTGTGGAACTGGAAAGGCTCAGAGACTCAGTTTAAGTAAAGCTGAAAAATGAAAGATGTCTGAAAGGTGACCTGTGATGCTTCCTTGAGTAGGTTAGGATAGGTCTATGGGCTACACAAAGCGTGATCATTACATTGTTTGCACAAAATCGTTCTTAGTGAGATTTTCGTCAGCCTATTTTGGGCCCGTTGCAGAATGAGTTGTTTTAGGTGTTCTTGTCACTTTAAATCTTAATAAGCTTCTGCTGGTCTCACAACGTCGACACTCGCATGTGACAATGACTGTAAATTAATGTGCAGTTATACAACCGTACATCTTTGAAAAGGAGAAGTAGAGCCTCCTGCACAACAAACAAGGATGCAGCAAGTGGTTTCTGGATGAAACAACAAAATGCTTGTCTTTTCCAGCAGCCATTGTACAGCGCATGGGGTTGCTAGGTAACAGGGCAATGCCTATTGATTGTGACTCAACAAGTCGGGAAGTTTTTGAAATGCCTAGTTTTCCAGACACCAAAAAAACATTAACTCATCACCAAAAACTGTTTTTAGAAGCAGTTGAGACTCAAATGGACGTAAAAAAAAATTGTGCAAAATGTGAATTTTGCCTAATAGGTCCCAGTTATTTTATTTGGAATTTAGGTGAAAACTCTACACAAAGAGTCATTTTTGCTCTCAGTTCAGCTAAATAAAACTTACTTAGGGCTGCAAATGTTAAATATTGAAAAACAGACTGTTGTCATTTTTGATTTTTGTTCCAATTTGTAAATAATTTCTTCCCTTTTCCAGAAGCCATTGTACAGCAAGTAGGTAGAGTATCCAGAAGCTTTTTTGTCTCAAGTAAGAGTAGAGATACTTCATGATACATTTACTCAGGCGTAGAAAAAATACTCCTTAATGTTTTTTCAGTGTAACTGAGTCGATGTTAAGTAGTTTCTGCTCATCTCTATATCAGCAGATTATTACAGCATCACAACAATCCCATGCAAGAAACTGACATTAAAACTGATTTCTGGTGTCGATTTTACTCTTTAATGCACCAAACATAGTTTATGTTGCTAATATAAGAATTTGTGAAAAGAAATTTGAAATAAAGCAAAACAGAATTGATGAGAGATCATTATAAACCACAGGACGGTATCAGCTGCACGACTTCTAGCTTCTGTTAAATCACTTATTTGATAGACGCCTCTGAATAATTACCACCAATCAGGAAAGCACTTCCAGGCTTTTAGAAACCATGAGTCATCTGCGCTGACTCGCTTCACTGCGCTGACAAAAATAGTCAGGAGAGTTTTCAGATAATTTGCAGCACACACATAAAAGCATCCATTCTGAATCCTGAGGTCTGAAGACTTCTTCTTCCCTCCTGCAGTGATGCTGCAGATCCAGAGGAGAAGCTGCAGCTCCACCAGAGGTCAGTGAACCATCACATCCAAGCTTTGTTCCTGCAGCCGTGTTCTGCTTCTCTGAATCTGGGTTGCTGTAATTGGGCATAAATTATGCAAACATCATTCATCTCTTGGTAATTCCTCTGTTGTAAGTTCCATTTAAGCGTCCTCGGATGCTTAATGAGCAGCTCGGCGTTGTTGAAAACAAACATCGTCTCCATGTTCTCCCTCCGTCTCGTCCTGCAGATTTGAAAGAAACTTTCAAAAGGTTTCGTTGGCTGCGTCTTCACATGCCGTCGCTGTTGAAAAGGAAGAAATGCTCCTTTGGCTCATCTTCATGGAAGATGGTCTCATCTTTTCCCTTTGCAGAATGTTCCAGCTGGTCAGAGCCACGGGGAACAGAGATGGTTTCAGGTTTCGTTTCTGGAGATTTATTTCTGCGTCTCTCTGTGGTTTGCGTCTCCGCAGCGGATTTTATATCCGGAGACGTTAAACTGTGTCGATTCCCTGGAAGACAAACAAATACGATGACTGGACTTTTGTAGTCGCTGCCATGTTGTTTGGTTCTTCACAGCCAAAAAAGCCCAACACCTTTTTAAAAAGGCAATCAAGTAAATTTGAATATTTATTGTGATTTTCAGATTTTTGTTGGCCCGTTATTTAAATTACAACTACACTTTGTGGTCATAAGATTGAGAAAGTGGAACGATAATGAGAGGTAACAGTTTCACAAGCCATTGTGTGAATTATCATAATTTAAATGACTTTTTCTTAGATTTGACATTTTTGATTTAATCTTTTAGTCGTTCGTTATGTTGCTACATTTACTGGAAATGTCTGACTTTATCTGAAAATGAGAAGATCAGAAAAGTTTTTTTCCTAATTAAATTCTTGCTCATCACCATTTATTGATAAATTCATCTGTCATTTACAGTTGATCAGGCAATATTAATGTATTATTTTTAACCTTTGAGCTCTTTTCATGGCTAGTTGGAGTAAAGAACGAAGGAACTGCTTCCTTGCAAAAGAAATTATTTTATTTCACGTTTTTCCACATGATGGCAGACTGGAGTATTTCTTTCTTTTATTTATTTTTTCCTAAGAGACTCCATTGAGCAAAAATAAATTTGCAGGAGAACTTAAATTACAGAAGCACAACGGTTTTATATACAACCTGCATTCATCTTATTCCTCATCCTGGATGCAAACACAGATTTAGCATCACAAACACTGACTCTGAAAGATGCATCACTCTGTGGCGGCTGATGAAAAATTCACTCATGTTTGCTCATTTCACCAAGACACTTGCTGAAATGCTTGCAAACAAGCCGGTAACGCAAAGTTTGGCGCTTTAGTCTCTTTATGACAAACGCATGAGTGCAGCTTTACAAAACAGGTCAAAGGTCAACTGAAGCAACTGGGCCACAACAGCCTGTTTCCATCTGCAGGGAGCGGATTATTCCCTTCTCCTCTCCCTGCTCTCATATTTTCACCATTCGCTCTGCCTGCCACGCTGTGCAGCCGCTGCTTGGATGCTGAAAGATTCACTTGGTCCTTTTAAACTTTCCATTCTGCGAGCTTTGAGCGGCTGCAACTGAACCGTCTTCAGCTGGAAATGTAAACGATCTCTGGCAGAATCTGACTTGAGCCAAATCCTGGACTCTTTGAAAACAATGTTCCAGTGTTCGCAGTTCTTTGCAAAAGTGTTTAGAATATCTTTAGGAGGCAAACTCACACGAGGGAGCGCAATATCTTCAGGGTGGCAGGAATTTGTATTCAAGTAGTTTTGCTCCAAAACCAGAATTTATCGTTGACCTTTATGATGCTGTTTGTTTGCTAAAGTTGTCTGACAAACCTTGAGGCCTTCAAAAACAGCTGAAGCATAAACTTCACTTTGGCATCTCTGAATGTAAAGGGCTGAACAAAAATGCAAGACACTTTGCATGTCTTTATTTTGCTGCAAAAAATTAAAAGCATGTCTCAGTTTTTTCCCAGTTTCCAACTGTCCTCTAGTTTGTGACCTTTCACACAGAACATGCACGGTTTGCATGTTTTTACTCTTCCAGTTGACTGGAAGCGACTTTGTTTTGGTGTCCGGAAAACGAGCCGTTTCAAAAACCTCCTGGTTGTACTACGCCGTTGCCTAGCAACCCCAGCTGAACCAGTCGCCTAGCAACCAAAGCAGAGTTCCAGCACACTGGGTCAGCTGTACAAAGGCTGTGAAAAAAGACAAATATTTCATTGTTGACTTACTATTTAGAAACCTCTTGCTGTTTGTGCAGGAGGCTGTTTTGTGTCGCCTACTTATCCAAGGAAGCACAATAAGTCACCTTTTCAAATGGTTGAAATGCTCGTCATTGTAAAGATGAAGAGAATATATTTTTGCACATTTCTTGTTCTTGAATATTTTCTCCCCACTAAATCTGAGCCTAGAGGAAGCAACAGGACAATCAGCTGAAAATATAAAACTGCCTTTGATTCATGAATCCTGGTGCGCGGCGGGGAGCTGAATCCTCTCTGCTCCTCTGATATTTCTCCTCACAATCCTGACAGCTTGATGTACTGCCGACTTAGCACTCTGTTTCTGTTGGTGCTGCACAATTCATGGTAGGAAGCTGGGATTTGCAAATGAATGAGAAGCACCACATGCATATTTTAGTAAAACCAGACAGCATATTTTAAAAGTTGCAGGTTTAGTGACGTCCCACCGGTGGATATATTTAGCCTGGTTTTGCGGTTTGAAGGTGTTTTGCATCTTTACTTTTTTGCTCCACAAGGTAAAATTAAATACAATATAACAGAGTCAGACGTGGAAGAACGGGGTCGCCGCGCTGCAGGGGGCGCCACAACAATGCTGGTAGAAATATTTCTAGTCTGCATTTTCTGTATTTAAAGTAATCTTTTTTTTTTTTTTTTTTTTTTTTACATTTGTTCCAACTATCACCATGTTGTGACGTCATAATATGAGACACTCTGCGTGAATATTGCGCTACTTCACCTCCTAAAGCTGAAGAAAGGCAAAAACAACCAATCAGAGCCAGGAGGCGGGCCTTAATGCTATCACTCACTCTCATGAACGTGCTGCGAAACGTGTGAATGGTGCAGAAATGACCCACTATTGAAGGAATAATGTGACTGAATATCTGCAATCATGAGTGGGCTAAATGCTAACTAGCTTTAGCACTCACAGTATAGCGTAGCAGAGAGTAAAGGGGGGAAAGTGAGCATGATTGACAGCGCTAAGACCCGCCTCCTGGCTCTGATTGGTTGTCTATAGTTACTACTCGAAGAAGGCAAAGGCAATTTATTTTTTTTCTTTGCTTTTTGTTTTATATATATTATTGTCAGAACATAGTGCAACAACAGGTATGTTAGAAAATAACATTTTAAATTGTTTTGACGTCTGTCCTTCGAAACCCTCTGCAGAGGTCAGAGGTCGTGGCTTATAATTTGTCTGCACTCAGCTCAGAAAGTCGTCACACAAACTGAGGTTCTGATCTGTCAGAATCAGAATCTCAGCATGATTTTTGCCTCGAGTCAAAAAAAAATAAGAAATAAAAAAAAAATCACTTTGAGATGTAAATCTGCCCTGAAGTCAAGTCTCCATCAAAGTCAGTCACATTTCTTTCAACTCAGAAGTGGGGAAACTGACGACCTTTGCATGATGAAACTGACGCCCCGTTGCGTTGCACACAAGTCTGTTGCCATAGCAACCCACCGGAGCTTTTCCTGCCAGTCAGTCCAGCAAGAGATGAGTGAACCTGCAGCAGCCCGCCCCCCCCCCCTCCCCCCTCTGCGAGGGCCCGCACGTCTTCATCTGTTCCCATGGCAGCATGATGGCGGTCCGGATAGATCCAGCATGGCAGGGAGTCGGTTCCTTTATCTTCCAACACGTCACATCGAGCCGAGCCGGGCCGCGATGCTCACGGAGAGCCAGGGACGGTGCGTGTCAGGACTGCGTGTCAGGACTGCGTGTCTGAGACGGGCTCATCTGGAGGCGATTAGCTGCTGCAGCGACACGTCAGGGAGGTTCGGGAGTGGACTGTCCAGCTGACTCAATGTCAGGATCCAAATGAGTCCTTGTGTGGAGCCGGACCGCACGGTTCACTGGCAGGCTGGGCCGGACCAGTTCAAATGCTGCCCAACATCTATAGCTCTGGAAAAAATGATCCGTTTCTGTTTTAACCTTTTACAGGTTCATGTTTGAGGAAAATGAACGTTGTGCTTTTATTCTATGAGCTGCTGACGGCATGAGATTCAAAGCAAAAATTAATTTGCAGAAACTGAGAAATGATCAAAATAACCAAAAAGACGCAGCGCTGTCAGACCTCGAATAAAGCAAATAAAATAATTTAGAATCAATAATGTTAATGTTTTGACTCAGGAAAAGTTCAGAAATCGATATTTGACCATAATTGATTTTCTTAAAGCAATAAAAAGAATAAATACTTTTATAGCACACTTATCAGATCTTTATTCTAAAAAAAAAATCATCATTCCTTGTTCTTTCATGTTTATATCATTAACTAACATGATAAAATGTCACATATTAAGAGGTGTGAATGTTTTTGCATCTTTGTTTTTTCTCATTAGAGAAGCAATAATGGATTTCCATGAAACTCTCACAGGAGAAAAGATTATATCAGTGCACTTAATTAGTGGTTTGCATCAAATCTAAATGAGGAAAATGCATTTTTTTTTTTGTAATCTTCTGAGTTGCACACAGTAGGTTGCGGTCCATTCCTGCAGGTAGAGGCTGGGAACGGCTTCACGGTACGTTGCATAACGGCTAACCTTGGGAATGTTGTGTTTCGAAACGCTCCGTTTTCATCTCCTCGTCCCGCTGAAAGCGCACACCCTGCCAGCGACTCTGCAGAGCCTCGCCGCTTTGATCAGCCTTTCTTCTCCTCCCTGTCCTGAACTCGCAGCTCCCTCAGCGGCCCGGTTTGGATCCGGACTTTACGGCTCTCGCTGCCCTTTAGATAAAAGTTAATCACGTTATTATTGAATCTCTCCCAATATATCAATAATCTTCACAATGAGGCCTCGACGATCTGATGAAATTTGGCAAAGTGACAGGTGATTTGAATTTAATAAAGTGAATATCAAGACGAGCTGAAACCATCTGGGAACAAAAGGACTCATTAAATGTTTCTAAAAATAACAGGAAGAGCTTTAATTTAATGTCTGCCCTTTAAAATCAGACACACCTGTAAAACCTCCAATAAATCAAAGTTTTTCTAACCACGGATTAAAGTACACCATCATTTGATTTGACCTTTAAAATATTGCTTTTAGTTTGTCTAAACAAATAAGTGAGACATTTGTCCTTATATTTTGGACAGATCAAATGACTAATTCCCAGATTTCTTTTCAAGGTTTTGCAACTTTTTCTTTGGACATTTTGTCATATTTTGGTAAAAACGTTCGACTGATCCCGCTTCATTTGCGTCCTCAAGACTTCAGGCCTAAACTATAAAAAGACCTGTGCTCATATATTACATTCTACCATTAAATCGGACGAAGCGTTTCCTGTTTGAGGTCATTTCGCATCGAACTTGTTTCAGTTTGGGAGAAGTTTTCATTGCTTTCTTCAAATGTAAAAGTTTACCTGAGGTTAAAATTGAAACGTTTGAGTTGAGCTGAGTTTTTTGAAACTCAAACGCACCACGGTACTTCCTGGTGTGACGACATGGAGAAAATCTAAGTCAGCAAATCAATTTTGTCTTGATTTGAGGTTGGAAAGAGTCCTGGGTTTTCTCCAGGTACTCCGTCTTCCTCCCACAGTCCAAAAACATGACTGTCAGGTTAATTGCTCCTTCTAAATTATCCCTAGTGTGTGTGTGTGTGTGTGTGTGTGTGTGTGTGTGTGTGTGTGTGTGTGTGTGTGTGTGTGTGTGTGTGTGTGTGTGTTGCCCTGCGACAGACTGGCGAACGTAGCTGGAGAGGCACCAGCACCTCCTGACCCCACGAGGGACAAGGGTGTTAGAAAATGGACGGATGGAAACCAGAGCAAAAGTACCTGATGAGGTTTTCTGTTTTTGCAGAGTGGTGAGCCTCAAGCAAAGAAAGGAGAAACTTTCGTTTTGTTTTGTGGTCGTTGTGCTGTTGATCTTTTCCAAAGAAAACAACCTTCCTGCCAGCTAAAGCATCAAATGTCCGCCCACAGTTGACAGAACTCAATAACATCGAGCTCAGGAAAGAAAATATCATAAAAGGGTGATTTATTTTATCCTGAGGAAACCGTCAGACTGAGGGAATAACTGCATTCAGACCTGCAGAAATAAAAATGATCGATTGTGCAGTTAGTTTCTGCAATCTATTCTTGGTGTTTCAGGTTTAGTGGAAGGCTGGCAAACATTTCCTTTAAGGCGAATGTGTGAGGATCGTCTCATGAAACTCGCCTCTGCTCCAGCTAAATCTGCGCTCGACTCTCATCTGCAGTCTGATCCCACAAGAACCGGGTCTGATGCTCAGGTCCCAAACTGTCAACGCCAGATTTATAATCTGATGTTACTCATCTGAGCTGCATCGTCCGTCAGACATGTTACTATTAGCTGAGTTCTGATTGGCCGTCCCTCGTCATTGACTGACCCAGGACCGGTTTTCATTCACACCTCTGTTCAGAACATCTTTGACATGGATTTGGGAACTGATTCTGCATAAATTTACACAGGAAATTAACAGGAAATGAGTAAAGCGGTTTAGTGAAGCCGGTTCGACCTCCAAGAAAAAAAACAAAAAACGTGTTTATAGACAAAAACTGGAGCTGCTCCCTCAGCGCTGCTGCTGCTGCTGCTGCTGCTGCTGCTGCTGCTGCTGCTGCTGCTGCTGCTGCTGCTGGAAAATCTGAAAATACTGAAAATACCTTCCTTACACTACTACACTTTTGTTATGATCAATGCAAACACAACAATCCAGATCCTTACAAAATATACAAACTTCACATTTTGTGATTTTACCACTGCCATGTATTTTCATGGTACTTTTCAGCAACACGTTGTTGTGACAAGGAAAATTACAAGTGACTGAATCGTTTTACAAACGCCAAACTGAAAAGTGTGGCATGCATTTACTGTTAGCTTGCCCCAACCCAGTGCCATGTACATCAACGCTGTCCTGTAGTTGCAGCTTCAAGTCCTTTGGGATGGCTTTGCACTTCTAGACCGGCATTTCACGCAGCAAATCAGGACGTTAAAGATAATTAATTGTTCGTTCTTCGTGTTACGATCATTGCTAACTAAACTTTAAGAACGATCCATAAATTGCTACTTCTGCAAACGCTGCGCCAACATTCTTCCCTTTGAGGTTGTAAATCGATTGTGATCACATTTGATTAGCAGTATGAATGACCACAACAAAAAAATTATTTTTAGCAACAACAAAAAAAAATTTTTTGCAAAAAATCTAAATGTAGCTTAGCTAGTTCTCTGAATGGCGCTCATTTTGCTCTGCCTGTATGTTATCCTTTCCCTGCCTGCACAGGTACATTTTGTTTTGGGTTGTTATATTTTGAGGCTTTATTTAAAAAGACTCATTTTCCTAAAATTTCACAACTATCCACTGTCCTCCCTGTCGCTCTGTGTCATAAAATCCCACTAAATGCATCAAAGTTTGTGGCTTTAATGTGACAAAACATGGAAAAAGTCCAGATCGAGTGTGTTTGCGCCAATATTCCTGCCTTGTTGCCGTGTTTCTCCCTTTTATTTCTCCTGTTCCTAAGCTGCACATAACCTTGTGAGTCACAGCAGGATCTGCTGCCGGCTCTCATAACATCAAGAGCCGTTCTGGCTGGACGACTCGCCGACGCTCCGTCCAGCGACAAGATTTATCTGCCTTTAAGGAAACAAAGGCAGAAGGTTTGACAGAACTTCACAAAGGTTTTGAGTGACTCATCGTTTATTTATAGATTGAACATATTTGGTATAAGAGGGGGGAGAAACTCTTTCAACAGCTCAAGCTTGAACAAATCTATATTGTTTTATAACTTTCTTGCTGAAGCAGCGTTTATGTAGAGATCTCTCAGGAGTTTTGAGGGCAGGTTGGACCCTGGCTGTGTTTTGTTGCCTTGTTTCTCATGATCATCCTAACTCTGCTGAGGCAAAGATTTCTGCAAGGCCAATCCATGAAAGCATTTTTTTTTTTTTTTTTTTTAATCTCTGCTTTTTTGAAGGATGTTTTTGGGCTGAAAAGTGAATCCTTTGTGGTTTACATTCCACACAAAGATGCTGCGGCTGCAAATCAAACCTTTCTGATTCTGTAGGTCTAGAAAAGCAGTGAAAATGCTTTTTAAAAGGCGAATGTTTTAACTTAGGAAGAGTTATATTAGTAAATGTGGAAATGTAGATTAGATTACAACAGCAATTAATTGACATGGCCGTTTTATTCACCATGGCAACAGCCGGAATGAATGTTTCGGTTTCTGGTCGATTCTCCTCTTTGTCACTTCATTTGGTCCTTTAGTAAAATTCATTATTTACTCGTAAACAAATGATCAGGACTACACCCTCATATTATCCACTTCTTAATTTAATAATCTTATTTCCATATTTTAAATGTCATATTTATTCTACTTTATCATTTTGTTTCTGTTTCTGTAAGAATTTACTTAACGAAACGAGAGAAGATTATTGCAAACGTTGTAAGAAGGTAGGCGTCACTTTTTAGTCGTTTGGCAGGAATTTACTGGGTTATTAATTTTTTTTTTAGTTTTTCTTCAAGTTTTATTACCTAAAATTATTGCTGCAAATAGTTATTTTGATGTTAAGCTTGCATATCGTTATGTTTTTCTTTTTTCTTTTGTTTTTCACCCAAAGAAACAGAAGTTTAATGTTTTTTGTAAGAAGTTTCCTAACAAGGTTTTACAGAGTATTCGGTTCATGCTAAAGGAATATTTAAAAAACTAGAGTAAATTTGTACAATAACAGTCACATTATGAGAAAGTTGTACAAGAATAATGTCGAAATAATGTGAGAATAAAGTCAATATTTCATTCTGTGACTTTATTCTCACATTATTTCATTTTTAGTCTGGTAAAACTTTCTCATAATGTGACTCTTATTGTATAAATTTATTCTTTTTACCGTTTTAACTTTATCATTGTACGACTTTCTTATAATACTTTGACTTCATTCTTGTGATATTATGAGTTTGTTGTAATTTTATGACTTAATTTTATTATTTTATTAAATTTTTTTCCAAATATGAACCTAAATATGAACATAAATAAGATTTAGATATAATTTTAAATGTTTTTGTGTTGTCTATGGAAGAACAGCACCGACAAAATCCTTAAGTTGAGGGATTTTGCTGGCCAAAAACAACATAAATTAAAAATGATCATAAAATCCAGATTGAAAATGCAAAACAGCTAAAAGTTAAATAAAAAAAAAAAAACATTTTATGAAAGTCAACCATAAGTAAAAATGTGTTGCTGCAAACTCTCTGGCCGTAAAGTCAGACTTTAATCAACAACAATGTGCAGCTTGTGATCAGTTCACACAGCGGTCTTATAAAACTGGGTTTTATTATCAGCATGCAGACAAGATGATGATCAGAAGACGTGATGTTCGCCATGTTGGAGCCGTTCTTCCATTTTATTTAATTGCTTTGTGCATCTTTGCGAACAAAGCTGCCCTCCAGCCGTTCCCCCGGACGGCGGATTTTATTCCTTCTCAGAAACAGTTCAAATCTTAAAGCTCATTTCTTATCAACGTTTCCAAAGCTTCAAACGACGGCAATGTAAACATCGCCCCATTTCACAATAAATCATCACAAAGCTCTTGGAGTTGCTGTTTATTCTCTGACTTAAACCGAGCAGGAGTTACAGGGAGAAGTCAGATAACAATGAATCAGATCACAAACAACCAGATGTGAGCCTTCAGGGATTCGCTGCTGGTGTCGTTCGAAGTGTTTTGATGAAAAACGAAACTCAGGGCACAAAAAATACCAAATAAAACCAATTAAGCGCAGAGTATAAACAACCCCTCAGCATCATGCTACCACCACTTAGCTTTACAGTGTACAGAAAATTAAAAGCTAATCTATTTTTTATTTATTTAAAGTTGAATATTGTATCATTCTGGCCAAACTGTGGCTCAGAAAATGATTTAAAATTAAAACGTTAACATGAGATTCCTCCCCACTGTATTTGAGTTGAACTTGTACAAATACTTTGTTTCTTTTCTTCAGTAACTCTGGAAATGACTTTTCCTTCCACAGTTTTGCTTTCGTGGCCCAAGATAATTACTGAAGAAATCCCTGGTTTTCCCAATATCAAAATAACATTGATTAGGGCTCAGTCATGTTATCTCTGCTCATGATCCATTTCCTTTATTATTCACTCAATTTATGGCCGAAGCAGCCGACTTGAATGTCATCCAAATGCTCCTGCATTAATATATTGCTGCTCATTTTGCTCTGCAGACGACAGGGAGCTTTACTAACCTGAGCGTACAGTTGGACTGTCTGGATTATCAGATGCCCTTCCAGGAGAAAAGGTTAATTTCCCCAAATACACCTAATCACTCCACGCCCTGCATAAGCTCAGTTCATTTGGGAAATGGTGATTAAGACATTAGCATATGAAGAGACGAATGACCTCAAAGATCCCTGCGGGATAAAAGCCGTCGAAAATGGCTGCGGTATCGACCGAGAGATGAAATACTGATTGGAAACACATTGTTAACCTGTTGCTACCCGAGTTAATAACTGAGATAAGTGATTAAGTTGCGCCAAATGTTGCTCTGTGTCTCATCCAGGCATTTTCATTTGGTGGGATGAACTGTTGAATTATTTGTCATGTAAAAATTACAGCATATTTGACTTTGCAAAGTCAAAATAAAGTAATAGATTCCCTTTATCTGTGCACTCGCATCCATCTTGTGCTTCTGCAGCTGTCAGTTCCTCTGGTGACTCACTGAAGCCTTTCAAAATGATTAAACAGCTTATTCAAAGATAAACAAAACAGTTCGGGGAGATTTTTGCTCCCCCGTCGGATGATTTGGTCTCCAAAACCTCTACAGGCAGAACTGTGGGTAAGCCGTATATGCCGCGCAACACGAGATAGAGACAGGATAAGCTAGCCCTAAACCCGACATTAAAACTATTCATGTAATAAAAACAAACATCACTGTTTATTTTAGGATTTAATCAGCTTTACTCTCGTTAACTCTTAAATAAAAGCCAATGCAACAAACTGCTTACAGCAGTCAACTACAAAACGTTTCGTAATTTAAAACTTCAGCAAAAAAGAAAAGTTTTTAAATGATCAAATGCATGTTTTAGTATTTTTTCCAGTCTTTTTATGGAATAATTGCACTGAAGTTGTACAACGGATTGACACTGAGAGTTTGTCTTGTCTTTGCATATTAAGTCAGCAATCTAGAGGAGAAAATGCATCGATCCGGTTCTGAAAATAAAAAATAAAAAAAATCAAGTTTGAATTTGTTTTAAAATGTAAAAACAGAAATTAAATCATAGTTATTTAAAAATTGCAACAAATTACCTGTAGTAAATATTTATTAAAAATGAAAACTGTCTTTCAAGGCTGTTTTTTCAAGACCTGATGTAACATTTGCAGCCTGAAGCAAGTTTTATTTTGCTGCACTGAGTGCAAAAATGGCTTTTTATTATGATTTATCATCTCCTAAATTCCAAATAAAATATAATAACTAGAACCTATTGGGCAAAATTCCCACTTTGAATGTTTTTGTACTTCTGTTTGGGTCTCTGCTTCTAAAAACCATCCAGCTGTTTGTTTGTTTGTTTGTTTGTTTGTTTGTTTGGCACCAAATCGTTTGATTATTTTTTCACTTTTTTGTCTGAAAAACGAGTTTTCCGGATTTAATGTTACAAATCAGCAAGCACTGCCTCTCTCTTTTGAAACACAGCCCATTACCTAGCAACCTCAGCTTGTTGCCTAGCAACCCAAGCTGAGTTCCAACACTTTTGGTCAGCTGGTTTTACCTCTGTATGTGATGTACAATGGCTGCTGCTGCAAAAAAAAAAAAAAACACAAGTGTTTTGTTGTTGACTTATCATCCAGAAACCACTTGCTGGATTCTTATTGATTGTGCAGGAGGCTCTACTTCTGCTTTTCAATCATGTACAGCTGTATAATTGCGCATTTGTTTGCAGCCATTTTCATGTAAACATTGAATTGGGGGCGTGGCCAGCAGCTGCTTATTTGCATTTAAAGTGAGAAGAGGTCCTGAAACAGCTCATTCTGAACGGAGCAGACTAAACTCTCATTGTCTAAGAATGATTTAATTTTCTAAACGATGTTATGAACGTCTTTGGTGCAGCCCGTAGCTCTGTCCTAAACCGTTCAAGGAAGCACAACCTTTAAAATCATGGCTCCAGATTTTTTCAGGTATTCATCTGCTATTCCTCAGCAGGTTCCTTATTAATCCTGTCAGCTGATCTGAGCCATGATTGCATAACTGAAGGTCACATTTCTTCCACTTGACTTACCTGCTCAGGTAATGTGTGGCTGGTGCCATATCCATAGCAACCATCAACCCCAACCCGGCTGATCCCTCCTCGGACGAGCGTATTAGCATGCAGGAACAAAGTCCGGCGCTCGTCCCTGATTGGCCTGGCCGGCTCCTGGCACGGGCTCCTGGCTGCAGAAGCCCCAGCTGGCCACGCGCTGCCCTGCCATCAAACTCGCGCCTGCTGTATTCCACATGACTGGCCTTGTCCTCGAGCGCCCAGCTTACACGCTCCTGTGTAGTGAGTGTCGGTGCCAGCGCGTCTCACTGAAGCAAATGAACCCATGGCTGCCTTCCTGCGACTGCTACCAAAACGCCACAGCAGCTGACATGATCTCTGCTTGTTCTCTTTATTGTTCCTTTTTATGATTGTTTTTCCCTTTTCGCTGTGAAAAGCTGCGTTCGGTAACCCGTCACCTGTCACATTTGCCCTCTCGTTTGATTCTCCGCCGCCTCTGTCCCAGCCCTCTGGCCCAGATAAAAAGAAACCTCTTCTAAGGTGTTTGGTGAGGCATTATAAAACAGTTGCCATGGATACCCAGTGTGAACAGGCTCCACATACAAGCAGCAGGATGGGAAATGACAGATGCAATATTTCACATTTCAGACATTCCTCTTCCTCTCATCTGCAAACAGGCTGCTGTGTTCAGACGGAGACCAGGAAAGCAGGTCAGCTGCGTTTCTTCTGTGGTTTCATTCAGGCAGCTGGGATTCTGGGTTGGGGGGCATATTTGCTTTCTTGCTCCAAAGAGGTGGGCTGAAGGATGTTTTCCACCTCATTTGGTTTTTGTTGTTTCCCTCCAGAAGAGATGACCTACATTATCTGGGATGGGAGATCAAAGAAGGCTTGCTCACTGATCCCATGAAGCTTGCATCTTACAAGCCCCCCCTCCTGAATTAGTCCTGATTGCACAACAGCTCCTCTGCAAAATGTGGCCATGAGGCTGAAACAGGGCGAAAACAGTTTCCGCTGCAGCTGCTCGTCTTACAAGATTCATGATCCAGCAGTTCAGGAGAGCTGAGGCTTTTGATGTTTAGTGTTGTAATAAATCTTTTCTTAAGGTTATGCACCAACCTGGTCCCTGTAGCGAAGCAAACAAGCCTTAAATGTGAACTTTCACCTCTTCGGGACCATAGATTTAGTTAAAGCAAACGCCATTGGTGGCTCTGACGCAACTAATGGCTAAAGGTTGTTAAATGATTCATAAAAAACCATAAATTTAAATATTAATCAACTGTGTCAAATATTATGGAAGTGAATGCATCCATCGGCAGCATCCTAACATGGTGAAAACTCAAACACATGGATTGAATCGATGGCAGATTAACAAGTGAATTAAGTTTGTTAAAACAGGGAAATGTCCAGATATGCAGGAATTTTTAGTTGACAAACTAAATATTTAATTAGCAAGCTAAATATGTTGCCAGCTAAATATTTGGTTTGCAGATAATTATTAAGTTTACTAACTTTTATCAACATAAATCGTTTTATTTATGTTAATATGTGTAAATCAAACACTTATATTTGATACTCCAGTTTGCTGAGTTTTTTCTTGTTACTTCCCAGGATGAGATTTGCTGTTTTCCTGTAAATTTACCGTAAACGACAGCAAATAGAAAACATCGTTGGCACAAAAACATTGTTTGCAGACAAGAAGATTTGTTTTAAATTGTGTCTGTTATCATTTTCTTGCTCTTCCAGCAAAGCTGTTACAACTGGGTTAAGTTTAATTAAAAAATAGTGTAATAAGGAAGTTTGTTGTTGTTTTTTTCCCAAAATGCTAAGTAACTTGTTGCCTTTGTTTATTTTATTTTTGTTTCACATCTTTTGTAGATTGCATGTTAGTCTTTCTTTATTTTAAATAAACACTTAATGGTAATAATATGCAGAGATGTAAATAAACCTTTTTTTGCTATTGATGGTGAAAGAGGAAAAACCAGACTGGTTCTGATAGATTACGAAACTGAACATTAATAATGTAAGTTAGGCTAAAATATTAAACTCCTGCCTGCTGTTAAATGTGCAGCATTTATTATGCAACATTTCAGTTTTAGACTGTTGTCTGGAAAAACATTGCGATGTTTAAAAGTTCGTTTCAGCAGGAAGTGGCTTTGTGTTTGTCATCCAAACATCTTTTACAGTCTGTTGTTATATAGTGATGCATCTATTCGTTTCCTTTCTTGTTCACCTTCTGATGTTTAAATCTGATTCATCGGACAATAAGAATCACTTATTTATTCATGATCTTTGTCGCGGAGATTTTAACAAAATTCAGGCTCGTTGACTTTGTCAGGAGCAACAGGAAACAGATGTTCGTCTCCAGAAGTTTTAAATTTTGAACCTGAATGTGAGTTTGTGAAAGATAAACTTACAGCAGTGAGTTGTGTTAACTGTTTATTGATTTTGTCAAACCTGGAAGAGTTGAATAAATTGTAGCTTTTAGATTCACACTTTAAAAAACTGGGAGAATATGTGGAAGTGGGAATTATTTCCCAGAATGCTTTGCAGCATGTTTTTGTATACTGAGATGGAAGTGCATTATATTGATCCGACTCTTGTGTTTTATTAGGGAAAATGTTTATTTAAAGCTTGAGGATGATGTCCACTAAATGTTTCAGAGCAGAAGTCATTGGGTAGTTTAATAAAATAAATTTTGTTCATGCAATTTGAACAAAAAATTTAAATTATTCCAGTTATTTTAACTTGAGATTATGAGTGAAACTAATAGAGAAATGTTTGATCTTTAACGAGTTTTTTCTTGCATATTGTGAAATAACACAATTCAAGATGATTGAATTTAAAAGCAATGTTTAGACAGCTTGTGTCTTATCAACTCAACTTTATGAACTTTAAGTTCCAATACTTGTTGACTTAAATTACATTTTTAAGGCAGCAGATGGACTTTCATTTTCAAGTTTTACAGTGCGCTAACCTGCCCTAAAGCTTAAACTCCCTCCATCACGTTGCAGATAAACATGTAATTATGTGAATCTTTCTGTCTCCAAAGTTTTTTCCTGCCAGGAAAGAAAAGTTTAGTATTTTTTTTAGACTATAAAAACCTACTTTACTCATGATTCCCCATCTGTGCTACAAGCCAAACCTGGCCTCTATTCGTGTTTGTGTCCTCGCGCCTCCATTTATCAGCCATTTATACTGGAGGGAATGGAACAAGGTCACTATGGGGGGCTGGCTACCTGCAGGGACCAGGTATTTACCCACCACTCTCCTCTACCACCTCCCAGATCTTTTCTCCTCCATAACTCAACTCCAGACGCTCCTCTGTCTGCTGCAAGCCTTTGCGGCGCTCCACAAGTTGTCAGAGACGCATGGCTGCTGAACTCAGCGGCGGATGGACCAGAAAAATGCCCATATGTCTCCATGGCCTGTATCAGTCGCTGCTTCGTCACGCTTCTCATTAGCCTCCACCAGAACCAGCAGACGGACCCAAAGGCTCGTTCATCAAAAGAGCGTCGTCTCCCAGCAGAACCCGACCAGACAGCAACTGTTGCTCTGGAAACTTTTTACTGTGATTTATGTTGGTTGTGCCTTTGAGATGCAACAGTGAAACCAAAACAGTTTTCAGATGAAGTTCAACAGATTAATAATTTTTATTGTTGTTTTTTTTGTGTGTAGTTCAATAAAAAGAACTTTAATTGTTTAAAATTTTGTCCCAGAACATCCACAAAATGTTAGTTCTCTTAAAGGGCTGGATAATATATGTCACCATAGATACACGATCAATAATAATAGATACATTGATTAGAATTTCCAGCAACTTTACTCCAAACAAAACTTGTTTTATCTAGATTAACTTATCTCAAACATTATCTGGAAAAAAGTAACAGGGATGATGGAGAAACCACAGAATTATACTGGAGTAAGAGTAAAAAAGTGTTTGGTAAAAAGTCTATTCAAGTAACTGATCAAAATCATCAATGAATTCATTTTTAAAAATTACACATCTTAAGGACCAAAATGCAAATAATTTATATAAATAGCATGATTGCAAAAAAAAAAAAAAAAAAAAAAACTCAAAAGAAAAATTTTCCAAATCAGTTTCTTTCAATAAAGAAACTAAAGAAATGCTAACAAAAATGGAAGCTAAGTGTCTGTCTGGTGAATTTTTGGTTGTTTTTTTTTTTATTTATTAACGAATCACTGCTGTGTTCAGAGACTCCACAAATGTTACTCAAGTAAGAGTGGAAATACTTCATCATAAAACTACTCAAAAATACTCCTAAAAGTATATTTTCCAAATAATTACTCAAGTAAATGTAACTGACTGCTACCCAACTCGGCGCTCGGCTTCACCCACTACCCTGTAATTCTGTGTCCAGGTGTTTACTTTCCCTGGAGAAAAGCCTGACTTCTTTTACACTTTCTTTCTTAGAAACATTGTATGATGGCAGCTGGATCCATCAGGCAGCGATTGTGCAGCTAAGCAGACAAAAGACAGATCCTCACTCCACTTTCAGCGTAACTGATGAGCTGTCATCTCTCCCAGTGACTGAGTCTTCATCTCTGACGCAATCAGACGGGAGCCAGAGCTGCTGGCTCTTCATCTGTCCTCTGACTCCTGCAACCAACTTAAGCAGTAATGATGACAACTTCTCCTGCAGGAAGTTGATCTCTCGCTGAGGCCCTGTCTCAAGTTCCCAATTAGCTCACACAAAACCCCTGCAGCTTCTGGAAAAGCTTTGGCTGGACTAACATTGCTTCAAAGTGTCTTTTTTGCCCACACAACCGAATTAGAGGACAAATTGAATGTCTTCCTCAGTAATAAAGGCGGCCGGGTTTTGGCTGGAGAATCACAGGGACTATTTTTGACGCTGCATGGATGTGAGCCTGACTCTGCCGAGATCTCCCGGATGTGAGGGCGATGATCTGTTTTATTTCGATGAGCATCAGAAAGCCGTTACTTTCTGGAGCGAGCGCATTATTCACAGCAGGCCGGACGGCAGAGCAGCGTCTTAAATATCCGTGACAGACGTGATGTGATCACCGCAGACTAAATTGAGTTATTGAGTCACTGCTGCAGCGTCGCTCCTGAAAGCAAAGATGAACACTTCCAGAAGGCTGTGGCATAATCAAAGCACAGTTTTCCTTCCCTCTCTTCCTCCTCTTTCTCATATTAAATTTTTTTAATTCCTCCATTGCAGTGAGCCTCCTCTAATTTATCACTGCGCTCAAAATGAGTTTAATTATCTGGGGACGTCTTGATATGTGGTGATTAAGTACATGAGGGTATAATTGTAAGGCAAGTTAGAAAGAACCTTTTTAGTTTCTCCAAAAGTGTGCAATGTAGGGCAGCCATTCCTCCCGAAACTGTTCAATACCAATAACCTTAATATGCCCTGACTTGTCGTTATTATTACAAAGTATTACCCAGTTTTTGGCTCAAAGCACCATCAATAAGTCTCCTTTAAGGGAGCTGATATTTCAGAATATGGAGAACTTCCTCCCAACTCTCTCTTTTTGTCACTTGTTAAAGGATTAGGGCCACTGGAAAGGAAAAGTGTTGTGATTTTAATCTCAGATTTCTACACTAGCATATTAGGGCCACTGCAGATAGAAAAAGGGAAGCAATTTTCTGTCTAAAGTTCAGAAAGTTTGAGATTGATCTCAGAAATTTTCCCCAAAAAAGAACATTTCTGTTCTCCAAAGGTTTGTGTGAAAAAACACTAACATTTTGAGGTTGATCTCAGTAGTTTTTTAAGAAAAAAATAAGTTTAAAAGTTGAACATTTCAGAGAGAATCTCAGAAATTTTGTACTTTGTGAAAAAATGTGGAAATTTGAGTTTCAAAAGTCAAACATTTCCCTTTTTTCTAGAAAATTTCTGAGATTAATCTTGACATTTCTGTCTTTCTTTGTAAATTTTCAACTTTTGGGCAAATATTTCCTCCTGTTTTTCTATCCAAATGGCCCTAATAAACCGCTGTATAAATCTTTTTGCTCAGAACTCTAAATATGTTTCAATTTATGTCAAAATTCAAATAAATAACCAAACGTTATTTATATTTTTAGCGTATAAAAATAATAGCATAGCTATTCCTTGTTGTACGATTTGTTAAATCTGAGTTTGGTACATAATTGCAACAGAAATGCTCTGTAGTTAAGGGAGTTTTCCGATCCAAAGGAATGTGTAACTGGGGAGAATCATGTTTTAAAAACGTACAAAATTTTCTTGCATATTTGTGGATTAAAAACAACAGATTACACACCTGCAATGATCCAACAGTAGGAGTATTTTTTCAGGCTCATTATATATCTCCTCACATACTTTATGTAAATAAAATCCTCTGCCTTTCTTGCTCTGATATCCCAGAAGTACATGCTTCGGTACATTTGTTTGAAGTGAACGGGGATTTTAAGTCTTCGTCAGAAGCCCAGATTTGTGTGTGTGTCTCTGTGTCTTCCTAAACAGCACAAGCTTACTGAAAGCTGACCTTTATTGTACTGGTTAACATCAGGGATTAAAGGCGGCTCTTTAAAACCCCTCTGGATTATTTCCCGCCTCACTGTATGCTTTGAATCCCTGACTGTGGGATGTGCAGGCTGGAGTTTTTCTCTTCTCCTTCCACTAATTTATGGCGTAAACAAAACACATTTCTGGGTCATAAGATTCTCTGTGAAGTCTCTGGAGCATCAGCTCTGAGCTTTGTTATGCACGCTTCCCCAGCCCAGTGCATGGCTGCTTCTCACTAAGCGAAACCCATCTGGACTCTGTCATATTTCATTCGGTGAGGCAGGACAGAGCATTCAAACAATTACGTCCATGTAACCCATGTGGAAAAGGTAAAAGAAGATGAAGAAGCACTAACCATGAGTTGATGGATGTGGTGTGTTTAGATTTGCTTGGTTTCTCTGGGTCCAATTTGGAGCCCAATGCAATACCTGCATTGTCTTTTTTTATACATTCTTCAGAGCAATACATATGCAAATACTGCCCTTGCTTTGCAATTTATCAAAATAATTCCCAAGATGTTCTGCAGAAGCAATAGACTGCATCATCTGCACATTTTTAGCTGCACTTTGTGTATTTATAGATTGTATTCTCCATTCCAAAGCAATCTCTGCATTATAGGAGGTTTAAGGCTTGTTACTTTATTTTAGCTTGTCTTGAAAATGTATCTATTTTCTTTCTTCCCTATTTGTCTTAGAAGTAGTACTTTTCTCTTGCTAAATGTGTCCATGAGTTAAAAATCTTAACATAGACTGCAAATCTATTCAGTCCTGTTCTGAACTTGTAGCATTGAAGTTTTTTGCTATCTTTAAAAAAAAATAAAAAATCAAGACTTAGGTTTCTTTTACTGTCGGATACTGGAAACCTTCTCAGTCCTCTGCATCAACGTTTTATTATAACTGATGATATATAAAACTGAATGTTTGATTTTTGTTAAAGTTTGAGAAATAATTGTATATTTTAGACTATTTTGGATTCTCATGAAAGAAAAACATATTTTATGTCTTAAGTCATTTTAGCTATTTTTCCTTAGTCTGAGCTTTTGTCATTTAAAAGGATTTGGATGTATTAACGGTAAAATTGAATATATTTACTGACATCAAATTTAAAAAAAGACACAATCCTGTTCTGTGATTGAACTGAAGATGTGGAAAGTTGTCCTTTTTTTATTCTTGATAAAAAGAATTTGACTTAAATGCCATCACAACTAAGATTTAGATCCCGGACGAGCCCCCAATTTATCATGACCCAGTCGATTGGTCGCGCCAAAACAACCCACAGTTGGTCTCTTTTGGTCCTTTTTTTCCCAACAGGTCCAAAGTGAGCGCAGCCATCTGCCAGGATATGTTGTAGTACGTCCGGCTGACACTCTTCATGAAAATGCTGATTTTATTTACCATAAGGTAAAGATGAAGATCAGAAACGCCAAAGCCAACAACGCTGATGAGATAAGCAACACTTTTGAAGTGTTTCCTCAGCACAGCCAGGTTGATCACTGTCAGGCCTGATCATGTAAAACCTTCCACCCAAATTGTAAACTGTACATCCTTTTTCTACTACACTTTTTCCTTCCACTAAACTTTCTATTATATCACTCTAACAGAGCATTGTGTGAACAACCCATTTTCTTTTACTTGTGAAGTGATTTTTACAGAAAAGTGCTTTGGTTACCTTATTAGGTGACTTACAAGGTGACTGATTAATCAATATATTGGTTAACTATGGGGAACCACAGTTGGTTCTTGTTAAAGAATATATAGATTAATCAGTCAGTTTCCTCAGCTCTGACCTCTCCTGACTCACTGTCCTTGTAGAAGGTATTATGAATGTCAGCAAGACTCCTCTTTAGTCAGCAGTCTTTCTGATTGTGTAGGCAATAGCATAAAATCCAAAATATCAATGGTGTTGATACAAAGTAGGTATCAAGTGTTGGATTAATACTGACATGGTAAAATCAATACTTTAGTTTCAGATTCCCTCTCTGAATTTTGTTTTATTTTGGTGTAGTTTTGAAAATCTATCTTTAAAAAAGATTTTGTTTCAAATGATTTTTTGTAATTAACATATTTTAAGAGCTTTGTACACTTAAAAATTTTGTCCAAATTCTGTAGTTTGGACAAAATAATTCAAAGGAAAAACCACAAAAAAAACATCTAAAGATCAGAATTTTTGTGATACATCAAACTTAAATAAAGAATATATTGTTATCTCAGATACCAATACTGGTATTGGATCAATACCAAAATATTTAATATTTTGACAGGTCTCATGTTATATTCTAATTTTCTAAGAGAATATAAAACAGGTAGCTGATTATCATGAGAGAATGAGAGAAAAATTTAAATATTTTACTAATTCTCTCAATTTTTATAAGATTTTAATTGAAGTAGAAGGAATTGTGGAGCAGAAATTATATACTTCAATCCGACTAGTGGTCACCCGGTGAATTAGGTTTTTCATTATCCCTGAAGCAGGTAGCATACAGTATGATAACACTTCTCATTTTTCACCTCCTCTAATAATCACCACCAATAGAAACGCGCCTGGCCCGCCCCTGTCGGCTCTATTGTGAGTCCGCGTTGAGCTGTGAAAAGCCCCACTCTTCCTCCAGCCTTGGCACCGGAGCGCGGCGCACTACGACCGAACACAGCCCACCGAGCCCGGAGCGCGCCATGAAGACCCGAGATTATCCACGCTGTTTCTGGTAAGAAATGTTATTTCACCTCTTTCTTTTTTTTTTTTTGAAAACCTCCATTTCTTCCTTGCGCGGGTTTGCATCCAGATGATCCCCCGGTGCGCCTGTTTAACGCAAGAGTCTTTTGATTGGCTTGTCATGAGAGCTTGGCTTAGTTGGAGAATATTCTGGATAAATCAGACTTTTAATCACCAGTGGGTTTGATTTTCCTTCACTTTTATTCCAGGGACTCAAATGGGAGCATTCATTTGCCTAGTTGATTCGGTGTATTTCTGTGTTTCCGTGCGTCAGATGTGAGGCGCACATAGAGCATTTATTTTTTAACAAGTTGGAGAACAAAAGCAGGGGGGGGATTCATCATGAGGAGCCGTGTTGTGACCACACAGCGCTGAGGTTTGTGAGCGCATGGGTTTCGTCAGGCCGTCACAGAGGTGCACGGATGTTTGTCATTTATTTTCACCTTGCGATCCCCCCACCGTTACCGCCGTCCCCCTCCCCTGGCCAACCCGGTGTCGGCTCTGGACATTTTCAGGGGCCACCTCCAGCTTCCACGGCGGCTCATGTTTTCTTCGCAGGATTTTCTCCCAACAGAAGGGAAACAGATGCGTCGTAATGTCAACAGACGGTTACTCATGCAACATTGCGCAAAAATGTAAGAAAGAGGGGGATGGGGGGGGCGCCCCCGCAAATTGGACAGGCTTCTCCATCCTGCCAGACGAACCAAACCAAACCAAACCGAGGAGCCATCAGCTTCCTGTTCAGCACCGCAGACAGAGACATAATCCGACTTGTTCACACCCACCTCTGGTCCACGTTGTTCCGATGCCCTTCTCTCTCCAAGCGGAGATTGGGGCCCGCCCACGTCCCTGTCGGTGTTAGTGCGGCTTCACTTGCTCTCGCCCGGGAGGCATTTGAGTGCTTGTTGGTCGTGAAGCAAAGAGAAGGTCGCTATAAAGCCGCTGATGAGAGCAGGAGCGCTGTTTGCTTTGCAGGTGAGCAGAACTCGGTGTTCCACATCCTGGAGAAATTACCTCAATCTTTGTTTTTGTTTGTTTTCAGACTATATTTCAAAGCCTTTGTGGTTTATTTGAAAATTGGAGAGCAACTGTAAAACTTCAGTCACAAAAGAGAGTCAACAGGAGGAGGTCTGAGTGGATCAGTAATCCACATTTTAAAAATGTCTAAATATTTCTTCCCAGTGAGTATTTTTAGTTATAATAACTTAATTTGGTACTTTCCAGAAAAGAGAGTTATTTCAACTTCTAACACATTTATTGGAAGTTTATACATGTAGACCTCCCAGCAAATTTAAACAAATGTTTTACCCTAAATTAGTCTGACTATTTCCTCCCAACGCTCGATTCTCAAATCCCTTCAGTTCCCCGTCTGGACTTTCTCCCATTGAAGTGGATTTCTACTCGGTATTTCACTAGGGTGAGAAGCTCGGTCATCCGGGAGGGACTCGGAGTAGAGCCGCTGCTCCTCCAAGTCGAGAGGAGCCAGTTGAGGCGGCTCGGGCATCTGGTAAGGACGCCCTCTGGATGAATCCCTGGTGAGGTATTTCAGGCACGTCCCACCGGGAAGAGGCCCCAGGGAAGACCCAGGAAGATGGATGGATGGATGGATGGATGGATGGATGGATGGATGGATGGATGGATGGATGGATGGATGGATGGATGGATGGATGGATGGATGGATGGATGGATGGATGGATGGATGGATGGATGGATGCCTGTTTGGCGATGGCAGTGGAGGAAGCAAAAAAAGCCGGTCAGTCCTTGTTGGACACACTTTCAAATATTGAATTAACATTCACTGCCACTCATTGGGCTCTGTGTTACATGTGGACACGCAATATGTTGCAAAGTTGCATGTTGAATGGCTAATTTGTGCTTTTAATGGTGGATTCAGAGTATTCCTTGAAAGTAACGCGCATCGACGATGTCAGACAGAACAAAAACAATATTACCTTCTGAATCTGGTTGATAACTGAAGCTACAAAGAAACAATTCATTTCTTTTTTACCTGTTCAGCATCATCAATGCTACTGAATAAAACAGAAATCTGAGCTTTAGACCAGAAAGTTTTTGCCACAAAACATTATCGGCTTTAAATTCTGGCTATTGGGACAAATATTTTCGACTCATGTCTTTATAAGATCTGCGCATAGCTTCTACATTAAAATCAGGTTTATTGCTTTCGGGATGTCTGGGCTAAAATTGCAGAGAAATTCTGCTGCTGCTGTTGTAAGAGCGAATCATTTATTGCTGGTAATTGTGATTCATGCCAAACATCCAACATTTTTCTTTGGAAACAAGCTGAACGTCATCACTGCGGTTATCTGGAAAGAGTCTTGTTGTGAGTGAACAGCCTGTGCAGCACAAACATTTAGAGGATCATTAGATTAAAATGGGCGTTGTTTCCATCCACCAGTACAGTTCAGATATGAAAACACTTTGTCTTATTTGCAACATCTTCTCAATTATCATGATATGTTGCTCTAAACAAGCAAAACATTGCCTTTTCAAGAAAGTGATAGCATCATCACAATATCTGATAGTTTTGCATAATTTACAGACTTTTTGTTGTCCTTTTGAATTTTTGTCTTGATTGTTTGGGATTTACAGATAAACAAATAATGGAAAAATTATTAAAACTCGTTTTAAATTGACATTGAAACTTTAAACAATTTTCCAGGCTCTGGTATCATCATCCCTGATGGTCTTTCTGTTTCAGGATATGCAGTTTGCAGTCTTTCTCACTTTTACTCACAGCATGAATCAAATACCGAATTTTTTCAGGCTGTTTTTACTGCTGATAGTAAAGTAGACTCGGTTAGATTAAGGGAACCAAAATTGTTACATTTTTAGCTGGTGCTGTTGTCTGAACCAAATTTAAAAACCTGTTCACCTGTAGTGGCTCTGCACCACTTTCTGCTGAAGAAAGCAACAAAAAACCTGAAGAAGACAGTTTTCTTCTTCTCAAAATGTAAACAAGAACAGAGCAGCAAAAAAAAAAAAAAAATTGAAAATAAATTGTCACATCAGATTTTAGAAGTTGTAGATTTCTCTTTTGTCTTTGGCAAAACCCCACGAGCCATTTCTCCGTCTACGATAGATTCTTGTTTGTTTTGGTTGCATTTACCCAGAATGCCCGGTGATATAGTCCGCTTGCTTCTTTTGGAGAGGTCTCTGGTCCGCTTAAGATTCACATACGCATTCAAACCGCACCAGACTTCATTTCAACCAAATCGAGACCTAGATTTTTGCATGGACCCAAGTCAGCATTTCTGGTCCGCATCAGAGTTCAGTTGAGCATTCACACCTCCCTAAACAAACCAGACTTTCTAAACAAACTACGGTTCTGTTAAAGTGGACTAACCCGTGCTGGTGTGAATGAAAAATAGACCACATTGAGCTTTTCTATTAATTTTATTTTATCTTCTGGGTTCATTTGCATCTTCTTTTATTTTTCACTTTGCTGTTTAAATTACTGCTTTGAGAATGTTATTCTTCCAGCAAATTACCATTTTTCAGTCTATATATTAAATTAGCTCACAATTATTTCCATACATATATCACAATAAATTCAATTAATTGTTTCAGCCCTACTCCAAATGTTTTTGTGCCAGAAAAGAAAGTTTTTAATTTAGTTACTAATAAGTTATGTGTCAAACTTTTATTCATTTTATTTGTTCTGACTCTAACACTTAATGAAAGTTTAATTTTGAGTTTTGCCCCTTAAAAAATAGTTTGAACAAAAGCTTTTTTGAGAAAACCAATATTGGCACAACTATTTAGATCAAACTTCAACAAGCATGGACAAAATGGGAATACTGGACTAAACTTAATTAAATATTCTTTAATGATGTCACCGTTTGCTATTAAACCCACATCTCCGTCAATGCAACACGGTGAGCTTCCTGTCCAGCTTCGTCATTAATCATAAATATAAAAACAAAACCGTAAAAAGAATACGTTACATAACTGGGCTGGTGCGTAAACAAGCGAGTAATAGTTTCTATTTTTCTTCGTGATGTACCGATCGTGAAGGGCGCTGTCATCTCGAAGTGCAGCTGTGCTGGTTGATGGATCTGAAAGCAGGAAGGAGAGGGTCAGCGGGGGAGATTTGGTGGGAGAGAGGAGAGTCGGGAGTGAGGTGGAGGGAACATGCCTGCTGGCTTCCTGTCTGGACACATTACACTGTCACATCCTGATACCGCACTTCTTACTCCCTCCTGTCAGCCTAGGTGGTTATCATCATGCTTTTTCCTACATCTCTGTATTTTTAGACATACACTGTTGGCTTGAATTGCACCTATACATTTCCAGGGGTCATTGTGAGGAAGCAGCATATTTTCTACTTGTTGCACAATCTCTGATGTGCGGAAGGATAAAACTGCACATCGCCCTTACAGGGGAGAAATAAGCTATTTCTGTCAATTTCACATCTATTTTTTGTTGGTTTTTGATATATAGAGAGTAATCAGTGACGTTCTATTCTTTCTCCTGACATTTATTATGATTGCAGTTGATGAGACGGTCATGGATAGATGAGTAAGTTGATGTTTCTGTATTTCTGCTGCAGCTTCTGTAGGTGGGACTGAGTCAGCAGCTATTTTTTGTAGTTTCCAGATGTAACACACTTGATCTTCTGAGTGCTTTACAAACCTGAGTTTTATAATAGCGTCATTTTTTTTTATAGTCAACCTAAAAATGATCCTGAAGTTTTGGAGATTTTGACACCAAAACTTCAGTTTTTAGGGGGTTGGAGGTGCTAAAATGCTAAAAACTAGTGAATTAAAATTCTACTTTTACCAATAAAAGGAGAAAATATTTCTTTACTGACTCGAGGATGAATTATGAATTATGTTGCAGATCTCAGTATCAGCAATCTTACTCAAAATGAGCCTAGAAATGTTATTAAAATATGAAGTAACAATAATTTCTTTTATGACTGATCAGGAATTTTGTTGTGAGAAAAACTATACAGTGACTTAATGTTTAATGAAATGAGTTTTGTGTTACTAGTCAACTGTTTTACATTATTTGCCTAAGAAAAAAGTAGCCAGTTGGGCCAATTTATTAATAATAAGTTGATTATTTGTTTGCTGGTTATTTAGAACAACTACAAAGTCCATCGAATGTAATGCATGATGGGGCGTTTTAATAATTATTGAAGAATTGCACATGTTTTTTATGGTCAGGTCCTTTTTAACTTTTCAGTACTTCTTTATAATTTGACTCACTTTAAAGGGTTTGTGTTAAAGAACTTGTTTCTTGCTTGTCATGCGCTGCGTGTTTCTTACTTTGCAGAATAACTCAACGGCAGGGTGATGTGCACTAAGCCGACATGTGACAATGTTCACCATAATGGACGCTGACATGGCAATGCTGGGATCTTAATCTAGATGCCATCCGTCTATCAAAGCTGAATTGCTACAACAAGCTTTAAGAACCGTTTGGTTGTGAAAATAAGATTCTTCCAAATACAAAAGTATGCTGAGTTTCATGTAGTATTTTCATTATTTTTATTCTTTTTTTTGGAAAAAATAAGAAAATAAAGCAGCTGCTCTGTTGCATAACTGCTAAACAACACAAGAGAGCTGCTGGTAAAATAGTTGCTAGAGTCCTTCACTGCTTTATTAATATTTTGTTTTAAGGGTTTGAATGGGGGTTATTTGCCCCTTTGGAAACTTATCCCCTCATTACATGCCTACGCATTGTCGTTTTATCCCAACCTACTTCTATTTGCTACCAGTAAATGGACCATTTTGCCCCAAATGCCTAATTGTTGCACATTAGTTACCTCTTGATGCAGAATTTTGATCGATTTCAGTGGCTATTTCATTAGGCTTTTATCTGACCGGACCAACATAAACTTACGCGTTATTTGTGAATTGGAAGGAAATAGTGAGTGGTACTAATTTCATTTTGATATAGATTTATACATATTCATCTCGTATCACTTCTTTGTGTTCGTATCTTTTTTCTTCAGATATATCTGCAGATCTTGTAAGATTTGCAGGTTTGCAAGTCGCCACTGACTTGCAAACCTTGAGACTGAAAGTTTACCTATTTGTTGTTGCAAAAGCTCAAGCTTTGTCTGATTGGAAGGAAAGTATTTTTGTGACCTAAACAAGGCCTTCATACATCTAGTTGTATGTTTAAGGTTGACGTCCTGCTGAAAGGTGAACCAAACCTGGTTTTATTCCTGGTCATTTAGTTCCTCCCATCAACAAACCAATCAGCTTCTTTTCCCCTTCTGGAGAAAAACATCCCTACATCATGATCATCCTAATTAGAAACGTTGAAGTTTTAATGGGCTCAAATTTTGAGAGACACTGCAATAAAAATGCACAGCCATCTTTAATAATTTAAAATAAATATCCCAATGAATCATTTGTCAGATTAAAAGTACTTTCTGAAGTAGCTGTAAGTGGAAAATCAGTCATCATTTAACCTTTACGATGCCTTTCACTCAGTGATAAAGTACTTAAAATAAATGAGCTTTTCAATAATGTTCTAATTTATTGAATCTGTCTGTACATGGTGTTCTAAGGATTCTTTATTATAACCTATTTCTATTGATTGTGGTTCTAAGGCAGCTTTTTCTTATAAGATATGACAGATTATTTGTGATTGCATTTAAGAGCCAGTGTGGTATTTATAAGAAGAAAATGTCAAATGATGACAAGCTGGAGTCAGGCCACAGGGTTCTGTCTCTGTCTGTGGGTTTGTCTGGCTCAGACTGGTTCTGTTAGATATCGATTCCCCCGCGCTATCTCACCGCATACATACAGGAAAAGGAAGCGGGTTTGCTCTTTTTCTGTTGTAGCCATTAATAGATTCTCTACCTCATCCCCTAGGATGTTAATTAACAAAGCTACATAATTGGATTTTCAGGTTTATTTACTTAATTTATAGTAAGATATAATAGTCTGAGTTTGAAACATATTTATGTTCTTTTCATGATTTTGTGACTCTGCCAACTTTTTAGATTTCCATAGTTTCAGACAGGAAGTGATATTAATGGGAAGTAAAAAATGTGAACAAAGGAGCAAGTAATGCGGTTGTTTTACCATTGGCCATCTCAAAAAACAGTCGCCTCTCCTTTATTTTATGATTTAATCAATCATGAAACATAAAAGAATAATCAGAAAACTTTGACTCTACACTTTTAGTCTTTCTCACGGTTGATTTGTTCATTTTCCACAACAATTACTTCTGGTGTGTTACTCATTGGGCTACTGTCACAGAGTAATTGTGTTTGTGATTATATTTTTTTTGTTTTTTTTACTATAGCTGCAAGGCAAGTTTCCTTACTAGGACTATTAAAAAATGTATACCGATATTCCTTTATCCTATCAGGATGGATGGATGGATGGATGGATGGATGGATGGATGGATGGATGGATGGATGGATGGATGGATGGATGGATGGATGGATGGATGGATGGATGGATGGATGGATGGATGGATGGATGGATGGAGCTCATTTTCCTTCTCCAAGGACAAACTGCAAAAATACACATCTTGGTCAAAAACAACCAATCAGAGCCAAGAGGAGGATCTTAGCGCTGTCAATCAGGCTCACACTCTTCTCTCTGTTAGGCTGCAATCCCTTCCCAACAGTAAAATATGTCATGAATGCCCAGGCTAGTTAGGATAGCCACCAATTGCGATGAATAAACAGTTTTCTTGGAACCATTAATATGTTAAGCAGCAGGAACATGAGGATGACTGAAAGCACTAAGACTTTCCTCATAGCTGTAATGTTGTTTCTGACTGGGTGTGGTACATTTACGTGGGTCACAATAGTAGCTCTGGGAGGAGGTGGAGGAATATCTATCTTGTACTTTACTGTCATGACAAACAGGTCTTGTTAGAGGAGAACAACTAAAAATGTTGCCTTTTTACTTTTTTGGAGTCTATATAATGATTTACTCTCTGCGATATTAGCTGACTCTTCTGTTTTGTGTCTTTATAGACTGAGTGACGAGCCTACTGTCCAGTCGCCACCATGATTGCCACAGGTGGGCTGCTGCGCATGAACAGGCGGCAGGATTCCCTCCGCTCCAAAAACCGAGCCGAAAACAAGCGGAAACGGAAATCCAAGAAGAAGAAGAAGAACGATGTGGTGGTGGTGAAAGGAAAGCTCAATCTCTGCTCGCCGGCTGGTTTGGTGGCTGCCATTGGGATTGTAATCCTCATGGTTGGGATCTCCATGGCCGTTCTGGGTTACTGGCCCAGTCAGAGTCAGCAGGAGTACCAGGAGCGCCGCAGAAACGGTGCCTTCCACAACAGCAAGATGAGCTACACCAGAAGCAGACCATCTAACTCGACCCATGACAAGCATTCCTCAAGGCAGATCAATGTGTCAAACCAGAGCCATTCCAACAGCAGCAACCCCGACCCCACTCCTCACTGTGGCATCCTCTGTGACTTCCTGGATAATTACCTTTACTCAGACAACCTGAAGGTCTTCGGACCACTGGTAATGGGAATTGGTATTTTCCTCTTCATCTGTGCCAATGCTGTCCTCCATGAAAACCGAGACAAGAAAACCAAAATCATTAACCTGAGAGATATCTACTCCACGGTAATTGATCTGCATAGCATACGCTCAAAGGAGTACTCACCTCTGAACGGTTTGGTGAACTACACTCAATCCAGAAGCGCAGAGGGTCCTTCTGTGTCATTCCCGGCGAGTGGGGCACTCACACGCAGTTCCTGGCCTTCCACCGGACTCCAATTGAAGGGGGAGTTGGACACCAACGAGATGTTTAGACGCTCCTCACTGGCCAGCAGGCCACGGAGTTTTTCCAGAGATGTGCAGAGCTTTACGGACACTGTCTACAGCATCTACAAAGACTACAGCAATAGTAGCGAGCAGGCCCCGCAGCCTCGGCAGTGGGAGACAACCTCTATCGTCACGTCCTCTGTGAATGCTTTCACGCTGCCAGTGATCAAACTCAATAACTGCGAGGTGGAGGAGGCAGAGGGGCGCTCGGAGGAAGAGGTTATTATCGAGGCTACGGCCGAGAAGATTAAGGAGGAAGGGCAAGGCAGCAGCAACACTCATTGTGTTGAGATGGATGCAGCGGTGACTGACCCCCCACCTCTTCCCATGAGGACATGAGCACAGAGACAGGTAATCAACAGGGGGCGTCGCAGTCTCGGCCTCATCCACATTGGACCCAGCTGTTTCCTCTGCAGCCTGTTTCCACGGCAATGGGCTCAAATACGTCGCTGAACTCCTTGGCGGATCAGCCGAGGCTCGCCCGGCGCTGCAGCCTGTCTGTGTCTGGGGGACGTCAAAGTGACAGAGTGAGGCGTTTCAGCTGCCCTCGACTGGAACGCTCAAACAGCAAGGGCTACATCAAACTGACTGACCTCGGGGGCGAGTCCTTCGACGCCTCCGACGCGCACACATCTTCTTCGGCGGATCGGGCAGCAGAAATAGATGCAACACCGACGAGTGAGGAAGGAGCTCAGGGAGGGGACGATTCAGTGACACCCAGCACTTCAGTGACAGAACCCTAGGTGTTTCTTTTTCAGCTTACAATCCTCCCTAATGTCTCTATGGTGTTCTTCTTTGATTTGTACTTTCTTCTGCAGTCAGTAATGAATATGTGATGGCTGCAGAGGAAATGGATATAAAAAACAAATACTTAACTGATAAGGACTATTGATACACAGCCATGAACACTTGAGAACAACATTCTTTATTAAAGGTGACCTATTATGCTTCCTTGAACAGGTAGGATAGGTCCATGGGCTATGCTGCATTTTTGCACAAAATCCTTCTTAGATAATAATATTTTAGTCGGCTCAGTTCAGACTATTTTTACCTTTTTCAGAATGAGCTGTTTTAGGACCTCTTGTCACTTTAAATCCAAAATAGCCTTTCCCGAGCTCAACTTTACACTTGCGTGTTAAAATGGCTGCAAATAGATACATAATTATACAACCGTCTTTGAACATTGGATGGTAAATCAAGAACAAAACACTTGTCTTTTTCCAGCAAGTGCAGCTGTAAAACCAGCTGACCAGGAGTTCCGGGTTGCTAAGTAACAGGGCTGGGCTCTGCTGGGGTTGCTAGGTAACCACGCAGTGTCCGTTTGATTCAGGAGCCTTTGGAAACAACTAATTTTCCAGGCAACAAAAGACATTAGCTTATTGCCAAAAAAACCCCAAAAAACAGCTGAGGTGTTTTTTTAGTGATTTGGCTCTCTTTAGAATTAACTGAGACCCAAATGGAAGCATAAAATCATGCAAAATGTGAACTTTGCATAATAGGTCCTCTTTATAACTACAATGTTCTCAATGTTCAAATGAAACTTTTCTATTTTTTCAATGTAGCAAGAGCAATATTAAAGACTTTAAAGGAGCTTTAGTAAAGCTTTGTAAAAAAAAATATGACAGAGCGGGGAAAAAAAAGTGAAGAAAATTCAATTTGAAGAGTCGTTTAGAGCCGACATCGTAGCTTGTAAGATTACCAAATCTGTCTCCGATAACTGCTGTCCAACATGTTGTACTGTAGCATCAACATGTGCCACAGAAAACTGAAATAGTCTAGATTTGTTTCTCTGCATTGTTCTGTGAATTACACGTGAATTGGTGAATTGAACTAAATCTCAGGTAGACGTTTGGTTTAGCGTTGAGACCTTCATGACAAGGTCTTCCCTCTGTGCACACTTGTTTACATGAAACATACTTGGTTGAATAAATCTGACTGTAACACCTCTGTTGGGTCTTTGTATGATATTAGAGTGAATACAAGTTCTTTGGTCTAATTCATTTAAGTCTTACCATGATTTTATGAAAGTGGGATCATATGGAGCAGATCTTATTTCAGCCATTTAAATCATCTAAAAATGTTGCTACTAGTTTGGACAAATGCCAAAAAAATTATTTTCACTCTCACATTCGTATGAGACAGATCGCTCAGCTAGTGCTGCTACGCTAACTTATGTTAATATGCTAACTATAGAGGATAAGTAGATTTGCACCTTTATAGTTTTGTAAAGTACAACTACTATTTGTTTTGTAGTTCCTTGAACTGATGTTGCTATGCTAACTTGTCTTGAGAGAATTACAAAGCTATAAAAAGTGTCACATCTCATGTGTAGTAAACATAACATTAAAAGTTAGCATCTTCCTATGCTAACTACACAGATTTTCAAATAATAGCTTGTTTTTGTGGTTTTTACAACACATATTGCCACTCCGAATATGTCGGTATGCTAACTGTTCTGTAGGCTAAATGCTAAAGTATGCTATTGCTGAGTCCACTTGGAGTCCCTTTAAATTAGCAACTCTTTGTTACTACAGAATGAGTTACACCTCCTACCATTTATTTACCAAAACCGTACATAATAACTTTTATATTTACTGTCTTTACTGTTGTTTATACACAGAAGCCTCATTTTGGGATTACTGTTAGATAACTGGAACTTGTGGTTAATTGGCAACAGGCTTTTTAAAATGTAGAAGTTGTATAAATAGAGCTGAGTCATCAAGCACAGTGAAAATACAGTCATGACAGTGCTTTCTGGGTAGAAGAAGTCATTTATTTTTGTCGTCTTAAGCAGAAACAAACAGATCAGCACATTGTCTGCTGATTCAGATAGTTGGTAACCAAAGAGAATAAAAATGTCCTAATATGTCATTTGGCCCCTGATGGATCTTCAGAGGATGTCTCTGTTCATTCAGCTCTGTTAATTGTTCAGCTGAATTATTTAAGTTGTTTACAAGGCATTTAATATTAACAAATATTAGAATTTTTTAATTAAATTATTGAGTTTTATTTTTCTCTTTGATGTCATGTTCATCGTAGCATCTTTTTGTTTTTGTGCAATATATATTTCTGTTTGGCTTTTTTGAGAAGACCAACAAAAGATACCTAAGAACACTTTACAGCCACTGTAAGACAGTTAGCTGGCAACAGCTTATGTCTATAAAAGGAGCATTCCTCAGGGACTGAATCTTTTTACAAGTTGAGAAAGGATTCATATGTTTTCTTTTATATCGTTTGTATTTTTTTGTTTTGAGTCCGATCTGTAGATCTCCACGCTGAAGGTTACACAATGCTATTAAAGACACTCAGAAGGGTGGAAAATCTCATTGGAAGCTGAGGACTTGGCTAAAACAGTTGATAAATAGCTGTTATCACTGGCTTATAAACAAAGGTAGTGCTGGAAAGGGAAATCAAAGAATGACCTAACAAGGACATCTGAGAGCCATTGTCGTTGAAGGAACTGCATCCAGAAATACAAGCAAAATTTAACCAAGGAAACTAAAACATATTTTGTTAAATCAAAAACCCTCTAAGATTGCGTCGTTAAACGAAATGAGTGGAAAAAGAGTATTATGGATATGACTCATAAAATATCCCATAGAAACTTCTATTAGAGCACAATTTGAGCAAATTATGTCACCATTCAGATTAATAGTATTAGTTCTGAAATTAAAATTATATAAACTCTTTCATATCATTACCTTTCTAAAATAATGGCCTGAGTCTTTTTTTTTTAATACTTAGGCCATTAGTTTAAAAAGATAATATTTTAATACATAACCACAAATTTTATTTTATTTTATTGGAATTTTTATGTGATAGACCAACATAAAATCATACATAATTGTGAAGAAATAATTTAATAAATGACATTGTTTTCCACATTTTTCAACAAATAAATCTAATTTGCAAGCAAGGGACCATTAATCAGAAGAAAGCCATAAACATAAATGTTTCCAGATGTTTCCAGACAAAGCAAACGAGTGAAAATGGAACTTCTTGATACACATGCAAAAAATGCTCTACATGAAAACTGAAAGAAATTATAAAAATCCTTATTTTATCTTTCCAGAAATATGGTAAAAATGACAGTTTGGTATCTAATCGAGAAATATGAAACACAGAGTTTGACGTTATTAAACATTAAATTGCTTATAAAAGTAATTGATTTCCTTCAGTTGAAAATATTCTGTGCAGATGTTGCATGAGAACTGCTAAACTATGATTTCTTATTGCCTTCAATTGAAAAAAATTGAACATATTTACCAGCTTTATACCTCCTTTCCAAAGGTTTTGCTTTTGCTAACAGTAAACGAGAAAATATTCTTCAAATTAAAAACCGGTTTTTGTTATCTGGTTTGAATTTCACTCATTTTAATCAATCAAATTCAATCAATTTTTATTTGTATGGCACATTTCAGCAGCAAGGCATTTCAAAGTGCTTTACATCATAACAAACACAAAAACATAAAGTCATGCAACATAGAATAAACAATACAATAAGTCAAGTTCCACAATTACATTTTTAATTCATTACGTTTCAAATACAGTGTACAGTAGAATGACTATAAATTCCGCTTATCTATGCCTATGAAATAACTGTTATGGTGAAGTAAACAGAACAGAAATTGCGGCTAAGTGAGATAAATATTCACAGGAAACGTTCAAATATTTATCTTTAAGCTTATTTTAGTTTCCAAAATTAAACCAAAGCGTGGCTCCAGCCTGATGCGCCCCCTAGTGGTCATGTGTCATTCTGCTCTACATCAAGCACACTGCTGCTGCTTCTGCCGGCGGACGCCAGCAGGGGGCACTGCGCGAAACATGACGTAGGAGTCCGTTGCTAACGTGGGTGTTTACAAGGTCCGGCGTTTCAAGCGCGAGGGGCGGGGTTAACACGCTCCTTCTTTGGGGGAGGTTTACCAAAACTAAGCGCTTACAGGTGCCCGGTCCTTTGCGCCCGGACTCGGTAGAGCCCCACGCAGGGATTCCCGTTCCCTCCGGTCGGTGACGCCGCTGTGTGACAGCTGCTCGTTCAGGGATTTCGCTTCTTGTCCCCCCTTCCCCAAGACTGAGGTAAAGTGTTGAGTTTCGGTTTCGCACAAAACGGTTAAGAGACAGCACTGTGGGTCATCGTTACTAACTAACATTCGTGTTTGTCCTCCCGCTGCAAAACCCACCGGGCTTTCCCCCACGCGCCGTGACGGGTCCGCTGTTCTCCTGGGGCCACGGAACGTGAAACGGTGAGAGCGAGCGAGTTGTTCATTCACAAATGTTTCACGCAAAACGTCACGCAAGTCCAGACAGCAGTTAAAAACACGTTAACTTCTCCTGTCGGTCAACACTAAGCATGTGTGAGGTAACCGTCACTTTTTACTGGTAAAAAGTGATCACTTCTAATTATTTAATGACGCATTCAATGTATCTGAATCTGAAGAAGGTAACTTAATTGCTAATTAAAAGTATAAAATATGCTGACTGTGATAAAAAACCAAGCAAATCCCTGGACTATTAAAGTCCATGACACGTTGCAGGCTCCTTAAAAGTGCTGATTGTCACGTCCATTCGCCTTTATCAGCTGTTTTCTTCTCTAAGGAGGTTTCTTAACTCTCTTCTTTTTACAACTGCTGAGAAAGCACTTAACCTTGGCTTCATTGATACACACACACACACACACTGTCACCTGATTTAAATAAAAATCTGTGCTGGGGACATGCAGGCGGTTCGGAAATGGGAAGTTGTCACAGCGTGGGTTTCCCTTTTGAAGTTGACTAAGAATAGAAATGTAAATGGATCAGTGAAGGGAAGGTCCTTCATTTTGAAGGCCAGACTTTTTTAGAAAATCAGTCTAACTCGCTTTGGGTCGCAGTGTGACCATTTCGTTTCTGTTATTCTTACAAACAAATTCGAATGAATACAAAAGGCAGCTTTCAAATAATAATCTCAGCTATTAAATAAAAACAACTGTCTCTTTGTGAGAAAGTAGCCACCCTTTAAATATAGTACCTGTCTGGCAACAGGAAGTAGACTAAAACGCCAATCTCATGCCCCAGTCACACTGGAAAGGTTTAGGAAGAAATTTGAATGGCTTTGGGACCCCAATGCTTTTAAATCGTCTGTTTATGTTTGAAAAATGCCCCTTCAGGATGATATAAAACAATTCTCAAAGAAGACTGGGTGAAAATACGACACTGTTACGTAGTAGAAGACTTCCAGTTAGGCCTAACAAGATGGTCAGTTCTTGGGCCTGGATAGTTTTGTTTATATTTTAATATGATATTTTAATTAATTTATTTGCCATTTCTGTTTAAAATAAAGAAAATGTAAACATTAGTGTGACAGAACCAGAGGAAAAGTGGGCAAATTTGTTCTCTTGCACATTACTCTGGGAAGTATCTTTACTATCCTCTTTCAAAGAGTCTGAAGTTTCAGGCCGATTGTTTGTTTCCCAGTCAAAAACAGTTTCACCAGGTCAAGGAGGTCGAATCACAATAGAGAATGTGGGGAACCAGGGAGATAAAACTGGGCCATAGTCCGTGAGACTTGAACTGTTCTCTGGTTGGTGGCAGCATGTGCAGTCTCGCCTGTTTGCACGGACCACTGGTAACTGGTAGCATTTGTAATCTTTGAGGAAATTGTGCACATAAAATCAGCTCCTTGTATGCTAGATTATAAATAGATTTATGCAAAGAACCCTGGTCTTTACTCTGCCAGATTCCAAAGTCCAATAAATGTACCAATGAGTGCACATGTGAGCAGGACAGACAATTGTCTTGAGGATTCACGGAAACAATAAATTTAATCTCTTCTACTCGCCTGTGCTCTCTGCATTGATATCACTCAAAAAAAAAAATTCATAGCTGGAGATAACTGTCTGACATCTTGGCTGTACCATAAACAAGACGCATGTTTGTCCCTTCCAGCTAATCAGGAGAATGTCTCGTCCTCAGTTCATGTCTCACTTGAGTCATTTCGAGATGTTTTGTGCAACCTTGAACTGGTAACTATAGATTGTGAATCACTGTGGAGAGTTGACGTGCAAAATGTTTCTTTATGGAGATTGAGGGAGACGAATGTTTGCTGGGTTAGATAATTTATTTTTTTTTGTTTCTTTTTACAGTTTGCATCAAGTCTTGGCACAGATTTAGGTCTGGACTTTGACTGGGCCATTCAAACCCATAAATGCCTAGATCTAAACGATTCTATTGGTGCCTGGTTGGATATTGTATGTTATTAAAGCATACTGTTGTATAATATGGTAAAAGTGTCTTTTTATGGGTGAAATCATCTGCCATTTGAAATAGTACTTTTTAAAAAATAATACTAAGAAATTATTGAATTAAAACAAGCTCCTATATCTTGCTGAAAAGTTTCTAAGATTTTCTGTTTTTGTAGTGCGTCTGTCTATATTGATAAATATTGATTAGGTTTTTGTTTTAAATATCTGAAATTCTGCTAAACTAGTGATGAGACCTTTCCTCTTTAATTCACAATTTCCTCTTGAGCTGTTGTACTTCACTCCATGCCGTTGATTTTTATTTTTAAGCAGCTTCGTGGCAAAACCTTAAACTGCTGCTGCGTCAGTTACTCAGCAGGATGTTGCTCGGTAACCAAAGAGTGAGTGAGTTGCTAGGTAACCAACGAAAGAGGAAGTTAGTTGATGCCATCTGCCTTGCTTAGCTGGCTGTGAGGTTGAGCAGCTAAAGCCTTTCCTCAGCTGGGCAGTTCTGCATCAGAGTTCAGTGAAATGAATAATCTATTATCTATTGACATTGATCGTGTGTCTATTGCAATATATATTGTTACTGATTTATTGCCTAACTCTACCGTGTTAGTTTTCCGCTACATTTCAGTGAAGAACTGTAGTTTTTTCTTATTACTTCTTGGTGAATTTAATTAGTTAGTGTCGTAAAATGAGATTTTAGAACTATCTCTGCTGCGACATAAACAGATGCAGCGAAGTTAAGACACAGATGCTTCAACTATGTTTGGACTATAAAACCCCAAAGTTTCAGTTTAACTTTTTCAAAGCAACGTCACACTCTTCTCTCATTGTTCTGGCAGGAAAACAATTGGATTGAGCCTTTTAAAGTCGTTTATGATGGAGTATTAGGGCCACACTAACGATATAGAAATAATAATAAAACTACAAGAATAACGTAATAAAATTATGAGGATAAAGTCGTACAAGAAAAAGTCATAGTATAACTAGAATAGACATAATATTCTCACTTTATTCTTGTAATATTGACAATTTTATTCTTGTATTTTTATTTTTTGATTGTTTTTCTTAATATGGCCCTAATATTTCATTCTAGATTGGTGCTCTCTGAAAACAAAAACTTACAAAATGTCTTTTCTGCATATATATATGCAGAAAAGACATATAGACATATAGCAGCATTACTATAAGTTTAACTCTGACTATAGTCAGAGTTAAACTTATAGTAATGCTGCTCTGCAAATTAAACCTGAAAATATGCCATTTTGTAAGGGGATTCCTTGGCTGTAAATTATGCCATTCTTGCTTTTTTAACGTGAAAGATGTTGCGGGTGACCATGTTTCTGGTCCTGGTTTTTCCAAGCTGGGCCAATGCAACACAGGAAGGCTGTAATTATGGTTGGGCAGCCGGGAATTCCCAAATTCAGACTGAACGTGGAATGAAACGTATATCTATAGGACCAACCAGGTAATAAAAAAACATTGCAGTTTGAGCAGTTAAAGACGTAGGTCTGCTGGAGATCGTCCTTTTAGCTCCTTTAATATTTTGTTAAACTGAAACATGCTTTTAGTTTGGATGTTTTACTTTGAGTAAGTCAATTTGCACTTTTAGAAATTAAAACAAGAGTGTTTAATTTCATTGCAAGAAAGATTTGTCCATTTGTTTCTTAAAATCTGCCTTGGAAATTGATGCAATTGCTGCAGCTTCAGGTTAGTTCCTGATCAATGGATCAGACATTTTCCAGGAAAAAGAGGTTCTTATTGCTGCTGCTGCTGCTCTTTAGGGGTGTGACTTACAGGACTGATTCACTAAATGCTGACAGCAGAAAGCAAAGCATGCCAAATATAATCCAATTAGATTTAATCAAATGCATGTAGATACATACTGACCTTTTTAAATCCTGCTTAAATATCATTATGTTGAGAGAAATTCTCCTTTCTGGCATCTTGAATGTCAAAAGGCTTGAATTTGATGCTTTAAATGTGTCATCTTTTATTTTTGGATAAATGAGGAAAGAAGTGGCTCAGTGTCTCCTTTGACCTTTAATTCAGTTTCATTCAATTAAAAACAGAGACTGGAAAAGTCTCAGATTTGAGATATATTGTATATATATCCTTCCTTTCCTCCTTCCCCATCTCTCCTTTCTTGTTTTTATTTCTTCTCTTCATCCTTCCTCTTCATTCTTGTCTTTCCTTTTACTCTGTTTTTCTTTCCCTCTTCTTGTCAGTCTGTCCTTATTTCCCTCTTTCTATATTTCTTCTCTTTATTTTTTTATTTTTTCTTTTTTTTTTTTTTTCCTTCTTTTTTATCTTTTTATTCCAACTCTCTTCTTTCTGCCCTTCTATTCTTCCTTCCCTCATTTCTGTCATTAATTTCTTTCCTTCACTCCTTTTTCCCTTCCTTTAGTGCCTTCTTTCCCTCCCCCCCTTTTTTCTTCCTTCCTTCTCATTCCTTCTTCCTATCTTTTTCCTTCCTGTCTTTTCTTCTTTTTCTTCTTTGCTTCTCTTCCTCCATCCTTTCCTTCTTTGTTCCATCATTTCCTTGCTGACTTTCTTCCTGCCTCATTCTTTTCTTCTTGTTATCCCTCCGGCCTTCCTTTCTTTCGTCCTTCATTTTTGGCTTTCCTCCTTTTCTTCCTCCATTCCTTTCCTTCTTTCCTTTTGTCTTCTTTTTCTTTCTGTTCTTCCTTTGTTTTTTCCATCTTTGTTTCCTTCCTTCCTTCATTTTCTTCCTTCCTTCCTTCCCCCATTCCTTTCTTTCCCCATACCTTTTAATTTCTTTCTTTGTCTTCCCTTCCCTTCTTTATTTTTTCATTCCTTCCTGGTATCCCACCTGCATTTATTTCTCTCCTTTCCCGTTTCCTTTCTTCCTCCAATGTTTCAATAAATTTCATATTTTTTCTGCACACTAAAAGCCAAATGAAGCTCTGGTCAGTGTCTCTGGTCATTGTCTCCGGTTCCAGATAACGTCTATGACTCAATCTCGCTGAGTGAACTGATAAGCTTGTTGGAAGGATTCTTATCTCCCGCCGTTGTTGGATCACTTGAAAGCGGCGCTGAGCCGATTCATCCCAGTAAAGCTGCAGCTGTAAAGCGAAGGCGAGTGAGGGCGTCTTGACAATGAGAGACGAGAGGCGGGGTTTAATTTCCGTCCTCAGATGGGATGTGGTGCAGCAGTTGTTGAATATTTCAGATTTTCACTCACTTCCTGTTGGTTTGATGACAATGTTTGGTCAGTATTTAAATGGATGTTTTTACCAAATACTTTTTTACTCTTACTTGAGTAATTTTTGATACATTTTACCTTTAATTGAGTAAAAATATGTTGAAGTAGTACTACTCTTAGTTGAGATTCAACACCATTCGCATAAACACCAGTAAACATCTTCATTTAAACTTTTATATTTTCCGTTCTAATCACATTTTTACATTGGTTTGACTGAACACTGATCTGAGTATGTAGTTAGTTTAGCAAATGGCCTTTTTGAGGGGCCTGTTTTCGTGGATTAATGATTAATTGATTCCTCAATTAGTTGATTGTTTCAATAGTTGATCAATCTGATTAATAATGATCAATTTGATTAATTGTTTCAACCGTAAATGCTTGTGCTGATGCTTCTAGAAATTTTCTCCCTTTCCATTTTATTGTAAATTAGAAAACAATGACCTTTCAACTTTCCAAAGGTTACAAATGCACAGCGTATTTCTGATTGCTCCTGATAAGATATGCCTCCTATCTGTTGAACGTGAGCAGGGAGTGTCTGTAACTAATCTGAATTCATCAGCAGCTCTGAATGTGACCTTCGCTTTGGGCAAAAGGGTAGAAATGTTGGAAAGACTCGTCCACTGGGAACTGAAACCAGAAGACGTCAAAGTGGGATTTAGCAGCAAAGCAAATCAATCCTAACTATTTGACTGATTTAAATAGTCAAATACTTAGTTAGGACTGATTCAGTCCTAACTATTAGTGTTGCATTCACAGCTTGAAAACAGACCTAAAAACTATAAATGCATTGATATTTTCCTTTAAGACTGTAGCTCTGTGTGTGAGGGCTGCCTAGCATTACTTTTTGTTAATTTATTTATTTGAATATACAGTTGGAATAACCCTCACAAAGCCTCCAGGGACGAGCAGGAAATGCTGGCCTGCATATTTCTGTTCCTCAAAATTAGATCATACGGGTTATTTGTTTGACACTGTCAGAAACACGCTTCCATATAATTATGTTTTGACCAGGTGCCAGCTGAAGGCTCATGTCCGCTGCTGTGGAAATTAGATTACCCTAATGAGGTTCATAAGGTTACCCATCGTTGCCCATTTCCACAAGTTTACAGAAACTAAAGAGTAAAAATGTCTTTCTCAGCCAAATGCCTTGTATATCTAACAAATTATAATTGATTTATCTGCTTAATAGCTTGTTTAATAAATCTTTAACCAGGGCACCATGTATATTTTTGGAAAATACGAGGTTTCAAAACTCTTGGGGTAAGCGTTGCATGGTACAGATGACTTCTGCCTTTTGTACGCAGCAGAAAAAAGTGAAGACATAAGCAACCGCATAAGCTAAGGAGAGTCCAGAGATCACATGCTGTCTGTCTCGTGTGGAATTAATCATTCTGCTGACCAAGCTCTGTCCTGCAGGCCGGGACGTGTCATAAACATCCACGCACACTTATCTCACGTAGAGAGACGCCCAACAGGAAGAAGACACGGTCTTAGAGTAGAAGTATAGCCCAAGGCTTGGCAAACATTTCTCTTTGGCTATCAGCTATCTGTCCAGTTATCAGCCTAATTAAAGTTTCATTAGATGATTTATCACCTGCAAGATATTTGAGAGTGAAAGTTGCATTTTCAAAAAAAAAAAAGCTATCTGAACCATCTGAGAGCTTCTTCTTTTTGTCATCTGTTTGGCCGTGGTGATTAATATGAGAATGATGTAACAGTCCTGGATAGTGAGAGTAATTTGAACGATGCTTTAGAGAGTAAACCGAACCAATGATTACGACTGCAGAGCCTCAACATTTAGCGTCTTAAGCCACAGAATATCAGACATCCAGATGATATGAGGGGGAATAAAACAGACGAATATAACAGCACATTTTAAATCCAGAACATTTTTTTTGTTTTTGTTTTTTATGCTGCATTGAATCTGCATAAAACTGCTGGTTTACTTGCTCTATTTTAAATTTTAAATGTAACTGCATCAAACTCTACAGGGGAACATTCTAGCTTACACAAAATCTAGATAGAAATTATTGTTATCATAAAACCAAAAGAAATATAGATCTTTGATTTAAAAAGCAATATTTAAGGACTTGTAATTAGGTCCTTAAATAATGCTTCCTTAATTAAGTGTAATTAAGGACTCTATTTAGTGCAAACTTTGGTAGTGCAAAATAGTTTTAGTTTTTACTAACTATAGCAGACTTTTTAAATATATTAATTATAGTTGCTCACATGAACCATGTATTTATATCATGTTTAAAACACACATGAAATTATTAATGCTTTCAGTTCAGTTGACAGCTTTTACTTCTGAGATGGAGAGCAAGCATGGCCGAATATAATTAACATTTAATAAGTTAAATTAATTTGTTAGCCATGGTAAATTTGCTGCTGTTAGTTATGGATGACTCACGGTTCATAGAGATTATGCTGGCAAACAGACACATCAGAGGTTTTGAAAACTGATCATCGAGTTAAAGGCGTCTTATTTCACCCTGTTTTTGGCTGAACTTGGTGTAATGTTTCGTTTGTAATGCAGCAACTAACGTCTTTTTTATGTTGCTTTTTTATTTTAAGCTCATGTGACAACGAGAAATGTTCTGCTTCAACATTTTGAACATTTTTTATCAAGAAGATTTCAGATTCTGCTTCCTTCAGATGTTGCAAATGTCATGAAATTTGAAGGGAAAGGCCATTGAAGTGGGTTTTGTTGCTCAGAGGCTCAAAATATCTTGGGAGTAAATCAAATGTAGGAAGATGAAGATTGAAGGTGAGGCAAGCGAATTTAATCTGTTTGATTAAATTAGGTTGATGGTGTACGTTACCTGGAAGCTTGCAGACTGCGTCGTACACAAGTATTGGCGCCCCTTTTCTAACCCATGTTCTGTTTTTTTTTTTGTGTGTATAAAGCTTCCTAGTTTCATCTGGTTTAAAGCACAGTGCAAGTCAATTTGCATGCTAGATTTCATTTTGGGGTATCATGACAAAGGGGACAGAAAACAAACACACATCAAAATCAAATGTTTATTAGTAAAAGAAATTTATTTTGAAGGTCTTGTATCTCTTTATATTACAATTTTGCACTATTTTATGTTGGCTTACAACATAAAAGTTTGGTATATTTTGTGGTAATTGTGTTAAATCACAAGGTATGAATACTTTTCAAAGCACTTACATGCTCTCAGCCTTAGAGTGGCTAATAGGTATATCGTACTATATTATAGGATGAAAGCTCAGTCAGTTATTACAGTCTTTTATCATTTCGACAGCCTCCCACAGGTATCTCCTGTCTGAACAAAAGAAAATTGCACTTACTGTTGAAGCTACAGCAGCTGCAGATATGAAATTCTGTCTTCATAGCCGTTTAAGCAGCTAAACTTGCTTTTCGTAAACCTATAACGTCTCTGTTTTTTCCTCTGTGTATGATCTGAATATTCGTTGTTGTGGTTGAGCTGGCTGCTCCAGCCCTGCTACACATAATAAGAGGCTGCAGAGTAGTGGCTTCGCTGCGTTTGTTATTACACTAAACCTTTCGGCAAAGCAAACCCGGGTCCCTGTCACTGTTCAAGGAATTTGCCTCTGTGGAAGTGAAATATCTTAAGCTGCGCTGATCATGGCTGGTGGTGTGTCTGCATAATCTGCAGCGCATGAAAGCAATTAGACGAAGGAGAAGTCAGAAGAGTGAGCGGGCTCCCGCCATGTGGCGGGAGGCGAGACCCGAAAATCCTCAAAAGAAGCAGCCCACACTCTAATTAAAACTCGCTTCTGTGATTTCACGTCCACACAAACATGGCCATACGAAACAGAGAGCAGCAGATGTTTATTTCCTCCTACAGACATGCTTATGCGCTAACCACCTCATGTTGTGAGATAAATACGACTAACTATCCTGGGTCCCTCAACAGTTGTGGTTTTATTTCATATTTGCATAACTTCAGCTAATTTGGTGCAAAAAATTTGATCAAGCTGTATACTTGGAGGGTGAATTTTTATGTTTCTGTCTCTCCCTTTAGCGTTTCAATGCCACTAATGTGCTTTTGAATGCTCTGCAAGTACAGTTCATGTACTAGAAATCTACCAATACTTTAGTTGTTAAGCTGGCACTTTAAAGGTTTAATGTTTAAAAATATATCTATATATAAAATATTTATGGGCAGGATTAAAAACTTAATGACATTGATGAAAAATGAGAAAAATCCCATTAATATACATTTTATGTCAAACTTTAAAAGGACACTTTTGTATTAAAAAAATAAATAAACCCCCTAAAGTTAGATTTAACATAAAGTATTATATTGTATTTAAGCTGCATTGGTAAATTCTCAGTTTTTAGATTCTTGTAAAAAAAAGTAATAATAATAATTTTAAAAAAAATGCCACAAGAAAACAAATCAATGCTCAAGATTTTTTGGTTCATAAAGTTTAGAAAATAATCTCAGAAAAAAATAACTGAATTTCAACTATGAGGGACTGGAATTTAGCAATGTTTCTTTGTTAAAAAATGAATTTTAAACAACTATTTAAACATTTGTAATGAGTGATTCTGTTTTGTGTTCAGTTGTGTCTCAAAGGCAGTGGACTGAGCTGTTTGTCGGGTTTGAATGGTAACGGATCACATTGGAGAAAATCGGATGATTGTTTTTGTTTTCAGATGCAGGGGGCTTTGTCATTATGTCTTGATTCCATCTCTAAAACATGTAGCCGTATTATTTCCATTCAGAAAGAGCGCAGCACACCTGGTTTTGTTTAAAGCCGACCGTTGTTTAGTGAAATTGGATTTTCACCTAGGTGTTGGCAACATTTTGTTTCCAGAGAGTCGTATCGACTATTTAATGGAAGCAGAACGTCGAGCGAGTGTTTCTGACGGTGGGCAGTTTGGACTCTTGGTTTTTACAACACAGCAAGAAAGTTTGGGGGTCCAGACCCCAGTTCGTATCATTTCCCATTTGGTTCTCTAGTTTCCTTTATCAGTCGAAAGCAGACAAATTAGGGTAACTGGACACTCTAATTACATTACAACAACAAACCTCTGTGTGCTTTTATTGGGATTTTTGTGATCAACCAAATAGAGAATTAGCACCAAATGGAAAATTATGTTTTGTTGTAAATAAATATCTGAACAGTATGGGGAACATTTGTGTTTAGCCGCCTTAATCTTTATACTCCTAAATAAAACCAGTGCAACCAGTTCCCTTCAGTAGCCACCTAATTAGCAAATAGTGTTCACCTGTGTGTAATTTAATCTCAGTAAAAAGCCAGCTGTTCTGTGATGGTCTGAGGTTTCATAGACAGTATTCGAGAACAAACAGCATTATGAAGAACAATAAGCACAACAGACAACGGCAAAGTCTGTAGTTATAATGTGAAAAAGATGAGAAGAAGGTTCTTTTCTGCGACTTCATTTGGCCCAGTGGTCAGTGATATAACCGACTTTAAAAATTACCTGTTACATTCCACACATAAATCAGTCTAACCCAATCACTTGTCCCTAAATAGACATGACTGGAGCTGTCTTTGTCCACAGATGCAGCCGGCCCCATGCCATAAATTAGTCTGATCAGTGTGAACGTTGTTAGCAAGAAAATTAGTAAAATGTATGTTTGTTTTGATTATTTCTTTATTGCAAGAATGCTTCTTGGCAATAAATTTGTTACCATTGGGAAACCTGTTTATTTCCCCCTAAATGGGGCCACATTTGTGTTTTGTGGGTTGAGCAGCAGAGCCGAGTTTGTGGGTTGAAAAACTTGCCAGTTCCTATCTGCCAAAACCAAGCAGCTCATTCTGTTATCGCGTCTTTTTTGGTGCTTTTTATTGGTTTGGATGATTGCAGCGTGAAGAAACAAGACATGTTGGCAGTTTAGCAGTACATCAATTTAACAAACATGTGCCTGAAGCTGTACCTTTGTGGACGTAGCATTCTCTGCAGACTTATGTTAAACTGTTCACGTCGCAGTAGTAGTGTGTCAAACTTGTTGATATTTAGCAGAAGAATCTATCAAGAAAGTGCATATCTAATATAAATAAGTATCGAAGTTCTCAACCACAATCCATTTCTTCTGCTAGCGCAGAAATGGATTATTACAACCGAAGCAACCAAAGAGAAATATGCTTAGGTTGTATTTACCCACAATGCTCTGCATAATAATCTACTTCCTGCTTTTGGAGTGGTCGCTGGTCCACTTGGCATTCACATGTGCATCTGAACTGCACCAGAGTTCACTTCAACCAAACACAGACCGAGGTTTTAAGGTGACCAGAGTTCGCTTTGTTCAATTCACTATGTCCAAGCGAACTGGACTTTTTAGGCAAATGAATAAAGCAGATTAAACCGAACTGATGTGAATTCGCCCCAACAGTGTAGATTGGCCCTTTTTGCTAAATCTAATCTTGATATTTATGCATTGTAATTGCTTCGAATTAGCACCCCCATTATCATCTCACTGCCTCCACGAAAAGCTGTTTGCTGCTGGAAGGAGGCGTTTGTGGAGTTTCTCAGCCGGCTCACCCCCAAAAAACACTTTCCCTACACATGTGGCACCATTTAATAGAAACTCGGCTGCCAAAAAGGAGAGAGTGTGGGCAAATTGTTGGTGGTGCTGGCCAACATAATGCCCTGGCTGTCCTGATATCCCACAATCCTTCTGCGAGCCCCACAGAGGAGCGTGATAGGCTGCTGAGGAGGGGAACTGCAGCACAGTCAGCGGCGCTGTCAGGAAGCAGACAGAAGCCCACTCTGAATGAATGCAGCTGAACGGGACGCTCCGTCTGGTAACCAGCCTCTCTGTTCTTACATTCGCTGTTTTTCTTTGGTTTTATGAGACGTTCCCGGTTCGTTGTGTCCCGTTTCCTGCCGCGGCCGCCGACACGTGATATGACATGATATGGAGCATTTTCACCGGGAATAAACTCGAGTGGTCGCGGCTCTTCTGCTCAGAAAACTCGGGCTGTCCAGTGCGGCTGTGAGCCAGACGGAGGTGACGCGGGGCTTTTCAGCGGCTCGCAGCGCCTGGTGTCCAGCTGAGGAAAGTCCGAGTCCGGCCCGGCGGAGTGAGCTAACGTGTTCAAGTTTGGAGGCAGGCAGCGGGGGGCAAAACGCCGCTTTTCCCGCACCTTCAGCCGCGGATTTGCGCGTAAACACGGAAGGCAGCTGAGTCTCAGTGAGAGGATGTTTGATTTAGACTCGGGGCGATGGAAGTGGCGAGTTACGGCCGGTTGAAGCGACGTGCGGGGCTGTTTTTGATCTGCAGTGCGGTGGGCGTGGCCACGGCGGCAGGATGACACGGTCTGGATCCTCTTTTAGCATCCCTCCATCCCTGAAGGCTTGGCTGCAGGCAGCAGGCTGCAGCTCCTGGCCTCCGCCTGCGCGCTTTCATTAAAATGCACGGTAACATGCTGTTGCAGCAGCAATCCAGGAGGACAGAGAGGAAATATTGTGGGGTTTGTCTGGAGAGGTTTGATGGTTAATTCACTCAGGTTGCTGGCTCGGTTCAGAAATACTTCATTAATCTCAAAGGGAAGTTAAATGTTGTTGTAGAAGCAGATGGCTGTGGGCAGGAAAGATCTCCTGCAGCGGCTTGTGTCACAGTGGCTCTAAAGAAGCCTCTGACTGAAGAAAAACATTCTGTTGTAAAAAAAGATGGTAGGAAAAGCGTGAACTCGCTACAACAGATTTATAGAACTGCCGCTTTTCTCCTTAGCAAATCTTTATTTTAAAACTGCATTTTCTACTTTTTAATGCTCAAAAACTGTAGAAAGTTGTAAGGGTGCAAATACTTTTCACAACCCCACAATTGGATAATACAAAGGATTATTAGGATTATTAGGGCTATGCTAAAAACAAAATGATAAAAATTAATTTACAAGGATAAACGCGTACGGGAAAAAGAAAATCATGTTATGAGAATAAAGTTGCAGTATTACGAGGATAAAGTTGAAATAATATGTGAATAAAGTTCTAATAATACGAGAATAGAGTAATATTAAGACTTTAGACACATAATACTATGAATATTCTTCAGTCTTGTAATTTTCTGACTTTATTTTCAAAATTTTATGACTTTATTCTCTTAATTTTGTTGTTTTTTTTTTCCTTCCCGGGGCCTTAATACTCAGATTTCTTGTTATTTTCTGTTTCCCTTATGTGCTCAACTTTCGCTGAAATGGTTTTTATTCTTAATAGCAGCTGACGGTGTTAGCAGTGAGGTCACAGCTGATTTGCAGATTACTCATAGTTGATCTTCTGAAATGTGTAAAGCCTTCTGGCGTCTCTCAACTCCTCTGTAAGAAGTTACTGGCTTCTCATCAATGTTTAAATCCATACCTCTAATCTTGCGTAGAAACAGACATCTTTTTTTTCCCTCTCTGTCTAAACATTCGAACAGCTGGACTGAATGGAGTCGACTGCGATCCTCCACATTCCCTCCGACACGCAGTCGGCTTGAATTGGCTCCCTGTTGAACCCCTAAACGCCTCGGTGCAAAAATCAGCAATGCTAAGAATGTAAACGCAGCAATGTGAGCTGACAGGATTTATGGCCTCCTCAGCAAAAACAGCGCTCTGCTTTGAGTCACCTTCATGTGACCAGACTGCCTTCCCTGAAAATGTGCTCTTAGAAGTGCCACTCCAAGTCTGTTTGGGCACAGCCTCAAATTAACATGTCTGGATTGAGTTAGAGCAAAAATCTGGGGAATAAATACCCAAATAAGCTCTTTTTTCAACTAATTAATTGAGGAGACTGTTAGTTTTTGGTGTTTACACACAGCAGCTTTGTCTGGCTGACCGGATTGAACCTGTTGCCAAGTTTAGCTACTTTTCAGATTCTTGCTTGAAACTTGTAGGACAAACATCATCAGCAGTGTTGCTCTTTAGTTATTTATTTATTTCTTAAAAAGTGAGAAAACTTTGCTCTCCTTCCATTGTGTTCCTGCAGCTGTGGAGAAAAGCAGCTGCAGTGTTTATGAGCTGCTTCCAAATGTGCAGCTTTGTCCGTGTAATGCGTTAAGAGGCCGTGAACTGTGTGGGAAAGCAAACAAGACATTCTGTCTGTGCCAACTTGCTGCACAGCCTTCAGGATTCTGGATGTATCTGAAATCTCATCAGACTTGCTCTCTTCAGTCTGGTTAGATGGTAGATTTCCCTCTGCAGAGCAGCGGCGTCCAGTTGTGAGGGTTCACTGTTACTGGTTTGTTTTTCAGTCCCAGTTTCACTGGTTTTTACAGCCCGACGGCAGAAATTTAACTGAGCAGCCGAATGAAAGTTTGACTGATTATAAACCACCATCCATCTGAGTCATTCTCTAGATATTAATTACGCGGCTGAATTAAAACATTCTAGTTGCCAGTATTCTGCTAGTATTGTAAGAAATGCAACATTCTTAAAATTTTTAGACTTTACAAACTTTTCAAAGTCTAAAAATTGAATAGCTTTTGCTTTGGTGACATTTTTCTTAACTCGATCTTGGAAGAAATGTGAAAAAAATTCAGATTATAACAATAAAAATCTTGCGAACTGAATACATTCTGAAATTATAGCTGCACAATAGTAGGAAAATATGCAACTGGGACATTGTTGGAAAATATTGTGATGATTTCTCGACTGTGATTAACCAAGATTATCGTCTCGTCTTTTCTGTCGTCACAGCGTTCGTACCCCACCGCAAAAAGATTCTGCATTTAAGTCGCTAAATTCAGGATCAGGTTTGGGAATAAAATGTCTTTTTGAACTATTTTACTGGCATCCGCACCATTTGTATTGTGCGGCCAAGAAATAAATTGCTATTCTGGCATTTAGCGAAAATAAGTAATCTTTACAGTCCTAACTGATTTAAAACAGAAAATGTTTTTTTTGTTGTTTTCAACCTCTGCAAAAGTATGTAGGAAAACGTTTATATATTTTGTAGTCGTCTAATCCACCCATCTGTCCTTCTGACTGGATGCTCATCCCTTCATTCATTCATCTAGACTGTTTTCTTTTTGCTGGTTCCTTATTTAAAGTCAGTTTACTGCAGGAATGGCTTCCATAAATTCCCAGTGAATTTTTTTTTTGACTGTGTGGAGAAAACCCTGCAGGTTTTTCTGCTGAGTCACTTTTCCCTGTGTTCAGCCATGATTGAGTAATGAATTATCTTTGCTGGTTGTATAGAAAGTTCCATTTACTGCGCTGGAAACAGGCCTGAGTTGTTTTAAGTCTGAGTTTAAAGAGGCCGGGCTGAACCACAGAGATGCCTGGAGGTTATTTAAGGTTACTGTAACCCACGTGACGCTCACGCAGCAGGTCTTGATGCTCAATTCTTTCCTCAGTTTTTTCCAAGGTCGTTCTTACTACTGAATGATGCGATTACAATCAGACTTCCATGCACAGAAGTATTGTCACAAAATAATAACGTTCTCTCACTTTCTACTCTGTGAAAAATTATTTAAAACTATCAGTTTCTCCGATTTTACTTTTTATAGATATATATTTGAGTAAAATGAAAATTGTCCTTTTGTTCTATGAACTACTGACAACATCTTTCTGAAACTACAAGTAAAAATTTAGAGTTTATTTGCAGAAAATAACAAAAAAGATGCAGTGCTTTAGGATCTCAAATAATGCAAAGAAAACAACTTTATGTTCATTTAGAAACAACAATACTGATGTTTTAACTCAGGATAACCACTTTGGCTGCTGAACAGTTGTCATATTTGAGCGTCCAGTGCTGCCTGGCGGTTTCCTGTTACAGCAGCCGTTTGGTGTGACAGCTGTCCGTCCTGCAGCCATGCAGACGGGGTCTCAACATGGACTTCAGGCCTGTTCAGGACGGGTCCCTGCATGTCAAAAACGATGAGTATTCTCCATCCCACCTGCCAGGGGGGGGGCTGGATTGGCAGAGACCAGTCCAGCTGTGACTTAGTTGGCTAATGCGGCCAGCACAGATGGCAGCGCCAACGTTCCTCGCATGAATGCATGCGATGGGCCGCTTTCCAGCAGTGTGCAGAACAATTGCAAGTGGAGCTTAAAATGGAGGTTTACATGCATGGATGGCACATCTAGTGTCAGTGACCAATTATGTAATGGAGCTTCATTCTGATCTGCCTCCGCCACAGCGTTAGGAAGGACACGAAAGTGACGTCCAGCTAATGGCGTGTCAGCGGCGCCAGTCACTGTGCATTTACTCCTCCTGTTAACGTGGATAAGTCTCATCAGAGGAGTATTATCCACTGTCCGCCTTCCTCTGGTCCTGCTTTAATTACAATTAGGATACACCGGCTAAGGAGAAGTCAGTTAGTTAATGCAAAAAGTCTCCATGCAAATTGCCAATGTTAGATTTAAGCTGCGGCAGCAGAGTGTGGAGGAAAAAATCAACTACAATCTTATTGCTTCCGAATGAGTGAATAATGCTATTTGGTCCTATATAAACCTCTGGGACACAACAAACAGTCCCAGAAAAATCTTTAATTACATCTCCTTAAAGTGTTTACCGCTTTTATTTTGAAGGCGACATCTGTCTCTTCTCTGTTTGCATTCTTGGGCTGATGCAGATAATGTTTTAAAAACTTTGTGTATTTACCCAGAATGCCTTGCGCTGTATCTGTAGACTTGGTCCACTTGGCATTCACATATGAGACCGAGGTTTGTATGCAGACGAGAGTTGTTGTTGTTGTTGTTTTTTTTTGGTGGTCCACATCAGAGTTCAATGAGACAATCACGCCTCCCCAAACAAACCAAACTGTCCAGACAAACAAACCAGAGTTCAGTTAAAGCGAAACAAACAAGACCGCTTTAATTCATAAGATGTAGAAATCGTTCTTCTTCTTTTACAAGTAGTTTCCTTTCCACAATTATAAATCTGAGTTCATTAGATGTGAAATTTTCCTGTGTTCTGGAGAAGCCTCAAAACAGCAAAACATTCAGTAAACTTGCATGTTAAATGTTTTCTCAAGCAAGCATTTACTAGATTTACCTTTGTCTGTACGTAATATTAAACAATCGTCTGTAATCAAAGGCATTAAATGCGTTGTGAATGCAGCTTTTCAGTGCACAATGTATGCGGCGGTCCCATGGCGAGGAGCAACACACAGGACCAGTGTTCATGCTCTTGTGTGGCCCTGTGAAGAGCGCCTGTCACCAGTGACTGAACGTATTCTTCCTCAATTTCTATGGTGCTAAGATGTTCCTCTCACCCCTCCCTCCATAGTTCCTGTTTCTTGTGGGGGTTAATGGATGCAAAGGTCGACTGTCAGCCGGTTTCTACGTGACACAACAATTCAGAGGCTATGATTGCTAATTGTGACTGAGTTCACCTCAGTGCTGCCTTAAAAGTTATATTTTTCATTTTTTTGAAAGTCAGGCTTGGAATGTGGATGTTTTGGCTCAGTGATTCCTTCGCATTGATTTTAGTAAGCCCTGCTGCCTGGATCCGGTAATCTTTATAGGGGTTTTAAAGCATTTCCAAGAGTCAGATCAGCATGTTGCGTTGACTGACCCTTGGAAATGAAAACTCATACTTCTGACTTCCCTCAAGACTCTAGATTTATTGCTACCTTCAGTCAGCGTTTAATCGCTTGCTGTAGTCAAGTTCTTTGGCTTCCTGATTCCAAACAAGCCCTGTTTTAATTAATTCTCGTGGGATTCAAGGAAGCAGCTCATTAGGGAATATGTCTTTAAAAATAATCCCCCATTACAGAACATGAAGCGAATAAGATGAACTACATTAATGTGTAGCATAATGAATTCATAGATTGAAGATGGACAAAATTGATGACATAGTTGCTACTCCTGCATCATTTAAAAAATAATCCGACCCTCCTGGGTTTTGACGCACACGTTGACATTTTCGGGGATCACCTCGTTCTAAAGTGTTGTTGACGTCTGGAAGTCAGAGGTCCTCCCACCCCGATGGTAAAAACACGTCCCTATAAATAGAGCTGCGGGAGAAACAGGCCAGCAGCAGAATGACAGGCATTTGTACTACCAACCCCAGCATAGATGTGGAGTGTGAAGCAACACACCGGGGTACAGAAACGCACCCCTTCTTCGCCCCAGCAGCTTACTGGGATCTGTCCCTACTTCTCGAAAACCAGGATTGAAGGTCTTCCTGCCACATTTGTGCCTGTTGGTGTTTGAGAAAAGAAAAGGTTAAACGATGACAGACGAAACTTCAGATTCCTTTCGGTAAACATTCTGCACAGTAAGGGCTCATATCCAGTGTGTTTAGCATGTCCTTTAATCTACTCACTCTGGAAATGGTGATATACACAAAGACTAAGTCTATTGTAAACTAATTTTGTAATAATTTCTAAAAATACTTTTTGTGTGGAATATGTCTCGCTTTAAAACGACCCAAAAATAGATGATGTCCTGGAAAAGTCGGGATTTTTATTTTTGGGGGTTTTCCTAAGAAAAAAGAGAAGAAACTATTTTAAAATATTTGTATTTCCTGATTTTTATTCAGTATTTAATTCTCAAAAAATTGTCCATCCATTTATCTATCTGTCATTTCATATGTTCTTACACACATTGTCCTTCTTTTTCCTCTTTGTCTCTGCCTTCATATATGATTGAAAGACAAGTACATCTTTTCATTTTATTTAATTTGCTTTGTAGTAATTCATTTGTAGTCATGAGTGAATTAGAGGAGAAGTAGTTAATAGCTGGTCACAAATCTAAATTGGTGGACGTTCCTTTAATGATCTCTGATCTCGGTGATCCGGAAGTCTTCACAAAAGGCTTCAAGACATTTGCTTTGATGCACTGTTTTGTTCTTAGTCAAAATCTAATAAGGTTTGACATCCATAATATGCTCAAATTGTCATTGTTTTCCAAACATAAAGAGAGTTTTATTTGAGGAGAAATAGTTAAACTGATATAATCCATCCTTCCAGTATGGATTATATCATACTGGATATGATTGTGAACAAGGACCAACCTTGTTCACAAAAAAAATTAGTCTATACCATTTGCAATTCATAAACTTTCAGATCATTTTAGTTCAGTTTTGTAATATAAACTGCTAATAGACTAATAGATGGGGTAACATCTATTAGTAGATGTTGGTAGACTAAAGTTACTAACTAAAGGTCTGACAGGAGACATTTGTCGTGTGTTAGCTTAGAAAGTGCTAGCTAACATCCTAATGCAGATAAAGGTATTCTATGAATTTCCGTTAGCATGCTAGCTACTGCTAGATAGGATGCCATACCTAACAGTACCTCCGTGCTAGGATACCATAGCTCAGTTTTTCTCTATTCCGGCCCTCACGTCACCCTGCTACACACCTGGATTGAAGCTGTGGGTGATTACAGCCTTCTGCAGTACTTGACGGTTATGCAATCATTTAAATCAGCTGTTCTGGGATAGAGGCACATCTAAAACATGCAAAGCAGGCGGGCCTGAGGACTGGAATTGAGAAGCACTAGCTGTTAGCTAGGATAACATGAGCTACATTTTGGCTAATTCGATTAAATCAACAAATACTATCGTATTGCTTAATTTGTAGCATGTTGGCTAATGATAGTTGACATAAAAAGAGCATGACTGTATCATGAGCTGTTTAACATGGCAAATAGTGTTACTAGGTTATTAGTGGTAATAGAAGGCTAATACATAAACTTAAGTTAAATGGGATGGGTAATGTTTGGTATCAGTAGCAAGATGCTAATACAAGCATTATTACCAATACAGATTCAAGATTCCTAATTGAGTTTAAAGCCTGTAGCTTCTGTGTTTTGGCCCTATTTAAGCAAGAAAACCTTTGTGCAAACCAAATGGCAGACATCATCAAAAAGACACTTTGACGATGTCTGTTTGGTCTATTTTTCTGCTGTCAGCCAATATTTAGTTATCCCTGCATTTGCATCAGAGGGAAGCTCATCTGTGGACAGGCCTTTAAAGAGGCACTTTATCATTTCATAAACTGTCGACTGACTCAGGGTTTTCTCCTGTACTCTGCTTTTCCCCTCCACTGCAGTGTGATTTACCATGACAACTGAATCGGGTGCAGACGCTGAGGCAAAACAGCCACAGGCAAAGAAAGAGGCAGAGAAGGGGAAAAGTAAAGCAGCGGCGGACCCTGCCTCGCCCCAAAACCAGCCGGAGCAGCTCCCCGCTGCAGTTGGACACAGCACCCCGGCCAGGAAAGAACAGGTCAGCCTCCTCATGTTCCGCACGTCCTTGGAACGCACTCGGACGCGACATGAAAACACACAAAGTGAAGGTATAACCTGTGAATATATCAATAAACAGCTTTCATATTCTAGATAAACCGTGCTAATCCATTTAAAGAAAGGAAACATTTCACAACATGATTACTCCAGAATGAATCGGTTCTTTGTGAGGAAAATGGAAATTGCGGTGACGGCATGATTTCATTGTCCTCTATTGTTACGACCCGCAAATCTGATGTAGCCAGCTCTTGTTTTAGCTGCTGCGCCATTCATTTATTTCTTCAAGAAACAAACGTGGGATTTGGCTACAATTTGCAACATTTGGATATTTCCTATTTCTGAACTGAATTCCAACAGGTTGACACAGCGACTCCCTGACTGTGGGAGCAGTGAGTAAACGGAGCAACTGAAGTTGCACTTTGGAAGTCAAAGCTCAGCTTCTTTCAGGGGATGATGGTTTTAGACCGAATAATTGTTCTTAAAATAACTCAATACATTGAATAAGTAAAACCATGTAAGCTTGACTTTTATTTATTTATTTTTTCTTCATAAGAAAATGGGTTATAAAATGTAAAATATTACATAATAACGTCCTCCTCCTCGGTAAGCTCTGAAATGTTCAGGGCTGCACTAAAGAGCCACTGATGGATGATGCACTGCTCTTGTTGCCATGGCATAAACTGTTAACGAGCCGGAGGAAAGTCCCAGCGCTCTGGCACGGCGGCGACTGTCATCCCTGTGAAACGCACTCCAGCCAAGGGCACATATGCCCCAGGAAGTGGCTCCAGCAACAGTTTTTCTGCTGCGATTTCATTCATCTGCAGCTCCCCTCTCATCAGACATTGATCAACAACATCTGTAAAACAGTCTTGGATATAGACAAGCCTTTTGCAATAAACTATCGATTAATTAATCTCAAGATAAAATTTTTTAAATGTGTTTCATCATTTAAATTCTCATCATTTTTAAAGGGCAGTTATGTTTACAGACACCTCGTAATCCATTTTGTTTATGGTTTTAGTTTGGGTTATTTTAGATATTTAAAATAAAGTCAAAATAAAGTATCCAGCTTCTTTACAAAATCAAAGTTTGTTGGCTTTTGAAATGGTGGGCTTGAATTATTATGCCATTTTGAATATATCACTTGAAAATGGTCGTAAAACCACTAAATTATTGTTTATCGGAGCAGTTTCTGGAATAATTTATTGTCCAGCAAAATTTGTTATTGTGACAAGTCTAGCTATTTATGTGAAACTTTCACATTTTTGTTGTCTCCCAGTAATATCCTGCTGTGTTTGGGCAGTTTGTCCTCATGAGTTTCAGTGAAAACTCAGAGCAAGCTGATTGATATGTAAGCCAAGATGCGAGATGAGAAATGAAGACTCCTCTCTAAAGCTTGTTTTCCAGGATAAATTCGGTTAGGAAGGGCCTTGTGTTCGGTCAAGTGGAAAAGTGGATTTTCTCTTTTTAAAAAACTGTGGTACACCTCAAGCTCCTCTCTGTGGGACTTCATTAAATTTCCGGCATGGTCCCAGTTATTTATAGCTTCAGGAATGTGACACAAATTGTTTTTTGTTTTATTCTTTCCTCAAATACAACTTGAAGTGACAATCCAGACGAGGACATTTACACAATAAAATGGCAACAGAAGAGTTTTTATCTGCTCTTTTGAAGCGTTTTAATATGAGTGCAACAATTCCTCACAGCTTTAAGACGTGAGAGAAAATTGTAATTTAGTACTAGATTAGATATGTGGCAACAATTTAAAGGAATGACTCAATTTTTAGAGTTAGAAACCGCCAGCAGACCATCTGCTGTCACTGTCACATGAAAGAGAGATGGAAAAAGAACACAAAACTCCAAACTTGGAAAGTATTGGGAGCAAATGATGCTTCAGTGGCTATTTTGTAGGAAACAGACACTGCTAAGCCCACAAGCATTGTGCTTGGAGTACATTTTACACTAGAAAAGATGAGAATTAATTTTCTGTTTCCGACATCAATACCACACAGAAGTATTGAACCAGGAATACTACCAATGGGAAAGAAAAGCAGAGTCCCCACTGGTAGTACTCTTGGATTTATAAAGGTTTTGCACTTGTTCCCTTTCCATCAGGAGCAGCAGGAGGACCAGGAGTCCCACAGGTCGTCCACAAGTCGTCTGTCCAGGTCTCCCTTGAGGGGCGTGAAGAAGGTGAAGATGATGCAGTGTAAGATCGCTCTGCTGGACGGCTCCGACTACTCCGTCAACGTGGAGGTGAGTCTTTGCAGGTGGCGGAGGTGAAATGTTTTTAATTATGTGGTTTACAGCGGCGTAGAGGTTGATGTAAAAGATTAAAGAGAGGATTTGTTTTCATTAACCCTCCGACGGTTTTAAGACATAGAATAATTTTTCAAGTTTTTTACGCTGTGCGCAGTCCGGCGGGCTTGAACTGATCCCTCTTGCACTTTTATAATTTTTTGAGTGTGGTTTTGGTAACTGACGGTCTGATGGGACAACACTACGGCTTTGTTCTACCCAAGCATAACATTTCCTGACATTTAGCAGGACATTTGGCTTAATCCTTAAGCCAAATGGATTAAGGGCGCTGATTTACAGTACCTGTGATTTTATAGATTTTGCACATTTACATTTGTCCACTGAGTCACTTCTTGTGATGTATTTCCCTTAGTTTTTCTGTTTTCTCTTTTGAAAAAGCTCCTCATGGGGCACTTCAGCACTTCAGAGCTGCTGTGAAAAAAACATAAATGATAAACTTCTGTCTTTTTGTCTCAAGTAAGAAGCTTTAAATGAGACAAACTGAGCTCTTCAGTTGTACTGATTCAACTTAAGCCTGAAACAAAAAAGTTTTATCCTTTTAAATGTGTGAATTTGAGCTTCACAACATAACAACCTCTTTCTGCCTGGGAAGTTAATCTTTCTCTTGAATCCTCACTGTATCATGAATAAATAAGACCTTTGTTTGGCATTTCACTAATGCTGCTTTCCTTTGAGCTGAACTCTAAGTTTGGAGACAGAAAACCTTAGAAGATTTCTCGGATGTGTCCAGGCTGAACAGGAGCTCAGACTTTCCTCTGCAAACTTTTTTATGAAGCAGATTCCTCCTCAGCAGGGGGTTGGATGCCGAGATTAGCCGACTGTTCCTGTTGCGTTGCTGAGAAACCTTGTTGTGATGTCTCACCATAGTAAAATAGTAGGAAGGGTTGCTTATTTATCTTTGCACCTTTGAGACGGATCCCGCATTTTAATTTGTTGTAGGAATTTCCTGTAGTTTCATTTTCAGTTTAAAGGTAGAATACATTTTGCCTTTCATCCCCACGAAAACTCTGTTTTATGTCCCTAAAAACCAAACCAACGAAAGTGGAGATTTGATAAAACTCAAAATTTGTGTTTGTGTACATGAGGAAGATGGAGATTAGGGGATCTGCACATTACAATCTGTGCCGATCTATCTACATCACATGTGTCAAACTCACAGCCCATGGGCCAAATCCAGTCCGCAATACCTTCTTATGTGGCCATAGACTAAACACTAAGTCTACTTAAATATTATGTTGTCAATCAAATCAAAGCAGTTTTTATCTGTTTACTGCCAAATAATATTGATCAGTCTCTACAGTTTTCTTGAAAATTATCATGAAAATTCATACAAAATCAACAAATCCCTGCACTTTTTTGTGCTAATAATTGGGAGTTTATTACAGATGTTTCTGAAAAAAATTTGTCAAAATTGCTCACAAGTACTAAACAGCAGCCTCAGCCTTAATTGATTTCAGATTAATGTCCATGATCTATGCAGCTAGTAATAAAAAGTCACATTTTTTGCAAATATTTTCAGATCAGTTCCACAAACACTTTGATTTTTATTGCAAAAAATATATATATATCACAGAAAGAATCATGAAATCCTGGAGGGACTGAAAAGATGTTCAAGAATATCATGTAATTTTAAGAATTAATTGATATTTTGTGAATAGGTCTTATTAACACATTGAAACCGGCCCTTTAAGAGCATTTATGATCTTGATGAGTTTGACGCCCCGAGTCTACAGAGTTGCTTCAACATGATTTCTGATTGACATTGTTTGGTGTTTTAATAGCTTTATACTCTAATGCTCTGTTTAAAAGGAGTCCAGCCTGAATGTCTGTCCACACAAATGAACCTCCTGGCGCCATGTTTAATTTCTAGCAAGAAGTTGTTTTGAAGCAATCTGATTGGCTGACATAGGTTTTAGCTTTGTGCTATACTGCCCCCTAGGGGACTGGCATGTTTAAAACAACAGGGGTGGATTTGAATGGATTCATGTGGATGAAAACTTTACTGAAACCAATACTGTTTGTACGATGTATTATTTTTTTAAAATTATGTGGGCTTGATAAGAGAAGACATGAGGCTCCAATACTGACATACATTACATTTTTTATTGTTTTTTTTTTTCTCTTTTTCTGAATTGTGAAGATGTGTTATTGTGTATAGTCATCTTCATTAAATCATCCTCCCCGCTCAGTCTAAACCCAGCAGAGATGAGACCTCAGTCCAGCTGAGGTCGGAAAACTAATTACCAGAGAGGCTTCCTCCTCCCAGCCTCCATCCCCCATCTGAGACTGGTCCGGGACGTCAAGTCTTGACACTTTTATCCCTCTGACCTTGTAGTTTTCCAGCTCAGCTCAGCTGGCCCCTGTGGGAAGTAGTCCAGGCTAATCGTTTCCTATCATTTTCTGCGACACGGAGCTGCTGAAGCTCCCACAGCTGCACTTCTCACTCTGTTAGGTTGTGATAGAGGGAAAATTAAATCCCCGACATCTCCCAGATGATGACATTAAATTTGTGAAGGTCTTTTTACCTTCAGACTTTTCTTTCCGTACTTACTGGACAGTATGTGACTATACAGAATGAAAGTATCGTAATAATCCTCTATATTTTTATCCTCTATTAGTCAAGCATCTTGAATTTATAATGTGGTGCAGCTGAGAAATGTAAAAC